>CM070620.1:53531850-54144068 GCA_036346255.1 Ampelocalamus luodianensis | reverse complement strand
CACTTCTTACCCTTTATTCCCACAAGTTTTAATTGAATTAACCTCCCATTTCCTACCTTATTCACTAACCACTAGCTAGCTGTCTGCATTTCTTTCTCCAAGCTCTCATGGTTCTCCCCAAACCAACTTAATCGATAGTGGCTACTCTTTGAAAGGAAGAGAGGAACAACTTTTCAAAACTTAAGTGTAGTAAGGTGAGATGATAAAACTAAGATAGGTAAGGAGTAAAATCTGAGAAATTACTTAAGTTTTGTAAACCTTTGAAAGTAAGTTTTCAAAATATCCTAAAGGCGACCAAGCTAGGGTTTTATTTGGTCAAGATGGTTCGATACCAACTTTGTGAGGACTCGAATATTTAACTAGTAACACTTAACCCCAAATGGTTCTAGCATTACTAATTAAACATTCTAAGTTCGATGGACATATGCTTCCTGCATGCAGATATGCACATCATCACAAAATTACACATCATTTCCATACAACATACGCTCACTAAGTTCAATAACGACATACATAAAGTAAAGTTATTACAAAGAGCCGATCAGCCAAATAGAACAATAAACAAGAATGACAATGAAGCAAACGCGCCATAAGATGGCTAGAACAAAAGTCGATCGTTAGCCACACCACCCACAAGGCAACCGACCGGCCGCCAAGCTAGACGCCGCAAGCTACCACAAGACAACTCACGTAAGTGAGGCCCCAAGCTCACCTTCTTCCTCTCGCAACAATTACATTTAAGAAGATAACCGAGTACACAAGGTACTGCAAGATCGACGTGTGGAATAGGCACTATTCATAAACTACATGCAAGCTTATTTAGGTGGAGGTTGTATGTCTCATTTTGCATAAAGCCAACTTTATTTGCAATAATGTAATACATTTAAAATCAAGTTTGCAAATCTGTTTTGTTGTCAAAATAACAATAAGTAAAGATACATACAAGTAACCACCGAAGTGACTATCCCAATAGCTACCACAACATAGCACTAATCCCCATCTGCACCACCCATTAAGTTTTAATTAAAGGTTGTAGTCTAGTTCTCACGGGGTGAGGACCGCGGTTTATTCGGCTTGTACTGCTTAACCATCCACTTGGTCCTAATAAGACAAATCAAATAAACTAAGTTTCGAGATATGTATACTTCTTAAATGCGAGATACACACCGCTACAAAATCATGCATCAATTCCATTCATACACATAGAGCGAAGCAAAAGCAACAACCGAAAGACATAGATAATATAAAGAGAGTTATTACAAAGAGAGGCCACCGCCAAAAGTCATACCAATAAGTAAATACACAATGAAGCAAAATGGCCATAAGATGGCGATAAACAAAGCCAATCGGTGTGCCTTTACCACAAGGCAACCAACCGGACCGCCAAGCTAATCGTCCCAAACAACACAGCAACACACCACACAAAAGTGAGGCCCTTGGGGCTCACCTTCTTCCTCGCAACAATTAATATTAAAAGCGGTGAGTACAAAACTTGTTTTTGTACTGCAAGACCGACGTGTGAGATAATGTAACTATAATTAACTACATGCAAGCTTTATTTAAGTGGATGAGGTTTTGGACTTATTTTCAAGATAAAGCAAGTTTTCATTTACAATAAGGTAATAGATTCAAAGCAAGTTTGCAATTAACTTTACTGATCAAATAAAAGAGAGACAATAACAACATAGATAGAGAACAACACCAACCTAGAAGTGACTAACCCAAAGTCACCACAACAATAGCATGAAGTACCCCTTCATACCACCCATGTCAAGTTTAAGTTTTTAAAGGTTGTAGTCTAGTTCTTGTGGGAAATAACCAAGCGTGTCCATAACCTAGACGAGACTATTCGAATAGTTTTAACTCAAATAGGTGTACCAATGTACCCACACGATAGACCGCCTTTCCACTGTACCACTGTTAGCACACTTCCTTTGGTATGTGCATGGCTAAGTCTAACAAGACGCTTTCCAATGGACGATGCTAATTAAGAGCCGCAACCCACGGAGAAAGACACATTAAAAACCTAACCGGTCCGCTAATGCTCCTCCAACACCACAAACACACACACACACAGAACACACCCACCGACTACTCATAATTAACACCTCCCAAAGTACTTAGTCAAGAGAGGTTCCATATCCCCTCGTGGTGGTTAGCACGCACTAATTGCTTGGATCAATGGCACAAGTAACTCGGTCCTTAGGGACTTAGGCACCATTTCACCACACCCAACAGATCACCCAACATACCATTGTGCCCAAGCCAAGATATAATTTTTGTTTTCGCTTTGATTTGCAAAATGGTAAAACACAAGGGTTGGACATAATGGAATAATATAAGTATTTGTGTGATCAAGATCACCGACTAAGTCGATGATCGCCCAATACTACCGATACTAGGCATGGCTACAATATTTATTCGAATTCTACTAAGTGACAAGAGCTCATCCAACTAACTCTAATCACAAAGAAATAACCTAGGCTTAGGTAGTAGAGGATATTGATTTACCTACAGATTATGCAACTAGGGATTAACTAATCAATTTAACACCCAAATAGCAATGCATACATAAAGTTTAAACAAAGTATTAGACTTTAAAAGTAATGGGATTGAATGGGAAATGATCAAATCGCTTGCTCGCTGTCGCTGCTCAATTTGTTATGCGAGGGCGTTCTCTGGTTACCGCAAATATCGAATCCTAAGCGAAAGAACGAAAACAACCAATAAGACGAGCAACACTTAAATGAAAAAGCAAGCAACAATTATCCAAACGCGACTAAATTTACACACAAGGTAGAATATGGATATACCTAGACATAGAGACTGGAAAAACCTAATTTGGATTTGTGGTGCAAAAGATATTCTCTAAAAACCTATTTTCTACCATAATTAGCAATCAGAGCAAAAATATTTTCTAGAAAGATTTGGAGCTGAAATCTTTAGGGTGGCTACCTACTGTGTGGGGATAACCCATATAAAATTTCAGGTCATTTGAAGTTACAACTAATTAGTTATGATTTTTCTAAGTTCTAAAACTAGGACATCATTTATATCAGAGCAAAGACCACTAGCAAACTGGTCCTTCACTAAAGTTCATCCCTAAAGGAAATTAACAAAATTTAGTTCGCTCTATTTGGACTTACAGAGAACAAGTTATGGATTTTCTAAGTTTTACAACATTTTTGGAATATTTAATAAAGGTTAAAAGGCTAAAATCGATTCCCAACATTTCTCGGTTCTAACAGGCTCTGAAACATTTCTAGATTAATCTCTAGCCTAAAAGAAAATTAACACTACTGAAATCACCCAAAAGGATTTATAATGAAAAAGATATGAATTTCTAAAGTTTTAACAACATTTTTCAAGAGAAAGATAAAGCTCACCGAGAAATTTATATCCCTTAACCAAAAGAAAGGCGTGGCTCAACGTGGGCCGATTAAAGATCCGACGCCCACGCCAAGACGGCCGATCAACAGGCGACGCTGCGCACCGTTGATTTGATTCCAACGGTCCAGATCATTGTGACCTTCTGACACCTAATTGCTCGCACAACCCGACCGCTGATCAAGCGATGAAGGGTCGATTGAGGAGCCTTCTGACACCAATTGCTCCTACGATCCCGCCACGATCGAATATCGAACGACCGAGGTTGATTGGGCCGCTTATGATTTGAACAGGCTAACGGCAATAGGGGCCCACCGGCCGACGCAAGTCACATGCCGGGTTTAAACGCACGCGCACGTGGAGGGTTTGAAAATGACGCCCATTGTGTCACGATCGTGGAGGTGGGTTTAGGACAGCTAATGATTACTAACCCATGATTAACAATGATTATCGCACGAACGCCATTACCGTGTCCGAACGATATTACGCACCGCCGCTGCCCGACAACAAACCGAGGCACCCTCCGCTTGTCGCCGGCGACCCAAGGCACGGCGCGGAGCTATGCCAAATGGAACCGCAATAGCATTGCGCACTCCATCGACCATCCACACCATCGGCGCGGTGTCCTGTAACGGCGGCTAGCCGACGATGAGCGGCGCACCAAAACTACTAAATGCATAATGACCAAAGCTCCGCAATAAACCATTCCAATGGTGCCCAAGCTTCTAGGGGCTACTAGAAGGGTACCGAGCACCGTGGAGCTCTGAGGTGGTCGAGGTGGTTCCGCGACGAAGAACGCGCGGCACCGAAGAAGAAGAAGTGAAGATGACGACCGAGCAACCTGTGGTGAGACCGGTCATCACTACAGCCTCCACAATAGCTCATATATGCTTCCCGAAAGCGAGGAATTAGGAAATGAAGCTTCTTACCCATGTGAGGAAGAAGGGGTGCTCACGGTCGAAAAGAGGAAATCCTCAAAATTGAGTCGCTCCGTGAAAAGCAACTACAATTGTTAGGGTTTTGCCCAAGAAGTAAGGGACACAAACCTGAGCAAAAAGAAGGGAAGAAAGCCACCTGAGCGCTGGTTGCACCGAGGAGCTCCCACCAACAATGGCGGCGAAGGGTTCTGAGATTTGGGCTCAAGCAAGCAAAGGAGGCAAGCTGGAGCTCAAGGGGTTTAAAGAAAGCTATCAAGGTCTTGAGGGGCTTAAGCAGCCGAGGGACGAAGGAGTAGCAAGCACATGCCCATGGTGGACTTCGGTCCACAAGCACAGATGTCGCTGGAGCGACTGGAGCGGTGTAAGAGACGACTTTGGGAGGAGGAGCCGGTGCATTTAATGCATGGCAAAGATTTAGCCGCTTAAAGGGCTCAAGGAGGTGACAAGTCACCTCCTCTCTCCGCCATGGCGCATGTGCACGCATGCCGCGGAAGGAGGAAGATGACCCACTGGGTGGCTCCCACCGGCCGCTGACACAAAGTGGTTTGAGTCCAAAGTGTTTTAGTGGGTTGAGCCCAACCTCATTAGATCTTGGCGCCGATGAGATTTGAACGCCACGATGCGATCGCTATTCATAAAGACAAGCGAACCGTGCGATCCGCGACGGTTGGATCGAATCCAACGGCACGAGAATCGATGGCAACCGAGTTGTCCGAATGCTTACACGAATGGGAGCCGTCCGATTGAGATCCAACGGGCCGACAATGCGCAGCGGTCGAACCGGCGCGGCGCGTTAGTTGCCTTGCCGAGTCCGATGACTCGAGCCCGAGCCCACTTCGAGTCCAATGAACAGTGCAAACCGCTTAGGGTTTGATTTTTAAACCTGAAACTTTGGGGATTTAATTGAGGTATCAAACCAACTCCAAAATTTATGAAATTTTAACTGGAGGTTCCTGACCTTAGGGTTAACCTTTCATAAAATTTCCAGAGATTTTGTGCACTGAAATTTTCTCCAGAAATTCAGAAGGTGATTTCAGAGGTTTGACCAAGGTTTGACTTGCTCTAAAATATTTCAAATAATTTCCAAAATTAGGAAATAATTCAGAGGTGTTACTACAACCCTAGAACCAGGAAAATTATTTCAAGGGTTTGACAAAATATTTGACCAAGGAGGTTGTTGACTTGATAATTGAGGCTTTTGATTTTGAATTCCCAAAATTCCTTTACAAGAATTCTCTAAAAGTTTCAAGAGTAAAAGGATGAAGGAAAGTTTTAATTTACCTCAATTTCTTACATTTGAAACACAAGCCAAAATTTGGGATGTTACAAACCTCCCCTTACAAAAATCTCGCCAGAGATTTGGTTCACTCGGAAAAGAAAGAGGGTAGTCTCGCACGAAAGCGATATTCTCGCTCCCAAGTAGCCTCATCCTCGTAATGGTTTGACCATCGAACTTTGAGGAACTTGATGGTCTTGTTCTCGTTCTTCGCTCGGCCTCTTCGAGGATGCGAACAGTGGTGCTCGCGATAGGTCAAATCTTCTCGAACATCAAGAGTTTCCAACTGAGCTTCCTCGCTTGGAACACTGAGGCACTTCTTTAGCTGGGACACATGGAACACATCATGTACCTCGCCAAGGCAAGAGTAACTCCAACTTGTAGGCACAGCTCCTTCTTCTTCGATAATACGGTAGGGGCGACATATCGAGGAGCTAACTTTCCTTGACACCAAAAAGCCGTGACCTTTGGAGGAGAAACCTTGAGATAAACGGTCATTGGGCTCAAAGCTCAACTCACGACGACGACGATCCGCATAGCTCTTCGCTCGGATTGAGCCGCGCGCAAGCGTCACGAATGAGCCGACTTGACCCTCGGCCTCATTAATTGAGTCCGCCAAAGAAAGGTCTTTCACCGCCTCGCACCGGCTCAACGGGTCCTACACTTTCTCCCGTATAAGGCCTCGAATGGTGCCATGCCGAGACCGGCTTGAAACCGTTGTTATAAGAAAACTCGCGAATGGCAAGCACTTCTCCCAATGCTTCCCATAGGAAAGGACACAAGCTCGCAAAGATGTCCTCCAAAACTTGTTGACCCTCTCGGCCCACCATCTGCTTGGGGGTGATATGTCAGGCCGAAGAAAGACGAAGTTCCCATAGCTTCTTGCAAGCTATGCGTAATCGAGAAGTGAAGAAGGAACCACGATCGTAAACGATCGCCTTCGTTACCCCATGCAAGCTCACGATCCGGCGATATAGAGCCCGCAAGGTGACCGCAGACGAATCTTGGTCTTGACCGAAGAAAGTGTGCCACTTTGTCAACCGGTCAATGATGACCCAAATGGCATCATTGCCCTCGGTGACCGGGTAGGCCGGTGATAAAATCCATCCCGACCTAATCCCACTTCCACCCGAATGGGCAAGGGTCATAATCAATCGGCGCCGATGCTCGGCCTTGACACGACGCACACGCCGCATTCGCAACGAACCTTGCGACTTCCCTCTTCATCCGGTCCACCAAAATCTCGCGGAGATCATGATACATCTTTGTGGCCCGGAGGAATGGACGAGGAGAATCGTGGGCTTCATGAGGATCAAATCCCGCAACTCCTTGTCCTTTGGAACCACGAGGCGTTGTTCGAACCTCACAATACCAAGCTCATCTACGAGAAGCACTTGGTCGTTCCATTCTCGACATTTTCCCCGATGTGGTTCACCCAACATCTCGATCGCCGAGCGGACGTGATACGATCCACCAAGGTTGGTCAGACAACCAAGGCGGCGAGGAACCATGCTCAACCAAACCCAAGTTGAGACGCTGGAACTCCTCCGTAGGGGGCTGATGCTCTTGAAGCAACAATGCATTGCAATGCGCTTGCGACTAAGCGCATCTGCAGCGACATTAGCCTTGCCCGGATGGTAGTGAATACCCATGTCATAGTCCTGATCAACTCCAACCATCTCCTTTGCTCGAGGTTCGGATATGGTTGGGTAAACAATACTTCAAGCTTTTGTGATCCGAATACACTTCACAACGACACTGACTAGGTAATGTCGCCAAATCTTAAGTGCATGGATCACAGCCGCCAACTCCAAGTCATGGGTAGGATAGTTGAGTTCATGAGGTCTCAATTACCTTGATGCATAGGCCACTACCTTGCCTTCTTGCATAAGGACACAACCGAGGCCTCGACGAGAAGCGCCACAAAAGATATCAAGCTCACGGACATCGGGAGAACAAGAACGGAGCGGTGGTCAATCGCTCTTGCGCTGGAAACTTTCTCGCAATCGGACCACGAGAACTTCTTGTCCTTCTTGAGCAACTCCGTCATCGGCCGCTATCTTGGAGAAGTTCTCGATAAAGCGACGATAATATCCCGCTAAACCAAGAAAACTTCGAACTTCGTGACCGGCGGGTGACTCGAGAAAGCACGTCCGATCTTGCTAGGATCCACACCACGCCTCCTGCCGAAAGAATATGGCCTAAGAAGGCTACTTCCTTCAACGTAACGCACACTTGTCGAACTTCGATCTGATTGGTGCTCACGAAGCTTGCCCAACACAAGCCTCAAATGCTCGGTGTGTTCTTCATCGCTCTTGGAGTAGATAAGGATATCATCGATGAAGACCACAACGAACCTATCCAAATACTCCATGAACACCGAATTCATGAGGTTCATGAACAAGGTGGAGCATTGTTGCCGAATGACATGACGGTATACATTACAAGCCATAACGAGTAGAAAAGCCGTCTTCGAATATCCTCGGTCGAATCCGAACTCGATGATATCCACTCTCGCATCAATCTTGGAGAAAACGCGAGCTCTAGTTAATTGATCGAAGAGGTCATCGATACGGGCAAAGGGTACTTGTTCTTTACCGTTACTTCATTAAGTGGACGGTAATCAACGCATGCGCAGCGTCTTGTCCTTTTCGGGACAAAGATTGCCGAGCATCCCAAGGAGATGAGCTAGGGCGGATGAAACCCTTCTCTTGAAGCTCACCTAGTTGCTTCTTCAACTCCACCAACTCAATTGGGTCCATCCCGGTAAGGCCTTTTTGAAATCGGCGGTACAGGAACCAACTCAATGACAAACTCGAGGTCTCGAATCGTGGCATCCACGGAAGGTCGTCGGGAAGACATCAACAAAGTCACTGAACCCTTTGGGACTTCACTAATATCTAGAGTGGCTTCGCCGAGCGCCGAAGAGATGCGGATCCTGCAGCCTTCGCGAAAGCGAACCTCGCCGCCGAAGGATCGGTGAGGTAGATGAGCCTCCTAGCGCAATCAATTTGTCCCATGTGCTGAGACAACCAATCCATGCCTAGGATTACATCTAAGCTCGCGATCGAAGGAGGATAAGGTTTGCCAAGAATCCTACCCTTCTATCTCAACAGGACATCCCTACACTCGTTGACTCTCAACTCCAACGGGAGGCGCGAATGAGCAGCGGGACCAACAATGGAGTAAAAGAAGACCTCCACAGCAGTGAAAAGACTGAAACAAAAGAATGAGATGCGCTGAATCAAACAAAATCAGAGCGAGGAAAGAGTTAACCGAAAGGTACCCAACACGACGTCGGTGCCTCTGTGCCTCCTCCGCGGAGATGAGGTTGACGCGCCACTACCCACGCCTGCAGGTAGCGGGGACAACCTTACGATCACGAGAAGAACCACCTCCTGCCGCGTCCTCCATTAGGACGAGGGCCGCCGATCTGTTAGGGCAACTATTGGCATAATGCCCTCTCGGTTGCACGAAAAGCAAGTGACCGGCGCAATGGATTGCGGGGCCACCTGGCGTTCGCAGAGCACGGATCGGGGCACGGCCCGCGGAGGGCGAGAGGCGGTCTTGGCGGCCTCGGTGGTAGGAAGCCACGAACGGGCCCACGGGTAGGCCCACACGAGGCGAGAGAGGCCGGCACATGCGGACCGGCCGGGCCTCCCACTTGCGCTATGACTCGCCAGCGCCTTGGCCTTGTGCTCGGCAACAATGGCCTTGTCCACCAAGGCACGGAAGTCGACAAAGTCCACAATGGAGAGCTGTCTTGCGGCTCCTCGGACAAACCTCCATGAACTTCTCCCGCTTGGCCTCATCGGTGGCCACCTCGGATGGAGCATAACGAGCCAAGTGGTTGAACTCGTGCAGTACTCCATCAGCGACTTACGCCCTTGCTTGAGCGCGAGAAACTCCTTCTTCTTCACTTCATCAAGCGGCGGGGATGTGAGCTCGACGAACGCCGTCCGAACTCATCCCAAGAGGCAGTGTGGCGGCGGGCTGCATGGCCAGAAGTTCTCCCACGGGAGAGTGCCGCCTCAAGGCGATGGGAGGCAAAGAGTGCCCGCCCCGGTCCAGCATCGAGCAACGCCGAGCTTACGCTCAACTTGACGCGACCAGTCATCTGCGCCCAATGGGTCCTCGGACACGGAGAACGTGGGGCCGAGTGCGAAGAAACTTCGGCCAAGGCCCCCACGGATCGATGTCCACCCCCGCCCGGATCACGAGGCACCGAAAGGGCGGAGGTGTTGCGCGCAATAACATCCAGCAGGACCCTCCGTCTCTCGAGCGGTTGTGCTCGACCGGAGAAGGACTCACCATGGTGGAGGAGGCGAAGCTCCTCATCCAAACCAGTTGCGACCACGGCCGCTACGAGTACCTCCACCATCTCGCTTTAAGAAACTTAGGTTAGAAACCAAAGCACTAACATTAGAAGTTGATGAAAGCGAAAAGCTAACGATTAGGGAATGAGACATCACCCTAACCGAAAGCCAAAACAGCAAGTAACAACTTTAAATGTTTCCAAAGAAGCTCCAAAACAGCAAGGAAACTCCAAACCAAGCTCAACTTCTCAATGCCATTAACCCGTATTGAATGAACGAGTAATAGTGTGAGAAGATAAAAATTTCAGCTCACTACAACCAGCCTAACACTACTCAAGAACAAGGTTAAGGCGATAAAATAACGTTAGATACTTAGCTAACTAGTATCACATCTTACCCTTTTATTCCCACAAGTTTTACTTGATTAACCTCTCATTTTCTACCCGGTTAGAACCTCTGAGCTTGCTGTCCGGAACTGAATGATCGCTGTCCGGACTTGGCATCCAAGCTCCTAATTGAAATCTTCAACTTCGGAGCTTCAAAACCTTGTAGAGGGCGGCTAACATTTCAATTTGCCAAGCTCATTGGTCCCAAAACCCAATTAATCGATAATGACTACCTTTTGAGAGAAGGAAAGGGAAAACACTTTTAAAACTCAAATTAGAGCAAGACGAGAGAAGAAAGCTAAGATAGGTAAGAAATAAAATCAGAGAACTTACTTAAGCTTTCACAAATCATTTGACCCTTTGAAAATAAGGTTTTCAAAATATCCTAAGGACGACCAAGCTTGGGTTACTACGGTCGGAATGGCTCGATACCAACTTTTGAGGACCAGGTTTATTCGGCTTGTACTGCTTAACCATCCACTTGGTCTAACAAAGACAAATCAAATAAACCAAGCCTCGAGATATGTATACTTCCTAAATGCAGTATACACACCTCGCTACAAAATCATGCATCAATTCCATTCATACACATAGAGCAAGCAAAGCAACAAGCGAAAGACATAGATAATATAAAGAGAGTTATTACAAAGAGAGGCCGTGGCCAAAAGTCATACCAATAAGTAAATACACATGGAAGCAAAATGGCCATAAGATGGCGATAAACAAAGCCAATCGGTGTGCCTTTACCCACAAGGCAACCAACCGGACCGCCAAGCTAATCGTCCCAAATAGCGCCGCAACACAGCTCACAAAAGTGAGGCCCTTGGGGCTCACCTTCTTCCTCTGCAACAATTAATATTAAGCAAAACAGGTGAGTACAAAACTTGTTTTTGTACTCGCAAGACTGACGTGTGAGATAATGTAACTATAATTAACTACATGCAAGCTTTATTTAAGTGGATGAGGTTTTGGACTTATTTTCAAGATAAAGCAAGTTTTCATTTACAATAAGGTAATAGATTCAAAGCAAGTTTGCAATTAACTTTTATTGATCAAATAAAAGAGAGACAATAATAACATAGATAGAGAACAACACCAACCTAGAAGTGACTAACCCAAAGTCACCACAACAATAGCATGAAGTACCCTTCATACCACCCATGTCAAGTTTAAGTTTTTAAAAGGTTGTAGTCTAGTTCTTGTGGGAAATAACCAAGCGTGTCCATAACCTAGGACGAGGCTATTGAATAGTTTTAACCTGCAGGGTGTACCAATGTACCCACACGATAGACCGCCTTTCCACCACCACGGTTAGCACACTTCCTTTGGTATGCGTGCATGGCTAAGTCTAACAAGACGCTTTCCAATGGACGATGCTAATTAAGAGCCGCAACCCACGGAGAAAGACACATTAAAAGCACCTAACCGGTCCGCTAATGCTCCTCCAACACCACAAACACACACACAGAACACACCCACCGACCAGCTCATAATTAACACCTCCCAAAGTACTTAGTCAAGAGAGGTTCCATATCCCCTCGTGTGGTTAGCACGCACTAATTGCTTGGATCAATGGCACAAGTAACTCGGTCCTTAGGGACTTAGGCACTGCTCAGCCACACCCAACAGATCACCCAACATACCATTGTGCCCAAGCCAAGATATAATTTTTGTTTTCGCTTTTGATTTGCAAAATGGTAAAACACAAGGGTTGGACATAATGGAATAATATAAGTATTTGTGTGATCAAGATCACCGACTAAGTCGATGATCGCCCAATACTACCGATACTAGGCATGGCTAAGCAATATTTATTCGAAATCTACTAAGTGACAAGAGCTCATCCAACGAACTCTAATAACAGACAAATAACCTAGGCTTAGGTAGTAGAGGATATTGATTTACCTACAGATTATGCAACTAGGGATTAACTAATCAATTTAACACCCAAATAGCAATGCATACATAAAGTTTAAACAAAGTATTAGACTTTAAAAGTAATGGGATTGAATGGGAAATGATCAACCGCTTGCTCGCTTGCGTTGCTCAATTTGTTTGAGGGCGTTCTCGGGGTTACCGAAATATCGAATCTAAGCGAAAGAACGAAAACAACCAATAAGACGAGCAACACTTAAATGAAAAAGCAAGCAACAATTATCCAAACGCGACTAAATTTACACACAAGGTAGAATATGGATATACCTAGACATAGAGACTGGAAAAACCTAATTTGGATTTGTGGTGCAAAAGATATTCTCTAAAAACCTATTTTTATTATAATTAGCACTGTAGCAAAATATTTTCTAGAAAGATTTCGAGCTGAAATCTTTAGGGTGGCTACCTCTTTGGTGTGGGGATAACCCATATAAAATTTCAGGTCATTTGAAGTTACAACGAATTAGTTATGATTTTTCTAAGTTCTAAAACTAGGACATCATTTATATCAGTGAGCAAAGACCACTAGCAAACTGGTCCTTCACTAAAGTTCATCCTAAAGGAAATTAACAAAATTTAGTTCGCTCTATTTGGACTTACAGAGAACAAGTTATGGATTTTCTAAGTTTTACAACATTTTTGGAATATTTAATAAAAATTGAAAAGGCTAAAATCGATTCCCAACATTTCGGTTCTTAACGTGGCCTGAAACATTTCTAGATTAATCTCTAGCCTAAAAGAAAATTAACACTACTGAAATCACCCAAAAGGATTTATAATGAAAAGATATGAATTTCTAAAGTTTTAACAATATTTTTCAATAGAAAGATAAAGCTCACCGAGAAATTTATATCCCTTAACCGAAAGAAAAGGCGTGGCTCAACGTGGGCGATTAAAGATCCGACGCCCACGCAGCACGGCCGACTCAACAAACGCCGCGCAGCACCGTTGGATTCGATTCCAACGGTCGAGATCGTGTGACCTTGGACGGTCAATTGCTCGCACAACTGGACCGTTGATCAAGCGATGAAGGGCGGGATTGAGGAGCCCGGACGGTCAATTGCTCTACGATCCCGCCACAGATCCAATATCGAACGGCCGAGGTTGATTGGGCGTTTATGATTTGAACAGGCTCACGCAATAGGGCCCATCGTCGCCGACGCAAGTCACATGTCGTTTAAGCGCGCACGCGCACGTGGAGGTTTGAAAATGACGGGCACTGGTCGCGGCCGTGGAGGTGGGTTTAGGACAGCTAATGATTACTAACCCATGATTAACAATGATTATCGTTAATGAACGCCATTATCGTGTCCGAACGATATTACGGCACCGCCGTTTCGTCCGACAACAAACCGAGGGCACCCTCCGCTTGTCGCCGGCGACCCAAGGCACGCGGCGGAGCTAAGTGCCAAATGGAACCGCAATAGCATTGCGCACCCATCGGGACCATCCACACCATCGCGGTGTCCCGAGCGGCTAGCCGACGATGGCGGCGGAGACCAAAGCGGCGAAATGCATAATGACCAAAAGCTCGCAATAAACCATTCCAATGGTGCCCAAGCTTCTAGGGGCTACTAGAAGGTACACGAGCAACTGGTGGAGCTCGGAGGTGGTCGAGGTGGTTCCGCGACGAAGAACGGCGTCTGCACCAAGAAGAAGAAGTGAAGATGACGACTGAGCAACCTGGGTGAGACCGGGTCATCACTCTACTCCACAATAGCTCATATATGCTTCCCGAGCGAGGAATTAGGAAATGAAGCTTCTACCATGCGGTGAGGAAGAAGGGGTGCTCACGGCCGAAAGAGAAATCCCAAAATTGAGTCGCTCTGTGAAAAGCAACTACAATTAAGTTAGGGTTTTGCTCCAGAAGTAAGGGACACAAACCGAGCAAAAGAAGGGAAGAAAAGCCACTGGAGCGCGGGTTGCACCAGGAGCTCCAGCTAAACAATGGCGGCGAAAGGGTTCTGAGATTTGGGCTCAAGCAAGCAAAGGAGTGCAAGCTGGAGCTCAAGGGGTTTAAAGAAAGCTCTTCGAAGGTCTTGAGGGGCTTAAGTAGCCGAGGGGACGAAAGGAGTAGCAAGCACATGCCCATGGGTGGACTTCGGTCCACAGCAGCGTGCGGTCGCTTGGAGCGACGGGAGCAGGTAAGAGACGACTTTGGGGAGGAGGAGCGGTGTGCATTTAATGCATGGCAAGATTTAGCCGTTTAAAGGGCTCAAGGAGGTGACAAGTCACCTCCTCTCTCGCTCATGGCGCATGAGACACGCGCAGCGAAGGAGGAAGATGACCAGCGACCTGGGTGGCCCCACCGGTTAGTGACACAAAGTGGTTTGAGTCCAAAGTGTTTTAGTGGGTTGAGCCCAACCTCATTAGATGCTGGCCGGCGGATGAGATTTGAACGGCCACGATGCGATCGCTATTCATAAAGACCGCGTTAACCGGCATGCGATCCGCGACGGTTGGATCGAATCCAACGGTGAGAATCGATGGCAACCGGAGTTGTCCGAATGCTTACGAATGGGAGCCGTCCGATTGAGATCACCGGTGGCGGTACTTGCTGGTCGAATCAGCGCGCGCGGTTAGTTGCTTCGGTCGAGTCGACTGACTCGAGCAGAGCGACTCGAGTCCAATGAGCAGTGCAAACCGTTAGGGTTTGATTTTTAAACCTGAAACTTTGGGGATTTAATTGAGGTATCAAACCAACTCCAAAATTTATGAAATTTTAACTGGAGGTTCCTGACCTTAGGGTTAACCTTTCATAAAATTTCCAGAGATTTTTGTGCACTGAAATTTTCTCCAGAAATTCCAGAAGGTGATTTCAGAGGTTTGACCAAGGTTTGACTTGCCTCTAAAATATTTCAAATAATTTCCCAAAATTAGGAAATAATTCAGAGGTGTTACCAAGCAACCCTAGAACCAGGGAAAATTATTTCCAAGGGTTTGACAAAATATTTGACCAAGGAGGTTGTTGACTTGATAATTGAGGCTTTTGATTTTGAATTCCCCAAAATTCCTTTACAAGAATTTCAGAAAAGTTTCAAGAGTAAAAGGATGAAGGAAAAGTTTTAATTTACCCTCAATTTCTTACATTTGAAACACAAGCCAAAATTTGGGATGTTACAATAACCTAGGACGAGGCTATTCGAATAGTTTTAACCCTGCAGGGGTGTACCAATGTACCCACACTTCAGACCGCCTTCAAGCCCAAAAGCACACTTCGAGAAGGTATGCGGCAGCTAAGTCCTACGAGACATTTCCAATCTTGTGCATTAACTACGAGCCGCTCGTATGGATAGAAACTCATACGCTTACATTGCAAGCCGAAAGACAACCAGCCGTCACGGAAAAGCCTTTCGGACACTACAATGCTCCCAACACCATCCCTCCTGCGACTCCCTACGACCCGAAGCCAATACACTCCAAAGTACTAAGTCAAGAGAGGTCCCATACCCTCTAGTGTGGTTAGCACGCAAGAATGCTCAGTACGGTGGTGCAAGTAACTCGGTCCTTAATGACCCGGGCACCATTCCAGTCACACCCAGAAGCACACCAATCATACCATTGTACCCAAGTCTAAATTATTTTTGTTTTCAGTTTTAGTTTTCATAAGTAGACATGGCACAAGGCTGAAATCATAAATCATAATAAGTTTTATTGATCAAGGTTATCGACAAGTCGATAACCACCCATTTCTACCGGAAGCTAAGCATGGCTAAGCAATTAATTCACAACTACTAAGTGACAAGAGCTCATCCACGAGCTCGAATCATAGCAATAACCTAGGCTCATGGTAGTATAGGATAATCATTCGTCTAAGGAAATGCATCTACTAGGTAAACTAACGACAATAGTTTAACACAAAGTAGCAATGCATACATAGGAGTTGCAAACAACATAAATACTTAAAAATACTGGGATTAACATGGTCAAACTGCTTGCCTTGCTGGGATGTGTCTTGCTGCAGAGGGGAGTGCTCAGGTTCAAAGTTTTCTTCGGAACCTAACGCGAAAAGGCGATATAAACCGATAAGAACGAAGAACACCAAAAGGAACTCAATAGCAAAGAACAACCAAATCCCATGAAATTTCTACAGCAGCTAGATATTGATTTTAGACAATTTTAGAAACAAGAATCACTTTATTTGGACTTAGCATGAAAAAGTTATGGCTAAACTAAGTTCTCTCAGCCTGAAAAATCCTAATTAAATTAATTATGGTTACTGTTCATGGCGAAAATTTCTAGAATGATCTGGAACTTGAAATTTTTATGGTAGGTAGATATGGTTATCCTAACAACAGCAAAACTGAGTTTGCACAATTTGGAGTTGAAATGAATTAGTTATGCTTTTTCTAAGTTCTAAAACTAGTGAATCATTAATTTCAGTGGCAAGGATCATATGAACACCTATTCTATATTACAGTACATTCCTAGTGGGTTTTAACAAAACTTAGTTTGCTCAGTTTGGAATTACAGAGAATAAATTATGCATTTTACAAATTTTCAATGAATTTCGAAACCACTATTTTCACTAAACAAGATCATGCAGTTTCTATCATTTTCTGCTACATAACAGTGCCTAAATTCGTTCTCAGATTAAAGTTCATTCTATAATAGAGCTACAACAACTGGAATCATTCAAAAAGGAGCTAAAATGGCAAAGTTATGCACTTTTAAATTTTGAAACAATAAAAGACTTAGAAAATTTGAGCTCTTGGGAGGTCCAAATGAACTGATGGAAAAAGGAGAGGTCGTGGGCCGTCGATCCTTCATCGCACGGCCACAGACCTCGGCACTGACGCACAAAAGACCTCCCTCCCGACTGGGAGGTGCGGACCGTTGAGATCTGATCCAACGGCCACGACTAGTGCATACACAGCGCACGCAAAGGAGGTCCTTGCGCCTAACAGAGGTCGTGACCGTCAGATCAAGATCTGGCGGTCCCGAGCAATAAGGGAGGTCCTAAAGCTAATCCTACGGAGGGAGGTCTCGACGGCTAAGATCTCACGGAGGAGGTCTTCAACGGTCTAGATCTCCAGAGGGAGGTCTTTAACGATCACGATCAAGTGAGGGAGGTCCAACCCGTTAGATCTAAATCTAACGGTTGAGACCTGAGGAGGAGGTCCTAAAGCTACGGATCTAAAGGAGGAGGTCCTAGACAGTCAAGATCTCCAGGGGGAGGTCTTGATCGGCTGGGATTTACACGAGGAGGTATTGGATGGCCAAGATCTACTCGGGGAGGTCCTAAGCGATAGGGTTTTAACGGGAGGAGATTTGGACGGCTCAGATTAGACTTAGGGAGGTCCTGAATGGCCCAGATCGACGCGGAGGGAGGTCCTGAGACTAAGGATTTTACAAAGGAGATCTAACACTCAGATCTAAATCCGAGGAGGTCGTGAACGGCGAGGATTGAGCCTAAGAGGTTCTGAGCGGGGTTTTCTTTGTAAAAGACCAGGGGTGGCTTTTTACTAAGAGGACCCTGAGGGTGGTCTAAGGGTGGTCTTTGCAAAATGACCAGGGGAGGTGTTTTTGCAAAGAGGACCTCGGTGGAGGTCCAGGGGTGGTCTTTAACAAAGAGGACCTCAAGGAGGTCTTTTGCAAAGAGGACCCCAAGGCGGAGGGTGATCCTAACGGCTGGGATTTAACCTACGGTGGTCTTAAACGGCTAGGATTTTAGCGGGGAGGTCCTGGCACTAAGAAAATACACGGAAAACTCTCTACAGTACAGATCTACTTGGAGGTGATCTCGACGGCTATGATTGCATCTAGGGGGAGGTCCAGAGGCTTATGTTTTTCGGAAAGGAGTCAAAGGCTCGGATCTAACCCGGGGTGGTCTTGGGCGGCCACGATTACCCAAGGAGGTCCTAGGACTTAGCGGCGCGTGCGTTTTGCCGGCAAGACAGCAATAAAGAGCGACCTCGGACAGCATTAATGCTAATCATAAAACCATGATTCCTGTCCGAGTACGACACGACAAAACATGAGTTTAGTTTTCAGTTCACCGCCGACGATGGGGACCTCGCCGGCGCCGACCAAGGGCACCGATAAACTCACAACAGTGCCGCGGACCTAGCGGAGACACTTTCGACGGCGGTGACGGCCTCGAACGCCGGCGAGCCGGAGATAGGCTAGGAGTGCAAGTTTTCGGAAAAACCGAAAACAAGAAAAGGCTTGATACGACCTAACTTGTTTCTAGCTTGTTTTTTTAATATTTACCGTGTGCAAATAGAAACAAAAATAAAGATCATAATATTTTAATTGAACTCTACGTAACCTATGTAGTAACTCCGAATTTTTTTTATAATTTTAAGATGTGTCATACTATTTATCTAATTTAAAAAGAATTTTCGATATTAACAGAATAATTATCACGCATAAAACTGGAATTATTTTGAGATGTGTCATGCATGTTACTTGGACAGCCAGAACTAGCTTTAGCAGTACGTACGTGCAGAGCAGCTGCAGCTTTTTCCTGTTGTTTTCTTCTCGGCGTCTTGCTGGTAGCAGTAGTCGCCAGTGGTAGCTTTGGACTTGCTTGCAATTAAGTGTACACGTACAAGCGCTGCAGGTAGAACTGTACCGCGAGTTTATTATTTTTTTCGGAATAAAACACGTGCATGACCGCCGTGGCAATTGATCTTCACTGCTCGCGTTTCACTGTGGAGAGAGTCAGAGAGAAATACTACTACTACTGTTCATGGAAATTAAAGGATGGCAGTAAGTGGTATGCTGCAACGATCCAGTATTAGTGACGCTTTAAGACCTGCCAGCAATGGCACGTAAGTCTTGCCAGTGGTGCAGCGAGCGAAGCATAGTAGTGGACATTCTGATAGGGCTCGGATGATCTCTAATAAAGGCTCGACAGGAATGGAAATTTTGGGTGGCCATTCTGGCAACAAGTTCAGAAACTATTCGCGTAACTGGATCGATGTGGTGCCGGTCATTATATGCACGCCGTCAATTTTGCTTTATGTGGATCAGTAATTGTTGAGAAGGTTCGCTGCGAGTAGCTGGGTCCCGATAAAATTAAAGAATGAAATTTTGGAGGGACCTACTTAATAGATTTTTTTTTCGGGGATGATGCAAAGAAATTTAGCTTAGCGCCATACCAGAAATTCTTGCTTTGTAAAGTGCTACTCCAAATTAAGTATTGGCTCAGATTGATATATGTACCATGCTCTAAAACAAGTTCTATTTCCACTCCTTCTAGTGATTTTGCTAATTTCTGTTTCTTATCGGACTACTCTACCCTTGCCCATTCGACGGTGCGAGGCTTTGACGTGGCATGATGTCGAGGATGCCACATCTTCGACAACAAGCTGCGGGAACAAATAGGTTGCACCCCGTGGCATGATATCTAGGAGCAAGTCTCCAATTAATGAAACTTGCCTTCAAAAAAAAACTTAACGAAGCCTGCACAGGAGCTTTGACTTCCATGTAGTTTTATTTGCTTTTGAGGGCAAAATTGCAAACTATCGCTACTACAGAAAGGTTTATCACAGACGGCTCTAAACTGTCATCACAAACGGTTTCTGAACCGTCTGAATTTATGTGTCTGTGATGTCGGTTATCACAGACGGTTTGTGAGCCATCTGTGATAAGTCACAACCTGAGCGATTTTTGGTCAAAATTGTCTGTGAAGGTCTATTATCACATACGGCTTCTACAAAAAACCGTCTGTGATACTTAGGCCATCACAGACGATTATATATAGCAACCGTCTATGATTGGTGACATATCTCGAACGGTTAGTAAAAAAACCGTCTGTGATATCCGATATATCATAGACGGTTGTTGGTGGTAGCCGCCTGTGATAGTAGGCCTTCATAGACGGTTTCACTACTACAGAAAAGATCTTCACAGACGGTTCAAAAACATCATCACAGACTATTTTGTGAGTCGTCTGAGTTTATGGGTCTGTAATGACACGAGGTCATCACAGACGGTTTTCGAACTATCTGTGATGCATACTGTCACAGACGGTTATTAACTCAGAACCATCTGTGATAGTTGAATAACATAGACGGTTTGTAGCTTAAACCGTCTGTGATATTTGAATAACACAGACGATTTGTAGGTAAAATCATCTGTGATAGTTCACTATCATAGATGGCTTATAGATAAAACTATCTGTGATATCCTACTTATCACAGACGATTGGTAGATGGAACCATCTGTGATAGCCTCTTCTCTACAAAACCACCAAGCAGTGCCTACTTTTGCCATCAAAACGGCTTCATATATATATATATATATATATATATATATATATATATATATATATATATATATATATATATATATATATATAGTAGTCCTTGTTAGCTAACTCGATGCGTGAATTGACTAGCTAGCTCGTCCTTCGTTCACCCTAAATGTGCAAGTGGACCACTACTACTCTATTGAACTGACACACTAGAGTGTACGATTTGCTTAATACCAATCCTCCGGGCATGAAGCAAATCGCACACCCTAGTGTGTCGAGTTTGATAGAATAGTCGGGTTCATTCACTGACGTTAGGATGAACGCATGAAAGCGAGCTAGCTAAGCCTAATCAAAGCCTTGAGTTAACTAACAAAGGCTACAATATATATATATATATATATATATATATATATATATATATATACACACACGAAGCCGGTTTTAAAGGCAAAAGTAGCTACTACTTGGAGATTTTATAGAGAAGAGATCACGAATAGAGAAGAGGGGAGGTGGGCTTGGGGAGGAGGCGACGTGTGAGACCCCGGTTTATTAAGTTTGGAATACTTAGCCTTCCATCGGCCCTAACATCACAAACAAAATAATCCGCGTCTCAATGGACATGTGCTTCCCAGAATTGCAGCACACATACATTCATACAAAGTCATGCATCATTCTCATACACAAAATGTCACAAGTCTAGAGAACGACAAACATAATATTAAGTTATTACAGAAAAGCCGATGTAACACCCCGGCCCAACGTGAGCCTGGAATGCTACTAATCTAACATTAAAATAATTCAAAACCAGGTTCAACCTACCAAATTTCGACATAACCTCCTTTAAAAAGTTACTACACGGAGATTCCAACGTTTAGATAAATCATAAACAAATAATCCAATATCCAGAGTCATCAATAGGCGTTCAAAACCTACTAATCAACTAGCATATCCAAAGGAGTCCTAATTACACTACTCATCAATTTTACACTTAATCCATTGCATGAGGTATAATCCTAATCAACCCTTAAGCGGTTTGCTAAATTATGAAGGTACGACTAAAACTTGATCAACTTTAAAGATGAGTGGCGTGAGTGAATCCAAATCAAGTCTACTCCCTCCCATGCATGCCGTTCTGAATTGGGTACCTACAACAATAATAAAAGCAAGAGTGAGCCCCTGACTCAGCAAGTACAAAATAGAGGCATACCACAAAAGTTATAACATCAACATCCATAGTCGAAACGCATCAATAAAACATCTCATATGCAAATGCAATGCTCAATGATCCTTTCTCTTTATCTTTCTTTGTGCATTACACGGTAATACAAAGTATGCAACCGTCGCCGCATACCCATGCACATGCGCGCGCACGCACAGGACCAATTGCCCAATACTCCGCAAGTATTGGGACCTCAAGCCCACACTCCACGAGTGTGGGGATCTCGGCCCGTCACATTCATGACGGGATCTCAAGGAAACATGCTTGGTCACCGCGTGACCAAGCCTCAACATGTTCTCAATATGCATATGCTCATCTCTTATTCATCATCAATCTTACCAAAGACAACAACATTGTACCACAATAAAACATAAGCATAATTTGAGCAATCACCATACTTAAACAATCATCAAGTAAGCCATCTTGCTATGCAATCATATATCAAAAGCACACAAACATAGCCAATCAATCACACCCATATAACAAACAATGCACTTGCCTTAACCGTGTGAGAATGGAGGGCGTGTGGGGCTGCCTCCGTACCAATCCCCACCTAATACATTAAGATCATAAGCTAAGACAATAGTAATGAACCACAAAAATTACAAAAGCAAACACAAACTAGCCTTAGCTTACAACGCGATCCCGACTCCAATTTCCTAAATGCTGATTTGTGCCTTCTGTAATCAGTCAAGTTATAAAATTCATATCTTTCTGTACAGGGGTCTAAATTAGGTGTTCTTGGACTTCATTGAAAGTTTATCAAATTCCCCAACTAAACCTAGTTGGTGAGACTCCTGATTCGGCCATCTAAAATCCTTTTAACCTAATTAACAAAACATCGATTTCACGTCATGCCCTCTGGACAGAACACTAAAACAATCATAACTTTCAGCTCGTTTATCCAAATTTTGCGTTCTTGTGTTTCCCTGAAAGCTACGACAATCATCTACAACTTTCGTTATACTGAGATCCTCTAATTCCCTCTTTAACTTATCGCACAAGTCAGATTACTAAAACCTGTTAAAACACTGACAGATTCGTAGGACAGTCGCATTAATAAATTCATAACTTTTGCTACAGAGGTCCAAAAAATACGATCTAGCACTTCATGGAAAGCTATTGACGTCCTCTACAACTTTCTAGGAGATGACCAAGACTGAATCCGCACTTAACTACACGGAAACGTCTGTCTAAGGCGATCTGTCCTGAGGAGACAGAAATACCGACATTGCTACAACAATCAAAAGATACATCTACTCGGGGGAATCCGGGTTACCCTTGTGAATCGATTGCCGGGCACGACGAGCACCCACCAGCGAGCTCTCCCCATGAAGATGGTCTCCTTCCTCACCTTCTTCTTCCTCCAACAGCCGGTCGCCTCCAAATGATCTCCTTCTTCTTCCTCGTCGGCGCGTGGAGAAAGATCTTCCTTCACCGGCAGCGAGGAGGGTGCAAAGGGAGGGCACCACGACCAGGAGGGATGCCCTAGGAGGAGGAGGCGCACAAGGGGAAGGGGTGGCGGCCATGGGGAGTGGGAGGCGCAAGGGAGTTTTGGTGAGGCGGCTAGGGTTTGGTGGGGAGAAAGGGTGCCTTCCCCCTTGGCCGGCCACTAGAGGGCCTAATGGGCCGAAGCCCAGGCCCAGGTTGCTGCGTTTTCACAAAAAAACCCCTTCTCCTCCCACTAATTCAATTATTTTCCAGAAGGTCCTCCCCTAAATCGACTTAGATCACTCGTTTCCTTTAAATCTTTAAATTTTCTCTGAATCCTTTTATAGGGTATTACACTCTAACCCCTTAAATGAATTGTCCTCGAATTCTTACACGCTAAGCTACGTAAAAACACAACTAAAATCTTATAACATTAGCACGTACCTGCTGTAAATAACTCCGAATATTGCTCGCGCATGCGGGACTCCAACTCACAAGTCGCTTCCCTCTCTTAGACTTAGGGGATCACATCGCCTTGATGGATACCAACGTCTTTCACCTCAACACTAGTCTTGACCTTTGCAGGTAAACTCTGCTCTAACAAAAAAAAACTCAAGCTCCCGACCTCATGTGCTCTCTCAAAGACCGAATGTATAAGACAAAGCGCACTCGCAAGTACTCGAGACGGTCCTAGCGATACGCCAATCCACAAATTCTCATGACTGAGGAACCTATCCAACACACCTTTGGTTGAACTTCCTTTTTGGTACCGAAGTACCTCGTCTGCACAGAACCCGCGGAATCCTTGTTCCAACACTCAATTGATCATTTTACCTACGCAAGCAGCATCTCCTTTAACAAGGGACGCACAAAGAACTCGCCTATCCACTCACTTATCCGAAAAAAAACTCAACTGAAATCAAGGAGTCAAAATGCATCCAACTCAAAGTCATCTTCTCTTAGAAGAGCTCCAACCAACATCAATGGATTTATCACGAAATCTTTTCCACTTTCCAAATAGGCAGTTTAGAAATAAAGCCACACAAGGCAAAAGCGAAATCACTCGAAAAACCAGTTTTACCCTTCTTTTTTTTAAACTGGAAGGAATCACACATACCGACAAGAATTAACTCAATTAGTAATTGACATCCGTCAAAACCACAAAGTTCAAGTAAGAACTAAGGAAACATCTCACCATCCAAGATCACACCCTTTACCACAATCTTTCTTTTAAGAAATTAACTTTATCTTAAACCATAGGATCCCAAATCATCGTGACACGCATTAACTCTTTTCTCTTAAATTGGCAACCTCAAACCTATGCTCTACCGAACACAAAATTCACACTTATGCAGGGAGACTCTTCCAATCCACAATATCGTACTCTAGCCAATTTCCCTACCAATGAATTTCTTGTCAAAATAATTTCCAACACAACTCAATATAGATTTCACCCAACATCATATCCCTTAATCCGTTAAGGATGGACAATTTGAAATTCACATCCCACACTCTCATATACTAGCCCCAAAGGATACTATCAATGATCATTCCACTACTCGGAATCCACTCTTATTCTACCACTTCTGCACCTAATCATTGGCATCCACAGTTCTAATATAAAAAAAATGCAAAGCCCAAAATCAACCTCGAAGTCTCCTGCAATGAATTTCTGTTATGGTTGATAGGAAATTCTCAAATTCTTTTACTAAAATTTCACATAGCTCATCAAAAACCTCAATCATTAACATCCACGCTCCTCACTAATCAAGTAACCGTCCCAAGGCGATTTATTTCACAAGTCTTAGACCTTCTCTAATCCACACCAAATCCAATTCAGTTACACAACCACAATATATCCGTTCACAAAACCCTAACTGATTAACCAACATTCAAATATACCCAATCACTAACATCAATAAATAAATATATCCTTTGACCAAGACATCCTTAGAAATAATTTAACTCCCATAGGGTTACTTACTAAGGCTGAGTCATAGTTGACATTAGTTCAATAATTTCTGCTATCCCATTAATTAGCATGACACTTAGGTTCCTCCACACTGCTACTCTCATTAAACTTCACCACCACAACTCTTCTGCTCAATCTTACTAAGTATCCAATTGCGATACTCTGGTGAGTTTATTAAGAGTCCATAATTTCGATAATCCCAATATTCCAATATGGACAAAGGTTACTGGATCATAACTCGCCATAGGTTCCACTACTTGTAACACTAATCACTTTTATCTCATCGACAACTTTGCATTTACATAGAATTCTCTCCGGGTGTTGTAAATCGAAACCAATTCACTTTATACTGCTCTTCAAATTGATTGGTTCCCGAAAAAAAATCTCAACAGTTCCAAATACTTGACCACCTCCAACCAATCACCATATTACTCTTTATAACACTTGGCAACACAACTTGGTTAATGCCTTATTCAAAAGGAAGAAATAAACACATACAAAGTTCGACGCATAAGAAATCATGGCTCCTCGAAGTGAGCACGAGACCAAGAGAAATAGTTAAATAGAAATGATCTCAGAAAACAAAATGCGAATCCTCAGTCGAGGGCATAAGTCCCACAAGAAGAAATTTTCCACCTCCATAAATCATAATAAAGCATTGCTAAGCAAACCCAAGAAACTCTTAAGCTGAGACAACAGGAAAGTTGCAGGTTACATTTTTTTTTTAGCTCCAACCTCAAATACTTATGGTAAACATTTTTCGTTAACACAACGAAAGCAATCTTTTTGATTACAACATTATTTGCCAAACCAAACAAGAGATGCCTTTAATACCAAATCACATTCATCACTTCAGAACCAAACGGAACCTTTCCATATGTAACATTGCTCTACTAAGTTTATCTACTACATAAATCATGAGCCCCCAAAAGATCACGAATACAAAACTCCAAACATTTCATTTAACCATTATTTAAACAATCAACTTACTTTCTCTCTAGAAGATTCATCACCACTCCCACGCATCACAATCTCTTGTATACATTATTACTAACATCATGAATAATTCACTCTTAACAATGTTCGTTATCATCAACTCTTCCGTTATAAAGTCCCCAAAAACTGACCAAACTGTTACATTTCACTTTATCATCTCATCCTCAAATGAGAGTACACCAAATTCTTACTCCCTCACTATAACAACCACCATATTTTAGAAGGAACCTACTACACAATTTACAAGGTTACACCAAAACCCTTTCATCAAAGACATACTATTATCCGACAATTTCACCATCAAGCAAACACATGTCACCTATTAAATCCCATTGTAAACCTTTCCAAAAGAAACACAGATATTATTTCATAACATTTTTGTTATCTCAATAAGATTACAATGATCAATCTGTTCTAGAGTATATCTAATACCCCAACTGCACTATCTGGGCAAGACCTCTTTTAACAAGGACATGCAGCCACAATACATCCTCGTGAAACATTCGTGAATAAATTACTTTCAAATTTCAACCCTTCACCTATTCGGAATGCTCACACTTATTTAGTACACACTAATTCCAATCTAGAGGTTATCATAAACTTTTGATGATTATTCAATCATGGACGAATTGATGGTCCTGTATCTATTTGTACTCCCACGAGCATAAATAAGATCATCAAATATCCGATTAAAGAAAATTTCTATATTAATATCTACTAAGATGACAGTCGAACACATCTTATATTTCTCTTCCGCTTTAGTTAGATTAAACCATTGAGATCAAATAATCTAACAAGTTTAGCAAACTAAACGACTCTAGGGTCAACCACTCAGTTAATGTTCCATAGTTGTTAATAACTCTATTGATTCCAATTAGGTGTAGCCATACACTTAATCACAGTTCAACAAGAACTAATACATGACATCATCAAATTAATCAACTTTCCTTCCAAGGATCTTAGTTAGGATCGATTATACACTACACTACGGACCCAACTTGATAACTCATATCATATTCACTAATTTATCTGATTATAACCTCTCACTTAACCACGAGTCGACATCGCTACAGGATTTAGCGCTTTCTTTCATAAAAGAACTTTTCAACTTCTATACTCAAGATACCCAAAAGAGATAAATTGAATCAAAACTTCCAAGTACTACAAGACTTGCAAAAGGAAACTTTCATTAGCCAAAACATCAAGTGAAATAAATGGATCATGCTTTCCAATGAGAGAGGCAAAACTCCAATATAAAGGTCAATCTTGACAATCAACCGAGTCCACCAGCCGCAAGAATAACTCATCGGTTGGAAAAACAATGATTGCTTAACGGGACAAATTAAGCCAATGAAAACACATCAATCCTTCTCAAAGAAACCCACCAACTGCAATGAACTACTGACCCAAAAAAATTCATCGACCACAACTGAACAAGAGTTGACCAAATTCAAACTCAAAGAAGGGAATCAACTTCTCTAAAGTACTCACTATCACGTCGGTACTAAGATATCTGAGGTAACCTCTTTCCTTCTCTCTTACCACGAACAATGGTGTAACCTGGTAAAGCCCAGGGACACAACCATGACCTCAATCCTCTCAGCATGGGCTACCCTCACTCATAATAATCATATAATCATATTATAGGTATGTAAGATCATCTTATAACATGAATCATCAATACAGCATAACAGAAGTGTAAATGCAATGCTTGACCCACCCCATCCTACTGTGCACCAGTGTTTCAGGTTTTCAGTTAATTAACAATTAACAAATTTTTAACAAGCTAAGTTACCTAAGTTGTTAATCTGTTCACCACGGACCTACAGCCCGCTCTGATACCAACTGTAACACCCCGGCCCAACGTGAGCCTGGAATGCTACTAATCTAACATTAAAATAATTCAAAACCAGGTTTAACCTACCAAATTTCGACATAACCTCCTTTAAAAAGTTACTACACGGAGATTCCAACGTTTAGATAAATCATAAACAAATAATCCAATATCCAGAGTCATCAATAGGCGTTCAAAGCCTACTAATCAAGTAGCATATCCAAAGGAGTCCTAATTACACTACTCATCAATTTTACACTTAATCCATTGCATGAGGTATAATCCTAATCAACCCTTAAGTAGTTTGCTAAATTATGAAGGTACGACTAAAACTTGATCAACTTTAAAGATGAGTGGCCGTGAGTGAATCCAAATCAAGTCTACTCCCTCCCATGCATGCCGTTCCTGAATTGGGTACTTACAACAATAATAAAAGCAAGAGTGAGCCCACAGACTCAGCAAGTACAAAATAGAGGCATACCACAAAAGTTATAACATCAACATCCATAGTCAGAAACGCATCAATAAAACATCTCATATGCAAATGCAATGCTCAAGGATCCTTTCTCTTTATCTTTCTTTGTGCATTACACGGTAATACAAAGTATGCAACCGTCGCCGCATACCCATGCTCATGCGCGCACGCACGAGGACCAATTGCCCAATACTCGCAAGTATTGGGACCTCAACCCACACTCCACGAGTGTGGGATCTCGAGCCCGTCACATTCATGTGGGGATCTCAAGAAACATGCTTGGTCACCGCGTGACCAAGCCTCAACATGTTCTCAATATGCATATGCTCATCTCTTATTCATCATCAATCTTACCAAAAGACAACAACATTGTACCACAATAAAGCATAAGCATAATTTGAGCAATCACCATACTTAAACAATCATCAAGTAAGCCATCTTGCTATGCAATCATATATCAAAAAGCACACAAACATAGCCAATCAATCACACCCATATAACAAACAATGCACTTGCCTTAACCGTGTGAGAATGAAGGGCGTGACGGGGCTGCCTCCGGTACCAATCCCCGACCTAATACATTAAGATCATAAGCTAAGACCATAGTAATGAACCACAAAAATTACAAAAGCAAACACAAACTAGCCTTAGCTTACAACGCGATCCCGACTCCAATTTCCTAAATGCTGATTTGTGCCTTCTGTAATCAGTCAAGTTATAAAATTCATATCTTTCTGTACAGGGGTCTAAATTAGGTGTTCTTGGACTTCATTGAAAGTTTATCAAATTCCCCAACTAAACCTAGTTGGTGAGACTCCCTGATTCGGCCATCTAAAATCCTTTTTAACCTAATTAACAAAACATCGATTTCACGTCATGCCCTCTGGACAGAACACTAAAACAATCATAACTTTCAGCTCGTTTATCCAAATTTTGCGTTCTTGTGCTTCCCTGAAAGCTACGACAATCATCTACAACTTTCGTTATACTGAGATCCTCTAATTCCCTCTTTAACTTATCGCACAAGTCAGATTACTAAAACCTGTTAAAACACTGACAGATTCGTAGGACAGTCGCACTAATAAATTCATAACTTTTGCTACAGAGGTCCAACAAATACGATCTAGCACTTCATGGAAAGCTATTGACGTCCTCTACAACTTTCTAGGAGATGACCAAGACTGAATCCGCACTTAACTACACGGAAACGTTTGTCTAAGGCGATCTGTCCTGAGGAGACAGAAATACCGACATTGCTACAACAATCAAAAGATGCATCTACTCGGGGGAATCCGGTGTTACCCTTGACGAATCGATTGCCGGGCACGACGAGCTCCCACCAGAGAGCTCTCCCCCATGAAGATGGTCTCCTTCCCTCACCTTCTTCTTCCTCCAACAGCCGGTCGCCTCCAAATGATCTCCTTCTTCTTCCTCGTCGGCGGGCGTGGAGAAAGATCTTCCTTCACCGGCAGCGAGGAGGGTGCAAAGGGGAGGGCACCACAACCAGGAGGGATGCCCTAGGAGGAGGAGGCGCACAAGGGGGGAAGGGGGTGGCGGCCATGGGGAGTGGGAGGGGGCGCAAGGGAGTTTTGGTGGGGCGGCTAGGGTTTGGTGGGGAGAAAGGGTGCCTTCCCCTTGGCCGGCCACTAGAGGGCCTAATGGGCCGAAGCCCAGGCCCAGGTCGCTGCGTTTTCACAAAAAACCCCTTCTCCTCCCACTAATTCAATTATTTTCCAGAAGGTCCTCCCCCTAAATCGACTTTCGATCACTCGTTTTCTTTAAATCTTTAAATTTTCTACTGAATCCTTTTATAGGGTATTACAGCCGACCGGCCAAATGACATAACTAACAAGTAACAGAGGAAGCAAAAGATGCCATAAGATGGCTTAAACCAAAATGCGACGGTTAGCCACATAAACCATGTGGCAACCGACCAAGGCGCATGAGCTAGTCGTCCCACACACCACCACAGCATAACTCGCAAACATCTTGTGCCATGTCTACTTATGAAAACTAAAACTGAAAACAAAATAATTTAGACTTGGGCATAATGGTAAGACGGTGTGATTTTTTTGGCTGTGACTGGAATGGTGCCCGAGTCAATTAAGGACCGAACATCTTGTGAGTACATGTTATCCGAGCAATTTGTGCGTGCTAACCACACCAGAGGGTATGGGACCTCTCTTGACTTAGTACTTTGGCGTGTATTGGCTTCGGGTCGCAGGGAGTCGCAGGAGGGATGGTGTTGGGAGCATTGCAGTGTCTGAAAGGCTTCCCCCGTGATGGCTGGTTGTCTTTCGGCTTGCAATGTAAGCGTATGGGTTTCTATCCATACGAGCGGCTCGTAGTTAATACACAATATTGGAAAACGTCTCGTAGGACTTAGCCATACCGGCATACCTTCGGAAGTGTGCTTTGTGGCTTAAAGGCGGTCTGAAGTGTGGGTACATTGGTACACCCCTGCAGGATTAAAACTATTCGAATAGCCTTGTCCTAGGTTATGGATGTAGCCTACCCGTTTCCCTACAGTGGTATCAGAGCGGTTGCTGTCATGTTATAGGTTCGGGTGATTTGCATATGGCGATATGTAAATCGGTATGATCGATGTGATCGATTGTATAGTTACGTAATGGATTGGTGCGGTTTTCGTGATCATGCGCTAAGGTCGTGAAACAACATACCCCTACGGTCGGATTCGCCATCGTGGTAAAGCGTGACACGTAAAACCGGTTGCGGCATGCGAAGATCAATATGATTGATCGAATCGGAACCTAGATTAATAATCGATGTACCGTGATCATGCGCTAAGGTCGTGAAACAACATACCTACCGGTCGGATTCGCCATCGGGTAGAGCGGTGACACGTAAAACCGGTTGCGGCATGAGAAGATCAATATGATTGATCGAATCGGAACCTAGATTAATAATCGATATCTTTGTGATCATCTTGCTAAGGTCGTGAAACAACATACCCTACGGCCGAATTCGCCATCGAGGTAGACAGTGACACGTAAAACCGGTTGCGGCATGCGAAGATCAATATAATTGGTCGAATCGGAACAGTAGTCGATTTGTGGTAAATATGATTTGCCGATCAAAATCCTATGTAAAAATTGCATAGATACCGCGAGGGGCGCTGCCCCTTCGAACCCCGCGGGGGGAAACCCCCTCGACCACCTATCCGGTAGATTGCGATTCTATGCATATACTTGTTTTTGCAGGATGTATGTGACCAGTATGGCCTAATGTGTAAGTGATGCATGTTTGTAATATTTGCATGACCTGCGTGTCGTGGGTACGGCAACACGGCTGGAGCCATTGTGTTGTCAAAGTATTGTATTAACGGCCTGCGTGCCGACTTGTGATGATTCCTAGTATCCATGTATTTTATTACTAGCTGTTATGAGTAATAGCTTATAGTAGTACTCGGAGGACACATCACTTGGAGGGATGGCACACATGAACCATGGAGATGGAGATCATCATGGTGGACAGATTCTATGGAGATGGAGATCATCATGGTGGACAGATTCTATGGCGATGGAGATCACCATGAGAAAATGGGCCATACTGAGTCACAACTGTGTGAATGCTATTCCTATTGTTTTACTCCTATGCATGTTTGAATGGTAGAAGTATAGCGATCCCTCACAAAATGTTAAGTTAAACATATGCCCTCCCAATTAAACTTTGCACCATCCTATGTCTTGTAAATTGATGGTGGGTCTATAAAATTAGGGCACCATCAACTTTCCTTGACTAGATGGGTTTTGTATCGGATACTTACATGCATAAGGATTGGTGAACTTAACAAGGTTATCATAAAGGTTATGGGCCTTGGGGCATAAAGGTTGGGTGCCGGGGCATAGAGATGTCACCCAACAACAAGAGTCATATAGAGATATGATTAGTAAGGTGTTGCTTACCGAATTACCTTGTCTCCTAGCGGTGATGCAAAAGCTCTGTAACACCCCAGCTCTCAAAGGACCTAGAATGCTACTGGAAGTAAACTAAACTAGTACAAACTACAAATTTTTCGACAGAGTCTCCTTTGTTTAATCAGCTATACCGAGAGTTCAACGTTAAAACATAGCATTTAACCAAAATCTCATGATCAATCATGATAATCAATTGAACATACCAAGACCTGGCAATCTCATTATCACAATTATACAGTTACTCAAACCAAACGATCTATGAGTGATAATCATCAGTTCATTTTATTTCTAAAATTGAAGCTAAGTGGTGAACGCCTTAAGAGTGTGAGGTAGTGAGTGCATCCATCATTTATTCCCTCCCATGCATGTCATTCCTGCCATTGGTACCTAAAACACATTAAAGCAAGAGTGAGCCCAAAGACTCAGCAAGTATCAACAAGGCTATAAACAGGAACACAAACATAGCATCTGAAACCACAATCTCATTACACTAATCATAGCCAAATATCTCATGATATGCAAACTATGCAATGCTCTTTTGAACGTTATCCCTTTCGCATTTTACCGTAATGGGGTATACAACCGTCGTTGTATACCCTTGCACATGCCCTCCGCACGGGGACCAAGAGCCTATACACCACGGTATAGGGACCTTTGCCCATCACTTAATGATGGGGACCTCTTTATTCATAGCCCACTTTCCACGAATGTGGGGACCTCAAGCCCGTCATCTTCATGACGGGGACCTCAATCATATGTGCTTGGTCACTACGTGACCAAGGCACTGTATGCTCTCAACATGCATATGCACCATGATAACATTCTTTATATGCAGGAATTCAACATATTCTCATTAACATGTAAGCAACAACAACAACATTATACATGAATAAACTTATTCATACTTCTAGCATTCCACAACATTGATATTCATAGCATTCTAGCACCCATGAATAGCACATTTAATCATAATACTAGCAAACTTGAACAATCACTCATGAATATCAATTAATCATTTCTCTAGTATTCACCATCTTTAATCATACTTATCACACTATCAACTCGGCATGGTTGTTACACATCAAAGTATTAGCATCCTCTATCAACGATCATAAATATTCACTCAAACAGTACTTGCATACACCAAGATAAATTGGAACTCATCACCATAACATCCATACATAGCTATTATGAGCCAAACACAAACGATCCAAAGATACAAGTATAAATATACAATAGCGAATACTTGCCTTAACTGCGAGAACGGTGGACGCGAAGAGGGCGCTGTCCCTGGGATCACGCTTTCACCTGAACATAAAGATAACCCCAATCTAAGACCAACATACTGGACCAAAATCATACATCACATTACAATCGATATCGCTAATCTTCTTATCACGTCTAGTTTTTTTTCCTAATTTCTAGCGATCGGTCATTGCGGACAGCAGACTTCAAAAATTCATAACTTTCTGCTCAGGAGTCCAAATAGGATGATCTTGGACAATCTGAAAAGGTAATTGAAATGTCTAAATAAACTTAGTTGGGAAGACCCTCTGATTCGGCCATCTACCAGACCTACCAATCTATTTAATCAGAGCAAACATTTCACGTCGGGTTTCTGGACAGCAACAAAGAAACTATACTTTCTCTACGTTCGTCCAAATTCAGTGATCTTTAGCTTTCCTGAAAGCTAAGAGGATTAGCCTCATTTTTCGTTATGGTGAGACCCTCTGGAAACCCCTCTAAATAAGCGCTTCAATCAGGTTAACTAACACTAGCAAATCTGCTTCTCTCCAGAAACACAGAAGTACTAATAAATTCATAACTTTGGCTACCGAAGTCCGAATGACTTGATTCTTGTCGGCAATGAAAGGTAACTACGATAGCTACAACTTTCTAGGAGACACCCAGACCCAAATCTGCCTCTAACCTAATCAAAACCGACAAACTTCACTGCTGCAGAATATCGACGAACTGACATCCGAAAATTAGACAACTAGAAAATGACCTAAAGCAAAGAACCACGGGTTACCCTTGCCGAAACGAAGAGAGTACACAGCGGGGATGATGACCACCACGCTTCCGCTGCGGATCCCTTCTTCTCCTCTTCTTCTCTTCTCTTCTCCTCTCCTTCTTCTTCCTTCTCTTCCTTTCTCCTTCTTCTTCCTCCTTGGCCGGTGCAATGGAGCTCCTTCTCCTCCTTGGCCAGCAGCAATGGAGGTGGTGGGGAGTGGAGAGGCGCAAGGGAGGGTGGAGGGGAGGTGGAGAGGGAGAGGGGTGGCGGCCGGTTGGGGGTGGGAGAGGAAGGGGAGGAGGGTGCGGCTAGGGTTTGGGGGGAGAAAAGGGGTGCTCTCCCCCCTTGGCCGGCCACACTTGGGCCTCTATGGGCCAAGCCCAGGCCCAGGTTGAGGTGACAGTTGCATAAACCCCCTCTCAAGCTGATTATTTGAGTAACTTCTATAAGGTCCTTCCCGATACTCCATTTGATTCTCCCCCGATCGATTAAACTTTCCCGACTAGACGTTGTAACACTTTCGGAGTATTACAAGCTCACTAGTAGACTCGTTAATTGCGGATCTTGAATCGCTAAGAATCAATAGAGTGATGTTGATTTTAGTGGGAGTACATTCTATTAAATTTGTTTAATACAATTTACTCTATCATGGTTTTATTTGTCTTAGTATTTTGCATTTCCTATTGTAGATCAATGGCATCTAGCAACCACGCACACCCTTTTGCTTTGCGATCGATTCTTGAGAAAGAGAAATTAAATGGAACAAACTATTCGGACTGGGTCCGTAACCTGAGAATTGTTCTCAGGGCAGATAAAAAGGAAAACGTTCTGGACACCCCAATCCCAGAAGAACCTGCTAACAATGCATCTGCTGCTGTTAAAAATGCCTACAAGAAAGCATGTGATGACTCTCTTGAGATTAGCTATCTTATGCTTGCATGCATGGAACCTGACCTTCAAAATCAGTTTGAGGATCAGGAAGCGTATGATATGATCATAGTGATTAAGGACATGTTCCAAACACAGGCCTGGACTAAACAGTTCAATGTCTCTAAGGCTTTTCTGGAATGCAAGCAATGAAGGTGCACCGTAGGCCCACATGTGATCAAAATGGTTGGTTCTGATCGGACTTTGGATAAACTTGGTTTTCCAATTGGCCAGAGTTGGCAAGCGATTTCATTTAGCGTCTCTTCCACCTAGCTATGGGCATTTCATTTGAACTACCATATGCATGGGGCGGATAAGGGCCTTAATGAGCTTTGTGGGATGCTCAAAAGCAGAGATGACATTAAGAAGTGTGCGTGGCCTAGCCATGTGATGGTGTGCAGAACAAGTCTAGCTTCAAGAAAAAGGGTAAGCCATGGCCAAAGAATAAGGGCAAGGTTAAAGATATGATCTCAAGCCAACGCCTAAGCCTAATTTGGACTGGAGGTGAGACAGTATGCTTCTATTGTAAAAAGCTGGCCATTGGAAGAGAAAGCGCAAGAAGTACATGGATTCCGATGAATGCAAAAGAAAGGTGAAGTAAGACTTCCACCCATGGTACACTTGTCATAAATGTTTTAGACATTTTCTCATGATTCTCCTATTAACTCTTGGGTATTTGATCTGGATCGGTTGCTCACATTTGCAACTCGATGCGGGGCTAATAAGAAGTAGAGGAGTCGCAAGAGGTGAAGTTGATTTTCGCATCGGAAATAAAGCAAGGGTTCTTTGCGTTGACCGTCGGCACCATGCAACTTTAGCTTCCTTCAAGATTTATTATGGAATTGAATAATTGTTATTATGTTCCTAGTATGAGTCGAAACATTTTATCCCCCTCATGTTTGATGAGAGATGGTTATTCATTTGCAAGTAAAGACAATGGTTGTTTGATCTCTAAAAATGGAATGTTTATGGCTTTTGCGCCCATTGTGAATGGGTTATTTATTTTAAATCTTGATGATGCGCCTATCTTTAACATAAATGCTAAAAGACTTCGACCTAATGATTTGAATCCCACCTATGTTTGGCATTGTCTTTTGGGTCACATAAGTGAAAAGCACATGAAGAAGCTCCATGCTGATGGTCTTCTAACTTCGTTTGATTTTGAATCATACGAGACATGTGAAGCTTGTTTGTTTGGTAAGATGACCAAATCACCTTTCAAAGGTTCTTTTGAGAGGGTGTCAGACTTGTTGGAAATCATACATACTGATGTATGTGGACCAATGAGCACGACTGCTAGAGGTGGATTTTATTACTTCATAACTTTCACTGATGATTTTAGTAGATATGACTATGTCTACTTAATGAAACATAAGTCTGAAACTTTTAAAAAGTTCAAAGAGTTCCAGAATGAAAATGAAAATCAACGTGCCAAGAAAATTAAGGCTCTGCGATCTGATCGTGGTGACGAGTATTTGAGTCATGAATTTAGCAATCATCCGAAGAGTTGCGGAATTGTTCCACTAACTAACACCACCTAACGCCTCAAAGAAACGGGGTATCCGAGCGGCGTCGGACCTTGTTGGACATGGGTCGATCGATGATGAGCCAGTCAGATTTACCATTATCCTTTGGGGTTACGCTCTAGAAAGCGGTAGCTTTCACACTTAATAGGTACCGTCTAAATCCGTAGTTAAGACACCATATGAGATATGGATGGGAAGAGTCACGTTTTTCTTTTCTAAAGATTTGGGGATGTGAGGCGTTTGTCAGCGACTACATCGGACAAGCTCACACCCAAGTCGGATAAATGCATTTTCGTGGGATATCCGAAGGAAACCTTTGGATATTACTTCTACAACCGACTAGAGGGCAAAGTGTTTATCGCTCGAAGTGGTGTTTTCCTAGAGAAAGAGTTTCTCAACAGGGAGACAAGTGGAAGAACGGTGCAGCTTGAAGAAGTTCAAGATGAACCAATCGGGGAAGACTCGACGAATGATGCCCATGTGGCAGAACAAGTTGAGGAACCCATGGCAAAGGAAGCACCACCACCACGAAGGTTGGAAAGGCTCCGCAATGCGCGAGATATGTTATTGTTAGACAATGATGAGCCTACGACCTATGCGGAAGCAATGATGGACCCAGACTCTGAGAAATGGCATAGTGCCATGAGATCCGAGATAGCATCCATGGGAGACAATTAAGTTTGGAATTTGGTTGACCCGCCTGATGGTGTTAAAACCATAGAGTGCAAACACTACACCATGGCATAGTATTAAGGGCAATAATTTGCTGGGAAAAAATTGGATTAGTGGCAAAATATGTGCCGGCAATATTCAAGAGATTAAGGGTCCTATTATCTGCCGGGAATAATTATTGTCTAGAGCAATTTATCTGCCGGCAATATTTTTATATTAACTACAGTATAACTGCCCTAAAAAAAGTCATCCAAGTCAATGTATCTGCCGGGAATAATAGTGATCCTTTAGGCGCGCAACTGAAAAAAAATTGGACTGAAGCGCGAAGACCTTGTCCCCAAATTTTGCCCAATTCCTTCCTCTGAAACTTCTGTTACCTCTCCAAGCGCTGCCTCCTTTCCCTGACCACTCACTTCCCTCGCCGTCCCACCTCCCAGCGCCGCCCTCCTGCCCGGCCGCCCCTTCCTCCCAACGCCTCCCACCTCCCCGACCGCCCTACCTCCCAGCGCCGCCATCCTCCCTCGCCACCCTCCTCCCAGCGCCACCCCTTCCTCCCAGCGCCGCCATCCTCCCCGGCCGCCCTCCTCCCAGCGCCACCCTCCTCCCCGGGCGCTCCATCCTCCCAGCGCCGCCCCACCTCCCCGATCGCCCGCTCCTCCCCGGACGGCAGCTCCATCGACGGCGACCGGTCCTGCAGTGAGAGCGTTGAGCTCGACTAACCCTAACCCTATATCCCCAATCCCCGTCCTCCTCCCTCCTGCACCCCCACCCCCCGCGCCCGGCACCTTCCCTCCTCCTCTGCGCCCGCGCTGCCCTCCTCCTTCTCCTCCTCGGCGCGTCTGGCTCCCTCCTCCGTTGCTGCGGCGCCTCCTCCCCTGACTCCCTCCTCCCAAGCGCCGCCCGCCTCCTCCCTCCTCCGGCATCGCCGTCCTCCTCCTCCCCTGATCTGGCACCTCCACCCGCACGCGACGTCGTGCTTCTCTCCTCGGTTCGGCCCCTCTCATGGCGCCGCCTCCACCAGCTGCTCCCGCCACCGGCTCGGCTCATCGTGGGCTCCACCCCGCTGGGGCTCGAGCACCACAGCGGTGCCGACCTTCTCTGCGTGGTCCGGGTGCTGCTCAAGAAGATCTACCGCCACATGCTCGTCGGGGCCATCAACTGGACCAACCACCGCGGGATGATCGAGGAGGACGTGTTCGAGCGCTGGAGCGAGGTTGCCAACCCTCTCGTGGCAAACGTCGACTAGCTCGTTGTGCTCTTCTCGCTGGACCAGCCGCGGCCTGAGCCTACCACTCTCACCAGGTATACATACATATATAAGACTGGTTGTTGGTTTGAATTGCTTGCTAAATTGGTAAATTGTTACTCAAATTAGTAAATTGTTACTCATTCTGTAGTGTGTTTTGAATTAGACAGGCCGGATTGTAGTGTAGTGCACTGCATTGGAGATGATGAGGTGTGGGTAAGGATATATTGCTGTTCATTGGATGGTTTGCTAAGATGTGCTCAATAAATTGGAAAGAAGGACTAATTTCTATTTCACTAAAGGAATTAAGGTGCTGTATCTCGTGTTTAGTGTTTTTGCTTCTCAGGAAAATGGTTGGGCTTGCACTCAGCTTGCAGGACCAAGTGCCAACATTGGCCTGTAGCATGTAAGTACATATCTATTTTAGTTAAGTATCAAGTATTGGTAGTTTGTACGTTCCCAAAGATATCAACTAGCATGTGCAATTGATCAACTCCTAGTATTCATCGATTGTAAAATTCTTTACAAATTAGTGCATTTGTTGTATGTCGTCTTGTGTTTTCCTCATTTTATACTTATATGGTTCTGACGATAGTTTATAACTGGGTTTTCTGTAGACCATACCTTACTGGAGAGATAGGTTGAAGAGTTGGGGTTATGATCCACTCTTCTTAAGTGTTGACCAGAAATCTGGATTAGCTCCTCTTGAGAGATGTTGGAAGGACAGACAATAGTAATTCACTCTCTGATTTAGTTAATTTTGTGTTCATGCATGTAGAGGGAGATGGATGTGGGTTGATGCTTGCTCAAGTATGCAAAGCCAGGAGCAGAAAGTGATGTGCACAAGACTTATCAACACATAATGTGTTTTCCTTTCAGAGTGAGTTGTTCCACACCATTTATAGCCATTATTTGTTTATAAACTTTAAAAGTGTCCCTGCGACAGCCATAGAAATAACATCTTTGATTGTGGAATAGCTCTATCTAGTGTTTGATTTTTTTTCCACCTAACTTGGACTCTTATATCCACAATACATTGTCCTTATAGTCTTCAGAAGAGTACATTTGTGATTACCAACAAAATGGTTAAATCTGGTTGTCGCTGCCTTGTCTACCTCTTTATGCCTCTTACTCTCTTTTTAATTCAGCTCCCTTTTGTTTCAGTAGTGTCTTGCTCAGGATATGCTTCTCTCGTAGCTTGAAACTATGTGAGGTTGCTTATGTTGGTCTAACCACTTGATTGGTGATTTTTTTAGAATCTGTGATTTTTTGGTAGAAATTAGGGATCATGCTGATTAAAATTATGCTAACTAGACAATGCATCTATTGGTTTGGGTGCATACACTTATACGGTACATTTTTTGTACAAAGTTGTTGATGATAATTACATGTTAACAATCATTTGGAAGATACTCACTGTCTTTCTTTGATCTTGTCGTGCTGTGCTGGGTTTTGGAAGCACAAAAACGATGAAGCACATGAACAAGTTTTAACAGCTCTTAAAGATGACAAAGAGGAGCTAGAGGCAACACTGAACTGGGAACAACTTCGAACTATATAGCTTAAAGAAGAGATAGCTGAAGCAGAGGCTAGAAATGCAGAGCTAATAAGGGTGAGTCTTCTTGTCTATCTTTCGATAGTTTTGTTTCTGCCCCTACAGATCTGTAGTTTCTTCTGTTCTTCTATCATAGGTAATCTTTCAAGCATGTAATGGACCTTTTTGACCGATAAGGTAAGATTTCTTATGTAATCTTGTTTCTTTTCATTTGGTTTAGTAGCTACATGTTCAAGTGTGTGTGGGTCTATTGTAACATCATCTTAGTCCTTACATATATGATCATAAAAGAACATAACTTGATCAAAGTAAGCGGCTTAAAAGTTCATTTAGGTTATATGTCCGCCTAATGATTGATGGGTATTGCATTTCTTTTGGAACATTTTTTGAGTTGTCGTACCATTTTTTCTATGAAGCTCCAAGCTATCCATGTAAGAGAGGCCTTGCTCTATATTAAATTAGATTGCATGTCTTCTGTCTATTCTTGCTTATGCATAGACTCACCTTCATCGAGGATAGAGTTGTTGAGTTTGGCGTATTGTTAATTGCACTTTGAATTTTATCTGAGGTCTCAGACGGGGAAGAGAGAATGATAACCTTGATTCTAACATAAAAGCTTCAAATAGAGTTCCAAGGCGACATTACGAAGAAAGAATTATAGGGAAGCTATTTCCTTGTTAGAAGAGTTTGAGTCTGATGGTGAAATCTCAAAGGATGTGATTTCCTTTGTGCATGCGCAACTTGGATTCTTCTTGTTTTTTTTTTGACTTGCATTTTGAGGACGCTGTAAATCATTTCTTGCTCTCAGAGACTATGCAGCCAGCAGAAATATTTCCATTCATCATGCGGGATCCTAATCATTGGTGAGATCTGGTATGCCACATTGCCACATGTTTGTTGGGAAGTTGCAAATGAGAAAACTGTTTTAATTCACTATCCACTTGTTGGTCTTTTACATTGGCCTCAATTGTTATGGGTGAGTTTAATTGACATGGCTGCAGCCTGCATGTTTGCATCTGAACTGAACCCAGACAGTACACACAGAGAGAGAATAGTTCTAATGAGGAGAGAAAAAAAATGTTACTTATTCCATTGCATCTATTATCCATTTTACCATGCATATGTTCTTGGAATGATTTGTTTCTATGCAACTACACTTCACTTTTATCTTTATTATTTCACTAATTAAGTTTCAATGGTTGTGATATATCATATATATGTAGTTTACAGTGACTACTGACCACTAATGAGATGAAAATGTTAAATTCCTTGCTAATATATCTTTGATGATGCATGCTTAGGTTATAAATCATCAACCATATGATAACAAAGCGGATGTGTTCGGTTTGCTATTGTGCTTTGGGAGCTCATAACGTCCTAGGAGTCGTATATTGTGAAACCGATACTTGAATACTTTTCCTATGGTTGTTTTATTAGATTGTTTTAATTTGAATACTTTATTCGATGGTGAGGTGCTTTTGGTTACAAATATGTGAGATTAGTGAGCAAGATTTACTATATTTTTGCTTAATGATGTTGTGAGAATAATTTTACTCAAACATTGTAGCAACATCTTAGATTATGTATAGCCTTAGGTATATTTCAATGCCGTTCACATATGAAAAAATAGCCAACTCTAACTCAACATTGTATATTTTGTTAATCATTTAATCCCATTCATGACTTATTGACTTGATAGTCCCATGATTTACTTTTGCTTGAAAATCTAGAAGTACGATGCATGCTAAGATTATGAGGCAGTGTGGGAATGCATTATCTGAAATCGATGCCTTTTTTTTAATTTCAAAATGCTTATCAAGGGCTATCTAACTGCCGGGGAAAACAACCATCAAGGGCCGTCTAACTGCCGGGGAAAACAACCATCAAGGGCTGTCTAACTGCGGGGGAAAACAGCAATCAAGGGCCGTCTAACTGCCGGCAATACATATAACTGCCGGCAATACTATATTTGCCGGGAAAAAGCTAATTGCCGGGGAAAAGCTAACTGCCGGGGAAAATCTACTTTTCTAGCGCAGTTTAACTGCCGGGAATACACATATCTGTCGGCAATTGTTTTTCCGCGACACTTTACGCGCAGGCCATAAGTGCCGGAAAAGTAATTGCCGGCAGATAAATTGCCGTTGAACACAGTTTTTCTCGGCAGTTGCATTGTCCTTAATAGTGTGCCATGGTGTAGTGAAATGGATCTATAAAAGGAAGATTGATATGGATGGAAATGTTCATATCCATAAAGCTCGACTTGTCGCAAAAGGTTTTCGGCAAGTTCAAGGAGTTGACTACGATGAGACTTTCTACTTTGTGGCGATGCTTAAATCAATACGGATCATTCTAGCTATTCTGCATATTTCGACTATGAGATATGGCGGATGGATGTCAAAGCGGCTTTCCTTAATGGAAACTTAACCGAGGACGTGTATATGATACTGACCCGAGGTTTTGTCGATCAAACAATGCTAGAAAAGTATGCAAACTTCAAAAATCTATTTATGGATTGAAGCAAGCATCTCGGAATTGGAACATTCGTTTTGATGAAGTAGTCAAAGGGTTTGACTTCATCAAAAATGAAGAAGAATCTTGTGTTTACAAGAAGACAAGTGGGAGCTCACTCGTATTTCTAATCTTATATGTAGATGACATATTACTGATTGGAAATGATATTCCTATGCTCGAGTCCGTTAAGACCTCACTGAAAAATAATTTCTCAATGAAGGACTTAGGGGAAGTTCATAACTGATTATATGCCCAAAATATATGCCGCTTCCAATCAGTAACTGAACTCCGACTAGGAACAACTTTAGAATAACCATACAAGTAAAGAGTTTCACAAACAAGTCACATACTTGTTAATCAACACAAAGGCAATATTCAAGGAACATTTATTAAATCATGGATACAATGAAATATCATCATCAAAATGATTGCCTCTAGGGCATATCTCCAACAATGGACACGCTTGGGTAAGCTTTTCAAGAGGTAGACTACAACCTTTTAATTAAAACTTGACGGGTGGTACGAATCGGGGATTCGTGCTATGTTGTGGTGGCTATTGGGATAGTCACTTCCAGGTGGTTACTTGTATTTATTATTTAATTCGCTGTTATATTCAACATCAAAACAGATTTACAAACTTGCTTTTAAATGTATTATATTATTGCAAATAAAGTTGGCTCTGTGCAAAATGAGACATACAACCTCCACCTAAATAAGCTTGCATGTAGCATATGAATAGGTCTGCTATTCCACACGTCAGTCTTGCAAGTACCATTGTGTACTCAGTCATCTTGCTTAAATGTATTTGTTGCAGAGGAAGAAGGTGAGCTTGATGGGCCTCACTTTTGTGAGCTTTGTTGTGGTAGCTTGCGGGGCGGCGACTAGCTTGGCGGCCCGGTCGATTGCCTTGTGGGTTGTGTGGCTAACCGGTCGACTTTTGTTCTAGCCATCTTATGGCACCTTTTGCTTCCGCTGTCATTATTATATATTGTGTCATTTGGCCGGTCAGCTCTTTTGTAATAACTTACTTTATCTATGTCCTTTACTAGACTTGTTAATGTATGTTGTATGGAAATGATGTGTAATTTTGTGATGATGTGCATGTGCTGCAATTCTGGGAAGCATATGCCTATCGAGGCTTAGAATGTTTAATTAGTAATGCTAGAACCATTTGGAGGTTAAGTGTTACTAGTTAAATATTCGGTCCTCACATTAGCCATGCTTATAGACCAAACATGTTTAATTTGGGGAATTTTAGCAAAAATCAATTGTTGTTTAAATCGAATCCATGGCGTTGGTATGTTATGGAGGTTTATTAATGACTTTGAAAAATAAAATAAATGAAAATGGTTTGGACTTGGGCATAATGGACGTTTGGATGGTGCATGTTAATGCACGGGTTCAACTTGGTCATGGTTGAGGCACATGGGTTCGTTGGAAAGTTGCCCAAGTCAGTTAAGGACCGGTCTTCGGGTGTATGATGCTAAGCCATACCGTACTACCACATGTCCCTAGTATGGGTCGGGACCTGGCTGACTAATTTGCAAAGTTCCATTGCGGTTGATCCAACTGTTTCGGTGGGTTGTCTTTCATGACTATGTTCCCCCACCTGGCACAAGAGGGGGCTTCCGGAAGGTTGCAGACAATGGAAGCGAAACCTTAGTAAGGGTGGACTGCGGTGGAATGGCACTTTGTAAAGGCCTTGTCACGTGCTCTAGACTGCTTACCTAAGGTAGTGAGTGGTGGTTTCGACGGATACCAAACAAACTAGAGAAGTCTTGTCTTGTGGGTAAAGTTGTACAACCTCTGCAGAGTGTAAAACTATTCGAATAGCCGTGTCCACGGTTATGGACATGCTAGCAGAACTGCTCAAAGTTGGACTTTGATTTTGTTTTCAAAATGTTTTAAAAAAACTGTTTATGACATGGATGGGCGTTCATGATAAAAGTTATGGGTTGAAGCTCCGGGTTGATGCCCGTGTTTATTTTAGTGTTAGGTTGATGCCTACACTATCTTTATTAATTCAAAATCAATTTTAGATATTGTAAAACTTGAGCATTTGAACTTATTATTATATTTAAATGTCAAACATTGCATTATGCAAATTCAACCCTATAAGCCTTCCTTGTTACAATCATATATGCATATCATTCTGTTACTTGACAGGTGTAACTTGCGAGTACGGTAGTTGTGCTCATACTTGCTTTATGCAAACAAATTTCAGAGGAGAATGACTTTGCTACCGGTGTGGATCTCGACGACTAGGCCGCTTCCCCAGTCGATTGCCTGTGGCAGATTAACTGGACCCTACTACTTCTTCTTCGTCTTCCGCTGTGTTCTTTATTGTTGGCTGTAAGCCTCTTTTGTAATAAACTCTGTTGATTGTTAATAAATTTGTGATATGAATTTGTTACCATATTTGTTTACTGTGTGAACTAGCTACTGATCATGGGTCTAGTTCAGAAATGCACAGAGGATTCGGGAGTGTTAATCCTGGGTCTTATAGACCGAACTATGTCTAACAATGTTCGATTTCGTCGTTCAGACACCCTATTCCATTGAGGTGTTCCCGGCGGATTAAGTTGTGGATTAATTTCACATTTCTTTAGATGATCACCAAACTCATAGCTCAAATATTCACCTCCACGATCAGATCGTAGACATTTAATTATCTTGCCAAGTTGATTGTGTACCTTATACTGAAATTCTTTGAACTTTTTAAAGGATTCCGACATGTGCCTCATCAGGTAGATGTATCCATATCTACTAAAGCAATCGGTAAAAGTTATGAAATACTGAAAACCACATCTAGTCAGAGTACTCATCAGACCACATACATCTGTATGTACAAGGGCCAACGGGTCACTCGCCCTTTCACCTCTGGTCGTGAAAGGCGCTCTTGTCATCTTGCCAAGTAAACAAGATTCACATGTTTTAAATGATTCAAAATCAAATGAGTTTAGAAAACCATCTTTATGGAGCTTCAGTATGCGCTTCTCATTTATATGAACTAGAAGACAATGCCAAATAAAAGTGGAATTCAAATCATTAGGTCGAAGTCTTTTACAATAATGTTATAGATAGGCACATCCTCAATATTCAAAACATATAATCCATTCACCAATGGAGTATGTCCATAAAGCATATCTTTCAAAATAAATTGAACAACACTTGTTCTTTATTCTGAACTCATAACCTTCTGCTCCTAAACATAAAGCATAAATAATATTTTTGCTTAAGGCTGGAATATAATAACAATTATTTAATTTCATAACTAATTATGAAGGTAAAACTAATGGTAAGGTGCCAATGGCTAATGCAGCAACTCTTGCTCCATTGCCTACGCGAAGATCAACATCTCCTCTTGCCAAACTTCTACTCCTTATCAGTCCCTACATCGAATTACAAATATGAGCAACCGATCCGGTATCAAATACCCAAGAACATGTAGGAGAAGTGGCAAGATTAATTTCTATAACATTTATACCTAAACCGAAAGTCTTACGTTCTTTGTTCTTTTTCATCTCTGCTAAGTACTTCTTACAATTCCTCTTCCAATGCCCAGTCTCATGACAATGGTAACATTCTATGCCAGGCTTAGGACCCAGCTTGAGCTTCTTAAGCTTAGCCTTGAGACTCTCAATCTCATCTTGAGTCTTTCCTTTGCCTGTTCCCTTTCAGTGAGACTTACCCTTCTTCTTGAGCTATTAGTCTTTTGAACCATCATCACATGATTAGAACTTTTCTTGATGCTCTCCTCAGCACCTTTAAGCATGCCATGCAATTTGGTCATTGACTTTTCTATGCCACTCATATGAAAATTCAATATGACTTGCTCAAAGCTTGTAGAGAGTGATTGGAGAATCACATCAGTAGCCAACTCTTGCCTAAGGGGAAACCAAGCTTTTCCAAGCTCTCAATGTGACCAATCATTTTGATCACATGAGGACTGACTGGGTTGCCTTCTAACAGCCTACAAGAAAACAATGCTTTGGAGGTATTGTACCTCTCCACCCTTGCTTGATCTTGAAACATACCTTTCAGACGCACAATCATATTGTAAGCATCTGTGGTCTCATATTGCTTTTGAAGCTCAGCGTTCATGGTGGCAAGCATAAGGTAGTGCCCATCGACTGTGTCATTGCAATGCTTCTCATAAGCATTCTTTTCAGCACGAGTAGCATCCGCATTCAGTTCCTAGGGATAGAGACCGTCTAGAATATATTCTTTCTTTTCTTGTTTGAGAACAATTCTCAAATTTCGAAACCAGTCAATGAAATTTGTTCCATTCAACTTTTCTTTCTCAAGAATAGATTGCAAATTAAAGGTAGGTGCAGAGAAAGTATTAGGTGCCATGATCTACAACAGAAATATATGCAAAAATTCAGCACTATGTTTATGAAAAGATCTTCTATTAAACACTTTAATAAAAGATACTCTCACTATATGTTCTAAACCATGTTTCCCTCTAACATCATATAGTGAGTTCAAGATCCATATATCATTAAGTCCTAGTGAGCTTTGGCATCACCACTAGAAACCTAGTGATTTAGGTAGGCAACCTCTTGCCAATCATATCTCATAAGACCCTTGTTTGTTGGGTGACATCTCTATGCCCCTACGACCAACACTATGCCCCATGGCCCAAAACCGTTTTGATAGCCTTGTCAAGTTAAACCAATACTGTGCATATGAGTGTCCGACACCCACCCTATCTAATTAAGATAGTTAATGACACCCTACTTTGGTAGACCTACCAATTAACAATCAAAATCGTGATAGACGCAGCAATTGGAAATGCATCAAATTTACTTCATTTTTCTTGAGGGATACTACTCTACCATGTTAAAGTATCTAATGATAAAACATGATTAATAACATAAAAGGAACAAAATAAACATTCATAGGCAATCATATTAAACTATGAAATAGTATGACTCTTAACATGACGATCTCCATCACCAATGCTTCTTGTCCTCCGATCATCATACTTGAAATATTTGACCGCATTCATCTACTAAGCAATTACTCCTAAAAGCTAGTAATGAATTATATAGAATAATATCAAGCATTACATGTCGACACGTAGACCGTTATACAATAATATGTAGCTCGATGGCTATCTCACAACATGACACACAGACCATGAAAAATCAATTCATGCATCACATACACAATGGGCCATACTATTCACATCAATCCCTGGAAAAGGTATTATGCATAGAATTTGATTCTATCGGGTGACATGAACACATAATACTATAACGCGTGGTATGACTACGTGTATGGTGGTCCTGCTAGCCGGTTAGCGGGTGGCGTTTGAAGAGGCAGCGCTCTCAGAAAAATTTTCTGGGACATGAATCTTATTCACATAACCAAGCCTTGGAGATTCATCAGATTAAACATATTAACCCTATTCTGAACCAATCTGATCACTTCTTGCATACAACCACACATCGCGGCATACTCCGATGGCGGAATTCTGATTGGTAGAAGTATCATGCACTGTGGTCATGAACAAGTGGAGTAGATTATCTGGTACTTTCAGCTCATACCTCCCACAAAAACCATCTACTATCACCGAAAACCGATTGATCTCATCGACCAGCACTACCAGAAACTGTGTATTTCCCGAGTGTCTGGAAGGAAACACTCGGGAAGATCCCGAGTGTTTCATAGGACACTCGGGAAGTAAACTTAACACTCAGGAGAAGTAAATTTCCCGAGTGTTTTATATTACACTCGAGGATATGGAACATGAAAACGGGATATCAACCGGTACAAACGGGGTTAAATAGTGTCCTGAGTGCAATAGTCTTGCTTACACTCGGGAGAATCGGGAGAAAAGGCGCCAATTTTTTTAGGACCGCGCCCTTTTTTTGGTTGCGCAACTACTAACCCTACTCGATCCAATGTGAACAACAGCCTCCCATTTCTTTCTTCTTTCTTCTCCTTCACAGTAGCCTCCCAATCTTTCGGCCGAAGCTCTCCTGGCTGCTACTCCGGGCGGCTCTCTCCCCTGCGTCGCTTGGCTCTAGCGCGGCTGCCAATGCACCGCATGCGCCCTGCCGCCACCGGTTCGCCTACGTCCTGGCGCCGCCTTGGTCCGCGCCCAAGTCTTGCTCCTAGCTCGACCGGTCCTTGGAACCGCCTCTGGTCGGCCGGCACTGCCCCCGGCCGCCGGTGTCGCCGTGCTCTGGTCCACCCGCGCCCTACGGCTGCACCGCCTCCGGTCCACCAGTCGACCACCTGTGCCCCTATGGCTCGGCTCCACATCTCCAAGCGCCGCCACCGACCTCTATGGCCCAGCTTGCCACCGTGCGCTCGGCCCGGCCTACGGTCACCTCACACCTGCGCCTCCCTTGCCCGTGTCGGCGCCCCTAGCTCTGCCCACCTCTCTCGCTCCCTGTCGGCTCGGCTTGGGCCACCCCCCATGGCGCCTCTGGCCCCCATGGTCTGCCTATCACATGCTCGATGAAATGTGTGAACCAAGGCACATTGTTTATTCTCTTAAAAATGTCAAGAGACTGATTTCGGATCTATATAATTTGTTTGTGTTGTTTATCTTTATCATTGGATGGATTTGATTTGAATTGTGAATTCTCCAAGCAGCGGCACTAGTGGAGGTGGAGGTGGCGGTCCTCATGGCAATAGCAACGTTGTTAGCGTGCAGGAGCTGGAGAAGGAGGTTCATCGCCTGGTGGATGAGAACCTCAAGTGTTCAGTATTCTAATCAATCCAATCCCATTTTTTGTAAGCTCTGAGTGTCATCCTGATTTATTTGTCTACTTAGCTGGTGGTAGAAGTGTTCTATAGTTTAGATTTTAGAATGAACCACATTTCTTTGTTTGAATATGCATGTACATGGTGGATCATCATCCTTCTATTCTTGCTTAAGTCACCATTCTAGATGTAATTTAGTAGCTATATACCCTGTGCAACTCAAGGATTGATGCTTCCACACTTGAATTCAAATATTCAATATGTGCTCTTGTTTGAAGTGTAAGGCAAACTTTTCCTTCTAAGTTACAAGAGATCGATTCCTTATAAAATTTTCCATTTACTTTGGCAAGGTTATTGAAAGAAAGTTGGTTCATGTATCCACACCATCAACAGACTCTTAGTTATCTGGATTGGATTATTCAGTGAATCAAGATGCAGCTATTTGTGCACTTGGCGGACTTTTTGGCCACTTGACTAGGCTCATGGTATACTTATGTTGTTCCGATTCCTTTTCTTTCTTGATTGCATTTTGTTGCTCACCTTTAAGACATGTCAATCAACTATGTCATTAGTAACTGCTATTTCCTTTACATCAATGCTTTAAAATACTTCAGCTACAACTTTAGCCTGAAATGTGTATTGATACATTCTACATTATTTGCTGGTGGTGTTGATACTTCTACCACTAAAACAAAGGGAACTGTTTTGATACATTCTGCTGAGCAGGTATATTCTTAATATGACAATATCACTATTTTCCCCGTCATATCATGAACTTCTTTGTGTTTATACCAGTCAATGTGCAGAATGATATATATTAGGTTGATGCTTGATTATTGTCGGGACCCAAAATTACGATTCTGGAACCCTCTGTGTATAATGCACTAATCCAGGATCACGCTAGTGCACACAGTGTCAACATAGGTGAATACCAATCCACACAAGCGATAAATAAAGTAAACGATTAGTTTGAATAACAAATAAGGGTTTTGACCTTATGGTCGAGTTGACACTTATTGAGCCACGCAGGGCTAACAGAGAATAAAATAGCAGCGAAACAGAAATAACGTCCGCGTAGATCCCATCAATTCACCACAGGCAACCGACTGGGATCCAGACCTTAATAATCAGCAACCTTCGACGAACTCCTCCTCGAAAGCAGGCGTAGACTCCTCATCTTCTGTAGGTTTGGGCGCAAGTTTTACAACAAGCATGATTACACAACCGTACTCGCAAATCATACCACAGAATGCAATTTATAGATGCAGGCTTATTCGAAAAGAAAAGGCTTCTGTGGTTCTTTTGCATAAAGGCAATATTTGCAATTGAATACAATAATAGATCGAAATGCGGTTAAAAACAAATAGACAATATTAATTTAACAATTGTTTCCACAAAGACACAAAGCTAAGCAGATTATTTCACATAGCCACATGACTTAGATCACATAGCTCCCATCCCACATTTTATAAAAACTACCCCTCGTGTGAAATCCCCGAGCATGTCCATGACCGCAGACGCGGCTATTCGAATAGATTGTTTAACACTCTGCAGAGGTTGTGCAATTTACCCACACAATACAACTAGTGTTGCAAGCACTAATCATAACAAAATGGTTCAGAAACATCATCTTAACATTGACACTTCGATGTGCTTACAAACCGCTATGCCAACCCAAACAAAGTGCTTTGGCATAACACACATCGTTGGACAGGGACACGGTGAATCGCCCGTGATGCGACTACCTTGTAGTACACACCTCCACCCATAGCCTAACCTACAGCCTGAGTAATCAATGCCAAGAATCCATAACCTACTAAGTTAGGCCCGTCCCATCAGGCATGTGGTGTGCATGAATGAGCCAGTTCAATGGCGCACAAAGTTAAGTCTTTAATTGACCAAGGCAAGATTTCCATTCTCTAACTATGCCACAAAGATCATCATTTCCATTCACATAGTCCACCATATCACAAAGCATCCACCACTTGCCTCAGTCTAAAACCTTTTCCACCCAGTTGGTTTTAGTGCAACACATGCTATCACGAAGTAATAACAAATAGCACACAATTTTACACAAAGTTCCATAGTCACTTAATCAAATTTAATATTTGCAACTCAAATGATATGTTAGACTCGTAGCATGGCTAAGCAATTGTACTCGCATCTAACCAACCCACATTGGTGCTAAAATATTACCAACTAATAACCAATCTAGGGTGACAAGGAATTATAGCATACAAAGTCAAGGTGACGATAACAATTTGGATGATAACTTTGCCCAAAAGCATTTAAATACATAATTAAAGTAGAATGCAATACTTTGAAACAAAGTAATTTGAAAACTGGGTTCAAGATGATCAAAGGTATGACTTGCCATGGAAAAGGTCTAGGTACTGGTCTTGATCTTGAGGTGCTCCTTCTTCTCCAAAATTTCCGACGTATCGACGTCTACTCGCAAACGAGATAAATAAACAAAATAAATAAATAATAGAGGCAAAATGAACTCCAAAAATTAAATAAAAATCCCATATAAATAGAGTCCAAATTTAGATAAATTTTGGAATTTGAATGGGCTCAATCAGAGTTCGGATGCAAAAGTTATGGGATCTGGAAGTTTAAATCTAAAAGAAAAACCCTAAATTGCATTTTCTGGAATTTTTGAATTATTTCTTAACAGAAAAATCAGATAATTGCGCAAGCATGACATCAGCACATGGATTCCGGGAATTAAAAGAAATTAAAAGAAAACACTGACATGTGGGACCCACATGGTAGTGAGATGGCTCACGGTAGACCAAGTCCACCGAGCCCATTAGATCTGAAGTCCGTGGATCGTGCCACGCGGGCACACGCGTGTCTGCTGACACGGCGCCACGCATGCAACACGTCGGCGGCGAGCTGTGCTAGTGCTGAGGTGGCGCTGACGCAGCAGACCCAACGGCGGCGGCGGCTCAGGAACCAAGTGTCCCGGCGAACAACGGCTTCTCGTCGGCGGTGGGTGGTACCGGCATGTAGAGGGTGCAATGGTGATCACGATGAGGTGCTCACTGGTGCTCGGGAGTGATGGAAGTGGCCAGCGGCGACGAGCGTTGAGCAGCGGAGAGGCCGGGCTCGGCGAAGCGAGGCTCTGGCGGCGCTCCGTGGCGAAGGCCACCACGAGGTAGCGAAGCTCCGTGCGATGCTGGCGGTGCAGACCACGAAGCTCGAGCGGTACTGACGATGGCGCACGGGCTCATCGGAGTTGGCAGCGGCGCAGATCGTTTCTCGAGCTCCTGCGGTGGCTAGGGTTCGGTGCGAGGGCGGCAAGGGTTGAGGTGCGGACGCCGAGGGCTCCCTCTCCCTTTATACCCGGAGGCCTGGGAGAGTCCAGGGCACGAATGCCCAAATCGGGATAGCACGGCGGCGGTGAATCCCTAACAGATTCGGAGACGACGATGACGTGGTGGGGTGGGACCCACACGTCAGCGGCTAGGGCTCGGACGCAGGCGCGTGCGAAACGGCGAGCTGCGAAACAGATTCAAAAGATCTGACCGTCCATCCAAGATCGACCGGCCCAAAATCAATGGGACGTTCGGACCCCCGAACAGATCACGCCGCATCTAGCCATCCATTCTTGATCGAACGGTGGAGGATGGGCTGAGCGCGCGAAGAGAGAGAAGAGGCTAAGAGAGTGACAGGTGGGGTCCACCTGTGAGCGGAGGTGGGCGCACGCGCGGACGAGCTGGGCTACGCGCGAGAGTTGGGCCGACGGCGAATAGGACTGGGCCGGGGTTTTGGATTTCGGCCCGAAGCAATTTCTGAGATTTTAAATAGCTTTTCTATTTTGTAAAATACCAGAAATTCAAATAAGCAATAGAATGTAGCAAATGAGCTCAGAACAATTCTAGAAAAATCTAGAAAATATATCTGAGCACAGAGAACCCAAATAAAATAGTTTTGGCTAATGTTCAAGTTGGGATTATTCACATTAAATGTTTTTTATTGCAAAGTCCAATATTAAGCTTTTGAATTAAACTCAAATAAAACCAAATGGTGACTTTTCTTCCTACTAACTATTTAAAGATTTTTAAGCTCAGAAAATTAGGATGTTACAAACCTCCCCCCTTAAAGGAATCTTGACCCCGAGATTCAGGCTAACTAGAGAAAAGGGTAGGGAACTCGGCTTTCAGCTCTTCTTCACGCTCCCACGTTGCTTCTCCTTCTGAGTGGTTGCTCCACTAAATCTTGCAAAAACGAATAGTCTTGCTTCTTGTGTGGCGCTCTACGACATCCAAAATCTTGACTAGCTACTCCTTGTAGGTAAGATCCTCTTTCAAGTCAATTGATTCCAACGGAGCTTGCTCTTCTAGCACATGAAGACACTTCTTCAACTGCGAGACATGAAAGACATCATGCACTCCTGCTAACGACTACGGTAGCTCCAACTGATAAGCAACTTCTCCACAACGTTCCAAAATTTTGAACGGGCCAACATACCTAGGGGCAAGCTTCCCTTTGGCATGAAACCTTTTGACACCTCTGAGGAGTAACTCGAAGATAAACGAAATCCTCGGGTTCAAAGCTGAGATCGCGACGACGATTATTAGCATAGTTATTTTTCCTGGACTAAGCTATCTTCAATCTTTCTCTGATCATGGCCACTTGCTCTTCTGCTTCTTGAATAATGTCTGGACCGAATACCAAACGTTCAGCTATTTCTGACCAATTTAACAGGGTTCAGCAGACACGGCCATACAAAGCTTCAAATGGTGACATCTGCAGACTAGCTTGATAACTGTTGTTGTACGAAAATTCTGCATACGATAAACTTTTATCCCAACGGGTAGCATTAGCTAGAGCACAAGCTCTCAGCATATCTTCCAATATCTGATTAACTCTTTCCATCTGTCCATCTGTCTGTTGGTGATACGTAGTGCTGAAATTCAGATGGGTGCCCAATGCTTCATGCAAACTTTGCCAAAAACGAGAGGTGTGGCGAGATCCTCGATCGACACTATCTTCTTGGTTACACGTGCAAGCGACAATTCGGCCATGTACAACTCCAAGGCGAGCTCCACGAGCACGTGGTTTTGGTGGCAGAAATGGGCGACCTTGGTCAAACGATCGACTATTACCCAGATCAAATCGTAACCCGATTGGGTCTTGGGTAAACCGGTAATGAAATCCATTCCGATCTCCTCCCACTTCCACTCTGGAATCTTCAGCGGTTGCAACAAACCTGCTGGTCTTTGATGTTCTGCCTTTACCTTCTGACAAACGTCGCACAAGGCAATGAATTCTGTGACTTCTCGCTTCAAATTTGGCCACCAAAATTTAGTCTTAACATTCTAGTACATCTTAGTACTTCCAGGGTGAATCGAATACTTTGAGTCATGGGCTTCCTTTAAGATTAGTTGCCTCAACCCATCAATATCTGGTACACAGATACGACCATTAATCCAGAGTATGTCCTGATCATCCTTGGTAAAATCCTTGAATTTCCCTTCTGCCATTTTGAGCTTGATGTCTGACAACACGGGATCCTTTGGTTGCGCTTCACGGATCTGCTTCTCCAGGGTAGACTGTACTTCCAAACTGGTCACAAATCCTTCAGATACGACTTCTAGCCTTAGCTTCCGAAACTCGTCTTGAACTTCTGAACAAAACTCTGCCACTTCCAAAGCATTACAGTAACTCTTACGGCTCAAAGCATCTGCAACTACATTGGCTTTTCCGGGATGGTAGTGGATTCCAAGATTATAGTCCTTGATCAATTCTAACCATCTCCTCTGTCTCATGTTCAAATCTGACTGGGTGAAGATGTACTTCAGGATCTTATGATCTGTGTAGACTTCACAACGATTACCGATGAGGTAATGACGCCAAATCTTTAAAGCAAGCACTACGACAGCTAATTCCAGATCATATGTAGGGTAATTCTCCTCGTGAGATCTTAATTGCCTTGACGCATAAGCGACAGCTCTTTCTTCTTGCATTAGTACACACCATAGTCCTTGACGCGAAGCATCACAATAGATATCGAAATCTTTCTGAATATCTAGCAAAATCAACACTGGGGCTGATGTCAACGCTTCTTCAACTCTTGCAAACTTTCTTCACAGGCTGGAGTCCAAGTGAACATTTTCTCCTTCTTCAACAATTGCGTAAGAGGCTTAGCAATCGATGAGAATCCTTCGATGAAACGGCGGTAATAACCTACCATTCCCAAGCGCAAATCGAGTTCTGAGTCTTGGGCTTTGCTAATGTAATATGCTTTAACATTACTGGGGTCAATTGCTACTCCTCATTGTCATCACATGACCAAGGAAATCAACTTCCTTCTTCCAAAAATCACACTTACTGAACTTGGCATACAACCGATGCTCTCTGAGTTTTTCCAAGACTATCCTTAAATGTTCGGCGTGTTCTTCCTCCGTCTTAGAGTAAACCAAAAGATCATCAATGAACACGATTACAAACTTGTCCAAATATTCCATGAATACTTTATTCATCATGTTCGTGAAGTAGGCAGGGGCTTTAGTCAGACCAAAGGACATGACTAAGAACTCATAATGTCCATACCGCGTTGAGAAAGCGGTCTTCGGTATATCCTTAGGACAAATCCTCAGCTGGTGGTAACCTAATCGTAGGTCGATCTTTGAGAACACTCCGGCTCCTTTCATCTGATCAAACAGATCATCAATCCGGAGTAGTGGGTACTTGTTCTTGATGGTAACTTCATTGAGGGAACGGTAATCAATACACATCCTCATGCTTCCATCTTTCTTCTTGACAAACAACACTCGTGCTCCCCATGGCGACGAACTAGGTCTCACGAAACCTTTCTCAAGAATTTCTTCTATCTGCTTCTTCATCTCTACCAATTCATCGGCTGACATCAGATAACGTCTCTTTGAAATTGGTGATGTCCCTGGCACTAGTTCGATGACAAACTCGATGTCACGGTCCGGGGGCATTCTTGGTAATTCTTCTGGAAACACATCTGGGTATTCACTGACGACTTGTACTTCTTCTAAGGAAAGGGTCTTCAGGCTGTTTATTAACAGATGTCCATCACGAACTGAGGTGGCTAGAAATTCCACCTTGTTTCCCTTGGTATCCTCGACTATTACGGCTCTGCGGCCACAATCTAGCACGGCTTTGTGCTTGGATAACCAATCCATGCCAAGAATGACATCTAAGGTTTGGGTATCTAGCACGATTAGGTTGGCTAGAAACTCAACTCCAGCAATGAGTAACTTAGCTCCTAAACATCCCACTTTAGAGCTTAGCTTTACTCCAGGCGACTGGACTAGCAGAGTATGCTTAAGATACATAACTTCCAAATTATTCTTGGTTGCAAACATCCCAGAAACAAATGAATGCGAAGCTCCAGAATCAAACAAAGCGATGCAGTCGCGAGTTAACGAAACTTACCCGATCGACGTCCGGTGCCTCCTGGGCTCCTTCCAGAGTGACGTGGTTGACACGGCCTCTGATCACCGACTGCGGTGCTCCTCCGGCTTGACCGACAACTTGTGAAGCTCCTTGGTTGATGCCTGACGCTGGCGTCTTGGATGGTGTAGCTCCAAGGTTGAAGCGTACTGGAGTGATTGTACCCTTCTGCGGACATTGGTTAGCAAAATGCCCTGGCTGGCGACAGGTATAACATACCCGTGGTACGTTCTGCTGGTTGCTCCCTGGATTGGGATTAGCTGGTGCAGGGTTGCGGAAGTTACGGCGGTGGGCGAGGTTTGAAGTTGGCGCAGTGCCCTGAGCAGTGCGGTGGAAACCGGTTAAACTGCGGTGGAACTGTCCTTATCTTCTGCTGTGATTGATGGTTTCCTTGCTGAGCCATCCGGCGTTTGCGGTTGTCCTCCAGTTCCTTGCGTTTGTCCTCTAGAAAAAGACTTTGTTGACCAATTTTTGGAAGTCAGGGAAAGTATGGGCAATTAGAGTGACTTGGAGTCCAGTGTTTAGCCCCTTCAAAAAGCGACTCTGGCAAGCCTTGTGTGGCTGCATCCTCTACTGCACAGCGAGCTAGCTGAGAAAACTTGTTGAGGTAGTCAGATACTGACATAGCTCCTTGCTTGAGAGCGCGGAACTCCTCCTTCTTCAGATCAATAATACCTTCCGGTACATGTAGTGCTGGCGAAATCTTTGAAAATTCCTCCCGGGTGATATCTGTGGCGTCTCATGGCGGCACGAAGTTCTCCACCATTCGGCCGCTATGCCCTCCATCGATGGGTAGCGTACAAAACCTTTTACGGTCATTTGCCTTTGGGTGATCGACTTCCTTTCAATAACCCGAAGCCAATCATCTGCTTCCACTGGGGAGACATGTCCGGAGAATGTTGGTGGACGGGTCCTCATAAACTCCGCAAGTTTAGATGGTCCATGGTGACCTTGAGCGGTTGAGGCTCCGTCTTTGTTGATTGTTGTTGTTGTTGACCTGGTTGCTCATAGCTTGCATCTGATTCATCATGGTATTCATTAGCTGAGTCTGCGCTGCCATGAAAGCTCCAAAGTTTTGCAAGTCAATTGGGGGTGCTTGTGGCGAATCTGCTCCTGCGGCTGGTTGCTTACTGCCTCCTGGTGCTGGGGTACCGAAACCACTTGCAGCAGTCTGACGAGTTTGAACCATCTAGCGAAGCTCCATGGGTTAGATAAGGTAGTAAGCACGAGATGAGTTCAGAACTAAGCAGGGGTAGGTTAAACCCAACAAAAACAGCTCAAGAAACTCCAACGAAATACTTTTATTAATTAGGGTCTTAGCATGGCTGCAACAAATGCCAAATGGCCTTTGCAGCTCATACTCGCACACCGAAGAAACAACGACCTAAGCACACAAAACTACCGCCTAAAGGGCGACTTACTAAACTGAAACTGGCTAAGCCTGAAAAACCGAAGCCTAAAACGAACTACTCAAGAAAGCCTCCACAACCGCGGCGACACTCCTGACGGCTGTAGACTCGGAAGTGAGCCGGCATCTTGGCAACCGATCCGATGCCTTGGGCCAGTGCAGCGAGAGCAGCGTTCGGTGTAGCGGCTCAGCGGCTCCTCTGGTATCACGACTTCTTCTGGATCTTCTTCGGAATCCTCCTCGGGGTCTTCCTCTTCTTCGTCATCCTGGTCGTAGAGAATCTCTTGCAGAGTAGCGACCTTCTCTTCAGCTCTCTGTAAAGCCTCATAGACATGATCCAGCTCTGTGATAGTCCTCTCCAATGCTTCCTTGTAACATCCCCAAATTCTGTACTTGTGTTTCAAATGTAAAAAAATGAGTAGAAATTAAAACTTTTTCTTACATCATGTATTTCCTGTGTGTGCTAAACAATTATTGTACAAGGGTATGGAAATACAAAGTCACAAGTCTTTTGATCCAAATCTTGATCCTCCAAAAACAATCTTGTCCAATCTTGTGATCCTTCTCGGGGAAATATTTTTCCTAAGTCCTAGGGTTGATATGTGACCCCTCTGAAAAATTTCACAATTTTTAGAAATTGTTCGAATATTTTTAAGGGTCAGTCAAACTTGTTTGACCTACCGTCAAACCCTAGCTCAGCACATTGTATAATTTTTGGAGGAAAATGTACAGCACAAAAACCTCTGGAAATTTTATACATGGTCCATCTAAAGGTTAGCAAGCTACTATCAAAATTTCATAAAATTTGGAGTTAGTTTGCTACCTCAAATAAATCCCCAAGTCTCAACTTTTAATTTCAAACTCAAACTGGGATTCACTGTTCCACGGGTGCGCACCAGAGTCTGGCTCGTGCCAACTGGCTCGGTCAAACCAACTAACAGCACCAGCCCGAGCCCGTGCAACCTCGCCAGCCCCGCGGCCCTTGGATCTCAATCCAACCGCAAAGACTTCCTCTGGTCTTTGTAAAAGACCTCCCACCCGCACGACCTCCTCCTGTTCTCTTTGCAAAGACAACCCTCGAGGACCTCCCCTAGGACCTCCTTTGCATCTTTTGCAAAGACCACCACAGGCGTCCTCTTCAGACCTCCCCGACCACCCCTAGCACTTGGGTGATCGTGGGCCGTTCATCTTTGGATCAGGGGCTCAGACCTCCCCTAAGTGTTAGGACCTCTAATCCTTATTTAAAATCTAAGCCCTTAGATTCTCATCCAACCGTTCAGACCTCCCTAGTTGGAGCTCTGTGTGATTTTAGCAGTTGAGCTCTTTGACCGGTCCTCCCTGGTTCTCTCAGCATTTGGTGGGGCCTGGTCATTGTCAATTTTGTGCATGGCAAGAGAGAAGCGGTGCCTTGTCAACTCTAGGGTGACAAGCGGCTATGTCTGCCAACATTAAATGTATGGCAGCCCTTTTGCTCAAAAGTCTCTCGACACCTACTCCCATCATTTGAGTGTCCTAGCTTGTTGAAACCGTGGACCTTGCCTTTGTTCTTCCTCTCAGGCTATATATTGAGCAGAGCTTCTCCCTTAAGCTCCTTTGGATCCTTTCTTGCACCTCTAGCTTCTTTCACTTCTCTTGTGCTAAAAACACGAAAGTCTTTGCCACCATTCTTTGGACCTTGGAGCTCCCGAGCGACCTTCGAGCTCTAGTGGTTCAATATTGCAATATTGGTTTGTCACTTTGTCATCTTGGTCACCTCAAGTCTCCTAACTTGTTTTGTTTAAACCATCACGAGGTTGACAAATTGGGAGCTGTTTTGGGGCGGATTGGTCGTCTTCCCCATCTCCGACGAGCACCACTGTCACCGGAGCTCCTGCTACCATTCTTGGACCTCCTTCATTCCCAGGTTAGTATTTTAGTATTGGAACCCGGTCGTTTTGAACCTCAATAGCTTTTCGTTTTGCCGTATTTGGTCTCCGTCGGCCATCTCCGGCTAGCCGCCGGTAGGGTGCATTCTTGCCCTAGTTTTCGGTGCCTATAGGTTCTCCTTACTATTTGGAACCTAGCCGTACTTTTGGTTTTCGCCGGCGAAGTCCCGTCGCCGGCGGTGAGCTAAAAACCGAGTTCATGTTTTTGTCGTACCTTACTCGGACAAATGCTGTAGCCCAATGATTAGCATTTAAGTTGTCCGAGAGCCTAATCATTAGGGTTAAATGTTGTTCTTGTCGGCAAGCCGTGGGTGTAGTTAGTGTCCCCGACCTCTTAGTTTCAATCGTGGCCGTTTAGGACAACCCCGACCCAGATCTCAGCCGTTAGATCTCCTAGTATAAGTCTCTAGCCGCCAGGACCTCCCCGCTGAAATCCTGGCCGTTAAAGACCTCCGTAGGTTAAATCCCAGCCGCTAGGATCACCCTCCGCATTGGGGTCCTCTTTGCAAAAGACCTCCTTGAGGTCCTCAGTGCGAAAAGACCTCCCTTAGTCATTTTATAAAAACCACCCTTGAGCCACCGCACCGAGGTCCTCTTTGCAAAAGACCACCCCTGGTCTTTTGTAAAGAGAACCTTCAAAACTACCTTTGGGGTCCTCTTTACAAAAAGACCGCCTCTAGTCCTTTGTGAAGAAGACCGCAAGACCTCCCTCCGCTCAGATCTGGACCGTTCAGGACCTCCTCGCGGAGATCTGAACCGTCCCGACCTCTCTCTGTTAAACACCTGTCTCAAAGGACCTCCCCGCGAAGAGCATGGCCATCCATGACCTCCTCGGTGAGATCCTAGCCGTCCCGACCTCCCTCGTTTTCATCTTAGCCGTTCACGACCTCCCCCTGGATATCGTGACCGTCTAGGACCTCCTCCATTAGATCCGTAGCTTTAGGACCTCCCCGTCAGCTCTGGACCGTTAGATTTAGATCTAACGGGCTAGACCTCCTCAGTAGATCTTAGCTGTCCAGACCTCCTCTCTTAGACCTCCACCTTAAGGACCTCTTGTTGGATCGGGGCCATCAAGTCTGGATCTAACGGCTAAGACCTCCCATAGGCGCGTTGAGGTCTTGGCGCCCAGGTGCTCATGGTGGAGTTCGCGCCTGTGCTCGTGTGCCGTGTGATTTTTGATCAACGGCCCACGACCTCCCCAGTTTGAGTCGGTTTTCTAGAATAAGTCCCGAAAGCTTTTATTTGCACTTTATTATTTGTTTTAAACTTCAAAAATACATATCTTTTTCTCTGTAGCTCCAAATTTAACAAACTAAAGTTCTATAAATGCATCTGTTAAAATACTTTAGCATAACCCATGTTTTAAAGTAGTCTTTAATTCTGAGATTAACCATGTCTTAGTTTTATAACTTGGAAAAATCATAACTAAATCATTTTAACTCCAAATGAGGTGAGACCACTTGTGTGAGCCTTAGAATGTCAGTAGCTACCTACCATAAAAATTTCAGCTACACCACCTTTCTAGAAATTTTCACCAAACAATTTAATTATGTGAACAGTAACAGATTGCAATCTTTTTCAGCCGAACCAAATTGTTTTGATCATAACTTTTGAAATAAAAGTCCAAATCAATTGGTTCTTGATTCTAAATTCATTATAAATCATGATCTTGCTGCTGTGAAATTTTTAGAGCATTTGGAGGAAGTTGGTTTTTGAATCTTTTTGATGTTTCTCGTTCTTATCGTTTCTTTTTCGCTCTTTCGTTAGGTTCCGACGATTGTGCTAACCTTGAGAGTGATCCTCTGTAGCATAGTGAGCAATGGCAGCCAGGCAAGCAGTTTGATCATTTCCCGTTTCATCCCATTACTTTTAAAGTCTAATACTTTGTTTAACTTGTATGTATGCATTGCTATTTTGTTGTTAAATTGATTAGTTAATCCTCTAGTTGCATAATTTGTAGGTAATTAATTCTCCTCTACTACACGAGCCTAGGTTATTTCTGTGATTAGAGTTAGTTGGATGAACTCTTATCACTTAGTAGACTACGAATAAATATTGCTTAGCCATGCCTAGTTATCGGTAGTATTGGGCGATCATCGACTTAGTCGATGATCTTGATCACACTAATGTTACTATTATTCCATTATGTCCAACCTTGTGTTTTACTACTTTGCAAATCAAAAGCTGAAAACAAAAACTATATCTTGACTTGGGCACAATGGTATGTTGGTGTGATCTGTTGGGTGTGAATGGAATGGTGCCTAAGTCCCTAAGGACCGAGTTACTTGTGCCATTGATCCAAGCAATTGTTGCGTGCTAACCACACGAGGGGGATATGGAACCTCTCTTGACTAAGTACTTTTGGAGGTGTTAATTATGAGCTGAGTCGGTGGGTGTGTTGAAAGTGTGTGTGTGTGTGGTGTTGGGAGGGGAGCATCGTGAGACCGGTTAGGTCATTTAATGTATCCTTATCCCCGTGGGTTGCGGTTCTTAATTAGCATCGTCCATTGGAAAGCATCTTGTTAGACTTAGCCGTGCCTCATACCAAAAGAAGTAGGCTAACCGTGGCTGGTGGAAAGGCGGTCTATCGTGTGGGTACATTGGTACACCCCTGCAGGGTTAAAACTATTCGATTAGCCTCGTCCTAGGTTATGGACATGCTTGGTTATTTCCCACAAGAACTAGACTACAACCTTTTAAAAACTTAAACTTGACATGGGTGGTATGAAGGGGTACTCCATGCTATTGTTGTAGTGGCTATTGGGTTAGTCACTTCCAGGATGTTGTTGTCATCTATCTATTGTTATAATTTTTTCTCGGTTATTTGAACAATAAGAATTAATTGCAAACTTGCTTTTAAATGTATTACCTTATTGCAAATAAAACTTGCTTTATCTTTGAAAATAAGTCGAGCCTCCTCCACTTAAATAAAGCTTGCATGTAGTTAATTATAGTTCTGTTATCTTACACGTTAGTCTTGCGTGTACAAAAATAATTTTTGTACTCAGATGCTATGCTTAATTGTTTTGTTGCAGAGTAAGAAGGTGAGCCCCAAGGGCCTTACTTTTGCGAGATGTGCGGGTTCTGGGACGACTAGCTTGGCGGTCCGGTTGGTTGCCTTGTGGGTAAAGGCACACTGATTGGCTTTTGTTTATGGCTATCTTATGGCTCTTTTGCTTCCACTGTGTACTTATCTAGTTGTATGTCTTTTGGCCGGTCGGCCTCCCTTTTGTAATAGCTCTTTATATTATGTACGTCTTTCGGCTTGTTGCTTGTTTCGGTTCTATGTGAATGAATGGAGTTGATGCATGATTTTGTAACGGGGTGTGTATACTGCAGTTCTGGGAAGTATACATATCTCGAGGCTTGGTTTATCTAATTTGTGATGCTAGGACCAATGGATGGTTAAGCATTACAAGCCAAATAAACCGGGGTCCTCACAAAGTTGGTATCAGAGCCATTCCGACCGTAGTAACCCAAGCTTGATCGTCTTTAGGATATTTTGGAAAACATAATTTCAAAGTATCAAATGATTTATGAAAGCTTAAGTAAGTTCTCAGATTTTACTCCTTACCTATCTTAGCTTTCTATCTCATCTTGCTCTAATTTGAGTGTTAAAAGTTGTTCTCCTTTCCTTCTCTCAAAAGATAGTTGTATCGTTAATTGGGTTTTGGGAACCATTGAGTTTGGCAAATTGAAGTGTTAGCTGCCCTCTACAAGGTTTTGAAGCTTCGGAAGTTGAAGATTTCGGCTTAGAAGCTTGGATGCAAAATCTGGACAGCGCGCGTCAATTTCCGGACAGCAAGCTCAAAGGTCCTAAATAGGGTAGAAAAGGAGAGGTTAATCAACTAAAACTTGTGGGAATAAAAGGGGTAAGATGTGATACTAGTTAGCTAAGTATTTAGCAATATTTTGCCGCCTTAACCTTGCTCGTGAGTAGTGTTAGACTTGATGTAGGGTGCTGAAATTTTATCTTCTCAACCCATTGCTCGTTCATTCAATACGGGTTAATGGCATCGAGAAGTTGAGATTTGGTTTGGTGTTCCCCTTTCTGTTTTGAAGCCTCTTTGGAAGCACTTAAAGTTTATATGCTTGTTATTTTGGCTTGCGTTTAGGGTGATACCTCATTCCCCTAATCGTAGCTTTTTCATTTTCATCAACTTCTAGATTTAAGGTTTTGTTGCTAACCCAAATTTCCTTGTCCCAGGATGGCTGGTGGTACTCGTAGCGGCCGTGGTCAGCAGCCTGGTTTGGATGAGGAGCTCCCACCCCCTCCGACCATGGCTGAGGTTCTTCTCTGATCGAGCGCAACCGTTCGGAGGGCGGGAGGTCTGCTGGATGTTATTGCGCGCAACACCTCCGCCCTTGCCGGTGCCTCAGGATCTGGGCAAGGGGGTGGACCTCAACCTCGTGGGGGCCTTGCTGAGTTTCTTCGCACCTAGCCCCCCACGTTTTCCAGATCTGAGGACCCTCGGGCGCGAGATGGTGGCTGCGTCAGGTTGAGCGGAAGCTCGACGTTGCCCAGTGCCAGGATGTCGACAAGGCACTCTTTGCCTCCCATTAGCTGCAGGGGGCAGCACTCTCTTGGTGGGAGAACTTCTTGGCCATGCAGCCCGCCGGCCACTGCTGTCTCTTGGGAGAGTTCGGATTGCGTTCGTCGAGCTCACATCCTGCCGGCAGCGAAGCTAAAGAAGAAGGAATTTCTCGCTCAAGCAAGGCGTAAGTCGGTGATGGAGTACCTTTACGAGTTCAACCACTTGGCTCGTTATGCTCCATCCGAGGTGGCCACCGATGAGGCCAGCGGGAGAAGTTCATGGAGGGCTTGTGCGAGGAGATGCAAGACAAGCTATCCATTGTGGACTTTGCCGACTTTCGGACCTTGGTGGACAAGGGCATTGTTGCTGAGCACAAAGCGAAGGCGCTGGCGAGTCCCGCAAGCGCAAGTGGGAGGCCCGGATGCATGCAGGCGGCCTTCCCGTCCTCGTGTTGGGCTGCACGGGGCCCGTTCCTTGGCCTTACCACCGCCGAGGCCGTCGGCACAGTATATGACCCCAATTTTATCAACGATAATAATCGCATTATGAGCGATAATGGGCTCTGTTCATATCATTCTTATTCTTAATCTCGATTGGGAGTTCTTGTTATCAAATAAAACCTTCCTTTTAGTCAAAGTCCAAAAACTTATTTAGAGTCTTTAAGGAAATACAAGGTAAAACTTGTATTATGACTGAAGTATTTTTATTAAAGCCTAGATAAAGTATCTTGGCTAAAAATATTTTGTTGTATTTTTAGAAATTATTTGGGCTTAAGAAAAATTTATTGTCTTTAAATAAATATTTTCGGCCTGAAATAAATATTTATGTATTTTACAAAGTGAAAATGTGGTTTATAAATTTATCTGGGAAATATATCATCCCAGTAGCTTACAGTAAAAATTTCATGAATTTATAAATTTATTTGCTATTTTTAAAAGCCCAGTCAAACCTTCAAGCTTTTGAATAAGGTTTGGTCAACTAAACGATCTAAACCTAAACCCTTACCTTTATGATCGACCGGTCTCATGTGGTTGGGTCCAACCGAATCAATTTGGCCCGGCTCAGTCACGTTCGGGCGCGAGCCCAAAATCCCCGCGTGAGATGAGCCGTTGATCTTCAATCGAACGGGCGAAGCTATAACACCCCGCGAGCTGTCCACGTGTACATTTTAATCTCAGCCGTTGGATCTTGATCTAACGAGCGAGATCAGTGTGTGCAATCGGACAACTCCGGATCCTTATTCAATCTCCGCCGTTCGTTCCCGATCCAACAGCGCACCCCTTTTCGTTTTAAACTTAAAGGCGCACTTTTATCTGGGCCGTTAGATTCAAATCCTTCGGCTTTTCCTTTTTCCGCGTGTTATTAAAGCCGCACTCCTCTGGGCCGTTGGATCTTCATCGTGTGGTCCAGATTAGTGTATGCATTCGGACGACTCCGGATCCCCGCACAATCATGACCGTTCATTTCTGATCTAACCGCGTCGCTTATTCCAATTTGAAATCAGAGGCGCGCGTTTATGCGGGCCTTTGGATTTCAATCCTATGGCGCTCCTTTTTGACCATGGGCCTTTAAAGCCCAAAATCGATGGATCATTGGATTTCAATCGTACGGTCTATATGAGTGTATGCAATCGGACCATCCGGTTCCACTTTCCATCGACCGTAGAAATCAAATCCAGCGGTGTTGCGCCATCGCATCTAAAGGAGGCGGCGTGTATTCTTTTAGGCGGCGTTGGATTTCAATCAACATCCAGATTAAAAGTGGATCTCAAGATTCCTTTAAGTTCCGTTTAATCCGATCGGTAGATCTAGATCGTGCGGTCCATATTAATTGGTACCGATTCAAATCATTTAATCTCTCTATTTATCACAGCCGCCCATTTCCAATCGGACGGCTGATATTCTTTTGAGCTGTTGTGAGGCGCACGCGGCTGAGAATGACAAAGGGGCCCACATGTCATATTTTGCCTCTCTTCTTCTTTATCTCTGCGCGCAGCCATTTTTGTGAGCAGAGGAGAGGATTTATCCAAAGATTATGCACTAATTTTTGGGATGTTTAGCTAAATGGATACCTCATCAAGCTCTAGACCTTTCCCATTTGCTCTGTAGCTCAGCTCCCACATATATAAACCCTAGCTTTCTTTGCTGTTGCCATTGTTGACCGAAGAAGCTCATCCTTTTCATTGCTGTCCAGTGGAGTTTCTTGCTCTTGTTCCATTTGCTTATCCATTCTAAACCCCGGTTCCACCTTGTGATAAAGATTTGACCTCTTTTGTAGTTTGAACCAGCGTTTATCTCTCTGTTGATCAACATCAAGATTTCAGAAACTTGGGTGTCTTTCTTCTACTGGTAAGCTAAAAACCCTAGTTATGATATCTTGAGCATCTTAAGGACTTAAGAAGCTTCTGTGAATCATTCTTTTGAACATCTGTAGCATCATCTTGCTCTAAAGCTAAAAGTCGATATTATAACTTTTCAGTTTTCCATGCCATTTTCAAGACCTAGGGTTTCTTCTGTCAACTTATCATCTTATTTAGGTTTCGACTAAACCCTAGGAGCATGACAAGTTGATCTTTCAATTCTTGTCATCATCTATTTTAACTTCTAGTTGAGATCTGTCTCTGTTTCTTTTTGTCTTAACTAGCAGGCAAAAATGACTTTCTTCTTAGTTGATGTAATCTAACTAGTTAGGGTTAGACTAAAGTTGGTTTGGGATATTAATTACCCTAAAAGATCATGCTAAGTTTCATTTATGAACTTTTGCATGTTCTATATTACTTTTTCCAAAAATTGCAACGTGTCCTGTTTTCAGCTTTTCTAAAATCTGAAAAACTGGAACATTGCACTAAAACCTAATTTCTGTCTTTTGAAAACAGCAAGCTATAAAATGGGTTATTATCACTATTAGGGTAAATATAACTTAAGCATGCTGTTAATCATGCATTTCTTTATTGATCATGCATTTTCTGATAATTTATACTAGTTGTCGTTTTTGGTATTTATTGGATCTTATTGCTTCTTTTAGAATCTGATTCTGTTGAAGCAATTGAGTATATTTCTGAGCAACCAGAGCCTGCAACAGGAGTTTATTATTACCAAGGCAAGCATCCTCTTTGCACCATGTTGAACCCAGATTTTGTACAATAGCTTTTACAAATCCAGTGATATCTGTGCATGCTATTTTTCTGAAAATACAAAATGTGACTTGTAATAGCTAGCTATAACCTGACATGGTGGATTACCTTAATTATGACCATACACTCAACTCTAGGGTAGTACTGTATACTATATGGTCTATTTCAGATTTGGCTTAGACATGCAGTCTAGAGATTGTAGAGTTTGACAAGCATATCTTGTCAAACATGGGAATCACAGCTGAACTATTGTTATTTTAAACTCTTTGTCCAGTTTCTTTAAATCAATCTTGTATTTAAAATTCAAATTGATCTGGACAAGAGGAAGCTAGTGATGGTGCTTTTATGCACGAGATTGGGTTTTGTGGTGGACTTGTCCGGTTAATTAAGGACCGAACTCGACTATTCAGTTCAAGTCCCCACGTACTTCCACATGCGATGTATGGCATTTGTTTGGTTAAGTAAAATGTTGAGACTATTGAGTTGGAAAGCAGAGAGTAAGGATATGTGTATTGACCTTGTATGGCATAGATGCTTATGTCCGAGGACTGTGTTTTATGCCATGTGAGCTTGTATGTCGATGTCGAGATATTCTTAGGAGGTGAGGGCGTATATGTGCCTCGTCGCATATCGATACCTTAATAGTGCCGATAGCATTCTACTATGGGTAGGGAACCCAATTCGCATTAAATTGTTTGGATCGGCATTCGGCGCAACATGTGTGCCCGGTTAGGCAGATGCTATCGATCGTTGTTTAAGCGGGATCGGTTCACACATGGGGTCCAACTCAATAGTGTTGGCTTGTTGAAAAATACAAATCTTAGTTTCCCGGTCGGCATACCAAAGGAAGTATGTCATCATTCGGAGGCATCCGAAGGCAACGGGCTAGCTAAGTCATGTGGGTAAAGATGTACACCTGCAGGTATAAAGCATTCGAATAGCGTGTCCACGGTCATGGACGATAACTTGAATTGATGTCACCTGTATAGAAGTTTTGATTTTCAAAAATCTGGTTTGGGTTTATTTTCGGTTTGCATGAGGGAATCATGCACTGTACTGTTTACTTTTATGTCATTTACTTACTGTTCTAAACAAACTTTGATTTATTAAATTGCCTTATCAAAAGTTAGTCTTTGTAGGTTAAGATGTATCGCTTTATGCAAATTTGAACCTTTATACCTTCCAGTTGTAACCTTATGCATGTAAAAACTCTACTCCTTTGAATAGGCTCTAATAACCACTTTCTTTTATTAGTTTGTGTAAGACTTGTTGAGTACCTTCCGTACTCAAGGTGCTATCACCTATTGTTGCAGGTGAGGACGGTTTCCTTTATGAAGTACCCGTTAGCGCCGATCAGGGTGACGCTAACGAGTAACGCTACTTCTTTCCTCCACGCAATTGCCTGCGGGTGGATGAGGCCATTGGTGGACATTTTCCGTTTATTTTGCTTCCGCTGTATACTGCTAAAGTGACCAAGTCACTTAATATTGTAGTACTAACAGAATGATGTAACCTTATGTTTAATTATATCAATGTATGACTTGTATGCGTTTGATGCAATGTTGATGAAGGATATATATGCAATGGTCGTTGATCCTGGGAACCATTGTGAATCATATATATCCGGGAATCCTGTTTACTGGATCTGTCATTTGTTAAATTTATATCTTTAGCATGGTTTTTAATAAAGGGGCAGTACTGTCCCTTCATTAACAATTGTGCTACAGTATGAATTTAATTAGTAACATTTCCAATAACCGGGGGTCCTCACACCAGCCCCTCGCCCTCCGCAGGCCGTGCCCCAGTCACGTGCACCTGCGAGTCAGCCGAGTGGCCCGCAATCCATTCTTTGGGGTCACTTGCTTTTCCTGCAGCCAGAAGGGGCATTATGCGAACCAATGCCCTAAGAAGACTGGAGCAGCCCCTCGTCCTAATGAAGGACGCGGGCAAGGAGGTGGTCCTTCCCAGGATCAGAAGGTTGTCCCCGCTACCCAAGGCGTGGGTAGTGACCGCGTCAACCTCATCTCCGCGGAGGAGGCACAGGAGGCGCCTGACGTCGTGTTGGGTACACTTTCGGTTAACTCTCATCCTGCTACTGTTTTGTTTGATTTAGGAGCATCTCATTCATTTGTTTCTAAATCATTTGCTGCTGTTGGTGAGCTTCGGTTTGCTCCTTTGTTGGTCCCCTTGCTCATTCGCTCTCCAGGTTCAGAGTCGAGAGCTGAGCTTGAGTGTCGGGATGTCCCTGTTGAGATAGAGGGAGTAGGATTTTTAGCGAACCTTATCCTCCTCTATTCAGCGAGCTTAGATGTAATTCTGGGCATGAATTGGTTGTCTCAGCACATGGGACAAATCGATTGCGCTCGGAGGCTCATCTGTCTCACCAGTCCTTCTGGCGAGCAGGTTCGCTTTTCGCCGAAGCTGCAAGGTCCGCATCTCTTCGCGCTCGAAGCGAAGCCAGCTTTAGATATTAGTGAAGTCGGTGGTGTGTGACCGTTGATGTCTTCGGCGATCTTCGGGGATGCCACAGTTTTAGACCTCGAGTGCGTGTCGAGTTGGTTCCGCATCGCCCGATTTCCAAGAGGCCTTTAGGATGGATCAATTGAGTTGGTGGAGTTGAAGAAGCAACTTGGTGAGCTTCAAGAGAAGGGTTTCATCCGCCTAGCTCATCTCCTTGGGGTTGCTCGGCAATCTTTGTCGAAAAAGGACAAGGCAGCTGCGCATGCGTTGATTACCGTCCACTTAATGAAGTAGCGGTAAAGAACAAGTATCCTCTCGCCCGTGATCGACGATCTCTTCGATCAATTGACTGGAGCTCGAGTTTTCTCCAAGATTGATTTGAGAGTGGGATACCATCAAGTTCGGATTCGACCGGAGGATATCCCAAAGACGTCCTTCTCTACTCGTTATGGCTTGTACGAGTATACCGTCATGTCGTTCTCGCAACCAATGCTCTGCCTTGTTCATGAACCTCATGAATTCGGTGTTCATGGAGTACCTGGATAGGTTTGTTGTGGTCTTCATCGATGATAATCTTATCTACTCCAAGAACGATGAGGAATACACCGAGCATCTGAGGCTTGTGTTGGGCAAGCTTCGTGAGCATCAGTTGTATGCGAAGTTCAGCAAGTGTGCACTCTGGTTGAAGGAAGTGGCCTTCCTGGGCCATGTTCTTTCAGCAGGGGGCGTAGCCATTGATCCTAGCAAGGTCAGCAATGTTCTTTCCTGGAGTCAGCCCACTTCTGTCAGCGAAGTCCGGAGTTTTCTTGGTTTGGCGGGATATTATCGTCGCTTTATCGAGAACTTCTCCAAGATAGCTAAGCCAATGACAGATTTGCTCAAGAAGGACAAGAAGTTCTTGTGGTCCGATGCTTGTGAGGAGAGCTTTGGAGTACTCAAGGAGCGTTTGACCACCGCTCCCGTTCTCGTCCTCCCCGATGTCTATCGGAGTTTCGAAATCTACTGCGACGCTTCTCGTCGAGGCCTGGGTTGTGTCCTTATGCAAGAAGGTAAGGTAGTGGCCTACGCATCAAGGCAATTGAGACCTCATGAACTCAACTATCCTACCCATGACTTGGAGTTGGCCGCGGTGATTCATGCACTTAAGATTTGGCGACATTACCTAATCGGTAATCGTTGTGAAGTGTATTCAGATCACAAAAGCTTGAAGTATTTGTTCACCCAACCAGATCTGAACCTCAGGCAAAGGAGATGGTTGGAGTTGATCAATGACTATGACATGGGTATTCACTACCATCCGGGCAAAGCCAATGTCGTTGCGGATGCACTTAGTCGCAAAGCGCATTGCAATGCATTGTTGCTCAAGGAGCCTCAGCCCAACCTTCTGGAGGAATTTCAGCGTCTCAACTTGGGTTTGGTTAAGCATGGTTCCCTCGCTGCCTTGGTTGTACAGCTAACCTTGGTGGATCGGATCAAGACCGCTCAGCAGTCGGATGTTGGAGTGAACCGCATTAAGGAAAATGTCAAGAATGGAACAGCCAAGTGCTTCTCTGAAGATGATCTTGGTGTTGTGAGGTTCGGGCAACGCCTTGTGGTTCCAAAGGACATGGAGTTGCGGGATTTGATCCTCCGGGAAGCCCACGATTCTCCTTTATCCATTCATCCCGGGGCCACAAAGATGTATCAGGATCTCCGGCAGCGATTTTGGTGGACTCGAATGAAGAGGGAAGTCGCCAAGTTCGTTGCCGAGTGCGACGTGTGCCATCGTGTTAAGGCGAACATCGTCGGCAGACTACTTCAGCCCTTGCCATTCCCCGTGTGGAAGTGGGATTCGGTCGGAATGGATTTTATCACCGGCCTACCCAGGTCACCGAGGGGCAATGATGTTATTTGGGTTGTCATTGATCGGTTGACTAAAGTGGCACACTTCCTCCCAGTCAAGACCAAGATTCGTACCAGTCACCTAGCGGAGATCTATATCGCGAGGATCGTGAGCTTGCATGGGGTGCGAAGACGATCATTTACGATCGTGGTTCCATCTTCACTTCGATTCGACATAGCTTGCAGAAGCTGGGAACTCGTCTTTCTTCGGCTCGTATCACCCCAAAGCGATGGTCGATGAAAGGGTCAACCAAGTTTTGGAGAACATGCTTGGGCTTGTGTCCTTTCCTATGGGAAGCATTGGGAGGCGCTTGCCATTTGCCGAATTTCGTGCAACAACGACTTCCAAGCCAGTCTCGGCATGGCACCATTCGAGGCCTTATATGGGAGAAAGTGTAGAACCCCGTTGAACTGGTCTGAGACCGGTGAGATACCTTTCTTTGGCCCGGATTCGATCAATGAGGCCGAGAGTCAAGTCCAGCTTGTTCGTGATCGTTTGCGCACGGCTCAATCCAGGCAGAAGAGCTATGCGGATCGCCGTCGTCGGGAGTTGAGTTTTGAGCCCAATGACTTTGTTTATCTCAAAGTCTCTCCTTTGAAAGGCCATCAACGTTTCGGCGTCAGAGGCAAGTTAGCTCCTAGATATGTCGGTCCATACCGTGTCATCGAGAAGAAGGGAGCTGTCGCCGACAAGTTGGAGTTGCCTGCTGCACTGGCGGGGGTACATGATGTGTTCCATGTGTCCCAGCTAAAGAAGTGCCTTCGTGTTCCAACCGAGGAAGCTCCGTTGGAAACTCTTGATGTCCAGGAGGATTTGACCTACCGCGAGCGTCCTGTTCGCATCCTTGAAGAAGTTGAACGAAGAATGAGGAATAAGACCATCAAGTTCCTTAAGGTTCAGTGGTCAAACCATTCCGAGGATGAAGCTATCTGGGAGCGAGAAGATCGTCTCCGTGCAGACTACCCCTCTTTCTTTTCCGAGTGAGACAAATCTCGGGACGAGATTTTTGTAAGGGGGGGATGTTTTGTAACATCCCCAAATTCTGTACTTGTGTTTCAAATGTAAGAAAATGAGTAGAAATTAAAACTTTTTCTTGCATCATGTATTTCCTGTGTGTGCTAAACAATTATTGTACAAGGGTATGGAAATACAAAGTCACAAGTCTTTTGATCCAAATCTTGATCCTCCAAAAACAATCTTGTCCAATCTTGTGATCCTTCTCGGGGAAATATTTTTCCTAAGTCCTAGGGTTGATATGTGACCCCTCTGAAAAATTTTACAATTTTTAGAAATTGTTCGAATATTTTTAAGAGTCAGTCAAACTTGTTTGACCTGCCGTCAAACCCTAGCTCAGCACATTGTATAATTTTTGGAGGAAAATGTACAGCACAAAAACCTCTGGAAATTTTATACAAGGTCCATCTCTAGGTTAGCAAGCTACTGTCAAAATTTCATAAAATTTGGAGTTAGTTTGCTACCTCAAATAAATCGACCTCCCACCCGCACGACCTCCTCCTGTTCTCTTTGCAAAGACAACCCTCGAGGACCTCCCCTAGGACCTCCTTTGCATCTTTTGCAAAGACCACCCTGGGGCGTCTCCTCTTCAGACCTCCCCGACCACCCCTAGCACTTGGGTGATCGTGAGCCGTTCATCTTTGGATCAGGGGCGCAGACCTCCCCTAAGTGTTAGGATCTCTAATCCTTATTTAAAATCTGAGCCCTTAGATTCTCATCCAACTGTTCAGACCTCCCAAGTTGGAGCTCTGTGCTGATTTTAGCCGTTGTGCTCTTTGACCGGTCCTCCCTGGTTCTCTCACTGACTGGTGGGGCCTGGTCATTGTCAATTTTTGTGCATGGCAGCAGAGAGCAGTGCCTTGTCAACTCTAGGGCTGACAAACGGCTATGTGCTGCCAACATTAAATTTATGGCAGCCCCTTTTGCTCAAAAGTCTCTCTGACACCTACTCCCATCATTTCGAGTGTCCTAGCTTGTTGAAACCGTGGACACTGCCTTTGTTCTTCCTCTCCAGCTATATATTGAGCCCGAGCTTCTCCCTTAAGCTCCTTTGGATCCTTTCTTGCACCTCTAGCTTCTTTCACTTCTCTTGTGCTAAAAAACACCCGAAAGTCTTTGCAACCATTGCTGGACCTTGGAGCTCCCAGGTGACCTTCGAGCTCCAGTGGTTCAATATTGCAATATTGGTTGTCACTTTGTCATCTTGGTCACCTCAAGTCTCCCTAACTTGTTTTGTTTAAACCTTCACAAAGGTTGACAAATTGGGGAGCCTGTTTTCGGGGCTGGATTGGTCGTCTTCCCCAACTCCGGCGAGCACCACTGTCACCGGAGCTCCTGCTACCATTCTTGGACCTCCTTCATTCCCAGGTTAGTATTTTAGTATTGGAACCCGGTCGTTTTGAACCTCAATAGCTTTTTGTTTTGCCGTATTTGGTCTCTGTGGGCCATCTCCGGCTAGCCGCCGGTAGGGTGCATTCTTGCCCTAGTTTTCGGTGCCTGTAGGTTCTCCTTACTATTTGGAACCTAGCCGTGCTTTTGGTTTTCGCCAGCGAAGTTCCCGTCGCCGGTGGTGAGCTAAAAACCGAGTTCATGTTTTTGTCGTGCCTTACTCGGACAAGTGCTGTAGCTCAATGATTAGCATTTAAGTTGTCTGAGAGCCTAATCATTAGGGTTAAATGTTGTTCTTGTCGGCAAGCCGTGGGTGTGGTTAGTGTCCCCGACCTCTTAGTTTCAATCGTGGCCGTTTAGGACCACCCCGACCCAGATCTCAGCCGTTAGATCTCCTAGTATAAGTCTCTAGCTGCCAGGACTTCCCCGCTGAAATCCTGGCCGTTAAAGACCTCCGTAGGTTAAATCCCAGCCGCTAGGATAACCCTCCGCATTGGGGTCCTCTTTGCAAAATACATCCTTGAGGTCCTCTATGCGAAAAGACCTCCCTTAGTCGTTTTATAAAAACCACCCCTGAGCCACCGCACCGAGGTCCTCTTTGCAAAAGACCACCCCTGGTCTTTTGTAAAGAGAACCTCAAAACTACCTTTGGGGTCCTCTTTACAAAAAGACCGCCTCTGGTCCTTTGTGAAGAAGACCGCAAGACCTCCCTCCACTCAGATCTGGACCGTTCAGGACCTCCTCGCGGAGATCTGAACCTTCCCGACCTCTCTGTGTTAAACACCTGTCTCATAGGACCTCCCCGCGAAGATCATGGCCATCCATGACCTCCTCGGTGAGATCCTAGCCGTCCCGACCTCCCTCGTTTTCATCTTAGCCGTTCACGACCTCCCCCTGGATATCGTGACCGTCTAGGACCTCCTCCATTAGATCCGTAGCTTTAGGACCTCCCCGTCAGCTCTGGACCGTTAGATTTAGATCTAACGGGCTAGACCTCCTCAGTAGATCTTAGCTGTCCAGACCTCCTCTCTTAGACCTCCACCTTAAGGACCTCTTGTTGCATCGGGGCCATCAAGTATGGATCTAACGGCTAAGACCTCCCATAGGCGTGTTGAGATCTTGGCGCCCAGGTGCTCGTGGTGGAGTTCGCGCCTGTGCTCGTGTGCCGTGTGATTTTTGATCAACGGCCCACGACCTCCCCAGTTTGAGTCGGTTTTCTAGAATAAGTCCCGAAAGCTTTTATTTGCACTTTATTATTTGTTTTAAACTTCAAAAATACATATCTTTTTCTCTGTAGCTCCAAATTTAACAAACTAAAGTTCTATAAATGCATCTATTAAAATACTTTAGCATAACCCATGTTTTAAAGTAGTCTTTAATTCTGAGATTAACCATGTCTTAGTTTTATAACTTGGAAAAATCATAACTAAATCATTTTAACTCCAAATGAGGTGAGACCACTTGTGTTAGCCTTATAATGTCAGTAGCTACCTACCATAAAAATTTCAGCTACACCACCTTTCTAGAAATTTTCACCAAACAATTTAATTATGTGAACAGTAACAGATTGCAATCTTTTTCAGCCGAACCAAATTGTTTTGATCATAACTTTTGAAATAAAAGTCCAAATCAATTGGTTCTTGATTCTAAATTCATTATAAATCATGATCTTGCTGCTGTGAAATTTTCAGAGCATTTGGAGGAAGTTGGTTTTTGAATCTTTTTGATGTTTCTCGTTCTTATCGTTTCTTTTTCGCTCTTTCGTTAGGTTCCGAAGATTGTGCTAACCTTGAGAGTGATCCTCTGTAGCATAGTGAGCAATGGCAGCCAGGCAAGCAGTTTGATCATTTCCCGTTTCATCCCATTACTTTTAAAGTCTAATACTTTGTTTAACTTGTATGTATGCATTGCTATTTTGTTGTTAAATTGATTAGTTAATCCTCTAGTTGCATAATTTGTAGGTAATTAATTCTCCTCTACTACCTGAGCCTAGGTTATTTGCTGTGATTAGAGTTCGTTGGATGATCTCTTATCACTTAGTAGACTACGAATAAATATTGCTTAGCCATGCCTAGTTATCGATAGTATTGGGCGATCATCGACTTAGTCGATGATCTTGATCACACTAATGTTACTATTATTCCATTATGTCCAACCTTGTGTTTTACTACTTTGCAAATCAAAAGCTGAAAACAAAAACTATATCTTGACTTGGGCACAATGGTATGTTGGTGTGATCTGTTGGGTGTGAATGGAATGGTGCCTAAGTCCCTAAGGACCGAGTTACTTGTGCCATTGATCCAAGCAATTGTTGCGTGCTAACCACACGAGGGGGATATGGAACCTCTCTTGACTAAGTACTTTGGGAGGTGTTAATTATGAGCTAGTCGGTGGGTGTGTTGAAACTGTGTGTGTGTGTGTGTGTGTGTGTGTGTGTGTGGTGTTGGGAGGGGAGCATTAGCAGACCGGTTAGGCTTTTTAATGTATCCTTATCCCCGTGGGTTGCGGCTATTAATTAGCATTGTCCATTGGAAAGCATTTTGTTAGACTTAGCCGTGCCTGCATACCAAAGGAAGTATGCTAACCGTGGCTGGTGGAAAGGCGGTCTATCGTGTGGGTACATTGGTACACCCCTGCAGGGTTAAAACTATTCGAATAGCCTCGTCCTAGGTTGTGGACACGTTTGGTTATTTCCCACAAGAACTAGACTACAACCTTTTAAAAACTTAAACTTGACATGGGTGGTATGAAGGGGTACTTCATGCTATTGTTGTAGTGGCTATTGGGTTAGTCACTTCCAGGATGTTGTTGTCATCTATCTATTGTTATAATTGTTTCTCGGTTATTTGAACAATAATAATTAATTGCAAACTTGCTTTTAAATGTATTACCTTATTGCAAATAAAATTTGCTTTATGCTGAAAATAAGTCCAGAGCCTCCTCCACTTAAATAAAGCTTGCATGTAGTTAATTATAATTCTTCTATCTTACACGTCAGTCTTGCGGGTACAAAAACAATTTTTGTACTCAGATGCTATGCTTAATTGTTTTGTTGCAGAGGAAGAAGGTGAGCCCCAAGGGCCTTACTTTTGCGAGATGTGCGTTCTGGGACGACTAGCTTTGGCGGTCAGGTTGGTTGCCTTGTGGGTAAAGGCACACCGATTGGCTTTTGTTTATGGCCATCTTATGGCTCTTTTGCTTCATTGTGTACTTATCTAGTTGTATGTCTTTTGGCAGTCGGCCTCCCTTTGTAATAGCTCTTTATATTATGTACGTCTTTCGGCTTGTTGCTTGTTTCGGTTCTATGTGAATGAATGGAGTTGATGCATGATTTTGTAACGGGGTGTGTATACTGCAGTTCTGGGAAGTATACATATCTCGAGGCTTAGTTTATCTGATTTGTGATGCTAGGACCAATGGATGGTTAAGCATTACAAGCCAAATAAACCGGGGTCCTCACATTCCTCCTGGGTGGCTGCAAACTGGGCGAGGTGCACCACTGTAGCGTTGCTCTCTTCTTCTGTGGACAGGTAGCGTGCTGGCAAATCCACGGCTGCAGCTCTAGGGTGGTAACGGAAGATGGTGTCTTAAAGCTCCCGTGCGTAGATGTTGCAGATACGAAGCATGGCCAAGCGTGACGACTCCTGGATGCCCTCTAGCCAAGTGATCTTCCTCACGGAGATGTGCGAAGGTTGGCTTGCCTTGTTGTTCCTCTTGGCGTAGATCGTCAGACGACAGATCACTCCACGGTTTTGTCCATTCACAGTCCAGTTGTTGCCAACGTACAATGGACGATCAAAGCCTCCAAGAACTTGTAGCAGCTTCCAAAGCTCGGCGGCATATCCTCCTGTGCGCTCACCATAGCTCTCGAGATGAGGCATCTGTCAAGACAGACGAAGGGAGGGTAAGAGCAACTTAAAAACAACGGGACGAGAAAAGATTATAGCAATAGTTGAGTCGAGAGAGATATGAGAAGAGTTAAGCAATTATTTAGCCTTGCAAGTTAATTTTGCTTTAGAAAATAATTTGGACACTCTAAAGACGGCCGATCTAACTAGGGTCAAGACCTACAGTCAGTATGGCTCTAATACCACCTCTGTCGGGACCCAAACTTACGATTCTGGAACCCTCTGTGTATAATGCACTAGTCCAGGATCACGCTAGTGCACACAGTGTCAATACAAGCGATAAATAAAGTAAACGATTAGTTTGAATAACAAATAAGGGTTTTGACCTTATGGTCGAGTTTACACTTATTGAGCCACGCAGGGCTAACAGAGAATAAAATAGCAGCGGAACAGAAATAACATCAGCGTAGATCCCATCAATTCACCACAGGCAACTGACTGGGATCCAGACCTTCACGATCAGCAACCTTCGATGAACTCCTCCTCGAAAGCAGGCGTAGACTCCTCCACTTCTGTAGGTTTGGGCGCAAGTTTTACAACAAGCGTGAGTACACAACCGTACTCGCAAATCATACCATAGAATGCAATTTATAGATGCAGGCTTATTCCAAAAGAAAAGGCTTCTGTGGTTCTTTTGCATAAAGACAATATTTGCAATTGAATACAATAATAGATCGAAATGCAGTTAAAAACAAATAGACAACATTAATTTAACAGTTGTTTCCACAAAGACACAAAGCTAAGCAGATTATTTCACATAGCCACATGACTTAGATCACATAGCTCCCATCCCACATTTTATGAAAACTACCCCTCGTGTGAAATCCCCGAGCATGTCCATGACTGCGGACGCGGCTATTCGAATATATTGTTTAACACTCCTCAGAGGTTGTACACTTTACCCATACGATACAACTAGTGTTGCAAGCACTAATCATAACAAAACGGTTCAAAAACTTTATCTTAATATTGACACTCCCGATGTGCTTACAAACCGCTATGCCAACCCAAACGAAGTGCTTTGGCATAACACACATCGTTGGACAGGAACACGGCGAACCGCCCCGTGATGCGACTACCTTGTAGTACACACCTCCACCCATAGCCTAACCTACAGCCTTAGTAATCAATGCCAAGAATCCATAACCTACTAAGTTAGGCCCGTCCCATTAGGCATGTGGTCGTACAGTAAGGCTCAGTTCAATGGCGCACAAAGTTAAGTCCTTAATTGACCAAGGCAAGATTTCCATTCTCTAACTATGCCACAAAGATCATCATTCCCGTTCACATAGTCCACCATATCACAAAGCATCCACCACTTGCCTTAGTCTAAAACATTTCACACTCAGTTGGTTTTAGTGCAACACATGCTATCACGAAGTAATAACACATAGCACACAGTTTTACAAAAAGTTCCATAGTCACTTAGTCAAATTTAATATTTGCAACTCAAATGATATGTGAGACTCGTAGCATGGCTAAGCATTTGTACTCGCACCTAACCAACACACGTTGGTGCTACAATATTACCAACTAATAACCAATCTAGGGTGACAAGGAATTATGGCATACAAAGTCAACATGATAATAACAATTTGGATGATAACTATACCCAAAAGCATTTAAATACATAATTAAAGTAGACTGCAATACTTTGAAACAAAGTAATTTAAAAACTGGGTTCAAGATGATCAAAGGTATGACTTGCCATGGAAAAGGTCTAGGTACTGGTCTTGATCTTCAGGTGCTCCTCCTTCTCCAAAATTCCCCGACGTATCGACGTCTACTCACAAACGAGACAAATAAACAAAACAAATAAATAACAGAGGCAAAACGAACTCCAAAAATTAAATACAAATCTCAGATAAATAGAGCTCGAATTTAGATAAATTTTGGAATTTGAATGGGCTCAATCGGAGTTCGGATGCAAATGTTATGGGCTTTGGAAGTTTAAATCTAAAAGAAAAACCCTAAATTGGATTTTCTGGAATTTTTGAATTATTTCTTAACAGAAAAATTGGATTATTGCGCAAGCATGACGTCAGCACAGGGATTCCGGGAATTAAAAGAAATTAAAAGAAAACACTGACATGTGGGACCCACATGCTAGTGAGATGGCTCACGGTAGACCAAGTCCACCGAGCCCATTAGATCTGAAGTCCGTGGATCATGCCACGCGGGCACACGCATGTCTGCTGACACGGCGCCATGCATGCAACACGTCGGCGGCGGGTGTCTTTGGCTGAGTGGCTGACGCGCGGCGAACGGCGGTGGCGGCTCGGGAACCAAGGGTCCCGGCGAACGGTGGCTTCTCGTCGGCGGTGGGTGGTACCGGCGTGTAGAGGGTGCAACGGCGATCACGATGAGGTGCTCACTAGTGCTCGGGAGTGACGGAAGTGGCCGGCGGTGAGCGTTGAGCGGCGGAGGAGAGGCTTTGAGCTCGACGGAATCGGGGCTACGGCGACGCTCCGGCGAAACGAAGGCCACCACGAGGTAGCGAAGCTCCGTGCAATGCTGGCGGTGCAGACCACGAAGCTCGAGCGGTACTGACGGCGGCGCACGGGCTCGTCGGAGTTGGCGGCGGCGCAGATCATTTCTCGAGCTCCTGCGGCGACTAGGGTTCGGCGCGAGGGCGAAGGCAGCTAGGGATGAGGTGCGGACGCCGAGGGCTCCCTCTCCCTTTATACCCGGAGGCTTGGGAGAGTCCATGGCACGAACGCCCAAATCGGGATAGCGCGGCGGCGGCGAATCCCTAACAGATTCAGAGACGACGATGATGTGGTGGGGTGGGACCCACACGTCAGCGGCTAGGGCTCGGACGCTGGCGCGTGCGAAACAGTGCGGCTGTGAAACAGACTCAAAAGATCTGACCGTCCATCCAAGATCGACCGGCCCAAAATCAATGGGACGTTCGGAGCCCCGAACAGATCACGCCGCATCTAGCCATCCATTCTTGATCGAACGGTGGAGGATGGGCTGAGCGTGCGGAGAGAGAGAAGAGGCGAGGCGGCGGTGGGGTCCACTGTTAGCGATAGCGAACGCAGCGGTGGCGAGCTAAATTGTGCGGGAGTTGGTCCGGTGGCGAATAGGACTGGGCTAGGGTTTTGGATTTCGGTGCGAAGCAATTTCTGAGATTTTAAATAACTTTTCTATTTTGTAAAATACCAGAAATTCAAATAAGCAATAGAAAGTAACAAATGAGCTCAGAAAAATTCTAGAAAAATCTAGAAAATCTATCTGAGCACAGAGAACCCAAATAAAATAGTTTTGGCTAATGTTCAAGTTGGGATTATTCACATTAAATGTTTTTGATTGCAAAGTCCAATATTAAGCTTTTGAATTAAATTCAAATAAAACCAAATGGTGACTTTTCTTCCTACTAACTATTTAAACATTTTTAAACTCAGAAAATTAGGATGTTACAATTATTCATGAGGAATGGTGATGGGGAGATCTGCTTGATTCATATACAACATGAACCAACTGAAAGTATATATGAACAATAAATTTTTCACTTTGTCTAGACCAATCAAATTGTACAATCAAAACTACCAAATACCAGTATGTGTTTGCTATGCTGACTCACTGAAAGTAGCAAAATTAAATGGTATACAGTGACTAATGTCATGTATATTAAATTATTAATACGTCCCTGGTTATTTTGAAGAGATAAAGGATCTATTACAAGTATATATCTCATGAATTTTATTTCCTATAAATGTGGCTCAGCTTTCTTAAGCTTAATATCTGGGCAATTATGCAATTATGCAGAGTTATCGCCGCAGTCTGTCAGAATGACATCTACAGGTATGCTAGAATTTAACATCATGGCTATTTTGTGCATTAGAGACCCATTGATTCATGATAAAGCTCCTGCTCTGATCGTCAATGTCTGGCACAATGATTTTTCATTTTTCATTTCTTAGTGGATGCAGAGACTCTCAACATCTTCTCTTCCCAGCCTATGCATGTGGAGCCATCACCAAAGGTACAAACTACATCTCACATTAGTTATGATGCTTATGAGTTATGATTAATTTAGTACTGGATATGTGTCTTTTCAAATTTATATAGTACTCATGCATAAATGATTGTTGTTTGATTGTTTAATATTCTGATCTGATTGGTAGGGGGAGATTAGCTTAGTTCTTGTTTTAACGAACACATATGTGTTTGATGACGGGTTTGTGCCTAGCTACCTTTTTATATTATCCTGTGCATAATAATTTAGTATATCATCCAATTTTATGGTCATTGATTGTTGCAGAAACAATGGATGATCACTTTTGGTTCATGAAACCAGAGTTTGTCCTGTGGCTGATTAATTTCATTCTCTTCCAGGTACATCTTTGTCTCTAGTTAATTTGTAAAAAAGACTATGGATGAGCCTACCTAAACTTATGCATGCTTCGGTTTGCTAATTGCTGCAGTATGCATTCGAGTTGGCTTCTTTCTTTTGGCTTTGGGTATCATTTTTTTCTTAGGCTCTCAGCTTCAACAACATTCATGGGAAATTCATGTGACATAATAAGAGTCCATGATTTAATATTCATTTGTAAAGTGAAATTGTACTACTTGGATGTCAGATCTATACATGTTAATGTTGTATTACTTGGATGTCGGATCTATATATGTGAACATTGTATTGTGATCTCGAATATTATGTTAATGTTGTTGTCGAATATATATATATATATATATATATATATATATATATATATATATATATATATATATATATATATATATATATATATATATATGTAATGATTTGTGCATTAGTGATACCTTGTGGTAAAATATACATTATATGAAATGCGCATTGTATGTATAAAATTGAGTTGTATTCGCTAGGGAGAAGCATGTTTCTTGTGTGGCTGACAACATATTTCCTGAGTGTTATTCCTTGAAAAACACTCGGGACTGAAACTTGATTCCCGAGTGTCCATTGAAAAACACTCGGGAATGAAACTTGATTCCTGAGTGTTTTTCAACGAACACTCGGGAAAGTATTCTGTTACGGTGTTGAACCTGTTGTGCCAACTATTCTCCCGAGTGTTGGATGTTTCCCGAGTGTAAATCTCAGGAACACTCTCGGGAACACTCGGGAAACCTGTTTTCCCCCGACTAAACGGTCCCGAGTACCTTTTCCCGACGGCCGACCTTCAAGAACTTTATTCCAGAGTGTTTTTCGTATTTTCCCGAGTGTTTTTGACACTCGGGAAATCATCGTTTTCTGGTAGTGTAGTGCCTAGACCGTTCCATCTATATGAACGATCTAGGTTACCACACCCAACTAGTAATAGATCCAATCTATTACGGCCACATATCAAGTATATGCGATCGATCTAGACCAAAAACTACGTAAGATGGCTTTGTTACCACTGAAGGGATACGGGTAGGCTACACTAGCTGATAATTCAAAAATTCTACCACGTAAACCAGGAAGCCATGCAAGTAATAGATCACAGATCGTTACCACTAGACACGTAGTATAGCAGACGAAGAGTTGGAGCAGCCTGATCCAACATCAAGCGCGTCGATGTAGTGGTCGTAGTCGATCATCCAACGTCCTCAACGCCGATCATCTCCTCTAGCCACCTATCGTGTTCCTTGTGAAGTCGTGGATCGTCCTCGAGCGCTACAGCAACCACAGTAGTGCCTCTATGGTATCCACACGTTTAGGGATGGAACACCGTACGCCGGTGTGCTAGCACCAACTCGCACGGTAGGGCTTTCCGAGAAGATGGCGGCTAGGGTTTTAGTGGAGCGACTCACATGACTCTGTGTTACCCAACAGCCTCATGCATCTCCTTATATAGGGCCCATAATGAATCTTATCCGAACATGTTTGTTCTAACCCGTTAAGTGTGTGACCCGTTAGGTTCATGCGTAGTCGGTTGTGACTCGGAAACCTTTTTCGACCACGAGTCATTAGCGGGTCGTAGAAGGACATAACCATTCTCGAATACACACAAATAATATTGGACGAACCTTAATGCATTATGATCTACGACTGGGTCCTTATCACTTACTATAAGCTCGTATCTCTATACGACTAGTTCATATTTAGTCATGGCAGTTTGTAACTCCTTACGATCATGGTTCGACCAGTTAGTGATTATGTTCGACCAGACTACGACCAGCCTATATCTTGTCGAACTAAATGACATTTTTGTGTATTCTCTCTTTACTTCACGATATCTGGTTGAACTCCAAGTGAGATATTTTTCATCCATGGATTGTTCAATACTTTCTCGATCAAGTGTCGAATAACTTCACATGGTCGACTCTTCGACCACTAGTGGCATGGGCATGGACTTTCTTTATCTGACCATATCAAGGGGCCCAGAACTATCTCTCCTATTATGTTAGGAGGGGCAAATCACATATATGACTAGTCACATTCCTCCGTACGTTTCATAGCATACCCAAAAGCTACCTTTATAAGTACCCAGTTACGGAGTAGCATTTGACAACCCCAAAATGTACTATTACATATGTAGAAAACCATGCTAATCTTATGTCTAAGGATTATACATCATCATTGATTGAGACCAACTGATGACACATAAAATCATAACAATCTCAATAGTGCCTCAAGGTGGGTCAATCCAACACCATGTTCTCTAACATATGTTCACATTATTGATTCGATATCCTTATATCCATGACCGATGAAACATGGTCATCAATCAACACATGTATTGGTCGATAAGTCACTAGTGTTCCGACCAATGACATCCGACCTGGGATAAATTTAGAACGACATCATATAAGTTAAAGAGCTTCACCAAAAAGTCACATACATGTTAATCTTTATAACTGACGATTTATTCAAGGAACATAATAACATTTATTCAATAACTCATAAACATAGACGTGATACAATCATCTCTATGATTGCCTCTAGGGCATAACACCAACAAGGATGAGGGTAGTAGAGGGAGGATGCCAGCGTAGCGAGGTGGATGGGCGCGGAGAAGAGGACATCGCAGGAAGGAGGCCAGCAGAGGGTGTACGTCAGCGCGAGGAAGAGGACGGTGCGTGGAAGAGGCCGGCGTAGGAAGGAGACCGACAGAGGGAGGACGTCGGCACGGGGAAGATGTCGGGGGCGCTCGGGTGGGGAGGATTAAGGTCGAGGGTGACGAATGAGGACTGAGGAGTAAGGGAAGAAACCCTAGTGGGGCCCTACCAATAAAGGAATATCACAAACAGTTCTACACAAACGGTTCTCGAATAGAACTGTCTATGATATGTGACCATATCCCAAATGATTCTGTTATGGAACCATCTGTGATGCACAGCGCGGGAGGGTGGAAATTTGTCACATCCCAAAATTTGTTTTGTGTTTCAAATGTATAAAAATGAGGAAAATTTACAAGCTTTTGTTGCATCTTGTTGTTATTGAACTTTCTGGAAACCTTTTTCAAAAGATTTGTTGATTTCAAAAACCTATTGCTTCAATTGTTTAGAAGCATATCCCTTTTAAAAAATTTAAAACAAACCTTGTGATCATCCTTTGGAAATGTTTTTGCTAGCTTCTGGATCACCCTTGTGGCTCCTTTGAAAAATTTCAAATTTTTAGAAATTGTTTGCTATTTCAAAATGGCTAGTCAAACCTTATGTTCCTTGGTCAACCCTTGATCAAAACCTTGAAGAATTTTTGGAGAAAAATGCTTTAAATAAAAAATTTTGGGAATTTTACACAAGGTCAATCCTAGAGTCAGCACTCTCCTGTAAAAATTTTAGAATTTTTGGAGTTGTGCAACTCTGTTTAAAAATCTTTCTAAATTTCAGCTTAAATCTAAACCCTAGGTCAACTTTGCTATTGGGCTCAGGTCAGACTCGGGCCTAACTCAGCCTTTTGGTTGAGCCCAACCACCTCGCGCCCTGTTCCAGCATCGCAAACACGCAATCCTTGTGAGCCGTTGGATTTTCATCGAATTGTTCACCTTCCTTGAAACGTTCAGACCTCCTATCATCCGCGCTCGTTTTGGGCCGTTGGATCTTGATCCAACCACCCCTTTTGAGCCTCGATCGTTTCTTTTCACACCGACCCAGGCCACTTGGTCCAACCCAACCCCCTAATTGCACTCGGGCTCGTTGCTTTTGGGCCATTGGATTTTTTTTCGACTATCTAGATTTGTTGAAACCTTTGGACCTCCGAAGGTCCCTTTCAATCTAAACCCTTGGATCTCCATCGGACTGCCCGCGTCGTTTTGGAGCACTTGAGCCCTCCAAACGTCTCGTTCAATCGTGGTCGTCCATTTCTGATCTAACCGTCAAGAGTTTTGGCTCGGGACGTTTGACTCAGCCTAACCCACTTGCTAGTTTTTACTCGAGCCACTTTGGCTTTGTGCCACGGACTGGTGGGCCCCACCAGGTCTATTCTTCCCCTTCCTCTGGCTCAAGCCCATACGCGCCTGCACCATGGCGGGGAGAGGCAGCGCTTGGTCACCTCCGTGGTGTCCTTAGCAACGGCTCTTAAGCCAGGGTTTTAATGAATGTTAGTAACTTTGCCCTAAAAGTCATGGTCTTCACTTGCTCCCATCCTCTCAGCTCGCCCATGACAGAGCTTGGACCGGGCTCACCATGGAGCTTTGTCCTAGCTCAATCCTTTGCCCTCTGGCTATATCTAGCACTTGAACTCCTCCTCAGCTCTTTTTCAGCACCACCTTTGCTTACCCTAGCTTCCTCTCTACTTGTTTGAGCTCAAGCACCAGAGAGCCCCAAAATGCCATTGACGGCCGGAGGAAGCTCTCTTCACTGTCGGTGCTGCGAGGGTTCTTTTTCACTTCTATTCGCGTCACTCCGCGCCTCTCTTCACCTTAATCTTTTCCCCTAACATAATTTTGGTTTGCATTCACAGGAATCACCAAATTTGAGTTTTGTTCTTTTGCGGCCGAAGATCACCCCCCTTCATCCCCAACTCCGGTAAGAACCTCCCTCTTCAATTATTTGCTCATGGACCATCTATGAGTCCTATTGAAGCTAATCTGATCACCCGGCCCTATTTGTTTTGCTCAGGCCGTTGTCCCCATGTTGTCGTCCTCAGTGCTGGTGAGCTTCTTCGTCACCAGAGCTACTCGACCTCCTCCTAGCCTTCCAAAGCTTCAGGTAGCCTCCTAGTAGCCCCTAGTTGCTATGGCACTCGCTATCTTGGACAGCTGCAGAGCCTTTTGTTGTTTTCGTTTGGTCGTGCTTTGCACCGCCGCTCCTCTCCGGCTCGCCGCCGTTCTAGGCCTGCTCTGCCGTTGAGAGTACCTCTCTAAGCGCACACCACTATTGTGAGCCCATACGTGCCCTTGGTTTGCACTACCGTGACCGGAGTCACCGGCGGTGAGCCACTCCTTGCGCTCGGGCTCGTTGCCGTGTCTTACACGGAAAGGTACTGTAGCGCTATCGGTTTAGGACAATGATACGATCATTAATCAACTAATCATTGTTAGAGATTAATGGCTATCCTAAAGATAGCGCTATGTGTCACTATCTCATGGGCCCACGCACTTAAACCCCCCACGTGCGTGTGCGCAACACTTCCTTGATCTCTGGACCGTCAGATCTAGATATGTTGGAACGTTCGGACTTTCCAACGTCCCAGTCCCCTTTGGACCGTCCATTTCTAGATCTGCGTCTCAGATTGTGGGTGTGTTCGGACCTCCGGTTGTAGCCTTGACCAGAGTCGTCCATCTTTAGATCAACGCTCCAGATTTGTTGAGGCATTCGGGAGGTTCGAATGTCACTCTCTTGTGGACCGTTGGATCTAATGCAACCGCTGGTTCTTTGGGCCATTCGCGCGGCCGTTCGCTTCCTTGCGCTTGGGCCGTTCGATTCAATCTCAACGGCCCAGGTTTCCTCAGCTTAAGAAAATCCCTTTATCCTTTATTTGTGAACTATAAAATGCTTTAAACTTCAAAACTGCTCAAGTAATTCATTTTAACCCCGTTTTAAATGACTCAAATTTTGTTAATTCCTATGTTAACTGAGATTTAATCTAATAATGGTTTGAACCTTGTTTCTGTTCCAGAAAATGTTGTGGGTAGTTTTAAATTTGGTTTAGCTTTATTTGTTGCATTAGAAATTCATTTAACTTGAAAAATGCATAAGTATTTCCCTATAGCTCCTTTTTGAGTGAAACCAAGTTTGTTGGCTTCCTCTGTTAGTGTGCTTATTTGTAGATTAGGTTTTAAGCATGTTGTGGCCTCTTAAAGTTGCTTTGGGTGCTTTTGTCTTATGCACTTTTTTATGTCTTTGAAAAATCATAGAAAATGCATCATAGGTCCAAATGAGGTGAATCAAGCTGTGTTGTCATCTCATGTGGTGCTTTGTTTACCATAAAAATTTCAGTTGCACCACGTCTTTGGAAAATTGTGCCAAAAATTTAATTTCGGCTAAATAGCAATCGAAATGGATTTTTAGCATTTTCCCAATCGGCTGATCTTGTTTGGCCATAACTTTAGCATCGAGTGTCTAAATAAATTGGTTCTTGTTGCTAAATTCCTTAAAAATCATGCTCTTCCTACTGTGTAAATTTCAGAGCTTTTTGGTTGACTGTGGTTTTTGAGTCTTTTCGGTGTTCGTCGTTCTTATCGGTTCTTTTTTATTCCTTCGTTAGGTTTCGACAGTCCCACTAAGTATGAGAGCGACCCTCTGCAGCAAGAAAGCTACCAGCAAGGCAAGCAAATGTAGCGTTCATTTGATCATATTGATCCCATTACTTTTAAAGTCTAATATCTTGTTTGCAAAGAATATGTATGCATGCTTTTGTGTCAAAGTTAATTTTGTCGATTAGAGGTAGCTAATCCTATTACATTGTTTCCCTAAAATTATCCACCCCTGCCACTAACCTAAGTTAAATATTCTCACTAGTGAATTAGTGCCCGGTGGATGATATATGCTCTTTTATGTCTTTTCGGTGTCATGCTTAGAAACGCTTAGTTACCGGTAGAATTGGGCGGTTATCAACTTCGTCGATGACCTTGTTCACACAAATCTTATTATTACTTATGTCCAGCCCCTCGTGTTGTATTACTTTGTGAAACTAAAACTGAAAATAAAATATTTTAGACTTGGGCACATTGGTTTGATGGTGTGCTTTTGGGTGTGACTGGATGGTGCCCGAGTCAACAAGGACCGAATTACTTGTGTCACTAAGCCAAGCTATATTGCATGCTAACCACACTAGAGGGATATGGGACCTCTCTTGACTTAGTACTTTGGGAGGTGTTAATTAATGAGTCGTTGATGGTAGTTATAGAGAAAAATGTTCGTTGTTGGGATGAGAGGGGTGGGTTCCTTTCTAGGTCCTCCATACCTAGGAGCACCCGCAATTGCTTCGGCTGGACCGGTGCGTCCGACTCAACGTATGGGTCCTTAGTGGGAGTCACGGCGGTTCACTAAGGGTCAACCCCTATACGTGCAACTCTTAATTAATACATTCAATTGAAAATATCTCGTAGGACTTAGCCGTGCCGCCATACCAAAGGAAGTGTGCTTAATCATGTGGCGAAAAGGTGGTCCGAAGTGTGGGTGCATTGGTACAACCCTGTAGGGTTCAAACTATTCGAATAGCCTCGTCCTAAGTTATGGACATGCTTGGTAAGGTCATGCAAGAATTAGACTATAACCTTTTCATTAAAACTTGATGTGGGTGGTACGAATTGGGAATTCGTGCCATGTTGTGGTGGCTATTGGGTTAGTCACCTCAAGGATGTCTTTATGTTACTACTAATTATTATCTCGCTGTTATTTATTCAAATAAAAAAATAGATTGTTAAAACTGCCTTCAATCTATAATCTTATTGCAAATAAAAACTACTTTGTGCTGAAAATGAGCCTTTAGCCTTCTCCTTTGATTCAGCTTGCATGTAGTTATATCTAGGTTTGTTACTCGTAAGTCTTGCGAGTATATTTTTGTACTCATTTGCATTGCTTAATTGTTGTAGAGGAGGAGGTTGATCCCCAAGGGATTAACTTTTGTGAGACGGTCTTCGTGTTGGACGACTAGCTTGGCGGCCCAGTCGGTTGCCTTGTGGATAGTTGGCAAACCTGTTGATGTTGTTCATTGCCGTCTTATGGCTTTTGCTTTCGCTGTTTATTTAGCTCTTGTCAGAACCCAGGATTAATATCCCAGACCCTCTGTGCATTTCTGAACTAGTCCCATGATCAGTCGCTAGTTCACACAGTAAACAAATATGGTAACAAATTCATACCACAACTTTATTAATAATCAACAGAGTTTATTACAAAGAGGCTTACAAGCCAGCAATAAAGAACACCGCGGAAGACGATAAGTAGTAGAGTCCAGCAATCTACCATAGGCAATCAACTGGGGTAGCGGCCTAGTCGTCGGGATCCACACTGGTAACGAAGTTCTTCTCCTCTGAAATTTTATTTGCAGAAAGCAAGTATGAGCACAACTTCCGTGCTCGGAAGTTACACCCGTCAAGTAACAGAATGACATGCATATATGGATGTAACAAATGATGGCTTATTGGTTGATTTGCATAAAGAAGTATTTTCTTTAAATACTTGTACTAAGTTCCAAAGCATATATTTTATAACTACAAATCGTTTTATAAATTCTCGATTTTATCGTCAGATAACATTCACACAAGAATGGTGAAGGATACCCTCCTATTACATGGCTTCCCGCCCAAAATTCCCGATTGGATAGAAATCCAAAGTTATTTGAAAACAAAACCAAAGTCTAACTTTGAGTGGCTTTGCCAGCATGTCCATGACCGTAGACACAACTATTAAAATAGTTTTACACTCTGCAGAGGTTGTACATCTTTACCCACAAGACACGACTTCTCTAGTTTGTTCGGCATCCGTCGATACCACCGCTCACTACCTTGGGTAAGCAGTCTAGAGCACGTGACAAGGCCTTTACAAAGCGCCATTCCACCTTAGTTACCCCTCGCTAAGGTTTCGCCACCCCCTTTGGAATAAAGACCTTCGGGTTCGGGCCCCCTCTTGTGCTAGGTGGGACTAACATAAGTCGTAACATGACTACCCATTGCATCTCTAGGGAATGACCACGGTGGAACATTGCAAATTAATTAGCTAGGTCCTACTCCCCATACTGATGAGGACATGTGGTGGTACGGTGGTGGCTTAGCAAGATGCGGCTCGAAGACCGGTCCTTAATTGACCTAGGCGACATCCATTAGAACCCTGGGCCTCAACCTACCCAGTTGAGCCCGTGCATAAACATGCACCCACCAATCATCCATTTCGCCCAAGTTCAAACCCATTTTCATTTTATTTTCCAAGTAAAGGCATTTTATAAACTTTTTATGGAAAAACAATACCATAGACCCAATTTAAATCACATTTGAAAGATTTGGCTAAAAATTTCCCAAATACAAGATTTGATCTAAGCATTGGCTAAGCATTTAATTATTTCCAATATTATTTTATCTAATGGTGACAAGGAAATGATAATCAATATTCAAATTGGCTATACACAAGGAAAATTGGAATAACTAGGGAATTAAAACAGGGAATTAAAATAATTGTATAAACATATGCATGCAATAATAATTTAAATCTGAATATAAATAATTTAAAATAGTGGGGTCAATATGATCAAGGGTACAACTTGCCTTGCTGGATGAGGTGATGCAGATCACCTGATACTGAGGTGATGTTGTTTTCCTTAACAAGTCACCTAGTACTCACAAGTACTTTCTCCAGGTAGTCTCAGTGTACAATCACGATGATCATACAATCAAAATCAATCCTCTTATGAGCTCTTCAAACGGCGTCGAAATCTGACTCTCCGAAATAAGCCAAATTCAAATCAAATTCAAATAACAAATCAAATAAACTCCAAATTAAATAATTTTGGTTTCGATAGCTAGATCTTGAATTTAGACAAAATTAGAAATTTGAATGGGCTCAAACGGAGTTCGGATGCAAAAGATATGAGCTCTGGAAGCTTTAGATTACATGAAATAATAGAATTAGGAATTTTCTGGATTATTGGAATTATTTTTGTGCTGAAAAAGGGATTTATGACATCATGCTGACATCAGCCCTTGGATTTTCGAAATTTCAAAGAATTTAAAGAAATTCCGACATGTGGGACCCACATGTCGGTCTCACATGGACTAAGTCCACAGTGGATCGGGCGTGCGGGACTGCGTGGCTTGCCACGCAAGTAACCACGTGGTTTGTCACGTGGCAGCCACGCACGCAAAAGCGCTGAGGTGGCGCTGAAGTGGCGCCATGGTGGCATGCCACGTCGGCGTCGGACGGGGGCGGCGCTCGGGTTCCAAGGAACCGGCGAAGGGCGGCGTTTCGCCGGCGGCGAGGGGTACCAAATGAAAGATGAGACTCCACTGATCGCGGTGCTCACCTTGGTTGCTTGGGGGTGTGACCGGAACAGCGGCGTCGAGGACTTTGGCGATGGCGCTTGCGGGGTTGACGGCGGAGAAGGGACTCTGGTGATCCTTGGGCCGAGTGGGTGTGCGCCTCGTGTCCGCAGAGGCGTCTCGAAGCCGGAGGTGTGGACCAAGGGGGCGGAGCGGCAACGGTCTTGCCAGAATCGAAGAAGAACCAGAGGTTCTCCGTTGGCAAAGAATTTTGAAATCCCGACGCTAGGGTAGAGGAGGGGAGCGATGGGTGGTGCCACCGGAATGAGACGAGGAAGGTGGCGCCGGGGCGCTATTTATAGGGGTGCGGGCGGCTCAAGGTAGCGTGGAGCGTACGAAGGCCGTGCAAGGTCTCCAGCGAAATCATGGGGATTCGGTTCTGGGGGTGGAAGGAAGATGGCCGAAAATGGGGCGGCGTGATAAGGGGGGTTTAATGCGCACGACCATGTGAAGAAAACCGGGCGAAATCAGCGACGATGATGAGCTTCTGTGGCGCGACAATGGCGGAGTTTATTGCGGCTGGAGGAGGACGACACGGAGGAAGAAGAAAACGCACGGGCGGTCTGATCTTGATCCAACGGTGGGGAGGTGGTGATGTACGTGGGGGCACGGTGGCCATTGGATTTAAATCCAAATCCAATAGTCAGAATTGATCGAGACGTTCGGTCACCCGAAGAGTGCCATCAATATCGACCGTTGATCTTCAATCCAACGGCCGACCCGAATTGAAGTCCAAAGGCGTGGGTTTTCTTGGCCGTCCGATTCAAATCGGACGGTGGGGGAGAGGGAGAGAGAGAGAGAGAGAAGTGGTGCGGGCCAGGATGGGCCGAAAATGGCCGGCGCGCGGGAGAAAAAGGCTTGGGCCGAGCCAAGGTTTAGGCCCAAGTCGTTTTAGGGTTTTTGGAATGATTTCTCAATTGTTTTAATTCGATTAATTCACATAGACTTTAGAAAAATAGCAATTTAAATCCAAAAATTATGGGAAAATTAACATAAATTCCCTTAGGCATTTTGGACTTAATAAAAATAGTTCCAACTTATGATTGGCTTTTAATTTTGCAAATAAATTGTTTTGGCTCAAAAATAATTGGGAAAAAGCTTTTTAAAATACAAGAAAATTCCAAAAATTATTTAAAATTTTATTTTTCAGTTCAAACCTAATAAAACTTCAAGAACTTCAAATAACTTTCACTTTTGACTTTGAAAATTTCAAAAATTCAAATAACGCAATGAAACTCTATCCAATTTCAAAAAATCCAATAAAACAATGACTTTTATTTATTTTATTTTGGTAACAACACTTTGGGATGTTACAGCTCTTTAGCTTGCCTTTTGTCCGGTCGGCCTCTATTGTTGTAACTCTATTATATGTCTTTTGTGTTGTAAAGGCTTTGCTTCGGTTCTGTGTGTTGTATGGAATTGATTCATAATTTTGTAAAGGGGTATGTGTACTACAATTCTGGGAAGTACATGTATCTCGAGGCACGGGATATTTGGTTGGTAATGTTTGAGCCAAGTTGAGGGTTAAGCATTACGAGCCCAATGCCCCGGGTCCTCACAAAAATTTTGGACACGTGCACGGGAGGCGAAATGTTTTGGCTCCTTATATATTATAGCCACCCGGCCATATCACAGACAGTTCTGTTATGAAACCGTCTGTGATACATATCACAGATGGTTTGTTCCACTAAATCGCCTGTGATATTTCTATAGCTAACAAATATTCTATTTTTTGGCTAGCCTTAGGAAATTCTAGCCACGCCCTCTGAAAACAAGAAAGCAGATACAATCACAGAATAAGAAAGCAAATACAATCATAGAACAAGTAAGCAGATTCTTAATTATTGAATCAATTACAATGGAATAATTTCTTAATTACAAGCCTTATTTCTTAATTACAATGGAACAATTTTCCAAATAGGTGTTCACTATGTGGGATCATTTCCATTTGGCTATTTCATTTTAAAAAAAATAGCCCTTCACGATGATAGCTTCTTCACTGGATTCTTCCTCGAGCCTAATGTTGTCTCCGAAAGGAGACAACTCATCAAATTGATTGTACTCTTTCTCATCCATGACATTCTCAACTCTGACAATCCTTCTTTTTCCATGAAAAACTAAGTGGCGGTTCTTATTTGTCGGGTCTATTACATAAAAAACTTGAACAACTTTCTTAGCCAGTACGAATGGTTCATCCTTGTATCCAACACATTCGACGTCCATAGTTGTGACGCCGTACTTGTCAACCCTCACACCATGTGGAAGTTTGACCCAATGGCACCAAAATAGAGGGATCTTGAAAAGTACGTAGTTGAGCTCCAAAAACTCCTCTACAAACCCATAGTACCCACGTTTCATTAAGTTTGGCCCAGCGGTATTGAACTGCTCTTGAAATGTATCTATGCGGACACCGCTGTTCTGGATTGTGCTCTTCCTATCCTGAGCTGTCGTATAAAATGTATACCCATTTATGTCATATCCTTGCCATGTCACAATTATAAATTTTGGCCCTTGTGCTAACCATCGTAACATATCATCACTGATGACCTCCTAGTGAATCGCACTTTTAACCATTCGTTGAACCGATGGTTGTGCTATCTCAAGATCCAAACCTCCGACCGCCTGAATTCTATTAGTGTACCATGTCTTTGTGCTCGTTGATGTATGGGGACACTTTGGCCATGTGTTGTAAGACCGTGAAATAGGCTTGAGCATACGTATCCAGATTGGGAGTGATTTCTTTCCTTTCGATGGTCCTGATACCCTCCAGCCTCCCCTTATGACGAGATAGAGGCACACCTATCGGTTCCACCTGAGCCATGTAATCGACGTAGAATTCAATGGCGTCTTAGGTTGCATAACCTTCAATGATGCTGCCCTCTGGCCAAGATCGATTCTGTACATATGACTTAAAAATTTCCATGTACCTCTCTAACTGGTACATATGATGTAGGAACACAGGGCCGCATATCTTTATCTCTTTCACAAGGTGAACAATGAGATGAACTATGATATCAAAAAAAGACAGAGGGAAATATATCACAAGATGACATAGAGTCATTACTACCTTGGCCTGCAGAGCATCTAGTCCTTTGGGATCGATAACCTTTTGAGCAATTGAGTTAAAGAAATAACACAACCTCATGATTGCCACTCAGACCTTATTCGGCAAAATACTTCTAATTGCAACAGGAAGCATTTATGTCATCAGCACATGACAATCATGAGACTTCATACCAATTAATTTCAAATCTTCCATAGAAAAAGTTTCTTTATGCTGGCGGAGTAACCGGACGGAACTTTCATACCATGCAAGCTCTAACACAGTTCCTTTCTCTCAGCCTCGGACAGAGTGTAGCAAGCTAGGGGAAGGTATGTTCGCCCTTTATTGGTCTCTTTCGGTGCTAACTCGGCCCTTATGTTCATATCAACCAAGTCACGTCGTGTGTGTGACACCATCCTTTGTTTTGTCATAAATGTTCAGTAAGAGACCAATCAAGCTATCACATATATTCTTCTCCAAGTGCATGACGTCGATGCAGTGGCGAAATTCTAAGTGCTCCCAATAAGGTAAGTCCTAAAAAAATTGATCGCTTCTTCCAAATGTTCTTCTGACGGGTCCTCAATGTACATCTCTTTCCAAGTACAACATCGATATCCTTAACCATATCATAAACCTCTTTCCCTTTAAAAACCCTTGGAGCTGAACCGTCCTCTTTATTTCCGTCAAATTGTTTTTCCATCTTGCGGTATGAGTAACACTTGGGAAGGAACTTATGGTGACGTATGTACATAGTTTTATGCGAGTTGTTCATCCATACACTCTAATTGTCATGTAAGTAGTGCGGACATGCTTTAGCTCCTTTTGTACTAAACTCCGACAGGTTACCAAGGGCAGGAAAATCATTGATGGTGTAGAACAACATGGCACGTGAAGTGAAGTTCTCTCGTTTGTACGCATCCCATACCTGTACCCTTTTGTTCCAAAGTGCCATAAGACCTTCCAGCAATGGTGATAGGTATGCATCAATATCGTTCCCAGGTTGCTTCGGCCCTTGGATAAGTAGTGATATCAAAATGTACTTCTGCTTCATACACAGCCAAGGACGAAGGTTGTACATACATAGATACACGGGCCAGGTGCTATGTCGGCTGCTCATGTTACCAAAAGGATTCATTCCATCTGTACTCAACCCAAACCTAATATTCCTCAGTTCTGCACCGAAGTCTTCGAAGCTCGTATCAAAGTTTCTCCACTAGGCAGAATCAGCTGGGTGTCTTAGCTTATCATCTTTCTTACGCTCCTCCGAGTGTCAACACAGCAATCTTGCCTCCTTTTGGTTCGCAAATAAACACTTCAAATGGGGAACCATAAGCAGATACCACAGCATCTTAGCAGGAGGTCCTTGCTTCACCTCGATGCTCTCGCCGTCATCGGAGTGATTCTTACGCTTGTATCGGGAAGCTTTGCACACCGTACATACTTGCATGTCTGCATACTCTTTACGGCAGAAGATACAATCGTTCGAACATGCATATATTCTTTCTACTTCCATTCCCAATGGACAAAGAACCTTCTTGTCTTGGTAGGTGGTTCTGGACAACATGTTTTCCATTGGAAGGATGTCCGCTCGGAGACCTAACAACGCTGTGAAACTCTTGTCGGACCAACCATTGCTTGCCTTCAATTTTAGCAGTTCAAGCATGGATAGCAACCTTGTGTATTCCGGTTTGCAGCCTAGGAACAAAGGTTTTCCCGAGTCCTCCATTAAACACTCGAATTTACCAAACTTTCTCTCACTGTAGCTCCCTTCTGCATCATGTAGCATCTAATCCAGAGTGTCATCGTGTGACCTACCCTCATCAAAAGCACAGTGAACATCTGGCATATTGTTGTCTCCCTCAATTATTTTACTACCTTCCGGTATAATCTGCTCTTCACCGTGACTGGTCCAACATGTATACTTCTCTTTGAAACCCTTTTGAATCAAGTGTGCTTCGATCTACGCTGGGTTTGTAAAGATTTTTAGATTAGCGCAATCAATGCATGGATAGTACATAAATTTTATCCCCTTCTTCAACATATCATGCTTGGTAGCTCTTCTAAAAGCAGACAAGCCATCAATGTACTCTTCACTCACATGGTTCTCAACGTACATCCAGCTTCGGTCCATCTACACTACGCATGAAATAAATTAGTGTTAAATTAGGTTAATACTCCTAAAGTAGCTAGCTAGCTACAAAATATTCATGAAGCAATATATATATATATATATATATATATATATATATATATATATCATGCTTGCATATCCATCATTTGAGTCTCCAACAATTATTCCAATAATTACATATCCGATTTTCCCTATGGACAAATATGTAAGCATATGTTTCATGCTTGTTTGAATAATAGCAAGGAGATTCCCCAATATCATGCTAAAATAGCTAGGATTTCCAAAACAATATGACCTTCGTTTGATGAGAAATAAAAAGGAATACTAACGTACCTTAGACTACCAAGAACAAATAGTTCTATAAGCACACTTGCAAATATATGGTATTTCTTTCACCAAACGCCCCAAAGCCAGCCGCCTCCTTCAAAGCAGCTGCACATCAAAGACAGATCTCACTACAGACAGATCTGTCAGGATGACTAGATAATTAATGGCGCATATCATAGACGGTTCTTGTTAATAACCGTTTGTAATAAGTATCATAGATGGTTTTAAATATAAGAACCGTCTGTAATAATTCATAGACTGTTCAAAAAATAGAACCATCGGTGACATCTCCTGAATATCACAGACCGTTTGATATTTATCACAGATAGTTCTTAACAAGAACCATCTGTGATATGCATCATTAAATATCTGGTCGTCGCAACGGATCTGATCGAGTGTAGTGAGATCTATCTCTAATATGGGGCTGCTCTAAAGAAGACAACGAGTACGCCTAAGAAAGCAACCAAGCCTACCACCACGAAGCATAATTTTTTTAGGGTCATCCATGCAGCATGAAGTTATAAGACAGTCACCATGGCCTACTTCATCGAACCTAACATACTGGAGTGTATTATTTGCTTCATTAGCATTCTTTGACTAGCATGACTAGCCCCTACAAGTTCAAGAAGCATGGCTAGCAGGAGAGCGCCAGGTATTCATACACTCTAGTGTGTTAGGTTCGATGAAGTAGGCCATCGCTGTTGTCTCATTCTCCTCATGCTGTGTGGACGACCCCCTGAAAAGAAAATCATGCTTCGTGGTGGGCTTGATTGCTTTCTTAGGCGTACTCACCATATTCTTCGGTGTGCATGTCACAGATGGTTCTTATTAAAAAAATTGTGATATTCGGTCTACAACCACAATCTTAGAACAGTCTGCCATTATCATAGATAGTTTAAACACAAACAGTCTCTGATTATCCTATTATCACAAACGGGTATATTCTATAACAATCTGTGAGACATATCACAAACGGTTTTATTGTACCACCATCTGTGATAGATATGACAGATCGTTTTATTTTAGAACCATCTGTGATACATATCACAAACGATTTGTGACACTAAATCACCTGTGATAGTACAACATAACATGTTCAACAAAGACCGTAACTTCAACTCCAAACAATGTGGCCAGTCGCTTCTTACAAAAGATTTTCTTAAAACAGTGCTAAAATCTAATCCTACAGTCATTCGTTTGCTAAAACCGCTAATTTTACGACAATTAGTTCACTAGTGAAAAGAACTTGGCGTACTCATGCCTAATCCTACAGCCGTCGCTGTAGAAGACGACTAGTCGTCCCACCCTTATGTAACGCTGCAGCCAGTGCTCGTGCACCGGTGGCCGTCCTCTAGTAGTGCTAACACCGACCCTGTGGCTTGGCCATCTTCTTCCACGTCGCCTCCTGGATCATGTCCGCAGCGAGCCTCCAGCACTGCCTGCACTCCTGGTTGGTCCTCTTAGCTGTCTCGCACTCGCCACCGGCCGACTCGCCCTCGATCTAGCTAATGTAGTACTTTCCAACGTTGCACACCTCACTGGTAATTTAGAGGAGGAGGCCGAGCACATAAACCGCAGCCTTGTGACAGGCGACGGCTGCCGTATCGAGGCACACGAGGCCACGCTGCATGTCCTGGTGCGCGAAGACGAGCGTGATTGATGATGGCGAGGTAGCACTCATTGTCCAGCCACTTCATCGCCTTCTCCAGCTCCAGCACCACGCGCTTCCCTGTGGCATGCTCCTTGGACGCCTTGTACATGGCCTTGCACGTGGCTCGTAGGCTACAGAGGTCAGCCATGGGGCTGACGAGAGCTCACGGCCACGAGGCCGACAATGTTGACAACGACATCGTGAGGAAGAGCGACTTCGATCACACACCTCCTCGCCTTGGTCCTCCCCGTCATGCTCCGCATGCTCACCATAGTGCACGATGGTGTGTGAGTTTTCAATACCATAGCAATGGTTGTTGATGAAGGGTGCGAAAGAGAGTAGAGCTATGTGGGGATTCATCTTGGTGGTGGATGATCATTCTTTTAAAATATATCACAAACTGAGACAAAGAGATGCATCATAATGTCGGCGCGAGAGATGAAGAGACGCATCGTGCGGGAACCGAAGCGGCTTGAACATATCACATACGGTTGCAACCACAAACCGTTTGTGATACATATCATAGACAGTTATATTTAAAAACCATCTATAAAGTCTGCATTATCACAGACGGTTCTTATTAAAAACTGTTTGTGGTTATTACAGTTCTAGCCATCGCTAGTAACATAGATGGTCACACTTGTAAAACTATCTGTGATAATAATTTATCACAGACTATTGTATTTTATAACCGTCTATCATAAATATCACAGACAGTTTGTTCCACTAAATTGCCTGCGATAGTTCTTTCTGTAGATAAACACATTATTTAGTAAACATATTCAACATAGACAATAACTTCAACTCCAAATTGGATTTTTTTTATCTTTTTTTGTATTTACATATGGCCAAACAGCGTGGTCAGTCACTTCTTACAAAAGATTTTCTTAAAAAAATAGAAATAAAAAAGATCAACTTATTTTCTAGGCCAGGTAGACTGCTATCTCCATCTTCAATTCTTCGTAGGCGACGTGGTCGGTATCGGAGGGTTCGGGGTTAGCATAGGCTCCCCAAAACACGTCCACCTGTTGACGCGCTCGTTGGAGAGTTGCCCAAACATGCTCCGACTGAAGGACCAAGTGGAAATGCGCCCAGAGGCTCTCTTCCCTCACTCTAATTGTCTCGGCATGGTCTACCCGATCGGCGCTGTCTCGATGTTGTATTCCAAGCGACGACAATCCTCCTAGAGATGTGCAACGTCTTCCTCGAGGACTACATTGTTGGCGCGGATAGCTCGCCAGAAGAGGGAGATCACCTCGAAGACGTGGTGGAGGAGTATGTCAAAATGGCGGAAGGTGGCCATCACATGCTCTGGCATAACCAATGCTGGAGTAGGGAGGACACTATTTGTACAGTGTCCTTCCACAGCATCTGCCAACGTACGGCCGGCAAGATGCCCGTACAAAATGGCTAAGTAGGCCATCAACACCGACGTCAGGAGAGAAGAGTGGGAAGCCATTGTTTTTTTTAAACTCTACTAGTTGTTAATGGAGGGTGCGAAAGAGAGTAGAGCGATGTGGGGATTCATCTTCGGTGATGGATGATCATTCTTATAAAACAGTTGGCACACAAGACGAAGAGAAGCATCGTAACTTTAGTGTGGGAGACGAAGAGACGCATCGCGTAGGAGCCGAAGCGGCATTGAACATATCACAGATACTTCCAACCACAAACCATTTGTGATACAAACTTATCACAGACGGTTCTGTTATGAACCGTATGTGAATTATCACAGACTGTTATATTTAACAACCGTCTATGATATTTAGTAGTATCACAGACGGTTCTTGTTAAGAACCATCTGTGATACTTCACAGATGATTTTTAACATAAACCGTCTATGATATTACCTCTTCACAAACAGTTTTTAGCGCAGCTAGTAACACACAGGGTCGCTAAACTAAAACTGCCTGTGATTGTATTTAATACTAACGGTTTCGGTCAACCATCTGTGATGAGGCGTCCAGTATAGCCCTTTTTGTAGTAGTGTATGGGGATTGTATAATTCTTATTTGGTTAATATAAGAGAAAATTTCTTATTTTCCACTAGAAGTTATCGGATTTTCTTATCTGTCACTTGAATTCTTTGTCTTCCCTTAGTGTCATTGGAGTTCAATTTGCATCCCTTTTTTTGTCGCCACCGTCCATCTCCTGTCAACAAATTGTTAATTGAGTCGTGAAAAGACCAAAATGACTTTCTTCTTCCTAATAATCCTCTCTCTTTGTAATACCCCAAAAGTATCCGAAAGGATTATTGAGAGAGAATTAGGTTATTTAAAGAGAAGGACTATTTAGAAATTGAATTGAGGAATGATCAAATAGAAAATAGTTATTTAAGCGATTAAAGAGGGGTTTCTGTGAAATTTGGACAACTGGGCGAGGCCTCGGGCCCATTGGTATTTGGCCCAAAGGTGGGAGGAGGTGGCGGCCATAAAGGAGGAAATTAGCCATAGTGGCCCATGAGAAAATCAACCACCAACAAAGGAGGAGGAAACCCTAGGTTTGCTACAGTAATTCCATGCTACAGTACCACCGCCACCACTGTAGCACGGATGCTGTAGCAATCCCTCTCTTCCATGGTGGTGCCCTCTCCTCCGATGCCTCTTCATTGTGGTGGCGGCCAAGAAAAGAAGAAGAAGAATGAAGAAGGGAGAAGGGAAGAAGAGAGGGAAGGGAGAGTTCGTGGCCTGCGCTGGGAGTTCTTCACGTTCGGCGGTGTTTCGTCAAGGGTAATACCCGTTTCCCCCGAGTAGATGCATCTTTTGATTGTTGTAGCAATGTCGGTATTTCTGTCTCCTCAGGACAGATCGCGTTAGACAGACGTTTTGATGAAGTTAAGTGCGGATTCAGTCTTGGGCTTCTCCTAGAGAGTTGTAGAGGACGTCAATAGCTTTCGATGATGTGCTAGATCGTATTATTTGGACCTCTGTAGCAAAAGTTATGAATTTATTAGTGCGACTGTCTTGCGAATCAGTCAGTGTTTTGACAGGTTTTAGTAATTTGACTTTTGCGATAAGTTAAATGGGGAATTAGAGGATCTCAGTATAACGAAAGTTGTAGATAATTGTCGTAGCTTTCAGGGAAGCACAAGAACACGAAATTTGGACAAACGAGCTGAAAGTTATGATCAATTTAGTGCACTGTCCAGAGAACCTGACGTGAAAACGATGTTCTGTTATTTCGAATGTTAGGGGTAGTAGATGGCCGAAACAGGAAGGCTCACCAACTAGGTTTAGTTGGGAATTTGATAACCTTTCAATGAAGTCCAAGAACACCTAATTTGGATCCCTGTACAAAAGATATGAATTTTAGAACATGACTGTCCACAGAGGGGACAAAGCGACATCTAGAAATTGGGGCTGGGTTCGCGCTAAAGGAACTTTTGTGAGTCCGTGTTTACTTTTATGGTTTGAGTGGTCCTCTATTGCTGTCTTAGCATTTCTTAATTGAATGTTTAGGTGGGGGACTGGTTCGGGCGGCACCCTCTTCGCGTCCTTCGTTCCCGCACGGTTGAGGCAAGTGCATCGTTTGAACCTTGTTTGTAATTGCTTGGATATGAATGCGGGTTTGATGCTTGTTAATGTCGTATGGCTGTTGATAAGTGTGCATAATCAGAATGGTGAATGTTCAAAGTATGGATATGCTTTATTCATGAATATTGTTATCGCCTTTATTCATGAATATCGTTATTGCCTTTATTCATGAATGTTGTTATTGTCATTGGTGCTTGATGTTAAAAAGAGATGGTGCATATGCATTTTGATATCATGTTGAGGCCTGGTCTTGTGATGACCAAGCATGCACATCTTTGAGGTCCCGTCATGAATGTGACGGGCTTGAGATCCCCACACTCATGAAGTGTGGGCATGAGGTCCCAATACTTGCGGAGTATTGGGCAATTGGTCCACTGTGCGTGCGCGCTATGCATGGGTATCTGCGACGGTTGCATACTTTGCATTACCGGTAAAATGCACAAAGAGATAAAGAAAAGGAATCCTTGAGCATTGCATTTGCACGTGGAATGATTTAGTGATGTGCTCCTGAATATGGATCTTGATGTTATGGATTGAATTATGTGTCTTTTTATTTATGTACTTGCTGAGTCTGTGGACTCACTCTTGCTTTCTTGTTGTTTTTAGGTACTCGGTTCAAGCGCAAAGCATGCATGGGAGGAAGTAGCGTTATGCTTTGCACGCGCTGCTTGTCATGAACTTTAATTCTCGGACCATGCCTTAATAATTAAGCTCTTTGTTTAAGGATTTGACATGTTTATGTTACCGTATCGGATTATTTGTAATAATGATGAGTAGTCTAGTTGGAAGTTTGAGGATTTGTTCAGTCGATTAGTAAGTTCTTGAGTACTTATTGTTGATCTTGAATTTTGTAGTATTTCGTTATAACTCCCTTTTAACTGTTGAAACCCATGTGTTGTTAGAAATACAAAGGAGACTCTACCGAAATTTAGTAAATTATCTTAGTTTAGTTTTGTGTAAGGTTACTTTAGTAGCATTCTTGGCTCTTGTGGAGTTGGGGTGTTACACTCTTTTACCTCCTCTTCATCTATATCTCTCATTTCTCTCTCCCCTTATCATCGCCACCCTCACCTACCCCCCCCCCCCCCTCCCCGCTCTCTCTCAGTGGAGAGCCCCGACCTCCTCCCCTCCTCTCGTGCCGGCCTCCTCCGCCCCACTTCTCCCTAATTGATCTGAGAGAGGGGGATGAGATAGAAAGGATAGTCAAAGAGGAAAACTCACTGGCTATTTGTTGCTAGTTAGCACCATTATCCAATCAAGCCATTCACATACACACGTACATACACATCCACATTGGGAAGAAATTGAGAGAGCAAATCTCACCAAAGCCAGTTGGAAAGAAATTGCGTGAAAAAAATCGGACCCGGTGTCGAGACTAGGCCTCTTGTGGCCTGGATCGGGTGGTGCTGGCAGCAGGCGGCGGGAGGTAGTTGGGGTGCTGGCAGCGGCAGGGGGGGGGGGGGAGGGGTTGGGGGTGGGAGGAGGGGAGTGGGATGGGGTTTGTGGGAGTCATGAAACCAGGGTGGAGTTTGAATTGGGAAACAAAGATCATCCCTTGTGATGAGCTGGGAGTGGGAGCGACGGGAAGCGGGCAAATGTGGCGATTAGGACATCATATGTGTGGAGTTGCAGACGGGGTAGAAGGATTAGGGGAAGAAGAGGGTTGAGAAGGAGAACATGAGAGGAAAGAGGAGGAAGAATAAGTTGACATGTGGGCCTACTGACTTTTTCAAGTGTAATCCTGACATTTGTGCAAAAACTATCAGCCTCAAGGGACTTAACAAGAGTCTTCTAACAATGGCATTTGTGTGGCATATCTGAAAAGTGCTCAACTTTTGCCACGGCAAGTAAGAAATTTTCTATTAATATAATCAAGGTGCCCAGGGGCTATAATCCTTGACGGTGAGCCCTTAGGCATTACTCATCACGCATGCATTTCCAAGGAAAGTAAAGAACGACTCTGATCGTGCATGTCAGGGAAAAGGCGTACTGGTCAGGGCAGAAATCGAGTCCAGTGTCCGCATTCCTGACGGGCCACTGACAAGGATTCCGTGTGTTCCCTAGCGGACTTGCTTTTTGCCGTCAGGAATGGTAAATGAACAACAAAGAAATAGCTTAGTAATACACATATTGCCTTGTATTTTCATATATACAAGCTTGCAATTTAAAGGTCAATGACGGAGGTTGCAGGCCCGTCAGGATTACCGAGAGGTCGTGAGGAGTAATATGGATTCCGGTAGTGAAGTGACTAACTTTTTCTCAGCTGTTTTAAACCACACCAATCTTCTGAAGTGTTATGTCAAAAACAAAATATTGGCCCCGGCAAATAAAGCGTACACGAAGCTTTTAATCATTGGTCCATGGTATAGTTGGCTCGATGAAATGCGAGAAATATGTATGAAGAAGCATATTTAAGAGCGCGGGGACACTGCAGATTGCAGGAACCGTAGGACTGACCTGTGTAGAGATGCATGCATGCGACCTGGACATGCACGTCCTGCAGCTGTGAAAAAGGTGAAAAAGGCTGCATGCATATGCACCGCGCATGCGTTATATATTATCTATCCAGCTGCGTGCATTTATGTATCCTTAACTCCGTAGGTCATATCCCATTATGCAGCAACAGTATGGTTCAATTACTTGTTGAGACGTACTAGAGCTAGGGGAGGAAATAACACTGCTGCTCTTGCTAGCTAAAAAGTCAGCACAGTGTAGCGCTACCGTGAACAATCAACCATCAACCATTTGAAGGTGCGTACAATTAATCTAAATGTGCTATATAGCGCCATGATCGATGCATCATGCATCCATTGAGAAGAGGTACAGTTTTACCGTTTGTTCATCAAATCAATTGGACGTGGCAAAAGAAAAGGTTTGAGAAAATATCTCCACTTTTAATATATAGGAGTATCCGTTTGTTGCATCACACTACTCTTGTTTTACTAGTTGGCTTATTGACATGTTGATGACCCTGGCTCTGGTAGTCTTGTAAAGCTAATGGCATTATTGAAGTAAATTTGTACTATTTTTTTTTGCTATTAAAAAGAAGACGCACACACACAAATGAGTGCACTCTCCTTAGCACATATCTAGACAGTCGTAGGAAAAAGATATCTCACGATCTCACAAAATTTCTATTAAAGCGCACTTACGAGTGCATAATAAGTGGATACCTATAACTCCATCACCTCACCAAAAGGTGGTTCCCCAATTTGTACTACTTTTTGTTATTATATTCAATCCATACTGCCTTTGGTATTCTTCTCCACTATTGCAATTTCTAGACTACACTTAGATTAACTGTATAAGTTGGTTATGAAAAATCTTTGGACTGTTGCGGACTAAGACTGCATGTCCACATTGCACATGAGCTGCCCATTTCCTGGAGTAATTATTTGTCTCCTACCGTACACGGTGCACGGCACACCGTAATGTTCGTATGTTGATGTGTCCTCTTGCTTCCTTTATTTAGAAATTACAAATAAACGATGTAATTATCTCTATAATTATCTGTAGGATATATCACTAACACTTCACTGTAACAATGATTTCTATATGAAGAGACATATTTTGGCAGACGATGGTTGGCACCTAGTAAGCCATTATAAAAAAGGCAATGTGATGGAAGGAACAAAGGGCGATCGAGAAATTGAATAGGCAATCAGATAAGTAATTGACCATACGTTAGAAAATAGCTTAGCCTATCTACGTAAACACTCTTTGCACATTCAGAGATCATTCGGATATTACTGGCCAGTTGAGGTTCTCAACCTGGATACACGCTTTGTCCTTCTCGTCGATTTGATCTTCGGTACCCTTTTCTTTAATATTATTCGTAGGATCGACCGGGGTTTTGTCTATCTTAGACACTCGATTTTTAAGAACAATTTCGAAAAGGTTAATGGTAAAATTCGATGCTGTAGTTATTTGAAAATGTTGCGATGACAGTAATTGTACTGCAACATTTGGTATGGTTTGCTGCAGCAAATGTCCGATCGATGGATCCGATATAAGATGATAATAGCTAGCTGTGTCCTTTGTAAAACACCCTAGAATCAAGTTACTAGTTAGTGCAAACATTTCACTCTCTAGAAGCAAAATAGATGAACCCCTCCTCCTATGAAATAGTAAACAGCAAGAAGCAGATGAACACCTTGCCAAGTGCCGACAAACCATACAGCGCGCATTCCTCCGATTCATACCCGTGTTGGCAGCTCAGCTCTGAAACAAAGCGGTTCCTATGCGCATCCCACGTCAGCAGCACCGCTGTAGGCCATCAACTAGGCATCTCTCTGGCCTTGTGGCCCACGAGGCCAAGCTGCGTGGCAGGGCGGGGCATCGAGCACTCGGCCACAGGCACAGGCACAGGCACAGTTCGAACCACACGCGCGGTGGCCACAGTGGCGCGCTCCCCGATGCTTGCGAGGAGAACAGCTGCCTGCGGATCCGGGAACAGTAGCCCAGCGCAGGTCTCCAATCGCAGCCCAACAAAGCATTGTGAGGACCACCCGCACCGTGCAAGGCCCCGGGCCCCGCCTCCTCCTCTCCCTTTTGTACGGACGTGCGCCAGGCGAGGCGAGGACGCAGCAGGAGCAATGACTTTTTGCACTCCAGCGACGCGTCGCTTCCGAGCCTGGTCTGCCCTCCTCCTCGTTCGCGCACTACCGCGGCCCACACGGACGCCCTGTCTTAAGCCCCGCGCCCGCGGTGGCGCCACCTCCACCGACACGGGGGCCCCACGCTGCCTGTGTTTATTGATTGCCCTGTGGGGACCGCGCTGGCAGGCGCTGCGCCTACCAACTCGTGCCTGCGCCGCGGCCGCGTAGCGGTTGTCACGTTGCGGGATGGGGAGATGGAAAAGGAAGGGGAGGAGTAAATGGCGACGCAGAGGTCTCCGCTCCCCCGCCTGCCACCGCCCGTGCTGCGCTTATATTACTCGCTACGACTAGTGGCAGTGGCAAATTGGCAAGCCAACCAGCCCAGTACGGCAGAGAAGGAGAAATACACACACGACACGAGCCACTCAACACACTCAACTCGATGCCACCCCCTCTGCTCCTTTTTTGATAACATAAAAGCAGGCCCCAATCCGGAAAACCCAGTGCGCCGCGGCGGCAGAGGTGGTAGGAGGCGAGGACGCGGGAGGTCGGGCCCACCGCCCCATCAGTGTTGACCGGTCAATGGCGTCACCCCCGCTCCCCAACAGTCGCACCCACCTACCCAGCCACTGTAGTCTCTAACATCCAAAATCCTAAATTCTGGAAAATGTATGATAAATTGCACTAGAAAATTTTCTTTGATAATTTGCATATGAATCATACCATGTTGATTTTGTTTTGAATTAAAAATAAAACTTGGACTATCAACAATTGGGTGCTAAAAAGGAAATAGATAAAACAAAGTAAAATTTTCATTTGAGAGAATTATTTCGGGCTAATTATCCCATAACCATTCATCAAAAGTTTTACATGAAAACTTATTTAGAAAAATAACTACAAAAGCATAAGGATAGAACCTTGTTCGAATTTTGTAGAAATTCACACAAGGTTTAAACTTCTGAAAATTTTACAGTAGAAACTACCTTAACTCAGAAACCTACACAAAAATTTTCATTAAATTTGGACTTAAATTGTGTAGTAAATAAACTCAAACAATAATTCAGCCGAACATCGAAAATCCTAAACCTAATCTATCCTTACCTCTCTCTGACCGGTGGGCCGTGTGCGCAGGCATTGTCATGCAACTCGGCTCGGTCGCGCCAGCGCATGGCCTCAAGAGCGTCGCCACTCACCTTTGGTTTTTGTAACATCCCAGTTTAGACTTGTGTTTCAAATGTAAGAAAATGAGTAGAAATTAAAACTTTTTCTTACATCATGTGTTTCCGGTGTGTACTAAACAATTCTTGTACAAGAGTTATGGAAACACAAAGTCACAAGTCTTTTGATCCAAATCTTGATCCTTCTAAAATAATCTTGTCAAATCTTTCGATCATCTCCTGAAAATATTTTTCCTAAGTTCTTGGGATGGTATGTGGCTTCTCTTAAAAATTTCACAATTTTTAGAAATTGTTTGAATATTTTTGAGGGCAGTCAAACCTGTTTGACTTTCAGTCAAACCTTGAACCAGTGTACCTTGCAGAATTTTTGGGGAAAAATGCACTACATAAAAACCTCTGAACATTTTACACAAGGTCAATATCTAAGTCAGCAAGCTCCTGTAAAAATTTCATGATTTTTGGAGTTATTTTGCTATCCCTAATAAATCCTCAAAAGTCTCTGTCTATTTAAAACCTAAAACCTGGTTCCACTGTTCCTTGGGTTCGAGTCGGGCTCGAGCTCGAGCCACTTGACTCGATCGAACCACCTAACTGCACCGGGCTCGCTCATAGCGCGCGATTGATATCAACCGTTGGATTTAAATCGCACGGCCCGTGTTCGCAGGAACATTCGGACCGCCATGAACATTCCATCCATCTGAGCCATTCGTTTTTAATCGGACTGCCCTGATTGCTTGGAGTGTTAGAAACCCTCAGCCGGATCCTTTTAATCCTGACCGTCCATTTTCAATCCAACGGTCACGGCTTCTCTTCTGTTCTTCTTCCTCCTCGGACTCTCCGTGCAGTGCGGACGAGCAATGGCAGGAAGAGAGAGAGAGGGCGGGTTCGTTTTGTCACTTCGAGCTTGCTCTCGTCAACATCTCTCTGTGGGGCATTAAATGCGCCCGGACTTTCGGCTCCTCCATCCCGAGTCTCACTTGCCCCCATCATTTCTTGGTCCATGACCGTGCCTTGAACCGAGCCCACCATGGACTCTTGTTCTTGCTCGAAACCCTAAACCTTCCTCTATAAATAGCCCCCTTAGCTCCTCCTGGTATTCCTTTACACCACCCCTAGCTCTTCTATGTGTTTTGAGCTCAAAACCACTTCAAATCCTCAAAACACCATTGTTGACCCGAGAAGCTCCATTGGTGATCTTGGTGTCCAGTGGTTCATCTTCAATCTTTCTTGTACCCCTTTAAGCTCCTCAACTTCCTTTACATTTCTCCTAACTTGATTTTGGGTTGTATTCGCAGGAATCACTCAATTTTAAGTTTGGAGACTTTCGGTTGATTTCACCCCCCTTTCTTCTCCAACTCCAGTAAGTGGTTCATTTCGCAATTACTTGCTGTTAGAGTTTCTCTGAGCTTCAAGGAAGTTATTTTGATCACCCATTGGTGTTCATTTTGCTCAGAACCTCATTTTCCACTTCATCTTCCTCGACTCCGGCGAGCTTCATCGTGTTCAAGTCTTCTCCGGCCATCTTTGAAGCTCCCGACGGTTAAGGTAGCCTCTATCTAGTCCCTAGAAGTCGTGGCACTCGCTTTCGTGGACTGCAGCGGAGCATTTTGCTGTTTTCGTGTTTTGCCGAAATGGCCTCCTTCGGTGTTTTCCGGCTCGCCGGCGTTCTAGACCTCCACCGCCGGCGAGGTCATCACCATTGGGTCCGCGACACTATTGCGAACCCATTTTGGTATTTTTTGGGCGCCGCCGCGATCGGAGTCGCTGGCGACAAGCCGTGGGTTGCGCTCGGGATTTTGTCAGCGGGGAGCTCCCGTTTTCATCATTTAATTAGGACACAGTTAATACCCAATCATTGCCAATCATTAGAAGTATCAATTGTGTCCTAATTTGGCCTAATGTCTCACTGACATGTAGGCCCGATCCCCTGTAATCACCGCTGTCGCGTTTCCGTGCTGTTCCGACCTCATTAATGCTTAATCATAGGTTAATTAGTGTCGGCATTAATGGCTGTCGGAGATATCCCCTTGTGTCTCGCTACCATGTGGGCCCCGAGCCCTGTGCACGTATGTTAAAGCTCGCGTGTGTGACTTACGGTCACTGACATGCGGCCCCACGTGTTAGCGCTCCAGGTTGCACTTCGATCTTTGACCGCCGTCCATTTTGCGATCTGCGACCCAGATCTAGTATACATTCGGACCCTCCGATTCTCTTTTCATTCTGGACCGTCCATCGCTTGATCTGCGGTCGAGATCGTGAATGCAATCGGATCATTCGAAGGGTGGTGCAATCTTAGCCGTCCATCTTCAGATCTGTGGTTGTGGATGGGCGAGGCAACTGCACCGTCCGAATACATACTTCCTCGTCAGCCGTTGGATCTTGATCCAAGATCCAACGGTGGGCTTCTTTTAGAGATCACGCGCGTGCGCTGTTCCCGGCGCGCATGGGCCATAGGATGTTAGATCGAGGGCTCTCGTTCGTCCACATCGTTTATTTCCGTTTGGGTTGGATTTCATTTCTGTAAGTACTTATTTATCAACTGAGAATTGTGTCAAAATTTTAGAAACTCATAACTAATTCATATTAAATCCTTTTTAGATGTTTCCAACTGTAATAAATTTCTATGTCTCTGTAGTTTAATATAAAAATGCAATTGGCCATGTTTCTGTCACAGAAAATTGTGTAACTCAAATAACTTGATTTCTGTCAATTTTGAATATCCCAAAAGTAGGATTAAACTTGTAAAATGCATATTTTTTTTTCTGTATATCTGCAAATTGAATGGTTTCAACTTTGTTAATTTTGTTAATTACGAAACTTTAATCTAAAAATGGGTGTAGGCCTTAATCAGCACCAAAAAAATATGTTAATAGATTTAATCTTATTGGTAGCATTTAAAAATCGATTAATGTTGTAAAGACACGATAATTCCTGTAAATCCAAAATATATAAAATTGATGTTAGAAAATCCCTCTGTTAGCATACTTCAATATGGAATAGGTTTTGAACATGGTTATTTTTCTGTGAAGTAACTTGTGCTAGGTTTACAACTTAGAAAAATCATAAGTAAATCATTATAACTCCAAATTTAGTAAACTCAACTTTGCTGTCATTAGGATGCCATAATCTTCTTGCTATAAAAATTTCAGAGCTTAGATCATTCTAAAATTTTTTGCCATGAACAGTACCAATAATTAATTTAGTGATTTAATAAGCCGAGAAAGTGTATTTTGGTTGTAACTTTTGCATTCTAAATCCAAATTGCATGATTCTTGTTCCTAAAATTGTCTAAAATCATCCCCTAGCTGCTGTATAAATTTTATTTGATTTGTATGTCTTTTGATGCTAAATTTTATTTGGTGTTCTTCGTTCTTATTGGTTTTATCGTATTTTCGCGTTAGGTTCCGAAGAGTTTATTGAACCTGAGAATCCTCCTCTGCAGCAAGAGCAATTCCAGCAAGGCAAGCAGTTTGATCATGTTAATCCCTGTATTTTCAAGTATTTATGTTGTTTACAAATTCTATGTATGCATTGCTAGTTTGTGTTAAACTATTGTCGTTAGTTGACCTAGTAGATGCATTTCCTTAGGCAAATGATTATCCTTTACTACCATTGAGCCTAGGTTATTGCTGTGATTTAGTGTTCGTGGATGAGCTCTTGTCACTTAGTAGTTTTGCGGACTAATTGCTTAGCCATGCTTAGCTTCCGGTAGAAATAGGCGGTTATCGACTTGTCGATAACCTTGATCACACAAATACTCACTATGTATCTATATTTCGGCTTGATGCTATGTTTAATTGCAAAAACCAAAACTAAAAGCAAAAATATTTGGACTTGGGCACAATGGTAAGATGGTGTGATTTTTGGGTGTGACTGGATTGGTGCCCAAGTCAATTAAGGACCGAACATCTTGTGAGTATATGTTATCCAGGCAATCTGTGCGTGCTAACCACACTAGAGGGTATGGGATCTCTCTTGACTTAGTACTTTGGCGTGTATTGGCTTCGGGTCGTAGGGAGTCGCAGGAGGGATGGTGTTGGGAGCATTGTAGTGTCCGAAAGACTTCACCCGTGATGGGATTTGTTGTCTTTCGGCTTGCAATGTAAGCGTATGGGTTTCTATCCATACGAGCGGCTCGTAGTTAATACACAAGATTGGAAATGTCTCGTAGGACTTAGCCGTGCTGGCATACCTTCGGAAGTGTGCTTTTGTGGCTTAAAGGCGGTCTGGAGTGTGGGTACATTGGTACACCCCTGCAGGGTTAAAACTATTCGAATAGCCTCGTCCTAGGTTATGGACACGCTTGGGTAAGCTTTTCAAGAGTTAGACTACAACCTTTTAATTAAAACTTGATGGGCGGTACGAATCAGGGATTCGTGCTATGTTGTGGTGGCTATTGGGATAGTCACTTCCAGGTGGTTACTTGTAATTATCATTATTTCGCTGTTATTTCACCAACAAAGTAGATTTACAAAGTTGCTTTTAAATGTATTACATTATTGCAAATAAAGTTGGCTTTATGCAAAATGAGACATACAACCTCCACCTAAATAAGCTTGCATGTAGTTTATGAATAGGTCTGCTATTCCACACGTCAGTCTTGCGAGTACCGTGTGTACTCAGTTGTCTTGCTTAAATGTATTTGTTGCAGAGGAAGAAGGTGAGCTTGAGGGGCCTCACTTTTGTGAGCTGTGTTGTGGTAGCTTGCAGGGCGACTAGCTTGGCGGCCCAGTCGGTTGCCTTGTGGGTTGTGTGGCTAACCGGTCGACTTTTGTTCTAGCCATCTTATGGCACCTTTTGCTTCTGCTGTCATTCTTGTATATTGTTCTATTTGGCCGGTCGGCTCTTTTGTAACAACTTTACCTTTTCGTACGTCGTTGTTGATCTTAATGATAATTGTTGTATGGAAATGATGTGTAATTTTGTGATGATGTGCATATGCTGCAATTCTGGGAAACATATGTCCATCGAGGCTTAGAATGTTCAATTAGTAATGCTAGAACCATTTGGAGGTTAAGTGTTACTAGTTAAATATTCCGGGTCCTCACAGAGTTGGTATCAGAACCATACTGACCGTAGAAACCCCTAGCTTGGTCGCCTTTAGGATATTTTGAAAACTTACTTTTAAACGGTTCATAAAAATTTAAGTAAGTTCTCTAATTTTACTCCTTACCTATCTTAGCTTGCTCATCTCACCTTACTCTCACTTAAGTTTTGAAAAGGTTGTTCTTCTCTTCCTTTCAAAAATTAGCCACTATCGATTAAATTGGTTTTGGGAGAACCATGAGAGCTTGAAGAAAGAAATTTGGACAGCTAGCTAGTGGTTAGTGAATAAGGTAGGAAATGAGAGGTTAATTCAACTAAAATTTGTAGGAATAAAAGGCAAGGAAATCCATACTCTATTAGGTGGTTATCCCTTGACTTTTGGGCTGTTTAGAGTAGGGTTAAGTTCTGAAATTTTACCTTCCTAAATGGTTACTCGTTCTTTCCATACGGGTTATTCGTTTCGGGAAGTTGATTTGGTGATTTATGGTCTTATGCCTTCTTATGGTTGTTCTTTGGTCATTTTAATCGAGTATGGATTTCCTTGCCTTTTGATCTCGGGCTTGTAGCTAACTTGTCTTAGTGAAACAGGATGGCAGGAGGAACCCGTAGTGGTCGGAATCAGTTGGGTAGTCCCGATGAGGAGCTTCCCCCTCCTCCGACCATGGCTAAAGTCCTCATGTAGATCGAACGCAACTGTTCGGAGGACCACAGAGTGTTGGAGGTCATCGTGAGGAACACCTCCACTCCCTCTGGTGCCTCCGGATCTGGAGGTGGTGGACATCAGGCGCGTGGGGGGCTGGCGGAGTTTCTCCGCACTCAGCCTCCTACCTTCTCTAGGTCCGAGGATCCCGGGCGCGAGATGATTGGCTGCGTCTGGTTGGCGGAAGCTCAACGTTGCTCGATGCCGAGGCGGGGCGGGCTTTTCGCATCCCATCGGTTGGAGGGTGCGGCACTCTCATGGTGGGAGAACTTCCTCGCCATGCGGCCGCGGGACACGTGGTCTCGTGGGAGGAGTTAGTCGACTTTCGTCGGGCCCATATCCCGCGGCTGATGAAGTGAAGAAGAAGGAGTTCCTTGCGCTCAAGCAGAAGCAAATCGTGATTGAGTACCTCCATGAGTTCAACCATCTTGCGAGTGCGCTCTGCTGAGGTGGCCACCGATGAGGCCAAGCAGAGAAGTTCTTGGAGGGCTTGTGCGAGGAGCTGCGGGACAAGCTCTCTATTGTGGACTTCCCGACTTCGGACCTTGGTGGACAAGGCCATCATCGCGAGCACAAGGCGAGGCGGCGAGTCATAGCGTAAGTGGGAGGCCCGATGCCGCAGGCGGCCTTGTTCGCCTCGCGTTGGGCGGCCGGTGGCCCGTCCTCGACTTCCTACCACCGAGGCCTTCGGCACGGTTCCACGTCCTCGCAGCCGTGACTCGATCCACGTCGCGCTGCGATCAGCAAAGCGAGTTGCTCCCGCAACCCGCGGCCGATGTCACTGCTCTCTCGCCACAACAAGGGCCACTACGCGAGTAGTTGTCCTAAGAAGCTGGAGCGGCCCCTCGTCCTAATGGAGGGCGGGCAAGGGAGTGGTCACCCACGACGAGAAGACCACAGGCTTGGGGCGGCGAGTCAACCATATCTCGGCGGAGGAGGCACATGAGGCGCCCAGCGTGGTGTTGGGTGCGCTTCTTGTCAATTTACGCCCCTGCTCTGATTTTATTTGACTCGGAGCTTTGCATTCTTTTATTTCGAGGTCATTTTTGTTGATAGTGGTCTCCACTTTGTGTTCCTTTGGGGTTCCACTACTTATTCGCTCTGGGTTGGAAATGAGGCGACCAAGTGTCTTGGGGCGTTCCTATCCACATCGAAGGAGTGGGATTCTTGGCGAATCTTATCCTACTCGACTCGGCGCGCCTGGATGTGATTCTTGGCATGGATTGGTTGTCCCAACACTTGGGGCAGATCGATTGTGCCAGGAGGATTGTCTTTCTCACCAGCTCCAGAGGCGAACAGGTTGGGTTTTCACCGCAGCTGCAAGGGCCGCATCTTTATGCCCTTAAAGCAAAGCCAGCTTTGGAGATTCGCGATGTCCCCACTGTGTGTGACTTCGCGGATGTCTTCCACGAAGATTTGCAGGATGCCTCCCATTCGAGACACAGGTTCGTGATAGAGTTGCTGCCCGTACCGCCCTATTTCAAAGAGGCCGTGTCGCATGCCTCCTAATGAGTTGGAGGAGTCAAGAAGCAACTAGGTGAGCTGCAAGAGAAGGGTTTCATTTGTCTAGCTCATCTCCTTGGGGTTGTCGATTATTTTTGTGAAGAAGAAGGACAAGACCTTGCGCATGTGTGTTGATTACCGTCAAGCAATGAGGTGACGGTGAGAACAAGTATCCTTTGCCCGTATTGATGATCTTTTGATCGAGTTGGTGGAGCACGGGTGTTCTCAAGATTGACTTGAGATTGGGCTATCATCAAGTCGAGGATCGAGGCGAGATATTCGAAGGCGGCCTTTGCTACTCGTTATGGTCTTTACGAGTACTTTGTCATATCTTTTGGTTTGACCAATGCTCCGCTTTATTCATGAACCTTATGAACTCGGTATTCATGGAGTATTTGGATAGGTTTGTGGTGGTATTCATCGATGATATCCTCATCTACTCCAAGAATGAAGAAGAGCATCTTTGAACATCTCAGTGGTGTTGGGCAGCTGCTGCGAGCACCATTTGTATGCCAAATTCGACAAGTGCGAGTTACAGTTGAAGGAAGTGGCATTCTTAGGCCATGTTCTTTCGGCGGGAGGTGTGGTGTGGACCCTACCAAGGTCGGTGATGTGCTATCTTGGGGTCGGCCAAGTCGATCCACCGATGTGCGGAGTTTTCTTGGTTTGGTGGCTACTATCGCGCTTTATCGAGAATTTCTCCAAGATTGAAGCCTATGACCAATTGCTCAAGAAAGACAAGAAGTTTGAGTGGTCCACTTGCTTGTGATGTGGGTTTCGGGAACTCAAGAAGCGGTTGACCTCGGCCCGATGCTTGTTCCCCGATATTCACAAGAGTTTTGATATCTATTGTGATGCTTCTCGTTAGGGTCTTGGTTGTGTTCTTATGCAGGAAGGCAAGGTTGTGGCCTATGCATCGCGGTAGTTGAGGCCTCATGAACTCAACTATCCTACTCATGACTTGAAGTTAGCTGCTGTGGTTCATGCACTCAAGATTTGGCGCCATTATCTGATTGGTAACCGTTGTGAGGTGTATTCTGACCACAAGAGCTTGAAGTACTTGTTCACCCGGCGGATCTGAACCTCGGGCAAAGAAGATGGTTGGAATTGATCAGGACTATGACATGGGCATTCAGTATCATCCGGGCAAGGCCAATGTCGTTGCGGATGCACTCAGTCGGAAGGTGTATTGCAACATGTTGATGCTCCAAGAGCAGCAGCCTACCCTCGTGGAGGAATTTCAGCGTCTCAATTTGGGTTTGGTCGAGCACGGTTCTCTTGCTACCTTGGTTGTGCAGCCAACCTTGGTGGACCAAATCAAGGCCGCACAGCAGACCGATGATGGCGTGGGTCAAATCAAGTAGAACATCAAGGATGGGATAGCCAAGTGTTTTTCAGAGGATGAGCATGGCGTTGTGTGGTTTGGGCAGCACCTTGTAGTTCCTAAGGTCATGGAATTGCGAGATTTGATTCTCCGCGAAGCCCATGACTCCCCTTTGTATATTCACCCCGGGGCTACCAAGATGTATCAGGACCTTCGTCAGAGATTCTGGTGGACCCGTATGAAGCGTGAGATTGCCAAGTTCGTTTCTTGAGTGCGGCGTGTCTTTGTCGTGTAAAGGCCGAGCATCGTCCAGCCAGTCTTCTTGACCTTTGCGGTGCGAGAATGGAAGTGGGATTCGTTGGCATGGACTTCATCACCGGGTTGCCGTGCTTCTTACGGGAAGGATGCCATGCAGGTTGTCATTGGTCGATTGACAAAGGTAGCGCATTTCTGCGGTGCGTACCAACCTCGATGTCGAACGATTAGCGGATCTCTATGTATCCCGTATTGTGTGCCTGCATGGTGTGCCACGAACGATTGTGTCAGATCGTGGCTCTCTTTTGACCTCTCGGTTTTGGCATCAGTTGCAAGAGGCCATGGGGACACGTCTTTCTTTGATTGACTTACCATCCCGGTGATGGTCAAGCGGAAAGTCAACCAAGTGTTGGAAGATATGCTCCGTGCTTGTGTTCTTTCTTATGGGAAGAGGTGGGAGAAGTACCTACCATTTACTGAGTTCTCCTACAACAACAATTTTCAGGCCAGTCTTGGCATGGCACCATTTGAGGCCTTGTATGGGAGGAGATGCAGAACCCCGTTGAACTGGTCAGAAACTGGTAAGCGGCAGTTTTTCGGCCCAGATTCGATCAATGAGGCCGAAAGTCAGGTTCAGTTGATCTGCGAGCATTTGCGCACGGCCCATTCCAGGCAAAAGAGCTATGCAGATCGTCATCGCCGTGAGTTGAGCTTTGAGCCCAATGACTTTGTGTATCTCAAAGTCTCACCCTTGAAGGGCCATCAGCGTTTTGGCGTCAAGGGCAAGTTGGCTCCTCGCTATGTTGGGCCGTATCGCATCGTCGAGAGAGTTGGAGCTGTTGCATACCGATTAGAGCTGCCAGCTACACTTGAGGGTGTGCATGATGTGTTCCATGTGTCACACCTGAAGAAGTGCCTTTGTGTCCCGACTGAGGAAACTCCGTTGGAGGTTCTCGATGTGCAAGGAGATTTGAGCTACCGCGAGCATCCTGTTCGTATTTTCGAGGAAGTTGAACGAAGAACAAGGAACCGGGTCATCAAGTTCCTCAAAGTTCAGTGGTCAAACCATTCTGAAGATGAAGCAACTTGGGAGCGGGAAGATCGCCTTCGTGCAGATTACCCATCCTTCTTCTCAGTAAAGCGGAATCTCGGGTTGAGATTCTTGTAAGGGGAGAGTTGTAACATCCCGATTTGGACTTGTGTTTCAAATATAAGAAAATGAGTAGAAATTAAAACTTTTTTACATCATGTGTTTCGGTGTGTACTAAACAATTCTTGTACAAGAGTTATGGAAATACAAAGTCACAAGTCTTTTGATCCAAATCTTGATCCTTCTAAAACAATCTTGTCAAATCTTTCGATCATCTCCTGGAAATATTTTTCCTAAGTTCTTGGGATGGTATGTGGCTTCTCTGAAAAATTTCACAATTGTTAGAAATTGTTTGAATATTTTGAGGCGATCAAACTGTTTGACTTTCAGTCAAACCTTGAACCCGATACCTTGCAGAATTTTTGGGGAAAAATGCACTACATAAAAACCTCTGAAAATTTTACACAAGGTCAATATCTAAGTCAGTAAGCTCCTGTAAAAATTTCTGGATTTTTAGAGTTATTTTGCTATCCCTGATAAATTGTGAGGACCCGGAATATTTAACTAGGAACACTTAACCTCCAAATGGTTCTAGCGTTACTAATTAAACATTCTAAGCCTCGATGGACATATGCTTCCCAGAATTGCAGCATATGCACATCATCACAAAATTACACATCATTCCCATACAACATACATCACTAAGTTCAATAACGACATACATAAAGTAAAGTTATTACAAAAGAGCCGACCGGCCAAATAGAAGAATATACAAGAATAACAGTGGAAGCAAAGGTGCCATAAGATGGCTAGAACAAAAGTCGGCCAGGTTAGCCACACCACCACAGGGCAACCGGCCGGGCATGACTAGGCGCCTCGCAAGCTACCACGGCACAACTCACGAGTGAGGCCCTCGAGCTCACCTTCTTCCTCTGCAACAATTACATTTAAGCAAGATAGCCGAGTACACAAGGGTACTGCATAAGGACCGGCGTGTGGAATAGCAGACCTATCCATAAACTACATCCAAGCTTATTTAGGTGGAGGTTGTATGTCTCATTTGCATAAAGCCAACTTTAGTTGCAACAATGTAATACATTTAAAAGCAAGTTTGCAAATCTATTTTGTTGACAACATAAAAGCGTAATAAACATACATACAAGTAACCAACTGGAAGTGACTATCCCCATAGCCACCACAACATAGCACGAATCCCCGATTCGTACCACCCATCAAGTTTTAATTAAAGGTTGTAGTCTAACTCTTCAAAGCTTACCCAAGCGTGTCCATAACCTAGGGCGAGGCTATTCGAATAGTTTTAACCTGCAGGTGTACCAATGTACCCACACTTCAGCCGCCTTTAAGCCACAAAGCACACTTAGAAGGTATGCCGACGGCTAAGTCCTACGAGGCGTTTTCCAATATTGTGTATTAACCACGAGCGCTCGTATGGATAGAAACCCACACGCTTACATTGCCGGTAGAAAGACAACCACCCGTTACGGAGAAACCTTCGGACTCTACAATGCTCCCAACACCATCCCTCCTGCGACTCCTGCGACCGAAGCCAATACACTCCAAAGTACTAAGTCAGAGAGGTCTCATACCCTCTAGTGTGGTTAGCACGCACAAATTGCTCGAATAACAGGTACTCACAAGATGTTCGGTCCTTAATTGACTCGGGCACCATTCCAGTCACACCCGAAAATCACACCATCTTACCATTGTGCCCAAGTCTAAATCCTTTTGTTTTTCAGTTTTAGTTTTCATAAGTAAACATGGCACAAGGTGGAAATCATAATCATAATAAGTTTTATGTGATCAAGGTTATCGACAAGTCGATAACGCCCATTTCTAGAAGCTAAGCATGGCTAAGCAATTAATTCGCAAACTACTAAGTGACAAGAGCTCATCCACGAACTCTAAATCACAGCAATGCCTAGGCTCATGGTAGTAGAGGATAATCATTTGCTAAGGAAATGCATCTACTAGGCCAACTAACGACAATAGTTTAACACAAAGTAGCAATGCATACATAGAAGTTGTAATTAACATAAATACTTAAAATACTGGGATTAACATGATCAAACTGCTTGCCTTGCTGGATTTGTTCTTGCTGCAGAGGAGTGCTCAGGTTCAATAAATTCTTGGAACCTAACGCGAAAAGGCGATAAAACCGATAAGAAGCGAAGAACACCAAAAGGAACTCAACAGCAAAGAACATCCAAATCCCATGAAATTTCTACAGCAGCTAGAGGTTGATTTTAGACAATTTTAGAAACAAGAATCACTTCCTTTGGACTTAGCATGAAAAGTTATGGCCAAATTAAATTCTCTCGACTGAAAAATCCTAATTAAATTAATTAGAGTTCTGTTTATAGCGAAAATTTCTAGAATGATCTGGAACTTGAAATTTTTATGGTAGGTAGATATGGTTACCTAACAACAGCAAAACTGAGTTTGCACAAATTGGAGATATAATGAATTAGTTATGATTTTCTAAGTTCTAAAACTAGCATATATCATTTCTCGGGAACATAAATAAAGACAACACCTAGTTCATATTAAAGCATGTCTCAGGACCAATTTTACCAAGTTGAGTTACTCAGAAGGATTCTGAGAGAAGAAGTTATGCAATTTACACATTTTCAAAGAATTTCTAAACAACCATTTCATATTAACAAGATCATGTAGTTAAAGTCATTTTCTACTATATAACGATTACCTAAATTCATTCTCAGTTAAAGTTCATACTATAATGAGCTATAGCAACTGGAATCATTCAAAAGGAATTAAAATGACAAAGTTATGCACTTTTGAAATTTGAAACATCAAAGACTTAGAAAATTTGAGCTCTCGGGAGGTCCAAATGAGCTGGAAGACAAAGGAGAGGTCGTGGGCCATTGATCTTGCATCGCGAGGCCACGAACCTCGAAGCCTGGCAAGACGGAAGACCTCCTCCCGCATAGGGAGGTGCGGACCATTGAATCGATCCAACGACCACAACCGGTGCATGCACGCGCGACGCAAAGGAGGTCCTAGCGCTACGAGGTCGTGGCCGTCGGATCAAGATCTGGCGGTCCCGAGCACTAGGGAGGTCCTAAGGGTAAACCTACGGAGGGAGAGTGCGGGCGGCTAAGATCTCACGGAGGGCGTCTTCAGCGGACACGAGCAAGTGAGGAGGTCTGGGCGATCAAGATTGAGCGAGGAGGTCCTAAGGTTTTAAATCGAGGAAGGAGGTCTGGCAGTTAGATCTAAATCTAACGGTTTAGACCGAAGGAGGAGGTCCTAACGCTACGGATCTAAAGGAGGAGGTCGAGATGGTCAAGATCTCTAGAGGAGGTCTTGATGGTGGGATTTACGAGGAGGTCTTGGATGGCCAAGATCTGCTCGGGAGGTCCTAGCGATAGAGTTTTAATCGGAGGAGATCGGGCGGCTCGGATTAGACCTAGGAGGTCTTGAGCGGTCGGTCGACGCGGAGGAAGGTCTCGGCGCTAAAGATTTTACAAAATGAGATCTAACGCTCAGATCTAAACCGGGAGGTCGTGAGCAGCTAGGATCGAGCCTAAGAGGTCTGGCGGGGTTTCCTTTATAAAGGCTAGGGGTGGCTTTTACAAAGAGGACCACGAGGGTGGTCTTTACAAAATGACCAGGGAGGTCTTTTTGCAAAGAGGACCTCGGTGGAGGTCGAGGTGGTTTTGAGAAAAGACCACGAGGAGGTCTTTTGCAAAGAGGACCTCGGAGGAGGTCAGAGAGGTGGTTTTGCAAAATGACCAAGAGGAGGTCCTTTGCGCAGAGTGGTCCTAGCGGCTAGGATTTAACCAAGGTGGTCCTAGGCGGTTAGGATCGACTCAAGGAGGTCCTAGGACTTAGGATTTCTGCGGAAACTCGACTACTGTGCAGATCTAGCGAGGGTGGTCTTAGCGGCGAGATAAAGCGAGGGAGGTCGTGAGCGACTACGATGAACCCGAGGAGGTCCAAGGTGCTTTTAATGGCGCGGGACCTCGGACGACGACAAAAGGTGGCGGCTAAGACAAACTTAATCTGCGATGATTGGTAATAAATGAATCGAAAGAGACTCTAATGACTTCGGACTTTAATTCTAGGCCTAAGGCCCACATGGCAATGACACAGCGGCACGGCTAAGACACGATTAATGCACCCAATGATTAGTAATAATTGGGCATTAATGATGTCCTAACAAAATAGCGAAAATGGGAGTTTTGAGCAGGAAAATCGAGCGGGCTCAACGGTTTGCGGCGATGGGAACCTCGCGGCGCCAACTAAATCTTGGAATGGAACCGCAATAACAACACGTAGCTAAAGGTGGCAACCTGCGTCGGCGACGGCCTTGAACAGCCGCGGTGGAGCGAGGCGGAGGGCGAGTTTTCGGCAAAATCAGCGGTGAAATCGAGTATTCTGAGCTAAGCTACTTAAACCTAGAACTCTAAGGGACTAAAGCGAACTCACCGAGTGTAGGGAAGGTCAGGAAGCCGGAGGAGAGGAGGAAGCGAAGAAGGCGCTCGGTGACCGGGAACTTTGGGAGGCGGGAAGAAGTGGTCCCAGACCGCAACAACTCCCCAACTCGTCCACCTGCGATGGTTAACCACGAGAAGGTTAGAGAAGGCTCAAGGCAATCAAGATGACAAAGTGACGGCTAAAATTTCGCTGGAACCACTGGGCTGAGGCCTTCAAAGAGCTCAAAGCAAACAATGGTGACAGAGAGGTGTATTCTTAGGTGTTTGAGTTTGGGAACCGGCTCAGCGAGGGAGCTCAAGCACGACCAAGAACGAAGGAAGAAAAGGAGAAGGAAGGTCTCGGGCTATACATAGCCGGGAGCTTGGACAAGGGCTAGGGCAACCAAGCGTGAGCAAGAACCATGCCCTCGCCAGCGGCACGCACGACGGACTAGTGGCGAGCGGTGAAGACTTTAGGGTTAAGCGCAAGGCATTGAATGCATGGCGACAAAGGAGTCGGCGACAAGGACAAAAGGTGACCTCTCATCTGCTCCCAAGCGCCTGGTTCGACACATGCACAGGTGCGAAAAACCAAGGTGATCGGACCACGGGAGGTCGTGAGGAAGAAACTCTGGCGCCAAGGAGGTCTGGGCGTCCCAGCATTTGCTTGGGGTGGTCTGGGCGTCCGAGATTTGCCGAGGTAGAGTAGGTCCTTGCGACCGGGAGGTCCAAGGGAGGTCGTGGCGTCAGTTCAAATCAACGGCTCACCACTCGCGCGCGACGGGATCGAGCTCGGTTGCGGCTGGCGACGCGGTCCAACCAAGTCGGTTGAGTTGGGCTCGGTCCGAGCGAGTCGACTCAAACCGATTTAATTTTTACGGTTTTAGAAGGGCTGACATTTGGAGAATTGTTTGAGGTAGCAAAACAACTCCAAAAATTATGAAATTTTTACGGAGGCTTGCTAGCTGAGTTCTGACCTTGTATAAAATTTCAGAGGTTTTCGTGCAATACTTTTCCTCCAAAAATTCCACAGGTACTGGTCAAGGTTTGACAGATTTTGAATTGGGTTGACTTTCCTCCAACGACATTCAAACAATTTCTAAAATTGTGGGGTTTTCAGAGGAGTCACATACCAACCAAGAACTTAGGAAAAATATTTCAGGAGATTCTCACAAGATGGAACAAGAATGTTTTTGAAGGATCAAGATTTGGATCAAAGACTTGTGACTTTGTATTTCCATAACTTCTTGTACAATAGTACATTCAGTACAAGCAGAAATACAAGATGTAAGAAAAGTTTTAATTTCTACTCATTTTCTTACATTTGAAACACAAGCCTAAAATTGGGATGTTACATAAATCCTCAAAAGTCTCTGTCTATTTAAAACCTAAAACCTGGTTCCACTGTTCCTTGGGTTCGAGTCGGGCGCGAGCTCGAGCCACTTGACTGGTCGAACCACCTAAGCGCAGTGCTCGCTCATAGCGCGCGATTGATATCAACCGTTGGATTTAAATCGCACGGCCTGTGTTCGCAAGAACATTCGGACCGCCATGAACATTCCATCCATCTGAGCCGTTCGTTTTTAATCGGACCGCCCTGATTGCTTGGAGTGTTAAAGCGATCGGCGGATCCTTTTAATCCTGACCGTCCATTTTCAATCCAACGGTCACGACTTCTTCTTCTGTTCTTCTTCCTCCTCGGTCTCTCCGTGCAGTGCGGGCGAGCAATGGCAGGAAGAGAGAGAGAGGGCGGGTTCGTTTTGTCACTTCGAGCTTGCTCTCGTCAACATCTCTCTGTGGGGTATTAAATGCGCCCCAGGCTTTCGGCTCCTCCATCCCGAGTCTCACTTGCCCCCATCATTTCTTGGTCCATGACCGTGCCTTGAACCGAGCCCACCATGGACTCTTGTTCTTGCTCGAAACCCTAAACCTTCCTCTATAAATAGCCCCCTTAGCTCCTCCTGGTATTCCTTTACACCACCCCTAGCTCTTCTCTGTGTTTTGAGCTCAAAACCACTTCAAATCCTCAAAACACCATTGTTTACCCGAGAAGCTCCATTGGTGATCTTGGTGTCCAGTGGTTCATCTTCAATCTTTCTTGTACCCCTTTGAGCTCCTCAACTTCCTTTACATTTCTCCTAACTTGATTTTGGGTTGTATTCGCAGGAATCACTCAATTTTAAGTTTGGAGACTTTCGGTTGATTTCACCCCCCCTTTCTTCTCCAACTCCGGTAAGTGGTTCATTTCCCAATTACTTGCTGTTAGAGTTTCTCTGAGCTTCAAGGAAGTTATTTTGATCACCCATTGGTGTTCATTTTGCTCAGAACCTCATTTTCCACTTCATCTTCCTCGGCTCCGGCGAGCTTCATCGTGTTCAAGTCTTCTCCGACCATCTTTGAAGCTCCCCACAGTTAAGGTAGCCTCTATGTAGTCCCTAGAAGTCGTGGCACTCGCTTTCGTGGGTGCGTGAGCATTTTCTTTGTTTTAGTGTTTTGCGAAATGGCCTCCTTGGTGTTTTCCGGCTCGCCGGCGTTCTAGACCTCCACCGCCGGCGAGGTCATCACCATTGGGTCGTGGCACACCATGTAGGCACACAATGCGAGATACATAGAGATCCGCCAATTGACTGACACTGAGGTTGGTACGCACCGGCAGGAAATGCACCAGCTTTGTCAACCGATCAATGACAACCCATATGGCATCCTTCCCAAAAGAAGTACGGGGCAACCCGGTGATGAAGTCCATGCCAGCGAATCCCACTTCCACTCGCGCGGCAAAGGTGAAGAAGGCTGCGGGGCGATGCTCGGCCTTCACACGACAGCACACATCGCACTCGGCAACGAACCTGGCAATCTCGCGCTTCATTCGGGTCCACCAGAATCTCTGATGAAGGTCCTGATACATCTTGGTAGCCCCAGGATGGATAGACAAAGGAGAGTCATGGGCTTCGCGGAGAATCAATTCCCGCAACTCCATGACCTTAGGAACTACAAGGCCGCCGCCCAAACCACACAACGCCATGCTCATCCTCCGAAAAGCACTTGGCTATCCCATCCTTGATGTTACTGTTTGATTTGGCTCACGTCAACATCATTCTTTGTGCGCCTTGATTTGGTCGACCAAGGTTGGTGCACAACCAAGGTAACAAGAGAACCGTGCTCGATCAAACCCAAATTGAGGCGCTGAAATGCGAAATAAGGGTAGCTCTTTGCTCTTGGAGCATCAACATGTTGCAATACACCTTCGACTAAGCGCATCAGCGACATTGGCCTTGCCGGGTGATCTTGAATACCCATATCATAGTCCTTGATCAATTCCAACCATCTCCTCTGCACGAGGTTCAGATCTGTTGAGTGAACAAGTACTTCAAGCTCTTGTGGTCGAATATACCTCTAGCGGTTACCAATCGGATAATGCCGCCAAATCTTGAGTGCATGAACCACGACTAACTCCAAGTCATGAGTAGGATAGTTGAGTTCATGAGGCTGAGCGCGCGATGCATAGGGCGGAACCTTGCTGCTGCATGAGAACACAACCAAGACCACGACGAGAAGCATCACAATAGATATCAAAACTCTTGTGAATATCGGGAGAACAAGCATGGGGCTAAGGTCAACGCTTCTTGAGTTCTTGAAAACTCACATCACAAGCGATAGACCACTCAAACTTCTTGTCTTTCTTGAGCAATTCGGTCATAGGCTTCACAATCTTAGAAATTCTCGATAAAGCGGCGATAGTAGCCGGCCAAACCAAGAAAACTCCGCACATCGGTGACCGACTTGGGTGACCCCAAGATAGTACATCACCGACCTTGCTAGGGTCCTGACCACACCTCCTTTGAAAGAACATGGCCCAAGAATGCCACTTCCTTCAACGAACTCGCACTTGCTGAACTTTGCATACGGTGGTGCTCACAGTGACTGCCCAACACAAGCTTAAGATGCTCGGCATGCTCTTCTTCATTCTTGGAGTAGATAAGGATATCGTCGATGAATACCACCACAAACCTATCAAATACTCCATGAATACCGAGTTCATAAGGTTCATGAATAAAGCGGAGCATTAGTCAAAGCAAAAGACATGGCGGTGTACTCGTAAAGACCATAATGAGTAGCAAAAGCCGTCTTAGGAATATCCTCGTACGATCGACTTGATGATGGCCCAATCTCAAGTCAATCTTGGAGAAGACACGCGCTCGATCAAGCGATCGAAAAGATCATCAATGCGGGCAAAGGATACTTGTTCTTCACGTCACTTCATTAAGCGGACGGTAATCAACACACATGCATGAGTCTTATCCTTCTTCTTCACAAAAATAAGCTGGACAACCCCAAGGAGATGAGCTAGGACAAATGAAACCCTTCTCTTGTAGCTCACCTAGTTGCTTCTTGACTCTTCCAACTCATTAGGAGGCATGCGTCGGCCTCCTTGAAATAGAGGCGATGCAGGGCAGCAACTCTATCCACGAACTCCAGGTCTCGAGCGGGAGGCATCGAGCAAATCTTCGGGAAAGACATCTGCGAAGTCACATCTGATGGGGACATCACGAATCTCCAATGCTGGCTTTGCTTCAAGGGCAAAAAGGTGGGGTCCTCGTAGCTGCGGTGAAAACCCAACTGTTCACCCGAAGGGTGGTGAGGTAGACAACCTTCACGGCACTGTCGATTTGCCCCAAGTGTTGGGACAACCAATCCATGCCAAGAATCACATCCAAGCGCCGAATTGAGTAGGATAAGACTGCCAAGAATCCCACTCCTTCGATGTGGATAGGAGCGTCGGCACACTTGAGTCGACTCTCATTTCCGAACCGGAGAGCGAATAAGTAGTGGAACCCCAGCGGAACACAATGGAGACCACTATCAACAACAAGCGACCTCGAAATAAAAGAATGCGAAGCTCGAGTCAAATAAAGCGTTGCGGGGCGTAAATTGACAAGGCGTACCCAACACCACGTCGGGCGCCTCTGTGCCTCCTCACCGAGATATGGTTGACTCGGCGCTCCCAAGCCGGGTCTTACAGTGGTGGGTGACCACTCCCTTGCCGCGTCCTCCATTAGGGCGAGGCGCTCCGATCTTCTTAGGGCAACTACTCGCGTAGTGACCCTTATTGTGCGATGAAGCGGTGGCGTCGGCGCGGGGTCGCGGTGAGCAACTTCTTCTTTGGATCGCGGCGCCGTGGCGAGTCATGGCTGCGGAGGGCGAGGCTGGTGCCAAAGGCCTCGGCGGTAGTGAAGCCAAAGAAGCGGGCCCGCAGTGCGAGCCCTTCGGGGATGAGCGAGGCGGCACATGCGCACCGCTGGGCCTCCCACTTGCGCTGCGGGACTGCTTGCCGCGCTCGCCTTGTGCTCGGCGGCGATGGCCTTGTCCACCAAGGTGCAGAAGTCGGAAGTCCACAATAGAGAGCACGTCTGAAGCTCCTCGAGACAAGCCCTCCATAAACTTCTCTGCTGGCCTCATCGGTGGCCACCTCGGCGGAGCGTACCTCGAGAATGGTTGAACTCGTGGAGTACTCGATCCCGAACTTGCGCCCTTGTTTGGCGCAAGGAACTCCTTCTTCTTGACTTCATCGGGCGGCGGGGACATGGGCCCAGCGAGCCGGCCGGAACTCCTCCCACGAGACCACGTGTCCCGCGGTGCATGGCGAGGAAGTTCTCCCACCATGAGAGTGCGCACCCTCCAAGCGATGGGATGCGAAAAGTGCGCTCTGCTCACGGCGCGAGCAACGTTGAGCTTCCGCTCAACGGCGCAGCCGATCGTCTGCGTCCAAGGATCTCGGGACCGGGAGAAGGTGGGAGGCTGCGTGCGAAGGAACTCCGCAAGTCCCCACGAGGACCGGTGACCACCTCCGGATCGAGAGGCACGAGAGGAGTGGAGGTGTTGCTCGCGATAACCTCCAACACCCTACGGTCCTCGAGCGATTGCGTTCGATGCGCATGAGGACTTCCGCCATGGTCGGAGGAGGAAGCTCCTCATCGGGACTACCGTGGTTCCGACCACTCGTGTCCCTCACGCCATCTGTTTCACTAAGACAAGTTAGCTACCGGCCCGAGATCAAAAGGCAAAGAAATCCAAACTCAATTAAAAAGGGCTCAAGAATAACCACCAAGGAGCACAAGACCAAAGGTCACCAAATCAACTTCTCGAAACGACTAACCCGTATGGAAAAACGAGTAATCATTTGAGAAGACCCAAAATTTCAGAACTAAAATCTAGCTCAAAACAGCCCAAAATCAAGGTGTAACCATTTAATAGAGTATAGGCATTTAGCTAATTTCATATCACTTCTTACCCTTTTATTCCCACAAGTTTTAATTGAATTAACCTCTCATTCCCTCCCTCCTATACTAATTACCAGCTAGCTGTCCAAATTTCCTTTCTCCAAGCTCTCATGGTTCTCCCAAAACCAACTTAACCGATAAGTGGCTAGCTTTTGAAAGGAAGAGAGGAACAATCTTTTCCAAAACTTGATCAAGAGTAAGGTGAGATGAGCAACTAAGCCAGGTAAGGAGTAAAATCAGAGAACATACTTAAGATTTTATGAACTGTTTAAAGGTAAGTTTTCAAAATATCCTACAGGCGACCAAGTTAGGGGTTTCTACGGTCACTATGGCTCTGATACCAACTTTGTGAGGACCCGGAATATTTAACTAGTAACACTTAACCTCCAAATGGTTCTAGCGTTACTAATTAAACATTGTAAGCCTCGATGGACATATGCTTCTTAGAATTGCAGCATATGCACATCATCACAAAATTACACATCATTCCCATACAACATACATCACTAAGTTCAATAACGACATACATAAAGTAAAGTTATTACAAAAGAGCCGACCGCCACATAGAAGAATATACAAGAATAACAGGGGAAGCAAAAGGTGCCATAAGATGGCTAGAACCAAAAGTCGACCGGTTAGCCACACCACCACAGGGCAACCGCCAGGCCGCCTGACTAGGCGCCTGCAAGCTACCACGGCACAACTCACGAAGTGAGGCCTCGAGCTCACCTTCTTCCTGCTGCAACAATTACATTTAAGCAAGATAGCGAGTACACAAGGGTACTGCAAGGCGGCGTGTGGAATAGCAGACCTATCCATAAACTACATGCAAGCTTATTTAGGTGGAGGTTGTATGTCTAATTTTGCATAAAGCCAACTTTAGTTGCAATAATGTAATACATTTAAAAGTAAGTTTGCAAATCTATTTTGTTGACAACATAAAAGCGTAATAAAGATACATACAAGTAACCACTTGGAAGTGACTATCCCCATAGCCACCACAACATAGCACAAATCCCCGATTCGTACCACCCATCAAGTTTTAATTAAAGGTTGTAGTCTAACTCTTGAAAGCTTACCCAAGCGTGTCCATAACCTAGGGCGAGGTTATTGAATAGTTTTAACCCTGCGGTGTACCAATGTACCCACACTTGCATCGCCTTTAAGCCACAAAGCACACTTAGAAGGTATGCGGCACGGCTAAGTCCTCTGAGATGTTTTCCAATATTGTGTATTAACCACGAGCAGCTCGTATGGATAGAAACCCATACGCTTACATTGCCGGCCGAAAGACAACCACCCGTTACGGAAACCTTCGGACTCTACAATCTCCCAACACTATCCCTCCTGCGACTCCTGCGACCGAAGCCAATACACTCCAAAGTACTAAGTCAAGAGAGGTCCCATACCCTCTAGTGTGGTTGCACGCACAAATTGCTCGATAACAAGTACTCACAAGATGTTCGGTCCTTAATTGACTCGGGCACCATTCGATCACACCGAAAATCACACCATCTTACCATTGTGCCCAAGTCTAAATCCTTTTGTTTTTCAGTTTTAGTTTTCATAAGTAGACATGGCACAAGGTGGAAATTATAATCATAATAAGTTTTATGTGATCAAGGTTATCGACAAGTCGATAGCGCCCATTTCTACCGAAGCTAAGCATGGCTAAGCAATTAATTGCAAACTACTAAGTGACAAGAGCTCATCCACGAACTCTAAATCACAGCAATGCCTAGGCTCATGGTAGTAGAGGATAATCATTTGCTAAGGAAATGCATCTACTAGGCCAACTAACGACAATAGTTTAACACAAAGTAGCAATGCATACATAGAAGTTGTAATCAACATAAATACTTAAAATACTGGGATTAACATGATCAAACTGCTTGCCTTGTTGGATTTGTTCTTGCTGCAGAGGAGTGCTCAGGTTCAATAAATTCTTGAACCTAACGCTAAAAGGCGATAAAAACGATAAGAACGAAGAACACCAAAGGAACTCAACAACAAAGAACATCCAAATCCATGAAATTTCTACAGCAGCTAGAGGTTGATTTTAGACAATTTTAGAAACAAGAATCACTTCCTTTGGACTTAGCATGAAAAGTTATGGCCAAATTAAATTCTCTCGACTTGAAAAATCTTAATTAAATTAATTAGAGTTCTTTGTTAATGGCGAAAATTTCTAGAATGATCTGGAACTTGAAATTTTTATGGTAGGTAGATATGGTTACCCTAACAACACCAAAACTGAGTTTGCACAAATTGGAGTTATAATGAATTAGTTATGATTTTTCTAAGTTCTAAAACTACCATATATCATTTCTCAGGAACATAAATAAAGACAAGACCTAGTTCATTTTAAAGCATGTCTACAGACCAATTTTACCAAGTTGAGTTACTCAGCAAGGATTTCTGAGAGAAGAAGTTATGCAATTTACACATTTTCAAAGAATTTCTAAACAACCATTTCATATTAACAAGATCATGTAGTTAAAGTCATTTTCTACTATGTAACAGTACCTAAATTCATTCTCAGTTAAAGTTCATACTATATGAGCTATAGCAAGTGGAAACATTCAAAAGGAATTAAAATGACAATGTTATGCATTTTGAAATTTGAAACATCAAAGACTTAGAAAATTTGAGCTCGGGAGGTCCAAATGAGCTGGAAGACAAAGGAGAGGTCGTGGGCGTTGATCTTACATCGGGCCACGGACCTCGAAGCACAGCACTGCGGAAGACCTCCTCCCGCATAGGGGAGTGCGGACCGTTGAGATCTGATCAACGGCCACGACCGGTGCATGCACGGCGCACGCAAAGGAGGTCCTAGCGCTATCAGAGGTCGTGGCCGTCGAGATCAAGATCTGGCGGTCCGAGCACTAGGGGAAGTCTAAGGGTAAACCTACGGAGGGAGGTGCGGGCGGCTAAGATCTCACGGAGGAGGTCTTCAACGGACACGAGCAAGTGAGGGAGGTCCTGGGCGATCAAGATTGAGCGAGGAGGTCCTAAGGTTTTAAATATGAGGAAGGAGGTCTGGCAGTTAGATCTAAATCTAACGGTTTAGACCGAGGAGGAGGTCCTAACGCTACGGATCTAAAGGAGGAGGTCCGAGGCGGTCAAGATCTCGGAGGAGGTCTTGATGGTGGGATTTACACGAGAGGTCTTGGATGGCCAAGATCCACTCGGGAGGTCCTAAGCGATAGGGTTTTAATCGGAGGAGATGCGGGCGGCTCGGATTAGACCTAGGGAGGTCTTGAGCGGTCCCGGTCGGCGCGAGGAGGTCTCAGCGCTAAAGATTTTACAAAATGAAATCTAACGCTCAGATCTAAGCCGGGAGGTCGTGAGCGGCTAGGATCGAGCCTAAAGGTCTGGCGGGGTTTCTTTTGTAAAAGGCCGGTGGCTTTTACAAAGAGGACCACTGAGGTGGTCTTTACAAAATGACCGAGGAGTTCTTTTGCAAAGAGGACCTCGGTGGAGGTCCAGGTGGTTTTCACAAAAGACCACGAGGAGGTCTTTGCAAAGAGGACCTCGGAGGAGGTCAGAGAGGGTGGTTTTGCAAAATGACCGAGAGGAGGTCCTTTTTGCGAGGAGTGGTCCTAGCGGCTAGGATTTAACCAAGGTGGTCCTAGGCGGTTAGGATCGACTCAAGGAGGTCCTAGGACTTAGGATTTCTGCGAAACCCGGCTCGGTGCAGATCTAGCAGGGGTGGTCTTGCGGCCGAGATAAAGCGAGGGGAGAGTCGTGAGCGGCTCACGATGAACCGAGGAGGTACAAGGTGATTTTAATGGCGCGGGACCTCGGACGGCGACAAAAGGTGGCTGCTAAGACAAACTTAATGTGCGATGATTGGTAATAAATGAATCGAAAGAGACTCTAATGACTTAGGACTTTAATTCTAGGCCTAAGGCCCACATGTGGCGACACAACGACACACGGCTAAGACACGATTAATGCACCCAATGATTAGTAATAATTGGGCATTAATGATGTCCTAACAAAATAGCAGCGGAGTTTTGAGCGGCAAAATCGGCGGGCTCAACGGTTTGCCGGCGATAGGGACCTCACGGCGCCAACTAAATCTTGGAATGGAACCGCAATAACAACACGGGCTAAAGGTGGCAACCTGCGTGGCGGCGGCGGCCTTGAGCAGCCGCGGCCGGCGAGCGGAGGGCGAGTTTCGGCAAAATCAGCGGTGAAATCGAGTGTTCGAGCTAAGCTACTTAAACCTAGAGCTCTAAGGGACTAAAGCGAACTCACCGAGTGTAGGGAGGTCAGAGGAAGCCGGAGGAGAGGAGGAAGCCGAAAGAGACGCTCGGTGACTGGGAACTTGGCGGAGGCGAGGAAGGAAGTGGTCCCGACCACGAACAACTCCCAACTCGTCCACCTGCGATGGTTAACCACGAGAAGGTTAGAGAAGGCTCAAGGCGATCAAGATGACAAAGTGACAGACTAAAATTTTTTGGAACCACTGGAGCTCGAGGCCTTCAAAGAGTTCCAAAGCAAACAATGGTGACAGAGAGAGGTGTGTTCTTAGGTGTTTGAGTTTGGGAACCGGCTCAGCGAGGGAGCTCAAGCACGGCCAAGAACGAAGGAAGAAAAGGAGAAGGAAGGTCTCGGGCTATACATAGCCGGGAGCTTGGACAAGGGCTAGGGCAACCTCGTGAGCAAGAACCATGCCTTGCCAGCGGCACGCATGCAGCGAGGACTAGTGGCGAGCGGTGAAGACTTTTGGGTTAAAGCGCAAGGCATTGAATGCATGGCGACAAAAGTCGTCGACAAGGACAAAAAGGTGACCTCTCACTGCTCCCAACTGCCCTGGTTCTGACACATGCACAGGGGTGCGAAAAACCAAGGTGATCAGACCACAGGGAGGTCGTGAGGAAGAAACACAGCGCCAAGGAGGTCCTGGATGTCCCAGATTTGCTTAGGGTGGTCCTGGACGTCCGAGATTTGCCGAGGTAGAGGAGGTCCTTGCGACCAGGAGGTCCAAGGGAGGTCGTGGGCGTTGGATTCAAATCCAACGGCTCACCACTCGCGCGCACGGGATCGAGCTCGGTTGCGGCTTTGCGACGCGGTCCAACCAAGTCGGTTGAGTTGGGCTGGTCCGAGCCCGAGTCCGACTCAAACAGATTTAATTTTTACGGTTTTAGAAGGGTGACATTTGGAGAATTGTTTGAGGTAGCAAAATAACTCCAAAAATTATGAAATTTTTACAGAGGCTTGCTAGCTGAGTTGCTGACCTTGTAAAAAATTTCCAGAGGTTTTCATACAATACTTTTTCCTCAAAAAATTCCACAAGGTACTGGTCCAAGGTTTGACCAAATTTTGAATTGGGTTGACTTTCCTCCAACAACATTCAAACAATTTCTAAAAATTGTGGGGTTTTTCAGAGGAGTCACATACCAACCCAAGAACTTAGGAAAAATATTTCCAGGAGATTCTCACAAGATGGAACAAGAATGTTTTTGAAGGATCAAGATTTGGATCAAAGACTTGTGACTTTGTATTTCCATAACTTCTTGCACAATAGCTGTTCAGTACAAACAGGAAATACAAGATGTAAGTAAAAGTTTTAATTTCTACTCATTTTCTTACATTTGAAACACAAGCCTAAAATTGGGATGTTACATAAATCCTCAAAAGTCTCTGTCTATTTAAAACCTAAAACCTGGTTCCACTGTTCCTTGGGTTCGAGTCGGGCTCGAGCTCGAGCCACTTGACTCGGTCGAACCACCTAACTGCACCGTGCTCGCTCATAGCGCGCGATTGATATCAACCGTTGGATTTAAATCGCACGGCCCGTGTTCGCAAGAACATTCGGACCGCCATGAACATTCCATCCATCTGAGCCGTTCGTTTTTAATCGGACCGCCCTGATTGCTTGGAGTGTTAGAAACCCTCAGCCGGATCCTTTTAATCCTGACCGTCCATTTTCAATCCAACGGTCACGACTTCTCCTTCTGTTCTTCTTCCTCCTCGGTCTCTCCGTGCAGTGCGGGCGAGCAATGGCAGGAAGAGAGAGAGAGGGCGGGTTCGTTTTGTCACTTCGAGCTTGCTCTCGTCAACATCTCTCTATGGGGTATTAAATGCGCCCCAGGCTTTCGGCTCCTCCATCCCGAGTCTCACTTGCCCCCATCATTTCTTGGTCCATGACCGTGCCTTGAACCGAGCCCACCATGGACTCTTGTTCTTGCTCGAAACCCTAAACCTTCCTCTATAAATAGCCCCCTTAGCTCATCCTGGTATTCCTTTACACCACCCCTAGCTCTTCTCTGTCTTTTGAGCTCAAAACCACTTCAAATCCTCAAAACGCCATTGTTTACCCGAGAAGCTCCATTGGTGATCTTGGTGTTCAGTGGTTCATCTTCAATCTTTCTTGTACCCTTTGAGCTCCTCAACTTCCTTTACATTTCTCCTAACTTGATTTTGGGTTGTATTTGCAGGAATCACTCAATTTTAAGTTTGGAGACTTTCGGTTGATTTCACCCCCTTTCTTCTCCAACTCCGGTAAGTGGTTCATTTCGCAATTACTTGCTGTTAGAGTTTCTCTGACCTTCAAGGAAGTTATTTTGATCACCCATTGGTGTTCATTTTGCTCAGAACCTCATTTTCCACTTCATCTTCCTCGGCTCCGGCGAGCTTCATCGTGTTCAAGTCTTCTCCGGCCATCTTTGAAGCTCCCCACGGTTAAGGTAGCCTCTATGTAGTCCCTAGAAGTCGTGGCACTCGCTTTGTGGACTGCGCGGAGTGATTTTCTTTTTTTTCGTGTTTTGCGAAATGGCCTCCTTCGGTGTTTTCGGCTCGCGGCGTTCTGAACCTCCACGTGGCGAGGTCATCACCATTGGGTCGCGACACTATTGCGAACCCATTTGGTATTTTGTGGCGCGCCACATGTCGGAGATCGTGGCGACAAGCCGTGGGTTGCTCTCGGGATTTTGTCAGCGGGGAGCTCCCGTTTTCGTCATTTGATTAGGACACAGTTAATACCCAATCATTGCCAATCATTAGAAGTATTAATTGTGTCCTAATTTGGCCTAATGTCTCACTGACATGTAGGCCCGATCCCCTGTAATCACCGGTTGTCGCGTTTCGTCTTTGTTAGGCCTCATTAATGCTTAATCATAGGTTAATTAGTGTCGGCATTAATGGTTGTCGGAGATATCCCCTTGTGTCTCGCTACCATGTGGGCCCCGAGCCCTGTGCACGTATGTTAAAGCTCGCGTGTGTGACTTACGGTCACTGACATGCGGCCCCACGTGTTAGCGCTCCAGGTTGCACTTCGATCTTTGACCGCCGTCCATTTTGCGATCTGCGACCCAGATCTAGTATGCATTCGGACCCTCCGGTTCTCTTTTCATTCTGGACCGTCCATCGCTTGATCTGCGGTCGAGATCGTGAATGCAATCGGATCATCCGAAGGGTGGTGCGATCTTAGCCGTCCATCTTCAGATCTGTGGTTGTGGATGGCCGAGGCAACCGCACCGTCCGAATGCATACCTCCTCGTCAGCCGTTGGATCTTGATCCAAGATCCAACGGTGGGCTTCTTTTAGAGATCGCGCGCGTGCGCTGTTCCCAGCGCGCATGGGCCATAGGATGTTAGATCGAGGGTTTTCGTTCGTCCACATCGTTTATTTCCGTTTGGGTTGGATTTCATTTTTGTAAGTATTTATTTATCAACCGAGAATTGTGTCAAAACTTTAGAAACTCATAACTAATTCATATTAAATCCTTTTTAGATGTTTCCAACTGTAATAAATTTCTATATCTCTGTAGTTTAATATAAAAATGCAATTGGCCATGTTTCTGTCACAGAAAATTGTGTAACTCAAATAACTTGATTTCTGCCAATTTTGAATATCCCAAAAGTAGGATTAAACTTGTAAAATGCATATATTTTTTTTCTGTATATCTGCAAATTGAATGGTTTCAACTTTGTTAATTTTGTTAATTACGAAACTTTAATCTAAAAATGGGTGTAGGCCTTAATCAGCACCAAAAAAATGTGTTAATAGATTTAATTTTATTGGTAGCATTTAAAAATCCAGTTAATGTTGTAAAAGACACCAGTAATTCCCTGTTAATCCAAAATATATAAAATTGATGTTAGAAAATCCCTCTGTTAGCATACTTTAATATGGAATAGGTTTTGAACATGGTTATTTTTCTGTGAAGTAACTTGTTCTAGGTTTACAACTTAGAAAAATCATAAGTAAATCATTATAACTCCAAATTTAGTAAACTCAACTTTGCTGTCATTAGGATATCATAATCTTCTTGCTATAAAAATTTCAGAGATTAGATCATTCTAGAAAATTTTGCCATGAACAGTACCAATAATTAATTTAGTGATTTAATAAGCTGAGAAAGTGTATTTTGGCTGTAACTTTTGCATTCTAAATCCAAATTACATGATTCTTGTTCCTAAAATTGTCTAAAATCATCCCCTAGCTGCTGTATAAATTTCATTTGATTTGGATGTCTTTTGCTACTGGATTTTATTTGGTGTTCTTCGTTCTTATTGGTTTTATCGTATTTTCGCGTTAGGTTCCGAAGAGTTTATTGAACCTGAGAATCCTCCTCTGCAGCAAGAGCAATTCCAGCAAGGCAAGCAGTTTGATCATGTTAATCCCTGTATTTTCAAGTATTTATGTTGTTTACAAATTCTATGTATGCATTGCTAGTTTGTGTTAAACTATTGTCGTTAGTTGACCTAGTAGATGCATTTCCTTAGGCAAATGATCATCCTTTACTACCATTGAGCCTAGGTTATTGCTGTGATTTAGGGTTCGTGGATGAGCTCTTGTCACTTAGTAGTTTTGTGGACTAATTGCTTAGCCATACTTAGCTTCCGGTAGAAATGGGCGGTTATCGACTTGTCGATAACCTTGATCACACAAATACTCACTATGTATCTATATTTTGTCTTGATGCTATGTTTAATTGCAAAAACCAAAACTAAAAGCAAAAAGATTTGGACTTGGGCACAATGGTAAGACGGTGTGATTTTTGGGTGTGACTGGATTGGTGCCCAAGTCAATTAAGGACCGAACATCTTGTGAGTATCTGTTATCCAGGCAATCTGTGCGTGCTAACCACACTAGAGGGTATGGGACCTCTCTTGACTTAGTACTTTGGAGTGTATTGGCTTGGTCGTAGGGAGTCGCGGGAGGGATGGTGTTGGGAGCATTGTAGTGTCAGAAAGACTTCACGTGATGGGATTTGTTGTCTTTCGACTTGCAATGTAGCGTATGGGTTTCTATCCATCTGGCGGCTTGTAGTTAATGCACAAGATTGGAAATGTCTCGTGAGGACTTAGCCATGCCGGCATACCTTGGAGTGTGCTTTTGTGGCTTAAAGGCGATGCAGGTGTGGGTACATTGGTACACCCCTACATGGTTAAAACTATTTGAATAGCCTCGTCCTAGGTTATGGACACGCTTGGGTAAGCTTTTCAAGAGTTAGACTACAACCTTTTAATTAAAACTTGATGGGTGAGTGCGAATCGGGGATTAGTGCTATGTTAATGGTGGCTATTGGGATAGTCACTTCCAGTGGTTACTTGTAATTATCATTATTTCGCTGTTATTTCACCAACAAAACAGATTTACAAACTTGCTTTTAAATATATTACATTATTGCAAATAAAGTTGGCTTTGTGCAAAATGAGACATACAACCTCCACCTAAATAAGCTTGCATGTAGTTTATGATTAGGTCTGCTATTCCACACGTCAGTCTTGCGAGTACCGTGTGTACTCAGTTGTCTTGCTTAAATGTATTTGTTGCAGAGGAAGAAGGTGAGCTTGAGGGGCCTCACTTTTGTGAGCTGTCTTGTGGTAGCTTGCAGGCGACTAGCTTGGCGGCGATCGGTTGCCTTGTGGGTTGTGTGGCTAACAGTCGACTTTTATTCTAGCCATCTTATTGCACCTTTGCTTCATTTGTCATTCTTGTATATTGTTCTATTTGGCGATCGGCTCTTTTGTAATAACTTTACCTTTTCGTATGTCGTTGTTGATCTTAGTGATAATTGTTGTATGGAAATGATGTGTAATTTTGTGATGATGTGCATATCTGCAGTGCAGGAAGCATATGTCCATCGAGGCTTAGAATGTTCAATTAGTAATGCTAGAACCATTTGGAGGTAAAGTGTTAATAGTTAAATATTCCGGGTCCTCACAGTTTTCCCTCGCCACACCCGATTTTTATCCTCCCACCGACCATGTCGCTTCGCCGGTCAACATCGCACCCATCCCTACTCAGCCGAAGTCTATGCCTGCTCATACGCCGGAGACTCCGCCACTTTTGCTTGCAGTCACCTCGGCCTCTCCTCGTTGATCTCCGCCCTCTCTGCCTATAAATAGGACACCCCGAGCTGCGTCTCTTCTTTTCCAAGCCAGTGCGTTCACCCACTTTTCTTCTACCTCAATGAATTAAGCTCTAGAACTCAAGCAGCGTAAGCCCTAATTTGGCCGTGCGCCGCCACCTTCATCCTCGACGCCATGAAGGGTTTTGTATCACCCTTACCGCGTCATATCATGTTCCAGTGACCACTGATGCCATCCCCTCACTCGATTTCATACTCGATTCACAGGATCAGCCGAATTGATCCTTCCTCCCTGTCTCTGACCAGAACTGCCGCTTCAGTTGTAGCGGGAGCTCCATTGCACCCCAAGCCGATTATTCGTGCCTAGAGCATCGCAGGACCACCGCCAAGCTTCTCCAACCACTGGACGATCCTTTTCATCGATCGAACCTCTTCTCCACATATGACCGACCTCGCCGCCTCAACTCGTCGTCGACCAGACAACTCCGACCATCTCCGGATTCCCTCTCGCTTCTGGTATGACCCTAGTAGCCCCTATATTCTTATGCGCACAATAGATAGTTGAGGGCGTAGCTCGTTTGCAACTTCATTCATCACTACTACAAAACAGGCCATACGGGCGCCTCATCACGAGCGGTTCCAAAGGAGCGTGCGTGTTGAACTTTCTCTGACGGTTCCCTTTGGGCTATGCGTGATATGTGCCTCATCACGGCGGTTCTTATTACCAACCGTGCGTGATATACCACCTATAAATATTAGGAGCCGACAAACCCCACCTTCTAGCGCCTCGATGCATTGTTTGGAATAGAGGGGCTTGAGAAGCTTTGCTCTGTGGTGGCTGTAGGAGGCTTGCTTGTTTTGCTTACCTTGTTCTTGGTTGTGGGTTGCCCTAGCAACTTATGGCTATTTGGCTTGCATGCTTGCTTTGTGAGGCTTGGCTTTGGTGGTAACCCTCAGTTTGGGTGTTGTGAATGAGTGTTTTGTTTTGGCAGTGGGTGTTTTGTAAGAGGGAGAAGCTTATGAGGGAGGTGCATTTCAGCTGTGGCTCTTCTCTTCCCTTGTCCACTTAGCTCTCACATTGCACTGTGGCCTGAAGGAGAAGGCTAGTGAGGAATCTCGCGGGATATTTGGAATTTTGGTCATGAGCTCCGAGGGTAACGATCTTTAACTCTTTATATTTGCTCTAGGTTAATCTTTAATCAATTTTAGTGTGTTTGGTTAATAGGAGGAGTAACGTATTTGCAGTTTATTAATATAATTTAACACTACGAATTTGTTATGTGCGTAGCGTAGATAGATCGAAACTAGATGTACGGTGCGAACCGTGTGAGTGAAGAGTACATTAATGGCGTGTTTGCTTTTAAAAGACCACCGAGTAGGATATATTGAATAAGGGGATAGAATTTATATACTGTCCATACATTAATTGTGGTAATCTGAAGATGTTTAACAACCCGGTGTAGATCGTAGGGCACTTGATTTGAATGGGTTTAAAAAAGGGTATACATGTTGGACTAGTCACGGTGAAGAGCAGATTATACAGGAAGTTAATAATGACAACATCGCCGAGGAAGTTAATAATGACGACATCGCCGAGGAAGTCAATGATATACCGGATGTAGACCGTGCTTTTGATGAGGATAGGTCATACGATGACAATCTGGATCGAGATACTATGCGATCTGAGAGAACTACGGTGAGAGAGAGTTTTGTAAATTCGGCGCTTAATAGAGGACTCGGAAACCTTTGTTCCTGGCATGGCAAGGAATACACAAGGTTGTCAACCGTATTTGAGCTGCTTGAAATTGAAGGCAAGCAATGGTTGGTCAGACAAGAGTTTCACGGCATTGTTAGGTCTCTAGCGGACATCCTTAGGAGAAGCGTGTTGCCCAACACCACCTACCAAGCCAAGAAGGTTCTTTGTCCATTAGGAATGGAAGTAGAAAGAATACATGCATGTCCGAACGATTGTATCCTGTATCGTAAAGAGTATGCAGACTTGTATGTATATCCCGTGTGCAAAGCATACCGATACAAGCGTAAGGATACTGCTATAGTGAAGCAAGGACCTCCTGCTAAGATGTTGTGGTATCTGCTTGTGATCCCACGTTTGAAGCGTTTATTCGCGAACCGAAAGGAGGCAAAATTGCTGCGTTGGCACTCGGAGGAGCGTAAGAAAGATGGAAAGCTAAGACACCCTACTGATTCCGCCGATGGAGAAACTTCGATCGGGCCTTCAAAGAGTTCGGTGCGGAACCGAGGATCATAAGGTTAGGGTTGAATACAGATGAAATTGTAACATCCCAAAGTTCTGTTACCAAAATAAAAATAAATAAAGTTATTATTTTATTAGATTTTCTAAAATTTGAAAGAGTTTCATTGCTTTGCTTGAATTTCTGAAGTTTTAAAAGTCAAAAGTAAAATTTATTTGAAGTTTTAATTGATTTAAACTGAAAAATAAAATTTTAATTAATTTCTAGAATTTTCTGGAATTTTAAAAGCTTTTTCCTAAAATATCTTAAAACAAAAATAATTTATTTGCAAATTAAAATCCAATTATAAGTTGAAACTATTTTATTTAAGTCCAAAATGACTGGAAATTTCTGTGAATTTTTCTAGAATTTTTGGACTTTATTTGCTATTTTCTAAAACCTAAATGAATTATCTGAATTAAATCAATTGGAAAATCAATTTAAATCCCCTAAATCCTTTTTGGGCCGAATCACAAAGACCCGGCCCAATTTGCCTCCGCACCTCCAGCCCATTTGGCCCACTCCACCCCAGCCCGCTAGCCGCCCACTTTCCTCTCTCTCACCGCCCGGCCGTTGGATGCAAATCCAACGCGCCAGCCGCTCCCTTTCCCTCTTAGCCACCCGATCCACGTCCGGCGGCCCCATGCCTTTCTTCCTCCCCGCGTCTTCTTCGCGCAGTGTAACATCCCAATTTTCTGAGTTTAAAAATCTTTTAATAGTTAGTAGGGAGAAAATTCACCATTTGGATTTATTTGAATTTAATTTCAAAAGCTTAATATTGGACTTTCCAATCAAAAATATTTAATGTGAATATTTCCAACTTGAACAATAGTCAAAACTATTTTATTTGGGTTCCTTGTGCTCATATATATTTTCTAGTTTTTTCTAAAAATTTTCCGAGTTCATTTGCTATTTTCTATTGCTTATTTGAATTTCTGGTATTTTCCAAATTAGAAAAAGCTATTAAAATCTCAGAAATCCTTTCGGGCCGAATTTCCAAAGCTCGGCCCATCTCTTGACTTGTCTAGGCCCATCTCCGCGTGAAGCCAGCTCCATGTGCGCGCCTCCTCGGCCGACATGTGGGCCCCACGCCTTTGTCGTCCCCCTCGCGCCCGGCTTCTTCCTCGTGAGTGGCTGCGCCATCCGCCATGTTTTCAGCTCGAGTCCCGTACGACAACGCATCCTTTCCAATTGAACCCCTTCTAGAATCTTATCCCCAACCTCCCCGCATCTTCTCGGATCAAAATCAAACCCCGTTTCCGTTTCTAACTCCGATTTCCTCGCGAGTTCATATCGGAATCTTTTTAGGGTTCGCGCCGCCGCCGCCTAGCCCCTCGGCCCCTATAAAGGCACCCGGGTTCGCCCTCTCAACCGCAACCCAGGCGCCACCTTTTCCACCGTAGAGCCCTAGCGCGCGCGAGTCAGGTTTAGGGTTTTCACGCCGATCTGTTCTTCGTCGATTGCGCGCCGTCGTTGTCGTCGCATCATCGTGGAGCACGCCGGCGTGTTCCTCGTCACATCCTCTACCTCCGGAGCCTTCGCGTCGCGAAACCCCGCCGAGCCACCGTCCGAAACAAACCGAAGCACCTCGCGCTCGAGCTCACCGCCGGCCACCTCCGTTGTTCCGACCACCGGACCTACCTCAACGAGTTCGCAATAGCAAAACTACTGCCGGTACCACTCACCGCCGGTGGATCGCCGCCGTTCGCCGTTGTCGTCGGTTTCGAAGCGTGTCCGTCGATCGGCGTGGCCGTCCACGTCGTCGACCACCTCGGCGCCGCGCGGTGTGTCATCGAGTGGCGTTGCTGGCATCCTGTCATCTCGCGCGTGTGCACCAGTCGTGCCGGGTCGCGGCCGCGGTGGCGTGTCGCGCGGCGGTGGTCGGCTTCAGTCACGTGCGATCCCGGTTTTCAAATCCGAGGCTCGGTGAGACCTAGTCTACCGTGAGCGTGTCAGCGACATGTGGGTCCCACTGTCGGACCAATTTTCATCCCGTCCGAACGTCCTCCGATGATGTCAGCATTGCGCAATAATCTGATTTTTCTTCGGAGAAATAATTCAGAAATTCTGGAAAATCCAAATTAGGGTTTCTTTTAGATTTAAAACTTCCAGAGCCCATAACTTTTGCATCCTAACTCCGATTGAGCCCATTCAAATTTCTAAATTTATCTAAATTCAAGCCCTATTATCTGAGATTTTTATTTAATTTTTGGAGCTTGTTTTGCCTCTGTTATTTATTTGTTTTGTTTGTTTGTGTCTCGTTTGCGAGTGAGCGTCGGTCGTCGGAAATTTTGTGGAAGAAGGAGCACCCCAAGATCAAGACCAGTACATAGATCTTTTTCAAGGCAAGTCATACCTTTGATCATCTTGAACCCAGTTTTCAAATTACTTTACTTCAAAGTACTGCATGCTATTTTAATCATTTATTTAAATGCTTTGGGTATAGTTATTATCCAAATTTGTTATCACACCTTGGCCTTGTCGTCATATTTCCTTGTCACCTAGATTGGTTTATTAGTTGGTAATATTGTAGCACCAACGTGGGTTGGTTAGATGCGAGTACAATTGCTTAGCCATGCTCTGAGTCTCACATTTCATGAAAGTTGCAATTATTAAATGTGACTAAGTGACTATGGAACTTTGTGTAAAGCCTGTGTGCTATGTGTTATTACTTCGTGATGGCATGTGTTGCACTAAAACCAAGCTGGGTGGTAAAGGATTTAGGCGAGGCAAGTGGTGGAAGCTGTGTGATATGGTGGACTTTGTGATGGGATTGATAATCTTTGTGACTTAGTTAGAACATGGAAGTCTTGCCTTGGTCAATTAAGAACTTAACTTTGTGCGCCATTGGCGAGCCTTCTTTGCGACCACATGCAGTATGGGGCGGGCCTAACTTAGTAAGTTATGGATTCGGCATTGATGTTCGGTGGATAGGTTAGGGTATGCGACGGGGTGGAGGTGTGACTACTTAGTGGTTGCATCGCGGGGCGATTAAATCGCTTCCCGTCGGCGGTGTGTCTTATGCCAAAGCGCCGTTTGGGTTGGCATAGCGGTTTGTAAGCACATCGGGAGTGTCAATGTTGAGATGAAGTTTACGAACCGTTTTATTACGATTAGTGCTTGCTACACTAGTTGTATCTTGTGGGTAAAGTGTACAACCTCTGCAGAGTGTTAAATCAATCTATTCGAATAGCGCGTCATGATCATGGACATGCTCGGGATTTCACACGAGGGTAGTTTTCATAAAATATTGGGAAGGGACAATTTGTGTGATTTAAGTCATATGGTGTGTGAAAGAATTTGATTAGGCTATGTGTCTTTGTGAAAACAATTGCTAAATTAATATTGTCTATTTGTTTTGAATTATGCTTTCAATCTATTATTTGTATTCAATTGCAAATGTTGCATTTCGCAAAATAACCACGAAGTCATTTCCTTTGGAATAAGCACTGCATCTATAAATTGCATTACGTGGTATGATTTGCGAAATGCGGTTGTGTACTCACGCTTGTTGTAAAACTTGCGCCCAAACCTCTGAAGAGGAGGAGTCTACACACGCTTTCGAGGAGAATTCGTCGAAGGTTCTTGATCGTTAAGGTGCGGATCGATTGGTTGCTGTGGTGAATTGGTGGGATCTGTTGGAGTTATTTCCGTTCATTTCTTTGCTTTATTTCTTATTAGCCTGCGTGGCTTAATAAGTGTAAACTCGATCATAAGGTCAAAACCCTTATTTGTTATTCAAACTAATCGTTTACTTTATTTATCGTTTGTGTGGATCGATATTTACCTATGTTGACCGTGTGTGCACTAGCGTGATCCTGGACTAGTGCAGTATACACAGAGGGTTCCAAAATCGTAATTTTGGGTCTCGACACACAGCCAAGCCTCAACGCCGCCATTGCCGCACCGCGTAGAGCTCCATCAACGCCGCAAATTCCTCCCCGTCACCTCCTCGTAATCGCGCGCATTCAAACCTCACCATCACTACGCCCGTTCAGCCCCATTTTCTTTCCTTTTCTCGCCGCTAATCCCTCCATCGCTGCCGGCAATCCTGCTCGGCCTTCTTGCACGCCATGACGAATCCATGCCGCCCTCGCCCTATAAAGCAGTGCCTCGGCTCCGCCTCTTCTCGTCGACCCCAATGCCTCTCACCCCCTCACTTCTCCCTCTCCACAAGCCCCGTATTTTGGAGTTTCTCCCCGCCGCCCGAAGCTCGGTATTTCTTTGTTTCTGGAGCCAGCAAGGCCTCATCGGCGCCTTTGACCGCACCGACGGCATCGCCACATCCCCGCCGACCCCGTGCGCGCCCCCTCGAGTCGGAGAACCCCTCAATCGCCGCACCGCCGCAAGCCCCAATCTCACCGCCACCACTCACCTCGCCGCCGGCGAATCCTTCACGTCTCCGTGCATCCGAGGTGAGCCATGAGATCCCCGAACATTCCTCTACCCGATGGTACCCCTTGTCGCCGACGAAACGCCATTGTCCGCCGGTTCCTTGGAACCCGAGCACCGCCCCCATCCGGCACCGACGTGGCCGCCGTCGTGGCACCACATCTGCACCACCTCGACGCCACGACCGCCCTAAAGCCCACGTGGCTGCCAACGTGGTGGCCACACAAGCCTTTGCGCCAGCGCACCCCCTCTCGTTTACTGTTTTGTACACCGGCTCCACGGTGGACCTTTGATCGGTCATGGAGCCAGTCCATTGACCATCGGGTCCACATGTCAGACACACATCCCATTTTCCCTTTACAAATTTAATTTGGCCGAAAAATAATTCAGTAAATTCATGGAATTATGATTTTCATTATTTCATGTAATTTCAAACTTCTAAAGCTCATATCTTTTGCATCCGAACTCCGATTTAGGTGATTCAAATTCCTAAAATTTTATAAAATTAAGATCTAGCCAACTAAACCAAAATTATTTAATTTGGAGTTCATTTGAGTTGTTATTTGAATTTAGTTTGAATTTGGCTTATTTTCACGATTAGATTTCGACGACTTCGGAAAGTCAGATTTCGACGCTGTTGGAAGAGCTTATAAGAGGATTGATTTTGATTGTATTATCATCGTGACTGTACACATAGACTACCTAGAGAAAGTACTTGTGAGTACTAGGTAACCTGTTAAGGAAAACAACATCACCTAATCAAGTAAGGCAAGTTATACCCTTGATCATACTGATCCCATTATTTTAAATTATTTATATTCTATTTTAAATTATTACTGCATGCTTATTTATATCAGTAATTTAAAGTCCTATTTTAAATGTATAGTTATGCCTAAAATCCTTTGTATGGCCAATTCTAATAATTGAAGCAAACATATTGTCACCATAGATAAAACCTAGTTGATATGATAGTATGAACTAGAACATTTTGAGAAAAATTATTCTTAGCCATGCTTATAGACCAAACATGTTTAATTTGGGGAATTTTAGCCAAAAATCAATTGTTGTTTAAATTGTATCCATGGCATTGGTGTGTTATGGAAGTTTATAAATGACTTTGAAAAATGAAATAAATGAAAATAGTTTGGAATTGGGCATAATTGATGTTGGGTGGGTGCAAGTTTATGCATGGGCTCAATCGGGTATGGTTGAGGCCTATGGGTTTTGTTGGAAAGTTGCCCAAGTCAGTTAAGAACCGGTCTTCGGGTGTATGATGCTAAGCCATACTGTACTACCACATGTCCCTAGTATGGGTCGGGACCTGGCTGACTAATTTGCAATGTTCCATCGCGGTCGATCCAACTGTTTCGGTGGGTTGTCTTTCATGACTATGTTGTCCCACCTAGCTCAAGAGGGGGCCCAAACCCGGAGGTTTTCATTCCAAAGGGGGTGGCGAAACCTTAGAGAGGGTAGACTGCGGAAGGATGGCGCATTGTAAAGGCCTTAGCACGTGCTCTAGACCGCTTACCAAAGGTAGTGAGCGGTGGCATACATATATACCGGACAAACTAGAGAAATCTTGTCATGTGGGTAAAGCTGTACAACCTCTGCAGAGTGTAAAACTATTCGAATAGTCGTGTCCAGAGTTATGGACATGCTGGCCGTACTGCTCAAAGTTAGACTTTGATTTTGTTTTCAAAAGACTTTGCCAAATGATTTATCGAAATGGGAATTGGGCAGAAAGCCATGTGATAGGAGGGTATCCTTCACCATTCATGTGTGAATGTTATCTGACTATAAAATTGAGAATTTATAAAATGAATTTTAGTTATAGAATAACTGCTTTGGAATTTAGTACAAGTATATTTAAAGAAAATACTGCTTTATGCAAATCAACCAATAAGCCATCCTTTGTTACATCCATGTATTCATGTCATTCTCTTATTTGACGGGTGTAACTTGCGAGCACAGTAGTTGTGCTCATACTTGCTTTATGCAAATAAAATTTCAGAGGAGAAGGACTTTGCTACTAGTGTGGATCTCGACGACTAGGCCGCTTCTCCAGTCGATTGCTTGTGGCAGATTGCTGGACTCTACTACTTCTTCTTCGTCTTCCGCTGTGTTCTTTATTGTTGGCTTGTAAGCCTCTTTATAATAAACTCTGTTGATTATTAATAAAGTTGTGATATGAATTTGCTACCATATTTGTTTACTGTGTGAACTAGCGACTGATCATGGGACTAGTTCAGAAATGCACAGAGGATTCGGGGGTGTTACTCCTGGGTCTTACAGGAATGAATCCTTTCGGTAACATGAGTAGCCGACATAGCACTTGGCCTGTGAATCTATGTATGTACAACCTTCCTCCTTGGCTGTGTATGAAGCGGAAGTACATTTTGATGTCACTACTTATCCAAGGGCCGAAGCAACCTGGGAACGATATTGATGTGTACCTAGCACCATTACTGGATGATTTTGTGACACTATGGAACGAAGGGGTACAAGTATGAGATGCGTACAAACGAGAGAGCTTCTCTTTACGTGCCATGTTGTTCTGCACTATCAATGATTTTCCTGCCCTTGGTAACCTGTCGGGCTTCAGTACGAAAGGAGCCAAAGCTGTCCGCCTTGCTTAGATGCTACGGAGAGTGTATGGTGAACAATTCGCAGAAAGCGTGTATATGCGTCCTGTAGGTTCCTTCTCAGAGTCACCTATACCGCAAGATGAAGAAACAATTCGACGAAAATAAGGAGGACAGTTCAGCTCCAAGGGCTTTTAGAGGGAAAGAGATCTATGATATGGTTAAGGATATCGATGTTGTGCTTGGGAAGGGATATAAATTAAAAACCCGTCAGAAGACCATCTGGAAGAAGCGGTCAATTTTTTGGGACTTGCCTTATTGGGAGCACTTAGAAGTTCGTTACTGCATCGACGTCATGCATGTGGAGAAGAATGTATGTGATAGCTTGATTGGTCTATTACTAAACATTAGTGGCAAAACAAAGGATGGTGTTAACGCACAGCGTGACTTGGTTGATATGAACATAAGGACCGAGTTAGCACCGAAAGAGACCGATAAATGACGAACATACCTTCCACCAGCTTGCTACACTATGTCCAAGGCTGAGAGAAATGAACCGTGCCAGAGCTTGCATAGTGTCAAAGTCCTGTCTGGTTACTCCGCTAACATTAAGAAACTTGTTTCTATGCAAGATTTGAAATTAATTGGTATGAAGTCTCATGATTGTCATGTGCTGATGACACAAATGCTTCCTGTTGCAATTAGGAGTATCTTGCCGAACAAGGTCCGAGTGGCAATCTTGAGTCCGTGTTATTTCTTCAACTCAATTGCTCAGAAGGTCATCGATCCCCAAGGACTAGATGCTCTACAGGCCGAGGTGGTGACGACTCTATGTCATCTTGAGATGTATTTCCCTCCGTAATTTTTCAATATCACGGTCCATCTCATTGTTCATCTTGTGAAAGAGATAAAGATATGCGGCCCCGTGTTCCTACGTCATATGTACCCGTTCGAGAGGTACATGGGAATTCTCAAGTCCTACGTACGGAATCGATCTCGGCGGAGGGCGACATCATCAAAGGTTATGCAACCAAAGAGGTCATTGAGTTACTGCGTGCGACTACATGGCTCAGGTGGAACCGACGTGTGCCTCTATCTCGTCATGAGGAAGGCTAGATGGTATCGGGACCATCGGAAGAAATCAATCACTCGATGCGGATACGTGCGCTCATGCCCATTTCACGGTCTTGCAACACATGACTCAAGTGTCCACGCACATCGCGAGCACAAAGACATGGTACGCCATGCGAGAATCCGGACGGTCGGAGGTTTGGATCACGAGAGAGCACAACTAGTCGGTTCAACGAATGGTTAAAGGTGCGAATCACCGGGAGGTCATCAAGTGATGATACGCTGCTATGGTTGGCAAAAGGCCACAATTTACAATTGTCACATGGCAAGGATACGACATAAATGGGTACATATTTTATACGGTAGCTCAGGATAGGAAGAGCACAGTTTAGAACAGCCGTGTCCACATAGATGCATTCAGTACCGATGGGCTGAGGAGCTCGTACTATGGGCAAATAGAGGAGATATGGGAGCTCGACTACGTGCTTTTCAAGATCCCCTTATTTCGGTGTCGTTGGGTCCATCTCCCATAGGTGAAGGTCGACAAGTACGGTGTCACTACCGTGGACCTCGAATGTGTCGGATACAAAGACGAACCATTCGTACTGGTTAACCAGGTTGTTCAAGTCTTCTATGTAACCGACCCGACAAATAAGAAGCGCCATGTAGTTTATCATGGAAAAAGAAGGATTGTCGGAGTTGAAAATATAGTGGATGAGGAAGAATACAATCAATTTGATGAGTTGCATCCTTTCGGAGATGGCATCAGGCTCGAGGAAGAACCCAGTGAGGAAGCTAGCTATATACACGTCGATCATCATGAAGGGCTATATTTTAATTAAGAATTTACTCCATTGTAATTAATTTATTCCATTGTCATGTGTTAATGTGTTATGGACTTGTCATATTTAATATATATTGATGGCAATGTGGACGTTCATTGTAATTTGGAGTTTAGTTGAATTAGATATGAATTTTTGAAGTCAAACGAATTGTCAGTGGATAAATTGATTTTTAGTCAAATTATTTGGAGATGTGTTATGAACTTGTCATCATACTTGTCACCAGGTTCATATGGACTTGTCATGATTGCCATCATACTACTTGTCCAATAGTCTCATGTGGGGATATCACAGACGGTTCTATTATGGAACCGTCTGTGATAACGAATCACAAACGGTTCTTTAATAGAACCGTCTGTCATGTGGTACATATCACAGACGGTTCCATAATAGAACCGTCTGTGATAGGAACCCTAGGGCTCGCCCATTTATCTCCTCGCCCATTTATCTCCCTAGTGCCCACCCATTCAGCTCCCCAGTGTTAGCCCGCTAAGCTCTCGCGCGCTCCTTCATCTCCTCTAGGGTTCGCCGTAAGGCCCGACAACGCCGCCCCCGACATTGACGACGCTGCCGCCGCCTCCCTCTGCACCGGCCTCCTCCCCGCGCTGTCCTCCTCCCCGTGTCGGCGTCCTCCCTCTACACCGGCCTCCTCCCCTCGCCGTCGACCCCGTGTCGGCATCCTCCCTCTGCACCGGCCTCCTCCCCGCGCTGTCGACCCCATGTTGGCCTCCTCCCTTGCACCGACCTCCTTCCCCTGGTACTCTACCCTCTAGTCCTCTCTCTAGTCCTTCCCTTGCTCTGTGATGGGTACTGATGAATGTGAGAGTTGTGGGTATGGATATGGGAGAGATGGTGATATTGCTAGGGTTTCATCATGGGGTTAGTGTTGGAGACCCTCTGTGCATGCATAGATTTTGTTGAGATATTTGGCATGAGCAACACCTCTAGATGGCAGTGAGGATGTGTTACCTTGTCGGTTGATGGTTGGCTTGGGAATGGCTCACTATCCTACCCTTGTGCTGTCAGGATGTGTCATAACAGATTGCCTTCTATTATCTCGGTGGATATATTGACTCTGATAGTCTTTGATAATCTGTGAACTGAATCTAGTACTAAAGATATTGCAAATTGATCAGTGGGCTTTGTTGACATGTTCTGTGATGAACTTTGTCTTATACTGAGATTGAATGTGATAGTTAGTTCATTCTTGAGCTCTATTGTATTACTTGCTACTGTCAATTTGATATATTGTTAATTGTTTATTTTCGGTTGAATGCTGATTCTTCTGGTTCGCTCTGTGATGAACTTTGTCTTATACTGAGATTGAATGTGATAGTTAGTTCATTCTTGAGCTCTATTGTATTACTTGCTACTGTCAATTTGATATACTATTAATTGGTTACTTTTGGTTGAATGCTAGTTATTCTGATTGTTCTGGTTCGCTCTGTGATGAACTTTATCTTATACTGAGATTAATTGAATGTGGTAGTTAGTTCATTCTTGAGCTCTATTGTATTACTTGCTACTGTCAATTTGATATATTGTTAATTGGTTACTTTTGGTTGAATGCTAGTTATTCTGATTCTTCTGGTTCTTTTGATCTCTAGCATTTAAATTGATTGAAACTGTGACTTCATGTTCAATTTGATATTGTATTAGTTGCTACTATCAATTTGATATACTGTTAATTGGTTACTTTCAGTTCTATTGAGAGTATTCAGTTTTTGTTGGTAATCTAACGACCAATTTATGATTCTTCTAGTAGTCTGTTTGATTGGAAGTTTAATCTATTTTCGGTAACAGTTGAGATCATTTGACAGTTAAGCAAAGTATTGTTTAGAGCTCATAGTTTGAATTTATATTATCATATTCATTTAATGAAGAGTATAGACAATAGGAGTGAGATGGCAAAGACTTGTTCTTTTGCAACTCTCCTTCTGAGAGCACAAACTATCATCAATCCTTCCGAGGGCATGATGGAATGAATCCTTTCGGTAACATGAGCGGTATCTAAAGATGACCGGATGATGATGAAATGTTTAGTATAGAATACTCCTAGTCACGTGCTTCATGCATAATTTTTGTTATTAGTTCCTAATCATACTTCTTTTTTTGTTTATATAATTAATTTGTTTACAACGCAATTTTAGTTATTTATATAGATAGCAAGTAAGCGACATGGCGTTCGCACCGTCTTCGCCGCCGTCATCGACGTCGCCGAATGCGTCTAGATCTCCGAGGAAAGTGGTACGTACACGAGATGGCAGAGGAATATCAAAAATTCCTACAAGCCTAATGACCGTCATGGAGGTCAATGCCAATAGGATCCCTGAGAGTCCCCCCAAAGCAGCGGCGAGATTCCGGACCATCCGCGGGATACCTGGAAGGGAATGGGTCATCATCACCACACTAAGCTGGGACGCTGTGTCGGATGATCGGAGAGGCGAGCTGTGGAAAGAAATTATAAAATCGTTCACTTTCCCAGAAGCAGACAAGGCACACGTGGAACGGCAGGCGTTGCTCGCGATGGGAAAGGCGTGGAGGACCTTCAAGAGCACGCTTGTCACGAAGTACGTCAACACGGGTCGAACGCCCTTCACGACGTATAAATTCTTGTCGCGGGATATATGGGATGCCTTTGTGCAAATGAAGACGACGGCCGAATTTCGTGAGCAAAGTGCGGCGCACAAGGCTCTCCAGACACTGAACACTCACCCCCACAAACTAGGCACCGATGGGTATGCGGGTAAAACCGCGCAATGGGCGGCGGAGGACGAGAACGAAACAAGGCTATTTGCTGAGATCACAGACGAGCGCGCTCTCTCCTGGTTAAGAGCGAGGGCATCAGGCACGTCTTCAGGCGGAATCTCTTTCACAAACACGGCAGACCAGGAGGTGGCAAAACGTGTGGTAAATATGTTGAACTACCTAGTTGTTAATAAGTCTATAACTTCACAGTGTCTATAATAACATGATGACCTCCTTGCAGCAAGCATTGACTTCGCATGTTCAAGGCTCCTTCCAATCGCACAGGAGAAGGATATACTATCTACGCCCCGGGAAACAAGGAGCACCCGGTCGCACACGAGGCAAAGGGTTAACGTGCCTTGGAGGATGGATTCGCGACGACTCCTACACGCATGAGAGTAGGAAGAGATCCAAGACCGAGTACGACCACCAGTTGGAAATGAGGCTTATGGCAAGATTTGAAGGATGTACTGCAAGATTTGAAGGACATATAGCAAGATTGGAGGATCGAATCAATTAACTCCTCAACTTGTCGTAAGGCGCCCCTGTTATTTTGGGAGCCAGTCCTACTCAACATCGGAGTAGCGTCGCGTCCATGCAAAATTCTAAGCATCATGACGTCCAATTACCTATCGACGCCATCAAGTTAATGTACATCTCTGGAATGCTCCAAAGATAGACCTATAGGACGCCTTAGTTAATTGAGTATCGTTTTGTAGGAGGCGACGCCTTGCATGCTCCAAGTGAGGATGGCTGGGTTGTCTATTGAGGCTAGGCGGGGGATGGCGTATCCATGCCAGGAAGGGATAGTGCAGCACGGTGCCCAGGCAGTGCAGGGTTACGCCAAGGTCCAAGTGGATATGGTACATGAAAATTTAAGGGGCGTCCCGCTGGAGATTTGCTCGAAACAAGAAATAAGAACAATAGGGGATTCCTTGTACACTTTTATCCAGTGGCCCAAGAAGGACATCGCTTTGGACCCTGTAGTGCCGCCTCAACCTTCGATTCAGAAGGCCTCTCCAACAGGACCCTCGATAACTCCACCTCAACCATCTCGACATGACCATCCCTCTCCAACAGGACCCTCGATGACTCCACCTCAACCTTCACTTCAGAAGGCTGCCTCATCGGTTCCCGGGGAGAAGACGCTGAAGGAATAAGAAAAGCGTGCCACCGTATCGATTCCCGAGTCATCTCACAGGAAGACGCGTAGCGGGCAAGTCGTTAAGTCCAAGTCGAAATCGCAGAACATTAAGACGCCTCTGTGTAACATCCCAAAGTTATGTTACCAAAAAATAAAGTTAATAAAGTTATGATTTTGTTGGAATTTCTGAAAAATTTAAAAGATTTTAATTGCTTTTCTTGAATTTCTAAAATTTTAAAAGTCAAAAGTAAAATTTATTTGAAGTTTTATTTGGTTTGATTTGAAAAATAAAAATTTAATTAATTTCTAGAATTTTCTGAGATTTTAAAAGCTTTTTCATAAATATTTTAAAGCCAAAATAATTTATTTGCAAAATTAAAAGCCAATTATGAGTTGGAACTATTTTATTTAAGTCCAAAATAAATAAGGGAATTTCTGTGAATTTTTCCATAACTTTTGGATTTATTTTGCTATTTTCTAAATGGCTAAATCAATTAGTTCAATTTCTGAAATTGGAAAACTAATAAAAATTCTATTCTTCTTAGTGGGCCCAATTCCCATTGAACCGGCCCAATTCATACCCATTTCGGCCCCGACGCCAAGCCCACACCACTCCCCTCTCTCCCCACCGTCCGATTTAAATCAGACGGCCAAGAAATCCCCACGCCACCCCCGCCCCTCCGCATCATCGGATCTGCATCCGATGGCCAGAGCGCACCCACGTCACACAGCCCGTCCCGGCCGCCAGATCAAGATCCAGCGGCGCGCGCTTTCTTCCCCAACCTTCGTCCTCGCCTGGCGCGCTTCGATCTCGCCGCCATTAGCGCCCACGGGGAGCTCCTCAATCCTGTGTTTCTCTCCCCTTTTCTCGCGTCATCACGCGCATTTAAGTCACCGCGTCAACCCGCGCCCGTCACGGCCATCTCCCTTCCATCCTCGGCTCCGAATCCCTGAGATTGCACCGGAGACCTCGCACGGCCTTCGTACGGTCCACGCTACCTCGAGCCCGGCCGTACCCCTATAAGTAGCGCCCGGCGTCGCCTTCTTCGTATCATCCCAACGCCGCCACCCACATAGCCTCTCCCTCCCCCAACTCGCCAGATTTTGAGGTTCTTCGCCATCGACCGAAGCTCGGACTATCTTCGATTCCGCCACCACCAAGGCCGCTCCGCCCACTTCGTCCGCACCTCCGGCTTCGCAACACCTTCGCGGATGCGGGGTGCTCACCCACTCGGCCCAAGGATCACTGGAACCCCTTCCTCGCCGTTGAGCCGCAAGCGTCGCCGCTTCTACTCTCGCAGCCGGTGAGCCGTGCTAGCCCTTGCACCACCATGGTAAGCCCTGAGATCCTCGCGACCTCCTCTACCCGATAGTGCCCTCGCCGACCGCCGCCGTGCCACCCAGCGCTGGCGACCCTCGGATCTGGAGCAACGCCGCCGCCTTGTGCTGCGTGGCAGCCACCTCGACGCCACGTGGGCGCCACGTCGGCCAACCACACCTCGTCACCAACCATGTGTCACGCTGGGTCAGCACCCGCGTGGCACGGTCCACCCTCTCAAACCCAATCACCCGTAAACCCAGTCCATGTGAGCCGAGCCACTTACAGTGGGTCCCACGGCAAAATTCCTTTTTCCTTTATTTCTTTTCTACCGGAAAAGCTCTGATGATGTCAGCTGGCATCATTAATCGAGTTTTCAGTAGAAAAATAATTCAATAAATTCATGGAATTAGGATTTTCATTATTTCATGTAATTTGAATCTTCTAAAGCCCGTATCTTTTGCATCCAAACTCTGATTGAGTCCATTCAAAATTTTAAATTCATATAAAATTGAGATCTAGCTAACGAAACCAAAATTATTTAATTTGGAGTTCATTTGAATTGTTATTTCAATTTTATTTGAATTTGGCTTATTTTCACGATTAGATTTCGACGACTTCAGAGAGTCAGATTTTGACGCTGTTGAAAAAGCTTATAAGAGGATCGATTTTGACTGTATGATAATCGTGATTGTACACTTGGACTACCCGGAGAAAGTACTTGTGAGTACTAGGTGATCTGTTAAGGAAAACAACATCACCTTAGTACTAGGTGACCTGTTAAGGAAAACAACATCACCTCAACAAGCATGACAAGTTATACCCTTGATCATATTGATCCCATTATTTCAAATTATTTAAATTCTATTTTAAAGTATTATTGCAAGCTTATTTATATTTAATGTATTTTAAATTCCTGTTTTAAATTCATAGATATCCCTAAATCCTTTGTATGGCCAAATTTGATAATTGAATCAAATACATTGTTACCCTAGACAAAACCTAGTTGATACGATAGTATGAACTATGATCATTTGAAAAGAATTATGCTTAGCCATGCTTATTGACCAAACATGATTGATTTGGGGAAGTTTAGCCAAATGATCAACTATTGTTTAAAAGTCTGTGGAATTGGTTTGTCATGGAAGATTTTGCAAATGTCTTTGAAAAGCAAAATGAAAATTGGTTTGGACTTGGGCGAAATGGATGAAGGGTGGGTGCAGGTTTATGCACGGGCTTAATCAGGTTAGGGTTAAGGCCCAGGGTTTAATTTGTAAGATGCCCAAGTCAGTTAAGGACTGGTCTTCGAGTGTATGATGCTACGCCTTACCGTACTACCACAAGTCTGGAATGGGACAAATTTGGCTAAATAATTTGTGATGTTTTAGTGTCATTTGTGCTATGTTGTTTGTATTGGTGTCGGTCACACAGTAGTCCCATCTGGAGCAAGAGGGGGCTCCCGGAGGACGGTCAGTCCAATGGCATTGAAACCTTAGCGGGCATGAATACATTAAGACAGAAATTGTAAAGGCCTCGTGATAATCACTTAGTCGCACACCTACGTAAGTGTGTGAGTGGACAGTACAAGTTGATTATCTCTTGTGGGTAAAGTTGTACAACCTCTGCAGAGTGTAAAACTATACGAATAGCTGTGTCCACGGTTATGGACATGCTAGCAGAACTGCTCAAAGTTAGACTTTGGTTTTATTTTCAAATAACTTCATCAAATGGTTTTGGATTTCTATCCAATTGGAAATTTGGGCAGGTAGCCTTGTGATAGGAGGGTATATTTTATATGGAGGTTATCCTACTATAAAATTGAGAATTTATAAAATGAATTTTAGTTATAGAATAACTGATTTGGAACTTAATACAAGTATTTAAAGAAAATACTGCTTTATGCAAATCAACCAATAAGCCATCCTTTGGTACATCCATGTATGCATGTCATTCTGTTATTTGACGGGTATAACTTGCGAGTACGGTAGTTGTGCTCATACTTGCTTTATGTAAATAAAATTTCAGAGGAGAAGGACTTTGCAACCAGTATGGATCTCGACGACTAGGCCACTTCCCCAGTCGATTGACTGTGGCAGATTGCTGGACTAGAGTACTTCTTCTTCGTCTTCCGCTGTGTTCTTTATTGTTGGCTTGTAAGCCTCTTTTGTAATAAACTCTGTTGATTATTAATAAAGTTGTGATATGAATTTGTTACCATATTTGTTTACTGTATGAACTAGCGACTGATCATGGGAGTAGTTCGGTTATGCATAGAGGATTTGGGATACTAATCCCGGGTCCTAACAAAGTGGTATCAGGGCCATATCGACTGTAGGTCGTGACCTAGTTAGAATGGCCGTTAGTTGAAAATTTTCATAACTTATTTTATATAACAAGAAAAATAATTTGTTCTCTCCTCATGTTCGTTGTCTATCTAGAGCTTCCTTATAGAAACTCTTTCTCACCTAATTCTTTTTCACCATTTTATAACGTAAATGGATCCTCTTTCCTTGGAAATTCCTATAGATGGTCAACACGTTCTTAACCCTTACGATCAAGACCAGAAGACATGGAGCCATCAAGCGAGCTTCGTCATCAAAGATCAGGAACCAAAGATCGTTTTGTCAGCCCAGCCATATAGCTTAAGTTGCCAAGGCTCATTCTGTGCATTGAGTCGTTTCACCAAATTAAGAGTTCAATCGATAGAACGTTGTATAAATCTTTTGAGTTGGTTTTTCATTAGGAGTGTTGTTTTGCTCTATCCCCTTAGTTCTTCTTCTTTGTTTCTTTCCTATCCCTTGTCTCCTTCTCTAAAACCTCTGGAATAACCGGCAGATGAAGAACATCCATCGTTCTAAAGATAATACCAACACCAACAAGGATGTCCCTGCTGAAGACAACCAACAACTGATAGCAGAAACCCTTCAGAATTTAAACCAGTTTTTCATCACCCAGACTCAACTAATGCAACAGTTGATGCAACAAATGAGTAACAACAATGTTTTCTCAGCCATTGCTCCTACAACACAAGAACAACGTTACTGCACCAAGTGTTCCAATAGGAAGATGGTGGATCAAGGGCAACATGATGCAAGAAACCTCAAGGCTCGTGTGATTCAACCCCAACCCAACCAAGCACCAACGACGACCGTACTCATGAATCCAGGATTAGCACTACGACCCCCAATGCAGATGTTCCGCAACATCAAGGGTGGCCAATCTCAGCAGAATAAGACTTCAAGGGCAGGAATACAATGCTTCCATTGTCGGATATGGGGCATTATGCCCATCGATGCTCAAAAAGACGCACGCTTAGAACTCACCTCCGATAACATTCCATAAGCTACTCTGATCGCAACAATAACACCAGAAGCAGGTGGTAAAAACAACAGGAGATACATGTCCTAGTTGTAGAAATACATAAGTTTAGGCTTGCCGATACCCCAAGAAACAACCATGAAACAACCAGTCAGTTTGTTGCTCCCCAACACCTCTCTTAGAGGCCAGACACAAAAGGACCCCTCCTATGTTGCAAGCATCATATGCTTCAACTGCCATGAGGTTGGGCATTTTGCTAGTAAATGTCCGAAGAAGCGGCAGGCAACAAATCCAGCCAACACTGAAGTTCCAAAGGTCAACAACATGCAAGCAAACAAGAAGCCACAGAATTCTGGAAGAGGACGTCTATACAACATCACAGCTCAGGCCCCGTCTGATAAGGTGCAGGATGTGGACTATGATAATTCCAGTTGAAGACCTAGCATTTCCCACCTTTCTTTCTAGCCTCTCTGAATCTCAGGGACGAGATTCCTTTCAAGGGGGGTAGTTTGCAACATCCCAAAGTTATGTTACCAAAAATAAAGTTAATAAAGTTATGATTTTGTTGGAATTTCTGAAATTTTTTGAAAGAGTTTAATTGCTTTTCTTGAATTTCTGAAATTTTAAAAGTAAAAAGTAAAATTTATTTGAAGTTTTTCAAGTTTTATTTGGTTTGATCTGACAAATAAAAATTTAATTAATTTCTAGAATTTTTGAGATTTTAAAAGCTTTTTCATAAATATTTTAAATCCAAAATAATTTATTTGCCAAATTAAAAGCCAATTATCAGTTGGAACTATTTTATTTAAGTCCAAAATAAATAAGGGAATTTCTGTGAATTTTTCCATAACTTTTGGATTTATTTTGCTATTTTCTAAATGGCTAAATCAATTAGTTCAATTTCTGAAATTGGAAAACTAATAAAAATTCTATTCTTCTTAATGGGCCGAATTCCCATTGAACTGGCCCACTTCCTCCCCATTTCGGCCCCGACGCCAAGCCCGCACCACTTCCCTCTCTCCCCACCGTCCGATTTAAATCGGACGCCCAAGAAATCCCCACGCCACCCCCGCCCCTCCGCATCATCGGATCTGCATTCGATGGCCAGAGCGCCCCCACGTCACACAACCCGTCCCGGCCGCCAGATCAAGATCCGACGGACGCGCCCCTTTCTTCCCCACCCCTTCGTCCTCGCACAACCGCGCCCGATCTCGCCGCCATTAGCGCCCACGGGGAGCTCCTCAATCCCGTGTTTCTCTCCCCTTTTCTTGCGTCATCACGCGCATTTAAGTCGCCGCATCAACCCGCGCCCGTCACGGCCATCTCCCTTCCATACCCAGACCAGAATCCCCGTGATTGCACCGGAGACCTCGCACGTCCTTCGTACGCTCCACGCTACCTCGAGCCCGCCCGCACCCCTATAAGTAGCGCCCCGGCGTCGCCTTCCTTGTCCCATCCCAACGCCGCCACCCACATAGCCTCTCCCTCCCCCAGCTCGCTGGATTTTGAGGTTCTTCGCCATCGACTAAAGCTCAGACTATCTTCGATTCCGCCGCCACCGAGGCCGCTCTTCCCACTTCATCCGCACCTCCGGCTTCGCGACGCCTCCGCGGACGCGGGGCGCTCACCCACTCGGCCCAAGGATCACCGGAACCCCTTCCTCGCCGTTGAGCCGCAAGCGCCGCCGCTTCTACTCTCGCCGCCGGTAAGCCGTGCTAGCCCTTGCACCACCATGGTAAGCCCTGAGATCCTCGCGACCTCCTCTACCCGATAGTGCCCTCGTTGATCGCCGCCGTGCCACCCAGCGCCGGCCCTCGGGTCTAGAGCACCGCCGCCGCCTTGTGCTGGCGTGGCAGCCACCTCGACGCCACGTGGGCACCACGTCGGCCAACCACGCCTCATCACCGCCCACGTGGCACGGTCCACCCCCCCTCAGACCCAATCACCCGTAAACCCAGTCCATCTGAGCCGAGCCACTTACAGTGGGTCCCATGGCGAAATTACTTTTTCCTTAATTTGCTTTCAGCCAAAAAAGCTCTGATGATGTCAGCTGTCGTCATTAATCGAGTTTTCAGTAGAAAAATAATTCAGTAAATTCATAGAATTAGGATTTTCATTATTTTATGTAATTTGAATCTTCCAAAGCCCATATCTTTTGCATCCGAACTCCGATTGAGTCAATTCAAATTTGTAAATTCATATAGAATTGAGATCTAGCTAAAAAAACCAAAATTATTTAATTTGGAGTTCATTTGAATTGTTATTTCAATTTTATTTGAATTTGGCTTATTTTCACGATTAGATTTCGACGCCTTCGGAGAGTTAGATTTCGACGTTGTTGGAAAAGCTTATGTAACATCCCCATTTTGGCTTGTGTTTCAAATGTAATAAAATGAGGGTAAATTAAAACTTTTGCTTCATCCTTTTACTCTTGAAACTTTTCTGAAATTCTTGTAAAGGAATTTTGGGAAATTCAAAATCAAAATCCTCATTTATCTCAAGTCAAAACCTCCTTGGTCAAATCATTTGTCAAACCCTTGGAAATGATTTTCCCTGGTTCTAGGGTGGCTTGGTAACACCTCTGAATTATTTCATAATTTTTGGAAATTAATTGAAATATATTAGAGGCAAGTCAAACCTTGGTCAAACCTCTGTCTAAACCTTCTGGAAATTCTTGAGAAAATTACATTGCACAAAAACCTCTAAAAATTTTATGGAAGGATAATCCTTAAGTCAGGAAGCTCCAGTTAAAATTTCATAAATTTTGGAGTTGATTTGATGCCTCAATTAAATCCCAAGGTTTCAGGTTTAAAACCAAACCCTAATCGGTTTGCACTGCTCATTGACTCGAGTCGCTCGGGCTCGAGTCACTTGACTCGACCGAGCTAACTAACGCGCCCGCGCGTTCAACAGCGCACGTGCTATCACCGTTGGATTTCCATCGAACGGCTCTCATTCGTAAGCATTCTGACAACTCGGTTATCCGATTCTCACCGTTGATCCCGATCCAACCATCGCGGTCCGTCTGCGGTTCACTTCGGTCTTTACAATTAGCGATCGATCGTGGCTGCTCAAATCTCATCCAGCCGCCAAAGATCTAATGAGGTTGGGCTCGACCCACTAAAACACTTTGGACTCGAACCACTTTGTGTCATCGACGGTGGGCCACCGTCAGTCATTGGTCATCTTCCTCCTTCCGGCGCGGCGCGTTCAGACGCCATGGCGGTGAGAGAGAGGGGTGCCTTGTCACCTCCTTGAGCCCTTTAAACGGCTCTCTGCGGCGCATTAAATGCCCGTCGCTGCACCGCCTCGAGTCGCCGAGCTTATTCGCTCCCGCCGCCCGAGCGATCGCGACACCGCCGTGGACCGAAGACCATCCATGAGCATGTGCGCCGCTCTCTTCGCCCCTCGGCTACTTAAGCCCTCAAGACCTTCGAGCTTTCTTTACACCCCTTGAGCTCCAATGTGCACTCTCTTTGCTTGCTTGAGCCCAAATCTCCGTAACCCTTTCGCCGCCATTGTTGAGTAGGAGCTCCCTGCAAACCGTGCTCCATGGCGTTTCTTCCTCTCTTTCGTTTCGATGTGTGCCTCTCACCTCCTGGAACAAAACCCTAACTTAATTGTAGTTGCTTTTCACGAGAAAACTCAATTTTGGAGAATTGTTCTTTCGGCCGTGAGCACCCCTTCTTCCTCCTCGCAGTAAGGAGCTCCTTTTCTAATTCCTGCTCTTGTGGCATCTCCGAATTTGTTGGGAAGATGTTGTGATGACCCGGTCTCCCCATTTTGCTCAAAGCCGTCGTCTCCACTTTTTCTTCTTCGGTCTCGGCGCGCTCTTCGTCACGGAGTCGCTCCGACCCCTCGGCACCTCCCTACCCTCGGTACCCTTCTAGTAGCCCCTAGAAGCGTTGGCACCATTGGAATGGTTTATTGCGGAGCTTTGGTCATTATGCATTTACGCTTTGGTCGCCGCCATCGCCGGCTAGCCGCTCGGGACACCGCCAATGGTGTGGATGGTCCCGATGGGTGCGCAATGCTATTGCGGTTCCATTTGGCACTTAGCTCCGCGCCGTGCCTTGGGTCGCCGACATGCTGAGGGTGCCTCGGTTTTGTTGTCGACGAAACGGCGGTGCCGTAATATCGCTCGGACACACGAATGGCGCTCATTAATGATAATCATTGTTAATCATGGGTTAGTAATCATTAGCTGTCCTAAACCCACCTCCTCGATTGCTTGCATGTGGGCCGCACATTTTAATCACCCGCGCGCTAAACCACGTGTGCGTGGCCCACGATCGCCGACCAGGCCCGTCATTTCAAACCCCTCCTCGCGGCGCGTGCGTTAAACCCGGCATGTGACTTGCGTCGTGACGGTGGGCCCTATTGTCGTGAGCCCTGTTCAAATCATAAACGCCCAATCAACCTCACCGCTCGATATTGGATCGTGGCGGGATCGTGGGGCAATTGGATCGTCCAAGACTCCTCAATCCCAGCCTTCATCGCTTGATCAACGGTCCGGTTGTGCGAGCAATTGACCGTCAGAAGGTCACAATGATCTCGATCGTTGAATCAAATCAGCTGTGCGCGCGCGTGCGCATGTTGAATCGGCGTCGCGTGGCCGTCGGATCTTAATAATCGCCCACGTTGAGCCACGTCTTTTCTTTTCGGTTGAGGGATATAAAATTCCTCGGTGAGCTTTATCTTTCTACCAAAAATGTTGTTAAAACTTTAGAAATTCATATCTTTTTCATTATAAATCACTTTTTGGGTGATTTCAGTAGTGTTAATTTTCTTTTAGGCTAGAGATTAATCTAGAAATGTTTCCAGGCCCTGTTAAGAACCAGAAATGTTGGGAATCGATTTTAGCCTTTTCAGCCTTTATTAAATATTCCAAAAATGTTGTAAAAACTTAGAAAATCCATAACTTGTTCTCTGTAAGTCCAAATAGAGCGAACTAAATTTTGTTAATTTCCTTTAGGGATGAACTTTAGTGAAGGACCAGTTTGCTAGTGGTCTTTGCTACTGATATAAATGATGTCCTAGTTTTAGAACTTAGAAAAATCATAACTAATTCGTTGTAACTTCAAATTACCTGAAATTTTATATGGGTTATCCCCACACCAGTAGGTAGCCACCCTAAAAATTTCAGCTCCAAAATCTTTCTAGAAAATATTTTTGCTACAGTGCTAATTATGGCCGAAAATAGGTTTTTAGGGAATATCTTTTGCACCACAAATCCAAATTAAGTTTTTCCAGTTTCTATGACTAGGTATATTAGTATTTTACCTTGTGTATAAATTTCACGCATTTGGGTAATTTTTGCTTGCTCTTTTGTTAAGTGTTGCTCGTCTTATTCGTTGTTTTCGCTCTTTCGCTTAGGATTCGATATTTGCGGTAACCCCGAGAACGACCCTCCGCAACAAATTGAGCAACAGCAAGCAGGCAAGCAGTTTGATCATTTCCCATTAATCCCATTACTTTTAAAGTCTAATATTTTGTTTAACTTCTATGTATGCATTGCTATTTTGTTGTTAAATTGATTAGTTAGACCTCTAGTTGCATAATCTGTAGGTAAATGGTTATCCTCTACTACCGGAGCCTAGGTTATTTGCTGTGGTTAGAGTTCGATGGATGAACTCTTATCACTTAGTAGATTACGAATGAATATTGCTTAGCCATGCCTAGTTATCGGTAGTATTGGGCGATCATCGACTTAGTCGATGATCTTGATCACACAACTACTTATACTACTCCATTATGTCCAACCCTTGTGTTTTATTGATTTACAAATCAAAAACTGAAAACAAAACTATATCTTGACTTGGGCACAATGGTATGTTGATGTGATCTGTTGGGTGTCCGAATGGTGCCTAAGTCCCCAAGGACCGAGTTACTTGTGTCACTAAGCCAGCGCTTATTGCGTGCTAACCACACGAGGGGATATGGAACCTCTCTTGACTAAGTACTTTGGGAGGTGTTAATTATGAGCTGGTTGGTGGGTGTGTTCTCGTGTGTGTGTGTTTGTGGTGTTGGAAGGGAGTATTAGCGCACCGGTTAGGGCTGCCTAATGTGTCTTTCTCCCGTGGGTTGCGGCTCTTAATTAGCATCGCCCACCGGAAAGCGCCTTGTTAGACTTAGCCATGCCCGCATACCAAAGGAAGTGTGCTAACCGTGGTGGTGGAAAGGCGGTCTATCGTGTGGGTACATTGGTACACCTCGCAGGTTAAAACTATTCAATAGCCTCGCCCTAGGTTATGGACATGCTTGGTAAGGTCGCAAGAACTAGACTACAACCTTTTAAAAACTTAAACTTGACATGGGTGGTATGAAGGGGTACTTCATGCTATTGTTGTGGTGGCTATGGGTTAGTCACTTCTAGGTTGGTGTTGTTCTCATCTATTGTTATTATTGCCTCTCTTTATTTGAACAATAAAAGTTAATTGCAAACTTGCTTTGAATCTATTACCTTATTGCAAATGAAAACTTGCTTTATGTCAAAATAAGTCCAGAGCCTCATCCACTTAAATAAAGCTTGCATGTAGTTAATTATAGTTCTGTTATCTCACACGTCAGCTCTTAAGTAGTACAAAACAAGTTTTGTACTCATCCGCTTGCTTAATATTAATTGTTGCAGAGGAAGAAGGTGAGCCCCAAGGGCCTCACTTTTGTGAGTTGTGTTGCGCGCTGCTTGGGACGATTAGCTTGGCGGTCCTGGTTGGTTGCCTTGTGGGTAAAGGCACACCGATTGGCTTTTGTTTATCGCCATCTTATGGCCTTTTGCTTCGGGCTGTGTATTTACTTATTTGTGTGTCATTTGGCCGGTTGGCCTCTCTTTGTAATAACTCTCTTTATATTATCTATGTCTTTCGCTTGTTGCTTTTGCTTGGCTCTATGTGTATGAATGGAGTTGATGCACGATTTGTAACGGTGTGTATATCGCATTTGGAAGTATACATATCTCGAGGCTTGGTTTATTTGATTTGTACCGTTAGTACCAAGTGGATGGTTAAACAAAGACAAGCCGAATAAATCGGGTCCTCACAAAGTTGGTATCGAGCCATTCCGACCGTAGTAACCCGAGCTTGGTCGCCCTTATGATATTTTGAAAACCTTATTTTCAAAGTATCAAATGATTTACTTAAAGCTTAAGTAAGTTCTCCATTTTATTCTTACCTATCTTAGCTTTCTTCTCTCATCTTGCTCTTAATTGAGTTTTAAAGAGTTTTTCCTTTCCTTCTCTCAAAAGATAGGCATTATCGTTTAAATTGGGTTTTGGGAACCAATGAGTTTGGCAAATTGAAGTGTTAGCTGCCCTCTACAAGGTTTTGAAGCTTCCGGTTGAAGATTTCAATTAGGAGGCTTGGATGCAAAACTGACAGCGATCATTCAGTTCCTGACAGCAAGCTCAGAGGTTCTAACCAGGTAGAAAATGAGAGGTTAATCAAGTAAAACTTGTGGGAATAAAAGGGTAAGATGTGATACTAGTTAGCTAAGTATCTAACGTTATTTTTATCGCCTTAACCTTGTTCTTGAGTAGTGTTAGATTGTTGTAGTGTGCTGAAATTTTTATCTTCTCACACTATTACTCGCTCACCAATACGGGTGAATGGCATTGAGAAGTTGAGCTTGGTTTGGAGTTTCCTTGTTGTTTTGGAGTTTCTTGAAACATTTAAAGTTGTTACTTGCTGTTTTTGGCTTTAGGTTAGGGTGATGTCTCATTCCCTAATCGCTAGCTTTTCGCTTTCATCAACTTCTAGTGTTAGTGCTTGGTTTCTAACCTAAGTTTCTAAAGCAGATGGTTGGAGGTACTCGTAGCGGCCGTGGTCGTGACTGGTTTGATGAGGAGCTCGCCTCCTCCAACCATGGTGAGGTCCTTCTTCGATCGAGCGCAACTGCTCAGAGGACAGAGGGTCTCGCTGGATGTTATTGCGCGCAACACCTCCGCTCTTTCCGGTGCCTCAGATCCGGCAAGGGGTGGACATCGCCTCGTGGGGTTTGGCTGAGTTTCTTCGCACTCAACCCCACGCTCTCCGTGTCCGAGGACCCATTGGACGCAGATGACCGGATGCGCGAGTTGAGCGTAAGCTCGACGTTGCTCGCTGGACCAGACAGGCACTCTTTGCCTCCCATCGCCTTGAGGGGCGACTCTCGTGGGAGAACTTTTGGCCATGCAGCCCGCCGCCACACCGTCTCTTGGGATGAGTTCCGACGGCGTTCCGCCGAGCTCATATCCCCGCCGCTTGATGAAGTCAAGAAGAAGGAGTTTCGCCAAGCAAGGGCGTAAGTCGGTGATGGAGTACTGCACGAGTTCAACCACTTGGCTCGTTATGCTCCATTTGAGGTGGCCACCGATGAGGCCAAGCAGAGAAGTTCATGGAGGGTTTGTCCGAGGAGCCGCAAGACAAAGCTCTCCATGTGGACTTTGCTCGACTTCCGTGCTTTGGTGGACAAGGCCATTGTTGCCGAGCACAAGGCGAAGGCGCTGGCGAGTCCCGCAGCGCAAGTGGGAGGCCCAACGACCGCACAGCCGCCTCCCGTCCTCGTGTCGGGCCTACTCGAGGCCCGCTTTGTGGCTTCGCTACCACCGAGGCCGCCAAGACAGCTCGCCGCCCGCAGCCGTGCCCCGCCACGCGGCGCCGCGAACCAGCCAGGTGGCCCCGCAATCCGCCGCCGGTCACTTGCTGCGGCAACCGTAAGGGGCATTATGCAAATACTTGCCCTAACAGATCGAGCGCCCTCGCCCTAATGGAGGACGCGGCAGGAGGTGGTTCTTCTCGGGATCGAAGGTTGTCCCGCTACCCAAGGTGTGGGTAGTGGCGCGTCAACCTCATCTCCGCGAGGAGGCACAGAGGCACCCGACGTCGTGTTGGGTACCTTTCTGTTAACTCTTTCCATGCTACGCTTTGTTTGATTCAGAGCATCTCATTCGCTTGTTTCGAGTCTTTGTCTGCTGTGGGGGTCTTCTTTACTCCATTGTTGGTCCCACGCTCATTCGCTCTCCCGCTCAGAGTTGAGAGTCGAGTCCGAGTGTAGGGATGTCCTGTTGAGATAGAAGGGTAGGATTTTTGGCAAACCTTATCCTCCTTCGTTCGCGAGCTTAGATGTAATCCTAGGCATGGATTGGTTGTCTCAAGACATGGGACAAATTGATTGCGCTAGGAGACTCATCTACCTCACCAGTCCTTCCGCGAGCAAAGTTCGCTTTTAGCCGGTCGCAGGTCCGCATCTCTTCGCGCTGCGAAGCCGCTCTAGATATTAGTGAAGTCCCGTGGTATGTGACTTTGTTGATGTCTTCCCGACGACCTTCGTGGATGCCACCAGTTCGAGACCTCGAGTTTGTCATTGAATTGGTTCCTGCATCGCCCGATCTCGAAGAGGCCTTACCGGATGGACCCAATTGAGTTGGTGGAGTTGAAGAAGCGGTGGGTGAGCTTCAAGAGAAGGGTTTCATCCGCCTAGCTCATCTCCTTGGGGATGCTCAGCAATCTTTGTCCCAAAAGGACAAGACGTGCGTATGTGCGTTGATTACCGTCCACTTAATGAAGTAACGGTAAAGAACAAGTACCCTTTGCCCCAGATCGATGACCTTTTCGATCAATTAACTGAGCTCGAGTTTTCCAAGATCGACCGAGAGTGGGATATCATCGAGGTTCGGATTCGACCGAGGATATTCCAAAGACGCTTTTTCTACTCGTTATGGCTTGCGAGTATACCGTCATGTCATTCGCTTAACCAATGCTCGACTTTGTTCATGAACCTCATGAATTCGGTGTTCATGGAGTATTTGGATAGGTTCGTTGTGGTCTTCATCGATGATATCCTTATCTACTCCAAGAGCGATGAAGAACACACCGAGCATTTGAGGCTTGTGTTGGGCAAGCTTCGTGAGCACCAAATGATGCGAAGTTCGGCAAGTGTGCGCTCGTTGAAGGAAGTAGCCTTCTTAGGCCATATTCTTTTCGGCAGAGGCGAGTCGTGGATCCTAGCAAGATCGATGTGCTTTCTCGAGTCACCACTTCGGTCACCGGTTCGGAGTTTCTTGGTTTAGGGATATTATCGCCGCTTATCGAGAACTTCTCCAAGATAGCGAAGTCGATGACGGAGTTGCTCAAGAAGGAAAAGAAGTTCTCGTGGTCCGCTGATTGCAGGAAAGTTTCAAGCGCTTGAAGCGATTGACCACCGCTCCCGCTCTTGTTCTCCCGATGTCCGCCGGCTTCGATATCTTTTGTGACGCTTCTCGCCGAGGCCTCGGTTGTGTCCTTATGCAAGAAGGCAAGGTAGTGGCCTATGCATCAAGGCAATTGAGACCTCATGAACTCAACTATCCTACCCATGACTTGGAGTTGGCCGTGATCCATGCACTTAAGATTTGGCGACATTACCTAATCGGTAATCGTTGCGGCGTATTCGGATCACAAAAGCTTAAAGTATTTGTTCACCCAACCAGATCTGAACCTCGTGCAAAGGAGATGGTTGGAGTTGATCAAGGACTATGACATGGGTATTCACTACCATCCGGCAAGGCCAATGTCGCTGCAGATGCGCTTTAGTCGCAAAGCGCATTGCAATGCATTGTTGCTTCAGAGCATCGCCCCTCTTCTAGAGGAGTTTCAGCGTCTCAACTTGGGTTTGGTTGAGCATGGTTCCTCACGCCTTGGTTGTACTGACCAACCTTGGTGGATCGGATCAAGTCCGCTCGCAATCGGATGTTGGAGTGAACCGCATCAAGGAAAATGTCAAGAATGGAACAACAAGTGCTTCTCCGTAGATGAGCTTGGTGTCGTGAGGTTCGCAACGCCGTGGTTCCAAAGGACATGGAGTTGCGGATTTGATCCTCCGCTAAGCCCACGATTCTCCGTTATCCATTCATCCCGGCCACGAAGATGTACCGGGATCTTCGCCGAGATTTTGTGGACCCGAATGAAGAGGAGATCGCAAGGTTCGCCGAGTGCGACGTGTGTTGTCGTGTCAAGGCCGAGCATCGTCCGGCAGATCGCCACTCTTACCACCCGGAGTGGAAGTGGGATTCGGTCGGGATGGACTTTATCACCGGTCTACCCGGTCTCCAAAGAAGAATGATGCCATCTGGGTCGTCATCGATCGATTGACTAAGGTGGCTCATTTTCTTCCTGTCAAGACTGACCTTCGAGTGGGTCTTCTGGCGGATCTCTACCTAGCCCGCATCGTGAGTTTGCATGGTGTGCCAAAGACAATTGTGTCAGATCGTGGTTCGCTGTTCACTTCACGATTTTGGCATAGCTTGCAAGAGGCTATGGGAACTCGCCTCTCTTTCAGCTCAGCGTTTCACCCCCAAACAGATGGTCAGACCGAGAGGGTCAACCAAGTTTTGGAGGACATGCTGCGAGCTTGTGTCCTTTCCTATGGGAAGCATTGGGAGAAGTGCTTGCCATTCGCCGAGTTTTCTTATAACAACAGCTTCCAAGCCAGTCTCGGCATGGCACCATTTGAGGCCTTATACGGGAGAAAGTGTAGAACCCCGTTCAACTGGTCCGAGACCGGTGAGAGACCTTTCTTTGGCCCGGACTGATTAATGAGGCCGAGGGGCAAGTCCAGCTCATTCGTGATCGCCATGCACGGCTCAATCCAGCAAAAGAGCTATGCGGATCGCCGCCGCCGTGAGTTGAGCTTTGAGCCCAATGACTTCGCTTATCTCAAGGTTTCTCCTCCAAAGGTCACCGCGTTTTGGTGTCAAGGGCAAGTTAGCTCCTCGATATGTCGGTCCATACCGTGTCATCGAAAGAAGGGAGCCGCCGCCACAAGTTGGAGTTGTCTGCTGCACTTGCGGGAGTACATGATGTGTTCCATGTGTCCCAACTAAAGAAGTGCCTCCGTGTTCCAATCGAGGAAGCTCGCTGGAAACTCTTGATGTTCAGAGAATTTGACCTATCACAGCACCTGCTCGCATACTCCAGAGGTCGAGCGAAGAACAAGGAACAAGACCATCAAGTTCCTTAAAGTTCGATGGTCGAACCATTCCGAGGATGAGGCTACTTGGGAGCGAGAAGATCGCCTCTCGTGCGGCACTCACCCCTTTCTTTTCCGAGTGAACCAAATCTCTGGACGAGATTTTTGTAAGGGGGGGAGGTTTGTAAGATCCCCATTTTGGCTTGTGTTTCAAATGTAATAAAATGAGGGTAAATTAAAACTTTTCCTTCATCCTTTTACTCTTGAAACTTTTCTGAAATTCTTGTAAAGGAATTTTGGGAAATTCAAAATCAAAATCCTCATTTATCTCAAGTCAAAACCTCCTTGGTCAAATCTTTTGTCAAACCCTTGGAAATGATTTTCCCTGGTTCTAGGGTGGCTTGGTAACACCTCTGAATTATTTCATAATTTTTGGAAATTAATTGAAATATATTAGAGGCAAGTCAAACCTTGGTCAAACCTCTGTCTAAACCTTCTGGAAATTCTTGAGAAAATTACAGTGCACAAAAACCTCTAAAAATTTTATGGAAGGATAATCCTTAAGTCAGGAAGCTCCAGTTAAAATTTCATAAATTTTGGAGTTGATTTGATGCCTCAATTAAATCCCCAAGGTTTTAGGTTTAAAAACCAAACCCTAACTGGTTTGCACTGTTCATTGGACTCGAGTCGCTCGGCTTGAGTCACTTGACTCGACCGAGCCAACTAATCGCGCCCGCGCCGATTCAACGCGCGTGCTATCACCGTTGGATTTCCATCGAACGACTCTCATTCGTAAGCATTCTGACAACTCCGTTGCCATCGATTCTCACCGTTGATCTCGATCCAACCGTCGCGGACCGCACTGTTCACTTCGGTCTTTACAATTAGCGATCGATCGTGGCGCTCAAATCTCATCCGCGCCAGCATCTAATGAGGTTGGGCTCGACCCACTAAAACACTTTGGACTCGAACCACTTTGTGTCATCGACCGGTGGGGCCACCGTGTCGCTGGTCATCTTCCTCCTTCCGCCGCGGGCGTGCTCAGACGCCATGGCGGTGAGAGAGGGGTGCCTTGTCACCTCCTTGAGCCCTTTAAACGGCTCTCTGCGGCGCATTAAATGCCCGCTGCACGCCCTCGAGTCGCCGAGCTTACCGCCTCCCGCCGCTCCGAGCGACCGACACCGCCGTGGACCAAGACCATCCATGAGCATGTGCGCGCTGCTCTCTTCGTCCCTCGGCTACTTAAGCCCTCAAGACCTTGGTAGCTTTCTTTACACCCCTTGAGCTCCAGCGTGCACTCTTTGCTTGCTTGAGCCCAAATCTCCGTAACCCTTTCGCCGCCATTGTTGAGTGGAGCTCCTCGGTGCAAACCGTGCTCGATGGCGTTTCTTCCTCTCTTTCGTTTCGATGTGTGCCTCTCACCTCCTGGAACAAAACCCTAACTTAATTGTAGTTGCTTTTCACAGAGCACTCAATTTTGGAGAATTGTTCTTTCGCCGTGAGCACCCCTTCTTCCTCCTCGCAGAAGGAGCTCCTTTTTCTAATTCCTTGCTCTTGTGGCATCTCTGAGCTGTTGGGAAGATGTTGTGATGACCCGGTCTCTCCCATTTTGCTCAGGCCGTCGTCTCCACTTTTTCTTCTTCTTCTGCCGCGCCGCCTTCGTCGCCGAGTCTCCGACCCCTCGGCACCTCCCTACCCTCGTGTACCCTTCTAGTAGCCCCTAGAAGCGTTGGCACCCGCTGGAATGGTTTATTGCGGAGCTTTTGGTCATTATGCATTTCTGCCGTTTTGGTCGCCGCCGCTCATCGTCGGCTAGCCGCCGTTCTGGGACACCGCCAATGGTGTGGATGGTCCCGATGGGTGCGCAATGCTATTGCGGTTCCATTTTGGCACTTAGCTCCCGCCGCCGTGCCTTGGGTCGCGCATGCGACAAGCCGAGGGTGCCTCGGTTTTGTTGTCGGACGAAACGGCGGTGCCGTAATATCGTTCGGACACGCGAATGGCGTTCATTAATGATAATCATTGTTAATCATGGGTTAGTAATCATTAGCTGTCCTAAACCCACCTCCTCAGTCGCTTGCATGTGGGCCCGCACATTTTAATCACCCCGTGCGCTAAACCACGTGTGCGTGGCCCACTCGCCACGACCGTGGCCCGTCATTTCAAACCCCTCCTCGTGCGTGTGCGTTAAACCCGGCATGTGACTTGCGTCGCCACCGGTGGCCCCTATTGTCGTAGTCTGTTCAAATCATAAACGCCCAATCAACCTCACCGCTTGATATTGGATCGTGGCGGATCGTGGGGGCAATTGGATCGTCCAAGACTCCTCAATCCCAGCCCTTCATCGCTTGATCAACGGTCCGGTTGTGCGAGCAATTGACCGTCCAAGGTCACAATGATCCGATCGTTGGAATCAAATCCAACGTGCTTGGCAAGGCGCATGTTGAATCGGCCGCGTGCGCGTGGGCGTCGGATCTTTAATCGCGCCCACGCTGAGCCACGCTCTTTTCTTTTCGGTTGAGGATATAAAATTCCTCGGTGAGCTTTATCTTTCTACCGAAAAATGTTGTTAAAACTTTAGAAATTCATATCTTTTCATTATAAATCCTTTTGGGTGATTTGGTAGTGTTAATTTTCTTTTAGGCTAGAGATTAATCTAGAAATGTTTCAGTGCCCTGTTAAGAACCGAAATGTTGGGAATCGATTTTAGCCTTTTCAGCCTTTATTAAATATTCCAAAAATTGTTGTAAAACTTAGAAAATCCATAACTTGTTCTCTGTAAGTCCAAATAGAGCGAACTAAATTTTGTTAATTTCCTTTAGGGATGAACTTTAGTGAAGGACCAGTTTGCTAGTGGTCTTTGCTACTGATATAAATGATGTCCTAGTTTTAGAACTTAGAAAAATCATAACTAATTCGTTGTAACTTCAAATGACCTGAAATTTTATATGGGTTATCCCCACACCAGTAGGTAGCCACCCTAAAAATTTCAGCTCCAAAATCTTTCTAGAAAATATTTTTGCTACAGTGCTAATTATGGCCGAAAATAGGTTTTTAGGGAATATCTTTTGCACCACAAATCCAAATTAAGTTTTTCCAGTTTCTATGACTAGGTATATTAGTATTTTACCTTGTGTATAAATTTCGTCGCATTTGGGTAATTTTTGCTTGCTCTTTTGTTAAGTGTTGCTCGTCTTATTCGTTGTTTTCGCTCTTTCGCTTAGGATTCGATATTTGCGGAATCATGAGAACGACCCTCCGCAACAAATTGAGCAACAGCAAGCAGGCAAGCAGTTTGATCATTTCCCATTAATCCCATTACTTTTAAAGTCTAATATTTTGTTTAACTTCTATGTATGCATTGCTATTTTGTTGTTAAATTGATTAGTTAGACCTCTAGTTGCATAATCTGTAGGTAAATGGTTATCCTCTACTACCGAGCCTAGGTTATTTGTCGTGGTTAGAGTTCGATGGATGAACTCTTATCACTTAGTAGATTACGAATGAATATTGCTTAGCCATGCCTAGTTATCGGTAGTATTGGCGATCATCGACTTAGTCGATGATCTTGATCACACAACTACTTATACTACTCCATTATGTCCAACCCTTGTGTTTTATTGATTTACAAATCAAAAACTGAAAACAAAACTATATCTTGACTTGGGCACAATGGTATGTTGATGTGATCTGTTGGGTGTGTGGAATGGTGCCTAAGTCCCCAAGGACCGAGTTACTTGTGTCACTAAGCCAGCGCTTATTGCGTGCTAACCACACGAGGGGATATGGAACCTCTCTTGACTAAGTACTTTGGGAGGTGTTAATTATGAGCTGGTTGGTGGGTGTGTTACGTGTGTGTGTGTTTGTGGTGTTGGAAGGAGCATTAGCGACCGGTTAGGTTGTCTAATGTGTCTTTCTCCCGTGGGTTGCGGCTCTTAATTAGCATCGCCCACCGGAAAGCGTCTTGTTAGACTTAGCCATGCCCGCATACCAAAGGAAGTGTGCTAACCGTGGTCGTGGAAAGGCGGTCTATCGTGTGGGTACATTGGTACACCCGCAGGTTAAAACTATTCGAATAGCCTCGCCCTAGGTTATGGACATGCTTGGTAAGGTCGTGCAAGAACTAGACTACAACCTTTAAAAACTTAAACTTGACATGGGTGGTATGAAGGGTACTTCATGCTATTGTTGTGGTGGCTATGGGTTAGTCACTTCTAGGTTGGTGTTGTTCTCTATCTATTGTTATTATTGCCTCTCTTTATTTGAACAATAAAAGTTAATTGCAAACTTGCTTTGAATCTATTACCTCATCGCAAATGAAAACTTGCTTTATGTCAAAATAAGTCCGAGCCTCATCCACTTAAATAAAGCTTGCATGTAGTTAATTATAGTTCGTTATCTCACACGTCAGTCTTGCGAGTACAAAAACAAGTTTTGTACTCATCCGCTTTGCTTAATATTAATTGTTGCAGAGGAAGAAGGTGAGCCCCAAGGGCCTCACTTTTGTGAGTTGTGTTTGCACTGCTTGGGACGATTAGCTTGGCGGTCCGGTTGGTTGCCTTGTGGGTAAAGGCACACCGATTGGCTTTTGTTTATCGCCATCTTATGGCCTTTTTGCTTCCGCTGTGTATTTACTTATTTGTGTGTCATTTGGCCGGTTGGCCTCTCTTTTGTAATAACTCTCTTTATATTATCTATGTCTTTCAGTTGTTGCTTTTGCTTCGGCTCTATGTGTATGAATGGAGTTGATGCACGATTTTGTAACGGGGTGTGTATACTGCATTTCTGGGAAGTATACATATCTCGAGGCTTGGTTTATTTGATTTGTACTGTTAGGACCAAGTGGATGGTTAAACAGTACAAGCCGAATAAACCGGGGTCCTCACAGCTTATAAGAGGATTGATTTTGACTGTGTGATCATCGTGATTGTACACTTGGACTACCTAGAGAAAGTACTTGTGAGTACTAGGTGACCTGTTGATGAGGACATCACTTCGACTGATATGAACACTCCTCTTGCTACTACCATGAATGATGTCCAAGGTCCAATTACTCGGGCACGTGCTCGTCAACTAAATTATCAGGTAAATTCGTTTCTAGGGATGAGTGTATCACTTAAGAACTCTATGATGCTGCCTAATGGAGATGATTTGCTTGTGCTTAGGAATCTAGGGCGGACAACAAGGAGTTGATGATATGGATCAAGGAAGGAGAAGACAATAACAATGGCCAAAGGAGATGAAGAATTTATGGCCTCCAACTCAAAGAGCTTCGGCCACCATTTACCTGGTGCTGCGTCACCTTTTCTTTAGCCTACAAGACTTGTATCCGAGTCCTATGGGCTAACTTGGCCCGTATGGCCCATATGTGGAACAACCACTGTAATACCCTGAACGTCGTTTCGGCTTCGGATTTAAATTAATCGCAGAGTCGCCCGGTTTTTCGGTAAAGCCCGGGAAGGGAAGAAATATATTTTTTTGGTTTTAGCATAAAGTGAAAGAAGTATAGAAAAGAATGTATTCTTTTTTTTATTTAAATAAATCCTTTTCGACGGGTAGGAGGGTGGGCTCGCCACCTTGGGCGGAGGCCCAAGGGTGGCCAAACCCACCCTCCAACCCTACCCGCCCCACCTCTTTTCCTCCCCTATTTCACAGCCCCTCCTTCCCTTTCCCTTTCCCAGCCGCCGCTCCTCCCCTCCCTTCCCCATGGGTGCGCCATTGGTGCAAAGGAGAAGAAGGAGAAGAAGGAGAGAAGGAGAAGGAGAAGAGAAGGAAGGGAAGGAAGAGAGGAAGAGGAGAATAAAAGAGGGTGATCCCCAAGGTTAGGTAATTTCCCTCACCCCAATCCCTCTGTTTTATGCTGTATTTAGGTTCTTGGTCCAAGTTTTGTGGGGATTAGCATTTTAGAAACCCCGATTAGAGAATCCCTGTTATGCCTGTAGATTGATTCGCGCAGTGCTGCTGTTCATGCAGTTTAGACCCCTAATACGATTTTTCCCGAGGTCTCCCAAAAGGAAAAACGTATAGGACGACGATACGCATCTACTGTATTTTGTTCAGATTTATTGGCCGTGTAATTTAGTCGTACCAGGATCTGGAATCTCGCTGTCCATCAGGGTTGCAGACAGGGACAGACCGCTGTTCAGATGGGAATTAGGGATAGTAGATGAATTCTATATTTTTGGAAACCATTGAGAAAGTTGTAGGGAATTTAGTAAGCTAGATTCTGTATAAAAATAAGAATTTTTAGAGCCATACTCTGTTGTTGGGAAGTTTTTGAACCTGACTGTCCTGACCGACAAAATAGGGGATGTTCTCTGTTTTGAGCATTTAGTTACACCATGCTAAGAACAAAATAAAAATATATGATCTACATGAAAAGTGTAGGTATTTAAGTGAGGAATCCAGATATATATCTTTTGCTATGATTAGTCTTATATTTTTAAAGATAGGAAAATGTTAAGCAGCGCCGCTGCAGTGGGGATATTGTAGAACCGTTATGCGGGAAAGGATGTTGTGGGATTTCGGGGCTTAGCAACACCTTTGCTTCTTAAGAATCATTTTTGATTGCTGTTGTATGGTGCTGAGGTGTACTTTTGAACAGGTGGTTTTGCTCCTGATCGTACGTGATTGCGTCGCTTCGCCGGTAGAGGCAAGTAAATGTAGCGGTTGTGCTACGGTTTAACCCGTTATTCTTAGTACTTGCACTATGTATGATTGATGTAATGTTAAATGATATGCCATGGTTACATGTTTTCTAAGTAAGAATGTGGTAGCAAGATATTAATCAATTGCTATGTTTGGATGAGTTTGGGTAGTATTGTGGTAATTTGCTTAATGAGCCAAATGCGGAATATGAAAATAAACTCAATGTGGACATGTTGATAATTCCTTATGGTTACATTCATGATGATCATGTTGTGGTCTATGTGGTAGAATTCCCTTTAGATCGACTGATTTTGATCTTGGTGAATCGAGTGGGGGTTATGTGGTAATGGTCTTATGACACAATGGTATTGTGCTTAATGAGACACATGTGGATTATGAGGAAGTATTCATGATGAGTATGTTGTTGACCTTCGTGGTTAAATTCTTGTGGTTTATGATAATCATATCATTCATGACATGTCATAACATTTGCATTGTGGATGTCGCCGCTTATAGCCGCGACCGTACCGGTACAACATCGTGCATTGCCGTAGCACGATGCACACTTTTACCTTATTGGGTAAAGGTGCAGTGGAGCATAGCATGCATATGCATTACATTGTGGAAAGATCATTTGCATACTTATGCAATATATTGAGGTGAAGTTATTTTGCAAACAAACGCAACTTCATAGTTGCAATGTGGAAATTGACTCATGAGAGTCTCTTGTGGTATGAGTAATGTGGTTGTGGTTGTGGAATGGGGTTCATCCCTTGTGGTATGGTAGAGGTTGTGATTGTGGCATGAGATTCTTCTCTCTTGTGGTAATTGTTGATAGCGATTGTGGATGTGAGAAATAGTAAAGTTATGAGGTAAAATATGTTAATACTTTATTGTCATTGGTAGTGGTAGTGGTGAATAATATGAAGCGATTGATCAAGATTCAATTGTTAATATTTTACTATCATTGGTAGTAAATATGGTTGAGGCTATAATTGTGATCATTATGGGAATTGGATATTGATGCTTAATATCTTTGTAGTTTAATTAGCTTGTAAATGAATGTGGATTCACATTATGGATGTGGACATATGGATACTTTAATGATGTTGTATATTTGTTGGTAGTCCGAATAGCTCATTAAGCAGTTTGCTTCTTTGAGATTTTTATCTCACCCTTGTTTTCCCCTACAGGAGATTGTTGAGCATTCATTGGATGGGTAGAGCGGCACCACAATAATGCACTTGGTTCATCAACTCATGTTGTAATAAAGTCGATGAAATTCTAGCCAAATGCTTAACTATTTGTGGATGATTATGTTATTTAATAAGGATGGACTTGTGAACCATTCTTTGATTAATCTGCTAGAGGTTGTTTAATTATTGAACTTGTTACCGTTATCCTTATTCCCTTAGTTGTTTATGCTTCCGCTTAATGCTTCTTGTCTAGAGATGTTGCCGAAATAATTTATCTTGAAATTATTGGCTAGCTGTAGAGTGGTTTAGTAGCATTCGAGGGTAATGTGGGTCCTGGGGAATTTCAGCCACCCCAAGGGGCCCATTACTATTCATGTGAACAATAACTTGGCCACGTGAACAGTACCCTACCTAGGGTTTCCACCTCCTAGTCGCCCTCCTCATATAGGAGCTGTCGCCCTTTAGTCCAATTTGGGTTTTTCTTAGATAATATTTTGCTTTGCAGTTTTCACTGTTCATGGGTTTGAGGAACCCCAACTTGTGTGCTTCAATTATTATTCGCAATACAGATTGCATCTTCTACTCTCTTGCTTGTGTTCTCGATTTGCTTGCAGGAGATAGCCTTCTTGGCGAGGTCAACCGCGTTCGGCACGGTTGATAACCAACGAAGCAGTGGTGTAGTGATTGCGAGGGGATCGACCTATTCGGGTCGGAGCCTTCAGATCATCAACATCGTGTTCTCCACAATCAACGTATCAGTACCTATCGGAAGATCGGACCACACTCACATTAGTTGGTATCAGAGTTTCAGTTGCCCGTTAGGTAATCTCAGTTTTTCCCCTGTTAGTTTAGTTACTGTTCATCGCCATAAAATCCAGAAAATTAGCCCCACAAAAATATTGTGTTCGTCGCGTTCTTCCGCTGTCCCATCACCCCTTGTGCCATTGCAATTTTTATTTGAGTGTTTTGCTTGTTGAAATTTTGGTTGCATTGTCGAGTCGAGTGCTGATCTCTAGTTTAGTTCGAGTCTAGTTCATCATTGTCTAGTTGCATCCCGTGTTTCCTTTGTGTAGTTTCGTCATTGTGTCAAGTCTCTATCACATCAACTCAATCTTGTGTCACGCCAAACCCATCCGCTGCCATCCCTGCCTCGCCGCCACAAATCGCTGTCGCGACTATCACGACCACCACACCACTCCTTGCCGCGCCCCCACAGACCCGCTGCCGCGCCACCAACCACATCCCCTGCCGCGGCCACCCTCACTGCTGCATCCACCCTGTCGTGGCAACCATCTCCTACCGCGGCAAAACCCTGCCTTTGGCCGCCGCGGCAGCCGAACGACTTGGCCTCTTGTGGCCACAAACCCTAGTTGGTTTCGGTGTGTAACAGAGAAGAAAAAGAAGAAAAAAAAAGAGAAAGAGTTTGATTTTGTGTTGAGAAAAAGAACAGAGGAAAAAAATAGAAAAAAAAAACAAAAGAAGAGAAAAATCGGTGTCTATCTGTCCGAATTATGGAAAGTGCATCAAACTTGCACAAAACATAGTGAAAATTGCTGGAGCCCTTCATGATATAGCCACCAGATTCCAGAAAAAATTTGGGCACGTTTGGCCTACGGGATCAAAAGATATAGCAGTTTGAAGTTGAAACCGAAACGAATTCGAGTCCGTTTCCGACACCCTTTCAGTAAAACGGGCATAACTTTTGCATACGAACTTCTTGTGCTCATTTCGAAGCTATCGACGACGCGCATCTGAAAACTTGACAAGCAAAATGCCTGTCGCCTTCCAAGACCCCCAAAATCGGCCATCTTTAGCCCCAAAAATCGCGTCGGAAGTTTTCGGTTTTCTGTTGTTTGCGATTCTTTTGGTCTTGCCTTCGGAATTTGGGGTTTGTCCAGTTGAGAAAGTTGTAGATCTCGTCGAAACCTTTCAAACGAGTATATATAAGCCACATAAAACTTTGCTTGTTCATCGTTTGAAACTAGCTATTGTATCTGCTCAATCTAGAGGGCCGTCTACGTTGCACATTTTCTCCGTTTTTGTGCTCTACATCGCGTGAACGATCTTGTGCCCTTAGAATGAAGTTTGAGTAGTTGGCTAGCGTCTCTCCTAGCACTTGTTGTGAGGCTTTCCATTGCTTACATCAAGTCACATTGATCGTTGCGTGTGCGTACATACACTTCTTTCCATAGGATGGTGATTCGCTAGCTTTGATTAGGCTATGATCAGCAACATTGGCTAAGTACTTTGAACAATCTTTCAACTTGCATTAACTGAATTGATTATTGTTAATCAGTTGCTACATATTGTGCCTTCCAAGCTCCACCTACTCTTGATCAGAACAGGTTCCCTCTTGCAATCGTACCCACGCTCGACACGGTATCACGAACCAGCCACCGGCTGTACCACCTCCTGTAAGCTTTGGTAAGAACACTTGTAAGAGTGTGATAAGACGCTTGAGAGTGTGTGATTCCACCTTCCATCACCTAGTAGTTGATAGGGATAATACCTTTGTGTTGTCCTTTGTTTCCTACTAACCATGGTAGGTGAGACGTTTGATGAGAAAGAGTGTGTGTTAAAGGGGGAACTCATGATGCTTTTGGATGAACAACTCGCTACCATTAATGAGGATATTGACAGAAAGTTATAGGCTACTACAACCGCATTACAGCGCTCAATCAACGATAGTATTGCAGCGCTCACCACACGCCTTGAAAGAATGGTAAACCAGCCACCAAACAATGGACGCGAGTATGAACATGATGCAACCCAAGATCTTGAGGTGGGAGATGATAATGAGAGGCAAAACTGTGATGCTCAAGATGCATGTCTACGACACCGCCTACAACACAACCGTCACGGTATGGGAGGTAATAATTTTCAGCACCACAATGTTCGTGTTAATGATGACCCATTTGCTAAAGTTAAATTTACCATACCATCTTTTGCGGGTGTTTATGATGCTGAAATTTATCTAGATTGGGAGATGACAGTTGAACAAAAATTTAATGCCCATCTAGTTCCTAAAGTGCATAGAGTTAGGCAAGCTACAAGTGAATTTAAAGATTTTGCTATTATTTGGTGGAATCAAGTAGTTAATTCTGGCTTAACACCTGATACATGGGATAGATTGAAGGTAGCTATGCGTGCTAGATTTGTTTCTCCTACTTTTAAACGTGATATGCGTAAGAAATTGCAGCGCTTAGACCAAGGTAATAGATCTGTCGAGGAATATTACCAAGAATTACAAATAGGTATGCTGCGTTGTAATGTTGTTGAGGATGAGGAGGATAAGATGGCTCATTTTTATGGGGGCTTAAGGCGTGAAATTCAGGACATAATTGATTACAAGGAGTATAATGATATCAATAGGTTGTTCCAGCTTGCTTGTTTGGCAGAAAAAGAATTACAGGGAAGACAACAAAGAACTAGGAGCCACTTTGGAAGTACGTCTGCATCGAGATCGACGCCGGGGCAAGCCAAGACAGCCCCACCTCCTGCTTTCCGGTCTGGTGCCCCCTCCATGAGTAGGGCACGTTCAGCAGCACCACCACCACCGTTACGCGCACCCGAGACGAGCAAATCCACTAGTGTGCAGGCACCAGCGTAGAGCTCTTCATCAGTTGCTTCCACGGGTCGTACAACGGGGATTATATGCCACCGTTGCAAAGGGATGGGACACGTTATGAAAGATTGCCCCAATCAGCGAGCGTACATTGCGATAGAAGATGGTGGTTACGTAAGTGGTAGTGATGTTGAGGATGAATATGCTCTTGCAGCTAACCTTGCAGGTAATGATGATGATCAAGAGGAGGAACATAGCGATGGGGAGGAAATTTTAGGTACCGCTGCTACGGAGAATTATAGGACCATAATTGTGCAACGAGTGTTGAGCACTCAAATGGAGCAAGCGGACAAGATACAACGCCATAATTTGTTTCAGATGTTCCTCATCGTCAAGGATTGTCGTGTTCGTGTTATAATTGATGGTGGGAGTTGTAATAACTTGGTAAGTTTAGATTTGGTCAAGAAGCTTGGTTTGACCACACGTGCACATCCTCATCCATACCACATTCAGTGGTTCAACAACAGCGGTAAGGTGAAGGTAACACAATCTGCAAGAGTGCATTTTTTCATTGGTTCCTATCATGATGCTGCTGATTTTGACGTAGTGCCTATGCAAGCTTGCTCACGTTTATTAGGTCGTCCATGGGAATTTGATACTGATGCAACTCATCATGGTAGAAGTAATAAGTACTCTCTTATGCACCAAGGAAAGAAAATAATTTTGCTACCTTTGACACCTGCTGAAATTGTGCAATGTGAAAAAGAGATAGCTGCAAATGAGAGGAAAGAACATGAACCTGAAAATCAACAAGTAGTGAAGAATATTTTCCCACCTAAGAAAGAGAAGTTGGCACCTAGTTCTAGAACTGAGGGAATTAAATTAAAGGGTTGTGTCATGCTTGCAACCAAATCTGATCTTGCTGAAATTGTCGATAATGATATGCCATGTTATGCTTTGATATGCAAAGACACTTTATTTTCACTTGATGATATATCTAGCTCTTTGTCGTCTGCTGTGACTAACCTTTTGCAGGAGTATGAGGGTGTGTTTCCAGCTAAACTACCCCCGGACTGCCACCTATTAGAGGGATTGAACACCAAATTGACTTAATTCCGGGAGCGACTTTGCCAAACCGTGCGGCGTATAGAACCAATCCGGAGGAGACTAAGGAAATTCAACGACAAGTCCAAGACCTTTTGGACCAAGGGTATGTACGAGAAAGCCTTAGTCCTTGTGCTGTTCCTGTTCTTTTGGTTCTTAAGAAAGACGGTAGTTGGCGTATGTGTGTTGATTGTAGAGCCATTATTAATATCACAATACGGTATCTTCATCCTATTCCTAGGTTGGACGACATGCTAGATGAGTTGAGTGGTTCTATTATTTTCACAAAGATTGACTTGCGTAGCGGGTACCACCAGATTAGAATGAAATTGGGAGATGAATGAAAAACAACGTTTAAAACTAAGTTCGGGCTATATGAGTGGTTAGTGATGCCTTTTGGTTTAACTAATGCACCTAGCACTTTCATGCGTTTGATGAATGAAGTTTTGCGTGCTTTCATTGGAAAATTTGTGGTGGTTTATTTTGATGATATTCTGATATATAGCAAGTCATACGAAGAACACCTGAATCATTTACGTGTTGTTTTTAATGCTTTGCGAGATGCACGTTTGTTTGGTAACCTTGAGAAGTGCACCTTTTGCACCGATTGAGTATCGTTTCTTGGCTATGTTGTTACTCCACAGGCATTGAAGTTGATCGGCCAAGATCGTCGCTATCCGAGTTGGCCGCCTCCTAAAACGATCACACAAGTGCGGAGTTTTCTGGGCTCATTGGCTTCTATCGGCGCTTTGTTCGAATTTCAGCACCATCGCTGCACCTGAATGAGCTTACAAAGAAGAGTGTTCCTTTACTTGGGGCACCATACAACAACAAGCTTTGACGCTCTCAAAGATAAGTTGACACACGCCCCTTTGCTTCAACTACTGATTTTTGCAAGACTTTTGAATTAGAATGTGATGCTAGTGGCATAGGTCTTGGTGGTGTGTTAATTCAAGAAGGAAAACCTGTTGCTTACTTTAGTGAAAAATTAAGTGGGCCTAGTTTGAACTATTCTACCTATGATAAAGAATTATATGCTCTAGTTCGAACTTTGGAAACATGGCAACATTATTTATGGCCCAAAGAGTTTGTAATACATTCTGATCATGGATCTTTGAAGCATATTCGAAGTCAAACCAATCTGAACCGTAGACATGCTAAGTGGGTTGAGTTTATTGAGTCTTTCCCTTATATCATTAAACATAAAAAGTGTAACAGCCCCAATTTTATGAACAGTGATAAACTATTTTCTGAACAATATTGAGGTGTTGTTCATAGCATCACTGTTCATCTTTTCAGATGGGGCCTTATGTTACAAATTAAAACCTTCCTTTTCTAGCCAAAATCCAAAACCTATTTGAAGTTTCTAAGGAAATATAAGTTAGTGCTTGTATTATTGACTGGGAAGTATTTTTCTTAAAGCCTAGATTAATTATCTTGGCCAAAAATAATTTTTGTTGAGTTCTTATAAATTATTTTGACTTGGAAGAAAAATATTTGACTTTAAATAAACCTATTCGGCTAGGGTAATTATTTATGTACTTTATAAAGTGAAACTGTGGTTTTAGAAATTTATTTGGGAAATATATTATCACAGTAGCCTCCTTGCAAAATTTCATGATTTTACAAATTTATTTACTATTTCTAAAGCCCAGTCAAACTTTTAAACTTTGAATTTAGAGTTTGGTCAACTCTTCCGGTCTAAACCCAAGCCCTAGCACTGTAGCGACTCGAACCCCATGAGGTTGGGTCCAACTGGTGCAATTTGGTCCGACTCAGTCACGCTCGGGAGCGAGCCCAACTCTTCACGTGACGCGAGTCGTTGATCTCCAATCGAACGGGCGGGGTTGCGACGACGCGTGGGCTGTCCACGTATGCAAAGCAATCTCCACCCTTGGATCTTGATCGAGCGACCGAGAGGCGCGATAACAATAGGACCACTCCGGATCCCCTCTTGATCCCCACCGTTGATCCTAGATCCAACCGCTACGCCCTTTTTGTTTTGAACTTAAAGGCGCGCAGTTGTCGTTGACCGTTGGATTCAAATCGTACGGTGTTCCTTTTTACCGCGTGCTTTTAGATCTTGGTTTTATGAGACCGTTGGATTTGATCGTAGGGTCTATATTGAGATAACATTCGGACCACTCCGGTTCTTTCTTCAATCTTGACCGTAGAAAGCCAATCTGACGGTACCACGTCATCCCTTTTTAAAAGTGACATGTATCCTTTTAGATCGATCGTTGGATTCTAATCCAACGCTCCTTTTTGAATTTAACCACCGGACTCGTAGGGCTCTATTTAAATCTCAATTGTCCAATTGAGATCGCATGGCCCATATTAATTGATATCGTTTAAATTCTTTTAAACACTGGGTTCATCGTAGCCACCCATTTCTAATCGGACGGTCGATGTTCTTTCGCGTTTTAGGAGGCGCGCGCGACTGCGGCTGCCAGCGGGGCCCGCATGTCAGGGAATCGTCTCTCTTCCTCCTTGCCTCTGTGCGACGTCGCCGGCTCTGTAACCGGAGTAGAGGCGTTATCCAAGGATCAGGCAACTATTATCTGGATATTTAGCCCTAATTGGACACCTCATCAGCTCTAGACACTTCCCTTTTTCCCTGTAGCTCAACATCTATATATATACCCTAGCTTTTGCTACTGCCATTGTTGACCGAAGGAGCTCTTCATCTTCCATTGCCGATCCAGTGGAGTTTCTTGCTCCTATCAATTGCTTATCCATCTTAAACGTCATAGCTGATGCTTTGTCTTGAAGATATACCATGCTTTCACAACTTGACTTCAAAATCTTTGGATTAGAGACAATAAAGGAGCAATATGTGCATGATGCTGATTTTAAAGATGTGTTGCTTAGTTGTCAAGAGGGAAAGGGTTGGAATAAATTTGTGGTGTATGAAGGGTTCTTGTACCGTGCTAACAAGCTATGCATTCCAGCTAGCTCCGTTCGTCTTTTGTTGTTAGAGGAGGCGCATGGAGGAGGATTAATGGGTCACTTCGGCGTAAAGAAGACCGAGGACATTTTGACCCACCACTTTTATTGGCCAAAGATGAGGCGAGACGTCGAACGCTTCATTGCCCGCTACACCTCGTGCCAAAAGGCTAAGTCACGACTTAATCCTCATGGTTTATACATGCCTCTTCCTGTTCTAAGCACACCTTGGGAAGATATTTCTATGGACTTTGTTTTAGGTCTCCCTAGAACAAAGAAGGGGAGAGATAGCATTTTTGTTGTCGTGGATAGATTCTCTAAGATGGCTCATTTTATACCATGTCATAAAAGTGATGATGCTACAAATGTTGCTGATTTGTTCTTTAAGGAAATTGTTCGCTTGCATGGTATTCTGAATACGATAGTTTCCGATCGTGATGCTAAATTTCTTAGTCATTTTTGGAGAACTTTGTGGGCTAAATTGGGGACTAAGCTGTTATTTTCCACTACTTGTCATCCCCAAACCGATGGACAAACTGAGGTAGTCAATAGAACCTTGTCTACTATGCTTAGGGCTGTGCTTAAAAAGAATTTAAAAATGTGGGAAGAATGTTTACCTCATGTGGAATTTGCTTATAATCGCTCACTGCATTCTACCACAAAGAAATGCCCTTTTGAGATTGTTTATAGTTTCATCCCTCGTGCACCTATCGACTTGTTACCTCTTCCACTTGGAGAAGGTAAATCTTGATGCTCAACAACGTCTTTGATTTGATATTTAAGATGCATGAGACAACTAAAGAGAACATTGAGCTTATGAATGCTAAATATAAAGTTCTTTGGTAGTCGTGACTCAAGCATGTTACTTTTGAACTGGTGATCTTGTGTGGTTACACTTGCGTAAAGAGTGATTCCTGAATTGAGATAGTCTAAACTCATGCCTCGTGCAGATGGTCCTTTTAAAGTGCTTGAACGTATTAATGATAATGCATATAAGTTAGATTTGCCTGCGGATTTTGGGGTTAGCCCCACCTTTAACATTGCAGATATATGACCATTCTTCAGAGCGGAAGATGAGCTTGAGTCGAGGACGACTCCAATTCAAGAAGGGGAGGATGATGAGGACATCACTTCGACTGATATGAACACTCCTCTTGCTACTACCATGAATGAAGTCCAAGGTTCAATTACTCCGGCACGACTCGTCAACTAAATTATCAGGTAAATTCGTTTCTACGGCTGAGTGTATCACTTAAGAACTCTATGATGCTGCCTAATGGAGATGATTTGCTTGTGCTTAGGAATCTAGGATGGGACAGCAAGGAGTTGATGATATGGATCAAGGAAGGAGAAGATAATAACAATGACCAAAGGACATGAAGAAGTTGTGGCCTCCAACTCAAAGAGCTTCGGCCACCCATTACTTGGTGTTGCGTCACCTTTTCTTTAGCCTACAAGGCTTGTATCCGAGTCCTATGGGCTGACTTGGCCCGTATGGCCCATATGTGGAACAACCACCCCAGGGGTCTATTACTATTCATGTGAACAGTAACTTGGCCATGTGAACAGTACCCCGCCTAGGGTTTCCACCTCCTAGTCGCCCTCCTCATATAGGAGCCATCACCCTTTAGTCCAATTTGGATTTTTCTTAGATAATATTCTGCTTTGCAGTTTTCACCGTTTATCGGTTTGAGGAACCCCAACTTGTGTGCTTCAATTATTATTCGCAATACAGATTGCATCTTCTACTCTCTTGCTTGTGTTCTCGATTTGCTTGCAGGAGATTGCCTTCTTGGCGAGGTCAACCGCGTTCGGCATGGTTGATAACCAACGGAGCAGTGGTGTAGTGATTGCGAGGGGATCGACCTGTTCGGGTCGGAGCCTTCGGATCATCAACGTCGTGTTCTCCACAATCGACGTATCAGTACCTATCGGAAGATCGGGCCACACTCACATTACCTGTTAAGGAAAACAACATCACCTCAACAAGTAAGGCAAGTTATACCCTTGATCATATTGATCCCATTATTTCAAATTATTTAAATTATGTTTTAAAGTATTATTGCATGCTTATTTCTATTCAATGTATTTTAAATTTCTGTTTTAAATTCATGGATATCCCTAAATCCTTTGTATTGCCAAATTTGATAATTGAATCAAATACATTGTTACCCTAGACAAAACCTAGTTGATACGTAGTATGAACTAGGATCATTTGAAAAGACCTGTTATGGAAAATAACATCACCTCAGTACTAGGTGATCTGTTAAGGAAAACAACATCACCTCAACAAGTAAGGCAAGTTATACCCTTGATCATATCGATCCCATTATTTCAAATTATTTAAATTATGTTTTAAAGTATTATTGCATGCTTATTTCTATTCAATGTATTTTAAATTTCTGTTTTAAATTCATAGATATCCCTAAATCCTTTGTATTGCCAAATTTGATAATTGAATCAAATACATTGTTACCCTAGACAAAACCTAGTTGATACGATAGTATGAACTAGGATCATTTGAAAAGAATTATGCTTAGCCATGCTTATTGACCAAACATGTTTGATTTGGGGAAGTTTAGCCAAATGATAAACTATTGTTTAAAAGTCTATGGCATTGGTTTGTCATGGAAGATTTTGCAAATTTCTTTGAAAAGCAAAATGAAAATAGATTTGGACTTGGGCGAAATGGATAAAGGGTGGATGTAGGTTTATGCATAGGCTTAATCCGGTTAGGGTTAAGGCCCACGGTTTAATTTGTAAGACGCCCAAGTCAGTTAAGGACTGGTCTTCGAGTGTATGATGCTACGTCTTACCGTACTACCACAACTCTGGAATGGGACAAATTTGGCTAAATAATTTATGATGTCTTAGTGTCATTTGTGCTATGTTGTTTGTATTGGTGTCGGTCAAACAGTAGTCCCATCTGGCGCAAGAGGGTGCTCCCAGAGGACGGTCAGTCCAATGGCAGCGAAACCTTAGCGGGCATGAATACATTAAGACAGAACATTGTAAAGGCCTCGTGATAATCACTTAGTCGCACACCTACGGAAGTGTGTGAGCGGACAGTACAAGTTGATTATCTCTTGTGGGTAAAGTTGTACAACCTCTGCAGAGTGTAAAACTATTCGAATAGCCATGTCCACGGTTATGGACATGCTAGCAAAATTACTCAAAGTTAGACTTTGGTTTTGTTTTCAAATAACTTCATCAAATGGTTTTGGATTTCTATCCAATTGGAAATTCGGGCAGGTAGCCTTGTGATAGGAGGATATCCATCACCATATTTCATATGGAGGTTATCATACTATAAAATTGAGAATTTATAAAATAAATTTTAGTTATAGAATAACTGCTTTGGAACTTAGTACAAGTATTTAAAGAAAATGCTGCTTTATGCAAATCAACTAATAAGCCATTCTTTGTTACATCCATGTATGCATGTCATTCTGTTATTTGACGGGTGTAAATTGCGAGCACGGTAGTTGTGCTCATACTTGCTTTATGAAAATAAAATCTCAGAGGAGAAGGACTTTGCAACCAGTATGGATCTCGACGACTAGGCCGCTTCACCAGTCGATTGCCTGTGGCAGATTGCTGGACTCTAGTACTTCTTCTTCGTCTTCCGCTGTGTTCTTTATTGTTGGCTTGTAAGCCTCTTTTGTAATAAACTCTGTTGATTATTAACAAAGTTGTGATATGAATTTGTTACCATATTTGTTTACTGTGTGAACTAGCGACTGATCATGGGACTAGTTCGGTTATGCACAGAGAATTTGGGATACTAATCCCGGGTCCTGACACTCCACCTCCTAATCCTAGGAAATACTCCCTCAAAAGTTCGTTGGTGACCAACACAGTATTAGCCTACACTAGACTAGGTTGTTAGTCTTTGCATACCTGGTACATGCGTAAGACCAAAGATAAAGGGTACGATTCTGGAATCGTCGTCAGATACACGAAGGAGCATTTCCTCCACGAGCCGGGCCACTTCGTCATGGGCTTCAACGACTTATTCGACATATTCAACCTCTAAGCCCTCGACGCCTCGCTTCTACGATGCTGACACTGTAAGTGTGTACAAACCATTGCTTATGTATAGATACATGATGAAAATATCACAACTCATTGCTTATATGCATAGATACATGATGAAAAATATCCGGGGATGCGGAGAACCGGTGGGTTTCCTCGATCCACACGTGGTCTCTGAGCAAACCATCAAGGAAGACGTATCCTACGTTGTGAAATACATAACGGCGGGATTGCTTGCTCAGGACGACAAGGACTACATACTGGTGCCCTACAACCAGAAGTAAGTGCTTCACTACTTGCTATACAAATTTCATTTGTACTTTATACACAGCACAAACTTAGGTTTAATGACTATAGCGACATACATGATCGTAGTTTCCATTGGATCCTTTTAGTCATTGTACCAAAGAGGAACAAGGTAATATACCTTGATTCCCTACTCAGCAAAACACACGACTTCACCCTTGTGCAAGGAATACTCGACAGGTATGTTCATTTCCTCTATACATAACTCTATTATAGTCTTCCTTCGTTTGAAATGGCCAAGGATAACTTTTTGGAGACATGTAGGTCGTTCATCGCCTATGTTGCCGATGGAGGGTTATACAACGGATCGAGCGCCACACTGCAACACATGACGAGATTTCCGGTACGCGCTATAACACAATAATCCTATATCATACTTCGTAATAATGCGTCTCGAACTGATTATACATATATATGTAATTCTATTTTTGTAGTGTCGCCAGCAAAAACAAGAACAATGTGCATTCTACGGTTGCCATCATATGCACGAAATCATGAGTGCTAAGATGAAGGATCCTGGGGTTTGTCAATCTCGCAATAATTATTTCCTAATTATAAATTTAAATATATATGCTTACTACTTTACTCCTGCTAGCTATAGGGCTTGAACATACAATTAGATTCACTCGTTACGAGGGAGCTCTTGGATGTTTGAGGGAGACTCTGCAGCTTCATCATGATGGATATCGTTCACACCGATGGAGAGTTTCACTCCGTCGACGCTAGTGAACTACCTTCAAACAATTGATTCAATTGTAATTCACTTTGAGTAGTTGTAATTCAATTGTAACTCTAGCGACAGTAATTGAACATATTCTTTTGTAATTGATTTTGAGTTGTCAACGATTGATTCATCTGTGATATCTATCTATTTTCTGCATGCTTGTTTTCACAGGGCATGGCTAGCAATTCCTGAAGCTAGCCGAAAATCAAAAAAATTTAGTTAGGATTAAAGAACAATCACACACGGTTCGATCGTTAAACCGTCTGTGATATATATGATATTACAGACGGTTCTAGTTACCAACCATCGTTGATATGATGATATCACAGACAGACGGTTCTAGTTACCAACCATCGTTGATATGATGATATCACAGACAGTGGGGTAACTAGAACCGTCTGTGATATATGTGATATCACAGACGGTTGGTAACTAGAACCGTCTGTGATATCATATTATATCACAGACGATTTTTGAACAGTCTGTGATAACCGCTGTTATCACAAACGTAACAAAACACAAACGGTTCGAAAATCGTCTGTGATGACGGTTCCGAACCGTCTGTGATGACTGTTTCTGTAGTAGTGCATTGTCGTAGCTGCTCCTGCGCTCACCATCGGTGTGCCAGTGCATTAGGCCACCTCCGGCCTCACCGTCAGTACCAGCTGGTGCGCAAGAGTATGGAGATTCAGTTTTGGGCACTCTCTGACCCCTACAAGTATCACGCCGTCAGCGAGAAGTGTGAGCGCCAGCGCTACCCCACGACTTTTTGTCAGTCGAGTACTGTAGCTCATCATTAGCGTCTTAACTGCGGTCATTAAGACCAAATCAACGTTTAGTTATTGGGTTAGCCCTAATGTTTCATTGACATGCGGGCCCCACGGCTTAAGTGCACAGTGAAAACTCCTTCCAACCATATAGTCGAAACTCCATTTGACCACGTAGTCGAAACCCCTTCCGACCAGGTGGTCGAAACCTCCTTCCGACCATGTAGTCAAAACTCCATTTGACCACGTAGTCAAAACCCCTTCTGACCAGGTGGTCGAAACCTCCCTCTAACTAGGTGGTCAAAACCTCCCTCTGACTAGGTAGTCGAAACCTCTCCGACCACGTAGATGAAACTTCTCCGACCAAGTGCAATTGAAAACGTTGAATAGTACTCGAAACTGGATTTATCAAACCGAACCAAAATGAAACTTTAATAACTTTTGCTAAGAAACTCCAAAATGAGTTGATTTTTGTCTCTAAATTTGTCTAAAATCATATTCTACCTGAATATGTAAAAATATTTTGATTTGGTTACTGTTTGAATTTATTTGCATTATTGAATTGATTTTCGGCTCTTTTTGCTTTTAGACGTCAATTGCGCGAACGAAATCTTCGACGACCAACCGATCCATATTCAGAACAACCTGAGCAAGGCAAACACCCCCTTTGATCATATTGATCCCAGTATTTTAATTATTGTACTTTGTTTTGTAAACCCTATTATGCATGTGTGTATATTCTGTATGAAAATGCTAAGAATGGGAACTCGGTAGTTGTAAATTCCTACTTGCTACATAAATCACCTTGAAATATTTATCCTTACTATTGTAGACATTAGGTTATGGATTAGACAATATATAATGTTAACTGGGGAATTTGAGTGCGAATATCGCACATCTGCTAAATAGAGCGATAGATTTTCCTGAAATGTTATAAAAGGACAATACGATAAATATGAATTTGAGAGATTTTGAAAAATTTCTAAAGGAGGCATCTCTATTTTTTTTGTATAAAAATGAAAATAAAAACATAATTTTCGATGCGGGCGAGTTATATTATATTCTGAAAAAATGGGAAAGGAGTCTCACTAGTAGAGAGGGGGAGATTCTCGCCCAGGTCAATTAAGGACCAAACACCGGTATTTACAACCTAAGCGCAAGCGTACAACTATAGTGCTAGTATGGTATGGCCTTGGCTAATTAAGTTATCCATATCTAGCCTTGCATGAGGGGTAGGCAGTAGACGTGTCATATACCGAAGGATAGGTATGCCGACACAACGACGAATGCCTCACTGAGATGGGGATACCTGGGCGAAGTGTAAAAAACGTAGCACCAAGACGGGTATGCCTCGGTTCAGTAAGCAATAACATTCGATGGGTTAAGTGCATGGTTAGGGCTAGATCATGTGAAGGCTCGACACGTGCTCTAGATTGCTTACCTACGGTAGTGAGTGGTGGAATCGTCGGGTGCCAAACAAACTAGAGAATTCATGTACTGTGGGTAAAGTTGTACCCCTCTGTAGAGTGTAAATCTTTTATAATAGTCGTGCTTACGGTGATGAGCGTGCTAAGTGTAGTATTGCCGGGTATAGTCTTGATTTTTTTTAAAAACTGTCTTATCTGGAAAACATGAGAAATGGTTTGTGATTTATTTGAGATAACTTCCATGTTATGGTTGAACATGAAATGTTGCTCGCAGTCAAGGAGGGTGGCGAGTTGTAGTTATTATTATTGGTGATTCATTCAATTACTTACTTACTATCCTGTTATCTATTTAAATGCTCTTTCACATGCTGTCTCAAAGTACTACTTATGAATATTGAAAATAAAATCTACATAATGCAAAATAACTTGTAGCATAGAGCCTTCTCTTTGATAGCCCTGCATCTAATATAACTTTTGCGATACACTACAGGTCTTGCTGAGTACACAAGTAATCAATCTTGCTTATGTTATTGTTTAGAGTATGCAGATGAACCTATGCTAGTCGACACGTTCCTTGCTTCCGACACCGGAGGGTTCGGTGACAGGTATACCTAGGCCTTGCTCCTTGTTGGTTGCCTGCGGGATCAGATGGGCACACCACTGGACTTTTGCTACTATTACTATGTCTTCCATTGCTATTTATTTGTTTTACTCTAATGACTGCTTTTTGCCCAGTCGACCGTTGTAGAGTACCCCTTTTACTTACTTTAGCATGTGAATGTATAGATGTGAATACCAAATGTTGTGAATATGTGTGCTAGCTACCGATCCATAGACTAGCATAGAATACACATAGGGTCTTCGGGTATTCCACGCCCAGGGGTCCGACAGCCGCACCCCTAACAAGTGGAGCCCACCTCCACCTGACCCCGCACATCAGCGGAAGCCACGGGACACCGGCAACCGAGGCTGAGGGGGCACAAAGCGGTGTGGGCCATATGATCTCTGCTCCTGTAGGGAAGGGGAGAGGGTGGGCCTGGGTACAGACGGGGTGCAGGGCCCACCTAGGCCCCAGAAAGGAACACACAAGATGTGTACATACTACGGGGGGAGGAGGGTGGGAGGAGGGAGGAGTCGGGTCGGGTCGGCCGTCCTGCTGTGCTACACGAGCTAGTGTCACAGGCAAACAGAGGCATGGATGGATTGTTCAAGTGAGTTGTCAACATGTGTGCTACTATGCTAGTACTAGACCGCCACTGCCACTGCCACCGCCACCACCATGACGCTAGGGGGAAGCAAGAAGAGAGAGAGGGCACGCGTACAGTACTATACGTGCCTGCTGCTGGAGCTGGAGTAGTACTCCAGCCTCTTTGACAACACCTCCCAGGCTAAAGCTCACTACAAGCTCGAGTAAGGCTGTGTTGGGGTCTGAGTAGGGTCATACCTAAGGTTTTGGAGGTCCTGTGCTAAAACTAAAAGTAGACCTTGTATCGTGTTGTCTATTAATGTGGCATATTATGACTTCAAAGTACATAAAGTAATTAAGTATATATTGGTCAATTACTTCTACATGAAGAAGGAAAATAAAATCCAGTTGAACCAGAGCTATAATGTTTTTTTGTTGATCACTTTGTTCTTAAACCTTGAGAAATGTTAAAGTATAAAGAACATAAATAAACAATAGCCTTTTAGATCAGAGGAAATGATGTAGTGGATAAGAAGAGTGAAGAGGTGAAGAAATATGGAGGTTAATTCAAATAGATACATATGAATTAGCAATGATCATATGACCTGACAACTTGCAAATGTGGTAGCGATTTGTTCCCTCCCAAAATTGTTTTGTACCGATTGTCTCTCAAATCTTAACAACAAAAAAGAGCACTTTGTACCAATTAACTAGCAAACCATGTACTTACTTAAAAAAATTAGGCCCCTAACTTGGTGGAGGCCCTGTGCACATGCTCATCTCAAACATGCTTGAGGTACGGGCTTGGGTTCGAGCTTGGACCTGGGCTTGAGTTTGGCTCTGTCCAAGATCGAATAGGCTCGAGCTCGAAGGAAGCTCAGTAACAGTTAACATGCTGTAATTTTTAATAAGATAGAAGGGCTATTCGAGAAATTTTCAACAAGATAGGAGGGCTATTTGAGAGAAACTCGGTAGTAGTCAAAAACTTACAGGCAAGTTGCAAAAATAACCACTACTAGAGAAAAGGTCTTCACAAACGGTTTCATGAGTCGTCTGAGTTTATGAGTCAGTAATGACATGAGGTCATCATAAACAGTTTTCAAACCATCTATGATGTAGACTATCACAGACAGTTATTAACTCAGAACCGTCTGTGATAGCTGACTATCACAGACGGTTTGTAGATGAAACCGTCTGTGATAGCTGACTATCACAGAAGGTTTGTAGATGAAGCCGTCTGTGATAGTTGATGTATCACAAACGATTCATAGATGAAATCATCTGTGATATATATTCTCTATAAAGTCTCCAAGCAGTGGCTGCTTGTGACTTTAAAACCGGCTTCATATATATATATATATATATATATATATATATATATATATATATATATATATATATATTATTCGTGGTCCCCACCACTTTGGGAATCGTCGGAGAATGAGACAAGATCCACGGCAACTTCATCGTGCCTGTATGTTCAAGAAGCATGGCTGCCAAGACAGCGCGTGGACATACAATTACCTCGATGTCATCGATAGGTAATTGGACTTGACATCAAGGAATAGTTGGTTGCTAATACATGAAGCCACTTCCCAGTCAGAGTACCTGCGCATCCACACCACTTTCTAAACATGGCATGGACGCATAGGAACTCCGATTGGGAAGTGGCTTCATGTATCAGTAGCCACCCATTCCTTGATGTTAAGTCCAATTACTTATCGATGAGATCCAGGTAATTGTATGTCCACGCGCTCTCCTGGTAACCGTGCTTCTTGAACTTGCAAGCTCGATGAAGTTGCCTGTGGCTACTATCTCATCCTCCTCACGACCCCCCAAAAGTGGTGGGGACTATTTATAATAATATATTATATATATATATATATATATATATATATATATATATATATATGAAGCTGATTTTAAAGGCACAAGCAATCACTTCTTTGAGACTTTATAGAGAAGAGATCAGGAATAGAATGGTAGGACATACCTGGGACGCAAGAGGGGAGAACTTGACCAACATGAACACGGTTACATAGACAAAGGTGAAATGAATGGCGAGAGACAGGTGAAGAGGTGTTGTAGTAGTTTTTGACTTATTTGGTCTTGTTTTAGAATAAAATACACACCAATTAATAAATAATTGATGATCAGAGATACAAGCTAGGTAAAAATTCCAGAAATTTGTATGTTAATTGCAGCTTTACAAATCAGCATAACCTTTTATAAATCTGAAAAGTTAATTGCAGCTTTCAAAAGCAGAATACCATATATGAACATACCATAAGATTAGTTACATGTACAAAAATTTATATGTATACAGACTGATGTTTTGCCCCATCCGAACCACATCCCATGTAAGCCAACCAAGCACAAAGAACCGACATCAATAACCCTCAGTATCCATCAGAGAGCATTAACCAAACCCACCATTTTGCCCCATTCATTTTTGTCAATCTGAACCCACAACATGAACTAAGCAAGATGCACAGAATGCACATACACCAATAGATACTATATATATGGAAGCGATTCTAGCTAGCCTAAACCGATTCCAACCAACCAAGCACGAAGAACTGGCATCAATAACCCTCTGTATGTGTACAGACTGATGTTTTGCCCCATCCGAACCACATCCCATGTAAGCCAACCAAGTACAAAAACTAGCATCAATAACCTCAAGATCCATCGAGAGCATTAACAAAACCCACCATTTTGCCCCATTCATTTTTGTCAATCTGAACCACACAGATGAACTAAGCAAGTGTAATACCCCAAAATTAAATCGGAGAGAATAATTAAATCGGAGAGAATAATTAAAATCGGGAATATTTCTTTAGCAAAGCGATTGAACAGGAGAAAGAGGGGTTTTAATGTAATACTCCAATTTATTCTACGAAAGAAAGCATTCAAAAGAGAAATTAGACATAAAAAAGGGGGGTTTCTGCAGTTTTTCGGCAACTTGGGCCTTGGGCCTTGGCCCAGGAGGCCCATGAGGGGTCGGCCACCAATAAAAGGAAGGGGGAAAACCCTAGGTGCACTGTAGCTACAGTGCTGCCGCACTGTAGCACGGCTACTGTAGCACACCTCTCCTCCATGGTGGTGCCCCCCTCCATTGGTGCCTCCCTTCCTCGCCGTCGGTGCTCCCTGCTGCCGATCAAGTGAAGAAAGGAGAGGAGATCAACTTCGTGGGGGAGAGTTCATCATCTTGCTGCGATTCTACAAGGGTAACGTCGCGTGTTCTTCGTTGTTTGATGCGTAATAGTTGCGGTTGATGTCGTTTGGTAGATTGATTTGCGTCGGTTTAATAGATCGCGTTCTGTCCAGATTATTGTGCGGTCAGTTTCGGGTGTTTAGAGGCCGAATTAGGAGTTTTGGTCTCCTAGAGTTATGTAGATAATGTTCTTAGCTTTCAGTGGCCGCCAAGAACGCCAAAATCCGATTAACAGTTAGAAAGTTATGAATTGTTTAGTGCCGCTGTCTGGTTAATCTGTCAACATTCTGACAGTCCGTAGAAAACTGAGTTAATATATTATTTAAGGACGAAATCAGAGGATCTCAGTATAACGAAAAATGTAGGTAATTTCTATACCTTTTCATAGAGATAAAGAACGCAAGATTTGGACCTTCGTAGCAAAAGTTATGGTGGTTTTAGTGTACTGTCCAGAGAAACCGACGTGAAAATTGTTGTTCTGTAGGTTGGCTTGGTAGAGGCAATAGTTGGCATAATCAAAAGGGCTCCCCAACTAAGTTTATTTAGGTAATTTAATTAACTTTCCAGAAAGTCCAAGAACATCCTATTTGGACTCCGGAGCAGAAAGTTATGTATTTTAGAAGTTGACTGTCCGCAGTGAACACCAAAAGCGATCGCTAGAAATTGGAAGATTGGAAAATACTTGGAAGTTTAGAGAGTTCAATTGTGTTGTTATTTATGCTTTTGGTCCAGTATGTTGGTCTTAGATTGGGTTATCTCTATGTTCAGGTGGGAGCGAGATCCAGGGGCAGCGCCACTTCAAGGCCCACCGCTCGCACGGTTGAGGCAAGTATCCGGGTTATTGTATTATTATGCTTGTATGCTGTGACTGTTTGTGTTTGGGTCATAATAACCATGAATAGATGATATTGTGATGAGTACCAAATTATCTTGGTGGTTGAAAGTACTGCTTGATAGAGTAATTATGAATTGTTTGTGAGTTGAGTGCTATGTTTTGATACATATTAGCTATGCTTAGTTGATAGTGTGATATGTTGATTAAAGATGGTAAATGCTTATGATATGAATGATACAAGTATGAATGAGTTAAATTCATAAGTGATATTACTGAGGAGGTATGATTATGATGATTCATGATGTGTGCATATGCATCATGTTGACAAAATAAAGACTTGGTCACGTGGTGACCAAGCATTTGTTGAGATCCCGTCATGTATATGACGGGCTTGAGGTCCCCACACTTGTGGAGTGTGGGCTTGAGGTCCCCTTTACTTGTGGAGTATTGGGCATTGGTCCTGTGCTTGCGAGCACGGGCATGGTATGCGGCGATTTGTCGATATCTCGTGATTACGGTGAAATGCGACAAAGAGTGAAAGAGAAAAGTTGCATTGCATATTCGCATACATACCTCATGAGATATGTTTTGTGTAAAGCTTTGGAATGGAATGTTGATGATGTAAATGTGAGATTAATGTTTCATTATTGGTACTTGCTGAGTCTTTGGACTCACCCTTGCTTTTGTTGTGTTTTTAGGTACCACTTGCAAGAATGTCATGCATGGGAGGGAGTAGACTTGAGTTGGACACACACACTACCATCCACCTTAAAAGTTGATAAATTTTTTAGTTAATACTTTAATAAAGGAGCAACCTGCTTAGAGATTGTTTATGATTATGCTTCATGCATTGGATTAAATGTAATAATGATAGGTTGTGTCTTTTGGATATCTCTAGATGTGCTAGCTGCTTTCATGTTTTGAATGACTATTGATTATGCTGAATGTTGGATTAATTATATACGTTTTATTCAAATATTGGAACCTCCTGGTAGTTAATAATACAGGGGAGGTTCTGCCAAAAATTTGGTAGGATGTTTTGGCTTAGAATTGTTTAATATTAGTTTGGTAGCATTCCAGGCTAAATGCTGAGCTGGGGTGTTACTATGGTATTCGGGGTAACTACTCTATTCGTCTACCACGAACGGTGATATAACCCGACAAAGTCCAAGGCCACAATCACGGCCTCCACTTCTTATCCACTATCACCGACACGCATTAACAATATAATGAAATATGATTAGGATGATGTTGTCTTTTTCTAGTTCTTGATGAACGGTGTATATGAGTAGTGATTGAGAGATATCAAGAAGTATGGAACCTTGATGAACTAGTCTGGTCATTAAAACTGTTTAGGTTGTTAAACTTGTTGGGTTCTTTGGTTCCCATGGATTAATTTAATTGTGTGGAAAGGAAAAATTAGAGGGAATACCAGATTTACATATTCCCTAGTATGATTAGTTATTAGAATTGTGTACAACCGGTTGAACAGATTGAATATCGGTGGATCTAGAAATTATGGGAGGAGTTCTATGTAGTTCTTCTATGTAGGATGACGTGATGAATTTGGTTGTAGTGTTGTTGAGACTCTTGATCGATAGAAGATTTTGATTTTTTTGAAGTTTTAGTGTATTTTTTGCGAAATCCAATGTGAGGAGGAACAGTTGAATATGTGCTTGTTAATATCCATGTGATTTTGGAAGGAAAGTAGGTAGCAACTAGATTTCATAACGAAGCTGCTTGATAACAACAAGAGTTGTCGATAACTGTTGTGTGTTGAAGTTTGATAATGAGCATCGCTAAAAGTTGAACTGATATGATATAATAGGTGGCTTATGCCCACATGATTGTGAAATAATTGGATGAACTTGTGTCCTTGATGAAAGGGTTTTGGTAGGAGCTTTTCAATTGGGTAGTAGACCCTTCTAAACTTAAGAAGTTGATGTAGTGATGTTGTATGATTTTGATATACTCTCATTTTGAAGATGGGATGAAAAGGCAAGATGGAAAAATTAGTGAAACTTTGGGGCTTTCTAATGGAATAGTTGATGATAAATATTCATGTTTGAGTATATTATTCTTGATGTTAGTAAGATTATCTCGCAAGAGATTGTGACTTGTGTGTGGTGATGATTCTTTTAGAAATAAAGAAATTTGATCGTCTTTCGTAACTTGGATTTTGTAGAAGTGTTTCGAGTTTTGCGATGGTGATCAATTGGATCGCTTGAGTTATGTGGTGATTGAGTTGCTTTGAGCAAAGTGACATGTTGAAAGATTTTATTGGTTCTTAAGTTGTTCCTACGATTTGGTCTTAAGAGCTTATCTTGTTTAAGCTGGCAAAGTGATGTAGTAATCACAGAAAATAACCTTCCTTGTTAAAGGAATGACTCAACTATAAGTAATTGAGCTTTAAGTCTCGTTTCACATCTTGCAGTTTATTTGAGAGTGCGTAAACCTTATGCAGTTGTTCCATAAGAGTTTATCAATTTTCAAAGGGCATTACCTTCTTCTCATTTGTGGTTTGGTATTCGCTTTCAGTAGGGCTTGAGCCCTCGACTGTTGACATTCCCTTATGTTTTTCGAGTACTTGGCCTAAGTGACAGTTTTCCTTGGTCTTGTGTTCACTGTGGGTGGCACATGTTTTCTAGTTGATGAAAATTGATTCCATTCGCTCTTTCTTTTGAGGAAGAATCAACCTATTCGTTTCACCTGAGTCTTTTGAGGTGTTCAATAATTGTAGTTGTGAAACTTGGGTTGTAAGTTATTCGATGAGCATTGGAGGATGAAATAATTTCGTAATATAGTTCTTTGAGAGAAGTCTATCACAATGGAATATTGTCTTATGGGGTTAAACTGATTACATTGTTAAAGATAGTAGAACCTATAGTGATTGTGATCCAAGATCTTTTGTTCACTTCGGGTGGGACATTAGAATTACCGAGAGTATGAAAATCTTGATCAATTTTATAGAGTATCGTAATTTGGTAGTATTGCGAGGTTGTGATTGGTTATTCTCGATGACGTGGTTTAATGAGAGTGGGATTACAAAGTAATCGAATTGTCATGTCAATTAATGGGATAATAGAAAATGTTGAGTAATGTCAAGAGTTATTTGGTTTTGATTGAGTAACCTTCTAAGAGTTATAATCTTTGTAAAGGTAACCGGGTCAAGAAAATATTTTCATGAGGATATTAATAAGTGAGTATGTGGGAATTATGGATTTTAGGGATTTAATCTAAGGATTTCCTATCCTTTATATGAGAAGTTAGTTGCAAGAGTCTTGGAGGTTAAATGTGGACTTTGCATTGTTATGCTAGAACTTTGAGTCGCCCAAAGATTATGTGCAGAGGAAGTAGAATAAGGGTGGATTACGAACAGTGGGATGATCGTTGATAACACCCTTCTGATGTAGTACATGAGAGTGTGTGATGTGGAATCTGAAATGTTTGTCCTAAAAAAGGGTTGAGGTGATATGATCATGTGAGAGATCTAATTTGGGGATACTTTCGAAAGTGCCATCATCAAATGAATTCTATCAGTAAAGGGAATCGGTTAGAGAATGTTTTGTGAAATCATCAGAGTCCCTCTTCAAAGGTGTAGACAAGGCGTTTCGATTTGGGCTTGGCGTTGAGATCGCCAAGTTAAGAGTAACAAGTTAGTGTGTTGTGCGATGATTGGGATTCCATAGCTTGAGGGAAATTTTGGTCCTAGAAGAGAAACTGTTAAATTGATGCTTCCTCAAGAAGTGAATTGTTTTCCTGATTTTCGTTTAAGTTCTATGCTGTTGACCTTTGTCTTTTGCAAAGTTGAGCTTGGCTTTATGTTGGTATGTGTGGTTCTTATCAGTTCCGAAAGAATAAAAGAAATGTTGGATTTGGTTATTCGAGTGATTTCTCCTTTGGCGGATGTGGTGTTTATTTGCAAATTTTCTAATTTGAAGGTGGAAAGATTTTCGTGATAAATCTTCGATTCTGAACTTGACTCTTTTAGTACTGAGTTGGTAACACTTGGTTGCGATGATAGTCCTTCATTTTTTCAGTTGGGCTATGTCGGTGTAAGAGTGTGTTTAAAGCGAGTTCATTGTGTGTCCTCGTTAAAGGAGGCGATCTTTCTTTGGGTGAAAAAGTCCGCTTAATAGGTGGAACAAAAGTTCGATGTTCTATGCACATGTTGCGTGGTTCGGTACCACTAGGGGTTGCCCCAATGTATATTGGGTTGTTTTCGCTAGTTGGCAAAACGTTAGGACCGTATTGAGTCCAAGCCGAAGTACACATCGCCTTGTTTGTCCCAGTCTTTGAGTGAGTACCGAGAGGTCCAAGTTTGAAGTTTCATGAGCCGCCGACCTTTGAGTAGCAAATCGTATGCGTTGTTAGAGAGGTCGAGCGAGTCTTTGAGGCACAAGTCGTTGGTTTGTGTCAAGGTGCCTTTGTCCCATTAGCCCGAGAGGAGGCGACTTGGGAATTGGAGTCTCGCATGCGCAAGCTTTATCCAAAGTTTTCACTGGCAGGTACATAGTAATATTAGTAAATCTTTTAGCAAGTGGTTTTTTTGTGTTGAGGTTGAATAGAATTCGTGGTCGAGTCTGTTTAAGGAGGGTAGAATGTAATACCCAAAAATTAAATCGGAGAGAATAATTAAATCGAGAGAATAATTAAAATCGCTGGAATATTTCTTTTAGAAAAGCGATTGAACAGGAGAAAGAGGGGTTTTAATGTAATACTCCAATTTATTCTCGAAAGAAAGCGTTCAAAAGAGAAATTAGACATAAAAAGGGGGTTTCGTAGTTTTTGGAAACTTGGGCCTTGGGCCTTGACCCAGAGGCCCATGAGGGGTCGGCCACCAATAAAAGGAAGAGGGAAAACCCTAGGTGCACTGTAGCTACAGTGCCACCGCACTGTAGCACAGTGCCACCGCACTGTAGCACGGCTCGTAGCACACCTCTCCTCCATGGTGGTGCCCCTCCATTGGTGCCTCCCTTCCTCGCCGTCGGTGCTCCCTGCCGCCGATCAAGTGAAGAAAGGAGAGGAGATGAACTTCGTGGGGAGAGTTCATCATCTTGCTGCAATTCTACAAGGGTAACGTCGCGTGTTCTTCGTTGTTTGATGCGTAATAGTTGCGGTTGATGTCGTTTGGTAGATTGATTTGCGTCGGTTTAATAGATCGCGTTCTGTCCAGATTATTGAGCGGTCAGTTTCGGGTGTTAAAAGCCGAATTAGGAGTTTTGGTCTCCTAGAGTTATGTAGATAATGTTCTTAGCTTTCAGTGGCCGCCAAGAACGCCAAAATCCGATTAACAGTTAGAAAGTTATGAATTGTTTAGTGCCGCTGTCTGGTTAATCTGTCAACATTCTGATAGTCCGTAGAAAACTGAGTTAATCTATTATTTAAGGACGAAATCATAGGATCTCAGTATAACGAAAAATGTAGGTAATTTCTATACCTTTTCATGGAGATAAAGAACGCAAGATTTGGACCTTCGTAGCAAAAGTTATGGTGGTTTTGGTGTACTGTCCAGAGAAACCGACGTGAAAATTGTTGTTCTGTAGGTTGGCTTGGTAGAGGCAATAGTTGGCATAATCAAAAGGGCTCCCCAACTAAGTTTATTTAGGTAATTTAATTACCTTTCCAGAAAGTCCAAGAACATCCAATTTGGACTCCGGAGCAGAAAGTTATGTATTTTAAAAGTTGACTGTCCGCAGTGAACACCAAAAGCGATCGCTAGAAATTGGAAGATTGGAAAATACTTGGAAGTTTAGAGAGTTCAATTGTGTTGTTATTTATACTTTTGGTCCAGTATGTTGGTCTTAGATTGGGTTATCTCTATGCTCAGGTGGGAGCGAGATCCTGAGGGCTGCGCCCACTTTGCGTCCACCGTTCTCGCACGGTTGAGGCAAGTATCCGGGTTATTGTATTATTATGCTTGTATCTTTGATTGTTTGTGTTTGGGTCATAATAGCCATGAATGGATGATATTGTGATGAGTACCAAATTATCTTGGTGGTTGCAAGTACTCTGTTTGATAGAGTAATTATGAATTGTTTGTGATGAGTGCTATGTTTTGATACATATTAGCTATGCTTAGTTGATAGTGTGATATGTTGATTAAAGATGGTAAATGCTTATGATATGAATGATACAAGTATGAATGAGTTAAATTCATAAGTGATATTACTGAGGAGGTATGATTATGATGATTCATGATGTGTGCATATGCATCATGTTGACAAAATAAAGACTTGGTCACGTGGTGACCAAGCATTTGTTGAGATCCCCGTCATGTATATGACGGGCTTGAGGTCCCCACACTTGTGGAGTGTGGGATTGAGGTCCCCTTTACTTGCGGAGCATTGGGCAATTGGTCCCTGTGCTTGCGAGCACAGGCATGGTATGCGGCGACGGTCGCATATCTCGCATTACCGGTGAAATGCGACAAAGAGTGAAAGAGAAAAGTTGCATTGCATATTCGCATACATACCTCATGAGATATGTTTTTGTGTAAAGCTTTGGAATGGAATGTTGATGATGTAAATGTGAGATTAATGTTTCATTATTGGTACTTGCTAAGTCTTTGGACTCACCCTTGCTTTTGTTGTGTTTTTAGGTACCACTTGCAAGAATGGCATGCTTGGGAGGGAGTAGACTTGAGTTGGACACACACACTACCATCCACCTTAAAAGTTGATAAATTTTTTAGTTCATACTTTAATAAAGGAGCAACCTGCTTAGAGATTGTTTATGATTATGCTTCATGCATTGGATTAAGTGTAATAATGATAGGTAGTGTCTTTTGGATATCTCTAGATGTGCTAGCTGCTTTAATGTTTTGAATGACTATTGATTATGCTGAATGTTGGATTAATTATATACGTTTTATTCAAATATTGGAACCTCCTGGTAGTTAATAATACAGGGGAGGTTCTGCCAAAAATTTGGTAGGATGTTTTGGCTTAGAATTGTTTAATATTAGTTTGGTAGCATTCCAGGCTAAATGCTGAGCTGGGGTGTTACAGCAAGATGCACAGAATGCACATACACCAATAGCCCTCAGTTTACATCACAGAGCAAGGGGGAAGCGATAGAGAGTAGAGGGGAGTAGTTACCTCAGTGCGACGCAATACCGGTGGCAACACCTCCACTATGCATTAACCCACCTCCATTTCATTTACCATGCTTAATCAATAAATTAACCCACATCAGTAAATAATCAACTCACATCAGTAAACCAAAACAAGCTCAAGTATGAAACTAAAATAATAAAAAGAGGAAGTGGGGGAATGGGGAGGTAGCCAGGGGAGGCCGGTGGAGAGGTAGCCGGGGTCGCGCACGCCAGGGGGAAAGGACAAATAGGGGAAGATAGATCTAACGATGGGGAGGTGGATTTGGCCGGGGGAGGTCACAACGGTGGCACTACACAAGACACTCCTATCGTAAGAGTGTCTTGTGTAGTAAATCGTGGTGTCACAACCGGCGGCGACAGGAAGAAGGGCGGTGTCAGCGATGGGGTCGGGGAGAAGGCGTGACTCGGGTGGCGCCATTGATGTCGGGGGCGGCAGCATCGAGGTCGAGGGCACTCAGGTGGGGAGGGGAATGAGCGAGAGTAAGGGCGCTGGGGAGTGACGAGTTAGGGCACAAACCCTAGTGGGCTCCTACTAATAAAGAGTGATACTTATCATTAACGGTTCCATAATAGTACCGTCTGTGATATGGTCTCATATCACGGACGGTTCTATTATGGAACCGTCAGTGATATATGATATGGTCTCATATCACGGACGGTTCTATTATGGAACCGTCAGTGATACATGATATGGTCTCATATCACAGACGGTTCTTTATGGAACCGTCTGTGATATGAGACCATATCACGGACGTTTCTATTATGGAATCGTTTGTGATATGGTTGTTCTCAAGTTCTATATGTTTTGAGCATATTATCATGTATACATTTACATAACATGAAGAAATTACATGTTTATATGTCAATTTTGTCATTTAAATACCGCTGAAAATTTGCTTTAACCATGATATATATCACAGACGGATATTTGTTCCACTAAACCATCTGTGATATATAGTTCAACATATAATATAGTAACTTCACCTCCAAACTAGATTTTTTTTATTTTGGAATTTACATATGGCCAAACAGCGTAGCCAGTCGCTTCTTACAAAGATTAAAAAAAAGTAGAAACCTAAATAAACAAAGTTTTTCTAGTGGCGGAGGTAGGCTGCTATCTCTGTCTTCAAAACTTCGTAGGCGTCAATGTCGGCATCAGACGGTTCGTGATCATCAGCGAACGAAGCCAGAAATGTGTCCACCCATAGACACGCTCGTTCGAGTGTCTCCCGAAGACCCTCAGACTGTTGAATCAAGAAGAATTGAGCCTATAGGCTCTCTTCCCTTGCTTGAAGGGTCTTGACATGGTCGATTCGGTCGCTCGCCGCCTCGATTATGCAGTCCAAGTGATGACAAGCCTCTTGAAAACGTGCAATGTCGTTGTGGAGGACCACATCGATGACGTGGTTAACTTGCCGGAAGTGGGAGATCACCAGAAGGTGGTCGTCACCTGCTCCGGCAAATCCTCGGACAAAGGAGAGAGGACACTGTTGAAATAGTATCCTTCCGCGGCATCCCCCAATGTACGGCTAGAGAGGTGCTCGTACAGTATGACAAGGTAGGCCATCAAAGCCGGCGACATGGAAATAGAAGAGGGAGCCATTTCTGCTTTAAAAGTATATATAGTAGAGTTATATGTGGAGATGATCATCTTCGATGGCAGATGATCTTTTTTTTAAATCAAGGAATAAATTCAGCGCGTGAGACAAAGAGACGTATCGGGGAGCCGAAGCGGCATTGATGCGACGAAGAGACGCATCGGCGACGAAGAAACTCACCGAGGAGCTGAAGCGATATTATCGCAGACGGTTATAATTAAAAACCGTCTGTGAAGTCTACAATTATCACAGACAGTTGGTGTTCAGAACCGTCTGTGATACTTAACAGACGGTTTTCAATATGAACCGCCTGTGATATTACCTCTTCACAGACGGTTTTTGGCACAGCCAGTAACACAAACAGTCTCTAAACCAAAACCGTCTGTGATTGCATGTAATACATACAGTTATTGTCAACTGTCTGTGATGAGGTGTTTAGTATTAGCCTTTTTGTAGTAGTGAATGAGCCCAATCGAGCTATTCGAGCTCAGCTCGTTAAGGCTCGTGAGCTTGAGATCAGGCTTGAGCTCAGTTCGTTTGGAGTTCGAGTTGAGCTCGAATCGAACCGAGCTAGAACAGTTCGTGAGCCTCGAGTTTTTTTACAGCCCTATGTATCTACCCGATTATGCCATCAGAAAAACTGCCATTTTATGATATTGAAATCATGACTACACTTGTTTGTTCCAGTTTAATTTCAAGCTTCTGCTTGACAAAGAAAATTATGGTTCAATATTATTGTGTTTTCTGCTCTGAAATTTTTTTATTGAGTTCTACAACTACTGGTTTGTGCGCAGAAAGGGAAGCAGTAGATCAGCTGGTTTGCGGAGTCTGTGGGTGCCAGTTGGGTTGGCGCGACTGGAGCACTTGGAATCTCATTGCTTCCGCGCATTTGTAGCATCAGACTTATGAGGTGCATGTGACACTAGGAAGCAGCGCCTTAAATTGGCATTTCAAGATAGCTCGTATTTATAAACCAAGACCAGGAGCTCTATCCTTCATTTCAAGGAGATGATAAATAAATTAACCTCTAAAGAAAAAACACTAAGACACTTACACTGGCAACCTCAAAAGAAGGGGACGTCAACACCGAGCAAGGAGTCCCAAATAAAACTCCTACCAATCACCCTACTGTATCAAGAAGGCAAGCACCTTGTAGAGCAACAACAATGACCACCCCCCCCTTCGAAAAGAGAGAGGGGGCGTCTCACTCACATTGCTGGCGGTCACCACCACACCAAGCACCACCATATGTCACCCGACGCGTACAATCTACTGATGTGTCATGTCAGAGTCATAGTCGCCAGGATAGCCTGTTTTATTGTAATAAAAGTATTTTTTTAAAAAAGATTGCAATAAAAATCTTCATGTTCGGATGGAAAGAAAGTATTTCCTCCCTTCTTTTTTATTTGTCATTTTAAACTTCCACAGTCTCTAAAATACACATTCAATCATTATTTTCTAACTATATGTTTGTAAAAAATACAACGATATGAAAAAAAAATTGTGACAAATATTGTAATATCATTTGCAAATGAAAAATCCAAATTTGTGTACATTAGGAGTCAAAAGTTTAAAAAATCGATTGCACCCATTTAAAATGACATCCAAAAAGAACGGAGGGGTACTATATTTCTTTTTTTAGAAACATGAAAAATGTCAGTTCATCGATCGAACTTGATATTTAATGGGATGGTTACAATCTTCCATATGATCGAGTTCAGTGTAGTGTATGTGGAGCCATAATCATATGAGTTATATATACACGATCAACACTACACATTACACAACTGTCTATACTTCAATATTTCCTAAAAAAACTCGCACAAAGTTAAATGGATGGTGCAAATCGCACGTACTTGTTAAGTGTTAATGTGTGTGCACTGCTTGAAAAGTAAGATTGAAGGTGCAAAATTAAAAAGTGCCTATATGATGTGTTTACATGAGCTAAAGCCTAATTGCTGGACGGAGCTAGAAATTTTATACAAGGGAGGCCAATCGAACAAAAAACCATTTTGTTTTAATAAGACTTCTAAACGCTAAAAGCAACATATATATTACTTGTCATTCATTCATTCACCTAATGATCTACCAAAATAACATCTATATTGTTCTGAATCAAATAGTTGCATGAGACAGACACCAGATAGTTTTTGAACCATCTGAATTTATATGTCTGTGATAACAAGCGGTTATCACAGACGGTTTTCGAGCCGTCTGTGATAAGTCACAATACAGACGGTTTTTTGTTGAAACCGTCTGTGAAGGGCTACTTGTTGGTGATATGCCCTAGAGGCAATCATAGAGATGATTGTATCACGTCTATGTTTATGAGTTCTTGAATAAATGTTATTCTGTTCCTTGAATGAATCATTAGTTCTGAAGATCAACGAGTATGTGACTTGTTGGTGAAACACTTCGACTTATATGATGTCGTGCTAAAAGTATCCCTGGTCGAATGTCATTGATCGAACACCGGTGACTCTACGACCAAGTACATGTATTGATTGATGATCATGTTTCACGGTCATGGATATGGGGATATCAAATCAATAATGTAAACACATGTTAGAGAACATGGGGTTGGAATGACCCACCTTGAGACACTATAGATATTGTTATGATTCTATGTGTCATTAGTTGGTCTCAAGCAATGATGATGTATAATCCTTAGACACGAGATCAGCATGGTTCCCTACATGTGTAATAGCACTCTTAGGGGTTGCCAAACGCTACTAAATCGGGTAGTTATAAAGGTAGCTTTGGGTATGCTATGAAACATGCGGAGGATGTGGTGGTCGATATGAGATTTGCCCCTCCTAACATAACGGAGAGATGTCTGGGCCTCAAGTAGTCGGATAAAGAAAGTGCATAGCCGTGCCACTAGTGGTGAAGAGTTCGACCACGTAGGTTATCCGACAACTCGATCGAGAAAGTATTGAACAGTCCATGGATGACACAATATCTCACCGGAGTTCAAACGGATATCGTGAGGCAAAAAGAGAATCTCGAGTAAGTCGCTTAGTTCGATCGGATCCGACAAGTCGTATGGTGATACGAGCAAGTCGTAGGCGATCGAACGAAATCACTGAGTGGTCGAAACCTGGTCGTAAGGGTTTACGAACTGGTCGTGACCGAGTCTGAATCGGTCGTATAAAGATAAGACCGGTCGTAAGTGATGAGGACCTAGTCATAGATCATATTGCATTAAGGTTCGTCCGATATAATTTGTGTGTATTCGGGAATCGTTATGTCCTGCTAGGGACCGCTACGACTCGTGATCGGAAAGGTTTTCCGAGTAACAACCGATTACACATAAACCTAACGGGTCACACACTTAATGGGATGGAACAAACCAGAACGAATACGATTCGTTAAAAGTGTTCGGATAGGATCCAACACTGGGCACTATATAAGGAGATGTTTGAGGCTAGTTTTGTGTGACAAGAGAGACACGTGAGTTGTTTCCACCAAAACCCTAAACCGCCATCTTCTTGAGAGAGCCTTCCCGTGCGACTTGGTGCTAGCACACCGGCGTACGGTTGTTCCTTCTCTAGGCGTGTGGATACCGTGAGGCGCTCTGTCGCATTTGTTGCGAGGACGATCCGTGATCTTCACAAGGGCTGTGGAAGCTCTGGAGGAGGCGATCGACTACGAGAGCGTTGGGCGATCATCTCGATCACTACATCGGCGCGTTCATCGTCGGACTAGGCTACTCGACTCTACTTCACGCTGCTGCGCGCCTAGTGGTAATGATGCGTGATCATATATCTTGCTTGGCATCTGGTTTACGTGGTAGAAATTTTGATTTGTGGCTAGCGTAGCCTACTCGTATCCCTACGATGGTATCGAGCCATCTTGCATAGTTTTTGATCTAGATCGGTCGGCGATATCGTATATGTGGCGATAGTAGATTGGATCTATTACGGTTTGGTCGATAACCTAGATTGGTTCATATGTATGAAACGATCTAGGCAATGGTCGATAGGATCGATCGTTGTTGGCGATAGAAGATGGGTTTTCGAGGAGGCACATATTAAGAGCACCATATGATTCGCTCGACTTGTTTTTCGACTATCTTGCGTGATACTCCTACGGTCGGAGTTCCGCCATCGAATACGTCGCGATGTGTTGTCGTATCAAGCGAGGATCGATTGGTTGAGCGAGAGTTAATATGATTAATCCGATGATTTCAAGGCTCGGATATATGAATGAGATTCATGTCTCGAAATTTTTCGAAGTCTTGCCTCGACAGCGAGGGCGCCGCCTTCGAGCCCAAGCCGCTAATCGGCTAGCGGGACCGCCGTCTTTGGTTTTTCGTACCGTGCGTTATAGATAGTATGTGTTCATGTCGCCCGATAGAATTGGATTCTTTGCATAACTTGCTTTTGCAGGGTTTGATGTGAATAGTATGGCCCATTGTGCATGTGATGCATGAATGGATTTTCATGGCCTGCGTGTCATGCTTTAAGATAGCCATCATATTATTGTATAACGGCCTGCGTACCGACTTGTGATGCTTGAAATTATCCTATGTAATTCTTTACTAGTTTTTAGGAGTAAATGCTTAGTAGATGAATGCGATCGGAAACTTCAAGCATGGTGGTCGGAGAACAGGAGCATAATGATGGAGATCGACATGTTAAGGGCCATACTATTTCACGATTTAATTTGATTATACGTGAATATTTATGTTTATTCTGTTATGCTATTTTATCATTAGATGTTTTGACATGATAGAATAGTCTCCTCGAGAAAATTAAGTAAAATTGATGCCTTCCCAATTTCTGCACCTATCACGATTTTGATCGTTAATTGGCGAGTCTACCAAAGTAGGGTGCCATTAACTATCTTAATAAGATGGGGTGGGTGTGGACACCCACATGCATAGTGTTGGTTTGACTTGACAAGGCTATCAAAATAGTTTTGGGCCTTGAGGCATGGTGTTGGAAGCGGGGCATCATGATGCCATCCAACAAACAAGAGTCATATACGATATGATTGGCAAGAGGTTGCCTACCATAAATCACTAGGTTTCTAGCGGTGATGCCAAAGCTCACTAGAACTTAATGACTTATGGATCTTGGACTCACTATATGTTGTTTGAGGAAACATGGTTTATAGTGGGAGTATCTTACATTATCTATTGTTAAGTTAAAAATTCGACCCTTTGGTCGTATAGTAATCTGACCAGGTCCGGACATGTCGTATGATGATCTGAGCGGTCGTCGAGACTGGTCGAACATAACCACTTGACATATATGATTAATAGAAGATCTTTCATAAACATAGTCTGAATCTTTGCATATATTTTCTGTTGTAGATCATGGCACCTACTACTTCTTCTGCACCTACCTTTAATTTGCGATCTATTCTTGAAAAGGAAAGGTTGAATGGTTCAAATTTTATTGACTGGTTTCGTAATCTGAGAATTGTTCTCAAACAAGAAAAGAAGGAATATGTTCTAGAGAATCCCTATCCTGAGGAACCGAGTGCTGATGCTACTCGAACTAAAAAGAATGCTTATGAGAAGCATTGCAGCACGCAATGATCGATGTACCTTGTCTAATGCTTGCAACCATGAACTCGAGCTTCAGAAGCAATATGAGACCACAGATGCTTACAATATGATTGTGAGTCTGAAGGGTATGTTTCAGGATCAAGCAAGGCGAGAGGTTCAACACCTCTAAGGCATTGTTTTCTTGCGAGCTCTGAAGGTAACGGTCAGTCCTCATGTGATCAAAATGATTGGTCTCATTGAGAGCACGGAAAAGCTTGGTTTTCCCTTAGTCAAGAGTTGGCTATCGATGTGATTCTCCAATCGCTCCTGCGAGCTTTGAGCTGTCATACTGAATTTTCATATGAATGGCATGGAGAAATCAATGACCGAGTTACATGGTATGCTTAAGGGTCTGAGGAGAGCATCAAGAAAAGTTCCAATCATGTGATGATGGTTCAAAATACTCTGACCTTCAAGAAGAAGGGTAAGTCGGGAAAGGGAAAAGGCAAAGGAAAGACTAAAGATGAGATCGAGAGTCTCGGGGCTAAGCTTAAGAAGCTTAAACTAGGTCCTAAGCGACCGACAGAATGTTACCATTGTCATGAGACTAGGCATTGGAAGAGAAATTGCAAGAAGTACTTGGCGAGAAAGAACAAAGGAAGTATGACTTCGATTCGGTATAAATGTTATACAAATTAATCTTGCCACTTCTCAGACCAGTTCTTGGGTATGTGATCCGGATCGGTTGCTCATATTTGCAATTCGATCTGAGGACTAATAAGGAGTAGAATTTTGACAAGAGGAGATGTTGATCTTCGCGTAGGCAATGGAGCAAAGTTCTTTGCATTAGCTATTGGAACTTTACCATTAGCTTTACCTTGAGATTAGTTATGGAACTAAATAATTGTTATTATGTTCCACCTTAAGCAAAAACATTATTTCTGCTTCATGTTTAGGAGCAGAAGGTTATGAATTCAGAATAAAGAACAATTGTTGTTCAATCTATTTTGAAGATATGCTTTATGGCCATGCTCCATTGATGAATGGATTGTATGTTTTGAATCTTGAGGATATGCCTATCTATAACGTTAATGCTAAGAGACTTCGACCCAATGAAATGAATCCCACTTTTATCTGGCATTGTCGACTTGGTCATATAAATCAGGAGCGCATGATGAAGCTCCATAAAGATGGTCTTCTAACCTCATTTGATTTTGAATCATTTGAAACATGTGAATCTTGTTTACTTGGCAAGATGACAAAGGCACCTTTCACGACCAGAGGTGAAAGGGCGAGTGACTTGTTGGCCCTTGTACATTCGGATGTATGTGGACCTATGAGCACTTCGGCCAGAGGTGGTTTTCAGTACTTCATAACTTTTACTGATGATTTCAGTAGATATGGCTATGTCTACTTGATGAGACATAAGTCGGAATCCTTTGAAATGTTCAAGGAATTTCAAAATGAGGTACAAAATCAACTTGGCAAGACAATCAAATGTCTACGATCAGATCGTGGAGGTGAATATTTGAGCCATGAGTTTGGTGATCATCTAAAGAAATGTGGAATTGTTCCACAACTCACTCCGCCGGGAACGCCTCAATGGAATGGGGTGTCTGAACGACGGAACCGAACATTGTTGGACATGGTTCGGTCAATGATGAGCCAATCTGATCTTCCATTGCAGTTCTGGGGATACGCTCTAGAAACCACAGCTTTCACATTAAATAGGGTTCCATCAAAAACAGTAGAGAAGACACCATATGAGATATGGACCGGAAGTGTCCCGGCTTGTCTTTTCTCAAGGTATGGGGTTTTGAGGCGTATGTCAAACGTTTAACGTCTGACAAACTCACACCCAAGTCGATAAGTGCTTCTTTGTGGGGTATCCTAAGGAAACTAAAGGATATTACTTTTACAAGCGGGAAGAAAACAAAGTGTTTGTTGCAGTAATGGTGTCTTCTTGGAGAAATAGTTTCTTTCCAAAGTCGGTGGGAGTAAGGTGCAACTCGAAGAAATTAGGAAACATCCGAAAATGTTTCAACTCCTCTCGAGTCTCTACGGGATGAACAAAATGTTGTTAAACACAGTAGATGAAGCATCGACCCACGTTGATCTAAAAGGCCATGTCAATTGCCTATAAGGTATGGGCATGACGTTTTATTAATGAATAATGATGAGCCTAATACTTATTTGGGCGATGGTAGACCGGACTACGAGTCATGGCTTGAGGCCATGAGATCGAAATAAAGTCCATGCATGACAATCAAGTTTGGAACTTGGTTGATGCACCTAATGATGTTAAAACCATTGAGTGCAAGTGGATTTTTAAGAAAAGATAGATATGGATGGAAAGGTTCACATTCATAAGGAACATTGTTGCGAAGGGTTTCAAACAAATTCAAGGTGTTGATTATGATGAAACCTTCTCTCCCGTCGCTATGCTTAAGTCTATCAGGATCATTCTAGCTATTCTTTGCATATTTCGATTATGAGATATGGCGGATGGATGTCAAACGACTTTCCTAAATGGAAACCTAAGTGAGGATGTGTACATGACACGACCTCGAGGTTTTGTCGATCAAAGGAAGCTAGAAAGGTATGCAAACTTAAGAAATCCATCTATGTTTTAAAGCAAGCATCTCGAGTTGGAACATTCGTTTTGATGAGGTGGTCAAAGGGTTTGACCGTCAAGAATGAAGAAGAACCTTGTGTTTACAAGAAGGTTAGTGGGAGCAAGCTTGTGTTTCGATCTTGTATGTGGATGACATACTCTTGGTGGAAATGATATTCCAATGCTTGAATATGTTAAAACTTCATTAAGAAATAGTTTCTCAATGAAAGATTTAGGAGATGCAGCATATGTTCTTGGTATAAGAATCTATAGAGATAGATCTAAGAGGCTAATTGGATTAAGCCAAGACATGTACATCGACAAGGTGTTGAAAGCAGTTCAACTTGCAAGATTCCAAAAGGGGTTTCTTGCCCATGTCACATGGTATTAATCTTAGCAAGACTCGGTGCCCTTCGACCAGCGATGAGCAAGACAAAATGAGTAGAATTCCATATGCTTGGCTATCGGATCTATCATGTATGCCATGTTGTGCACACGACCAGATGTGTCGTATGCTCTAAGTGTTCTGAGCAGATATCGGTCGATCGGTGAATGTCATGGATAGTAGTCAAGAATATCCTTAAGTACTTAAGAAGGACTAAGGATGCATTCCTTGTATATGGTGGTGAGGAAGAGCTGGTCGTAAATGGTTACACGATGCTAGTTTCCAAACCGACAAGGATGATTTCAGATCGCAATCGGGGTTTGTGTTTTGTTTAAATGGAGGAGCAATAAGTGGAAAAGTTCCAAGCAGGAGCGATTCTTGATTCCACGACAGGTTGAATACATTGCGGCCGGAAGCGCGAAAGAGGCCGTATGGATTAAAGGTTCATTAGTGAGTGGGTGTGGTTTCGAGTGCTTCTGTCCAATGGATCTCTATTGTGATAATAGTGGAGCCATTGCACAAGCTAAGAGCCTAGATCGCATCAAAAGTCCAAGCACATACTCGCGATACCACATTATTCGTGAGATCGTTGAGAGAGGTGATGTGAAAATATGCAAAGTGCACACGGAGTTTGAATATTGCTGATCCGTTGACAAAGCTTCTCCGCAACCTAAGCATGAGGCGCACACAAGAGCTATGGGTATTCGATACCTATACGATTGACTCTAGTGCAAGTGGGAGATTGTTGGTGATATGCCCTAGAGGCAATCATGGAGATGATTGTATCACGTCTATGTTTATGAGTTCTTGAATAAATGTTATTACGTTCCTTGAATGAATCATTAGTTACGAAGATCAACGAGTATGTGACTTGTTGGTGAAACACTTCGACTTATATGATGTCGTTCTAAAATTATCCCTGGTCGAATGTCATTGATCGAACACCGGTGACTCTACGACCGATACATGTATTGATTGATGATCATGTTTCACGGTCATGGATATGGGGATATCAAATCAATAATGTAAACACATGTTAGAGAACATGGGGTTGGAATGACCCACCTCGAGACACTATAGAGATTGTTATGATTCTATGTGTCATTAGTTGGTCTCAAGCAATGATGATGTATAATCCTTAGACACGAGATCGCATGGTTCCCTACATGTGTAATAGCACTCTTAGGGGTTGCCAAACGCTACTAGAATGGGTAGTTATAAAGGTAGCTTTGGGTATGCTATGAAACATGCGGAGGATGTGATTGGTCGGATATGGATTTGCCCTCCTAACATAACGGGAGAGATGTCTCGGGCCTCGAAGTAGTCGGATAAAGAAAGTGCATGGCGTGCCACTAGTGGTCGAAGAGTTCGACCACGTAAGGTTATCCGACAACTCGATCGAGAAAGTATTGAGCAGTCCATGGATGACACAATATCTCACCCGGAGTTCAAACCGGATATCGTGAGGCAAAGGAGAATCTTTGGAGTAAGTCGCTTAGTTCGATCGGATCCGGACAAGTCGTATGGTGATACGAGCAAGTCGTAGGCGATCGAACGAAATCACGAGTGGTCGAAACACAGTCGTGAGGGTTTACGAACTGGTCGTGACCGAATCTGGCCAGTCGTATAAAGATAAGACACAGTCGTAAGTGATGAGGACCTAGTCATAGATCATATTGCATTAAGGTTCGTCAGATATAATTTGTGTGTATTCGGAATCGTTATGTCTGCTAGGGACCGCTACGACTCGTGATCGGAAAGGTTTTCCGAGTCACAACCGATTACACATAAACCTAACGGTCACACACTTAATGGGATGGAACAAACCGAGCGAATACGATTCGTTAAAAGTGTTGGATAGGATCCAACACGAGGGCACTATATAAGGAGATGTTTGAGGCTAGTTTTGTGTGACAAGAGAGACACGTGAGTTGTTTCCACCAAAACCTAAACCGCCATCTTCTTGAGAGCCTTCCGTGCGACTTGGTGCTAGAACACCGCGCGGTTGTTCCTTCTCTGGACGTTTGATACCGTGAGGCGCTCTGCGGTTTGTTGCGGCGAGGGCGATCCGTGATCTTCACAAGGGCGTGGAAGGCTGCTGGAGAAGCGATCGACTACGAGCGTTGGGCGATCATCTCGACCACTACATCGGGCGTTCATCGTCGGACTAGGCTACTCGACTCTACTTCCCGGCCTGCGGCGCCTAGTGGTAATGATCTGTGATCATATATCTTGCTTGGCATCCTGGTTTACGTGGTAGAAATTTTGATTTGTGGCTAGCGTAGCCTACCCGTATCCCTACACTACTATCACAGACGGTTTCCACCAACATCCGTCTATGATATGTAGGATATCATAGATGGTTCTAGTTACAAATCATCTGTAATTGAAGACATATCACAGACGATTCGTAAATGGAACCATCTGTTATATTTGACATATAACAGACGATTGTTGGCGGAAACCATCTGTGATAGTAGCCATTCACAAATGGTTTATATGATAAAATCATCTGTGATAGTTCTTTATACCTTACTAATTTTTTTATTTTCAGCTAGCCTCAGGAATTGCTAGCCACGCCCTCTGAAAATAAGCAAGCAGAAAACAGATAAATCACAGATGAATCAATTGTTGACAACTCAAAGTGATCATTTACAACTCAAAATCAATTACAAAAGAATATGTTCATGTATTATCGCTAGAGTTACAATAGAGTTACAACTACTCAAAGTGAATTACAATTGAATCAATTGTTTGAAGGTCGTTCAACGGTGTCGACGGAATGAAACTCTCCGCTGACGTTAACGATCTCCATCTTGATGAAGCCGCCGAGCACCCCTCGAACCTCCGAGATCTCGCTCATAACAAATGCATCTAAATTTATGTTCAAACCCTGTTGCTAGCAGGAGAAAAGTAGTGTCAGAACCCAGAAAAGTTAAATCTAAATTAAGCGATGCTAAATCGGAATTAACAAGTAACTAAAATAAGAATAATTAAAAACAAAGCCTAATCATTGTAATGAATGTAAAAATGTATATTTATCACCAAAGCACATCTTATTTACATTATGAACTTCACACCAGCCAAGCTAAAACATTAACACCAACTCAATGCTACTACAAAAATTAATTGCAACAAGTTAAAACATATCTGTTACAACCCAGAGTAAATTACAAAACAATAATAAAAGTCTTGCACTGCATATCGCCGAAACTGTAAGACCCGGGAGTAACTCTCCCAAATCCTCTGTGCATTTCTGAAGTAGTCCCATGATCAGTCGCTAGTTCACACAGTAAACAAACATGGTAACAAATTCATATCACTACTTTATTAATAATCAACAGAGTTTATTACAAAGAAGGCTTACAGGACAACAATAAAATAAACACAGCGGAAGACGAATAAGTAGTAAGGTCCATTAATGCCACGAGGCAATCGTGAGGGAAGCGGCCTAGTCGTCGAGATCCTAGCGGTAGCAAAGTCCTTCTCCTCTGAAATTTTGTTTGCATAAAGCAAGTATGAGCACAACTTCCATGCCATAAGTTACACCAGTCAAGTAAGAGAATGACATGCATATATGGATGTAACAAAGGATGGCTTATAAGGTCATTTGCATAAAGCGGCATTTTCTTTAAATACTTGTACTAAGTTCCAGCGGTTATTTTATAACTAAAATTTATAAAATTCTCAATTTTATAGTCGATAACATTCACACATGAATGGTGAAGGATACCCTCCTATCACATGGTTCCTGCCCAACTCCCATCTGGATAAACCGGTTTTGAAGAATTCATTTTCAAACAAAATCAAGGTTTAACTTTGGCGATTCGCTAGCATGTCCATGACCGCGGACACGGCTATTCGAATAGTTTTACACTCTGCGAGAGGTTATGCGACTTTACCCACATGACAAGACTTCTCTAGTTTGTTCGGCATATATCTATGCCACCACTCACTACCTTTGGTAAGCGGTCTGAAACACGTGCAAGGCCTTTACAAAGCGCTATTCCACCGTAGTTACCCTCGCTAAGGTTTCACCCCCCTTTGGAATAAAGACCTCGGATTCGGGCACCCTCTTGCGCTAGGTGGGACTAACATAAGTCGTAACATGACTACCCATTGCATCGTAGGAGCGACCACGGTGGAACATTGCAAATTATTTAGCAGTCCGACCCATACTTGGGACATGTGGTGGTACGGTATGGCTTAGCATCATACACTCAAGACCGGTCCTTAAGCGACTTGGGAAACTTTCCAACAAAACCCATGGGCCTCAACCACACCCGATTGAGCCCGTGCATAAACTTGCATCCACCGAACATCCATTTTGCCCAAGTCCAAACCATTTTCATTTATTTCATTTTTCAAAGTCATAAACTTCCATAACATACTGATGCCATGGATACCATCTAAACAACAATTGATTTCTGGCTAAAATTCCCAAAAGAAACATGTTTGGTCTATAAGCATGGCTAAGCATGATTTTTCTCAAAATGTTCTAGTTCATACTATCGTATCAACTAGGTTTTATCTATGGTGACAATATGTTTGCTTCAATTATCAAAGTTGGCTATACAAAGGATTTTTAGGCATAACTATACATTTAAAGTAGGAATTTAAATTACTGATATAAATAGGCATGCAGTAATAATTTAAACAGAATATAAATAATTTGAAATAATGGGATCGATATGATCAAGGGTATAACTTGCCTCGCTTGAGGTGATGTTGTTTTCCTTAACAGGTCACCTAGTACTCACAAGTACTTTCGTCAGGTAGTCCAAGTGTACAATCACGATGATCATACAGTCAAAATCAATCCTCTTATGTTATTCTTCAATCGGCGTCGAAACCTGATTCTCTGAAGTCGTCGAAATCTAATCGTAAAATAAGCCAAATTCAAACCAAATTCAAATAACAATTCAAATGAACTCCAAATTTAAATATTTTGGTTTAAATATCTAGATTATAATTTTATAAAGATTTTGCAACTTGAACCACCCAATTTGGAGTTCAAAAGCAAAAGATATGAATTTTAGAAGTTTGAATCTACATGAAATAATGAATTAGGGTTTAAAGGAATTATTGGTCAAATGAATCCAAAATTAAATAATTTTGGTTTAGATGGCTATATTTTGATTTTATAGGAATTTAGGAATTTGAATCGACGAAATCGGAGTTCGTATGAGGGAGAACGAACCCCGGGAAGTTCTAAATCTAAATAAACCCAAAAATCAGAGTTTAGTGATTTTCTTGATTTATTTTTCTAAAGGAAATTCAGTTTATTGTGCAAGCTGACGTCAGCGACTGATTTTTGGAATTTAAAAGAATTAAAAGAATTTCCGACATGTGGGTCCCACGTGTCATAGACACGGTCTATATGGACCAAGTCCATGGGACGTTTGGCTCTGTGTTGGGTGGACCATGCCATGCAGGCGCTGACTCGGCGTGACATGCGGGCGGGGGTGGCGATGTGGCGCCGAGCTGGCGCCAAGATGGCAACCATGTGGTGCCACATGGCCGGCTACGTCAGCGCCGACGGGGGCGGCGCTCGGGGCCGGTGGCGCCGGCGAACGGCGGGATTTCAGTTGCCGGTGAGGTCATCAACAGAGAGAAGGAGCGAAGGGGAGTTGAGGGCTTACCTCGGTGGCGCAAGGGCATGGGGGTATCGCCGACGGCGAATGAAATGGCGGTGGTGGGTGCGGGCTCGACGGTGGCGACGGGTTCCGGTGGCGCTCGGGCGAAGCGGAGGTGAGCACCGGGTTCGCGCGAAGGCGGGGATGCTAATGGTGGTGGTGGTGACGACACGGCGTCGACGGAGGTGACACTAGAGGTGGCGGAGTAGGTGGCGGCCGGTGGCGAGAAAATCCCGATTGCGGCCGAACGAGAGTGAGGGAGAAGGAGTGGATGGTGGGGAGAGATCGAGTGAGATGAGGGGCTCCTCGTGCTCCCTTTTATAGGGGCGGAGGAGGCCGGAGGTGGTAGATCGGGCGCGGAGGTCGCGGCGGCGATTTTTGGATTCCGTTGATTGCGCGTGAAACGGAGGGGGAAACTCGCCGGAGATGGGGCGGCGGGACATGGGGAATTTAATGCGCGCGACCGTGTGGAGGAAGGGGCGAAAATCACGGCGGAGACGAGGCTCTACGCGGGCGCTAATGGCGGAGGAATCGCGGCTGGAGGAGGAAGACACGGGGGAGGAAGAAGGGTCGCGGGTCGTCGGATCTTCATCCGATGGTGACGAAGGAGATGGGTGGTGTGGAGGTTTGCTGACCGTTTGATTTAAATTGGACAGTAGGGAGAGATGGGGAGAGGGGTGCGGTGCGGAGTGGGCCAGCTTGGGCTGCGCGCGCGGGAAAAGCGAATGGGCCGGCTAGGTTTCGGCCCATTGGTTATTAATTGATTTTTAATTACTTTTCTATTTAAAATAATACTGTTAAATCAAAAAGGCTTTAGAAAATAGCAAAATAAATCCAAAAATTTAGAGAAAATTCACAGAAATTCCCTGAGGTATTTTGGATTTAATAAAAATAGCTCCAATTTATAATTGGCTATAGTTTTCCCAAATAAATTATTTTGGCTTTGAAATATTTAGGAAAAAGCTTTTAAAAACTCAAAACAATTCTAGAAATTAACTAAATTTTATTTTTCAGATCAAACCAACTGGAGCTTCAAGAACTTCAAATATATTTTAAATTTTTGACTTTTAAAACTTCAGAAATTCAAATAAAGCAATTAAACTCTGGCAAATTCTCAGAAAAACTAGTAAAATCATAATTTTTATTTATTTTATTTTGGTAACATAACCTTGGGATGTTACAGAAACCATCCTTGTATTCGTGCCATTGACCGCGAGCCCCTCGAACCTTGTGTTGTCTTAGTAATCCGACACCTGCACACATACCACTCTCCACCGATACCATTAGATATGAGCAAGCCTAGTGTTATTAAAATAAGGATTGGGAGAAGGAGAAGATTGCCGTCAGATTCTTTGCGAAGGTCATGGAGGCTTCCCGACCACCCTACGGTAGTGGCACCATCTCGCTTTCTGTGGGCCTCATCACCCGGCAATATTAGAACCGATACCCACATTTTACTGACCTACCTCAATCAAATATACGAAAGCAGCCTCAAAGCATTCTTAAACCGGAGGTCCATCAGCATTACCCAGCCAACAGTGGAATGAGAGAGAGAGAGCCAAGGAGATAAGAGTAGCCTCCAAAATATCAAGCACAGGAATGGGGATAAGGGCAAAGGACAAGCCACAGGTGAACATCCCCCCTGCATAAGCCTCTCTTCCTCTCTTTTCTTCCCACAAAGCCTCAAAAAAACATAAGGAAAGCCATAGCACCACCATTTCACCTCCACAAGAAGCTTAGAGAAGGAGCCAGGGAGAAGGGGAGACCGAAGAGCAAGGGCGATGCCGGTGGCGGCATTGAACCGCAAGCCACCATCGAAGGCCACGCCGAGGCCAACAGGAGCACAACCACCGCCACTGCCGGCAGCCCTAGCTCAACCACACCGACCACCACATCAGCCATGACCCCAAAACAGACCCAACCCCAACCCATCAGGTAAGCCATCTTCATGCCCCCACAACCATTTTGTCATTCATCTCCTAGGATGATCTACACGTGCACATTGGACATCCCACAATAGCAATAGAGCTCTCGGTGCATCACATCACAGAGCAGATGAGGTAAGGAAGATAGGAGGAAGCAAGGACGACAACTACGGTCGACTTCAAACCAACACCGACGACGTTCGACCACAATCGATAGCAAGGGGACCGTCGCCATCAAACCAACACCGTGCCATTCCAAAATTGAAAACACACAAAAAGGTAACCCACGACTGTAACCACCTCCCTCTTCTTGGTCAAGATCGAACCCCCAAACATCAGTAGATTGAGCATCACAGAGCACATCCCACAGTAACATCACAGCTCTCAGTGTTATCATCACAAAGCAGTCGGGGGAGGGATTAGAGAGAGGAATAGGGGAGTTCATACCTCAGTGAAGCCCTTGATAGTACATCTCCCACATCCATCATGCATCCATACCCTTTTTCACTATACATCAATTCCATAAAATTCAACAATGAGTTGTAAGCATAAAAAATTAGTAAGTAATTAACCAGACTCTTGCAAACTGAAATAGCAGGGGAGGTACCTCAGTGAAACCCATGGTAGTCCACCTCCTACCCCCACCATGCATCCATATTTCTTTTCTTTCACCAAGCATCAGTCCACAAAAATATGAAAGTGAGCCATAAGCTTCAAACATCAACAAAGAGTTAATTGAAAGCAATGCACATAATGCCCCAAATCCACCCTAGCCATGCCGTCCAAAATCACAACAGCCCACCATCACCCCAAACCGAGGCTCAAAAACCATAACAACCCCCATTTCTAATCATGCTTAAGCATCAAACAATTATAAATCAACAAGTATAAATCAATACTCAAAGTATAAGAGCAGAAAATCTCAGTTTAGTAGAAGAAAGAGAGCGAGCCGGGCTGGGGCCAAGCCGAGGGGCACCGGCGGTGCAGTGGGCCGGCTGCCGGGCACGGTGAGCAGCACTAGAAGCGCCGTTGGCGACGAAGGCGGCAAGAAGGGAGTCGGCGGCGGTAGGGCTACACCTTGGGGAGCTCTGGCCAGGAGCAGAGCACCAAGAAAGAAGAAGCCAGTGGGAGAGATAGAGGGTGAGAGGAGATGGGGAGTGAGGTGAAGGTAGAATCAGGAAGAAGATGGGGGCCTGAGTTGTGTTGGCGAAACCAAGTAGATGCAAATAAGGTGGGGAAGAGAATGAGTGCACCTGGGGGTGGGTTTCAGCTGTGTTAGAGATAGGGAGAGAGAGGGATTAGATGAGGGTTAGGTAGGAGGGGATTAGAGAAATAAAAATAGGAATTTGTAATTAGGAAGAAAGTAGATAAATAAATCCAGTGGGGATTTGTGGCAGTAATTTACCAGTAGAAGTGAACGCTAGTATTATATTGTGTCGGGAGGGTGGAACCAAATAAATCATTTAACGCAGGTATGCGGTTAAGTAAGAATAGACCGAACCAGTGAGTTAGGAAATACAAGAAAAGTCGTAAAACAAATCTGAGGCTAATTATTGAAGTTAATCACCAGGTTGAACCGCTAAATTAAATAAATAGTTTGATACATTAGAAATACTTTAATCTAGTTAAAATGATTAAAATAAACAAACCAAATCTTTTTAGCAAATTAAATAATTACGTATGCACTTAAGTAAAATCAATTGAGCAATTTTTGCATGAATAAAATTTGATAGACTTAATAAAATGCGAGCTTGAGTAGGGCATTATTTTCGTACGTTAAACCGCGAGTTTCGGCAACCTCAACCCTAGAGCGAATAGACCTAGAACAATAGTAGTTGGGGGTGCTAACCTAACGGGGATCCAAAAAAATGTTTTTAAATAAAATTGTCTAACAAAATAAAATGCACTAACTTATGTACGTATAATATCACCCGAAACATTGACTAAGTATTTATTTGAGTATTATTCGTGTCTGCCATATATTGCAGCAGTCGATCCATTGCATTGAGGAGTCGCTGATCCAGAGAACGTTGACGCCGCTTTTTATTACAACTACGAAGGCAAGCTTACTTTTGAGCATACATATAATTATATTAAATGTACACCTTATATTGTTGTATCATATATGTATTGCATCAAAAACTATGTCTCAAAATCAAATCGGTTAAAGAAAGCAAGACGAAGATGAGAGTTGTACAACCAGAACAGAGCCGTTGTACTGGAAGAGAATTAAATAGGTTGGTAAAAGGAACCCTGGGAAGGCAAGAGGCGGGATCCTTTTACATATGGATATAATATAAGGACAAACAAAACTCTTACTCGGATACGGGGTCGTATTTAAGTGCCAACTATTTTCCCGTTTCGATGGGCAGAAAATGCTACCTTGTTATGTAATTATGTCTCCACAACGGATAAGTAGGAGCACACAGTAGAGTGGTGGGAACAGGAAGAGAGCCGACCCAGCCACGGTGGAGTGTTGGGGACTAAAGAGCGAGCCCAACCAACATTACTAGAACTCGGTGGATAACTAGGTCAGCAGCGTGACAAGGTCAACACCGACGGAAAGTAATGGGTGGAGACTTTATCATGTAACCTGCAAAATGCTCTGAATTCTGGACTCGAACCCGCATCAAAGGAAATGCTAGGGACCTGGTTAAATTAGAGCTTAGAATTGCTATGGGTAAAGTGGTACAAGCCTACGCAGTGCTATATCAAATCATGAATTCATGCCAGTCTCCTCGATTGGAGTCTACGGGAACCACCAGGGGTCTATATTCTATTCAGGTAACAAGTAGTCTTTTCAGAAGTAAAATTTGCATCCTAAATCTTGATGATTATTTTCAGAGAAAGAGAAGAGGTAGGAATATGATAAGGAGAAGAGGTAGAGTCATCAGGTGCATTTTTACTATTAATGGTTGCTAAGTACACTAGTACTCACTCTTGCTATCTCTCCCCTTTGCTTAGATCCTAGTCCGGCCGGGAGTTATCCCGTGTGGGATGAGGGATTTGCAGGTATTGTGGAGACCACGGGTGGTGAGGGCATTGGTTTCGAGAAACAGGGCGAGGTGGACACCTTATTCGACTCGTGGGACGAGTAGACTACTAGAGGGACCTAGCAGCAAGCGTGGGGAATGTGTTACCCCCCTTTTGTAATTAAATATTTTGTATCTAGAACCTTAGTCTTGTGTGGCTACTGTTGTAATAAAGAACAATTTCTATCTTATTGTTCATTGTGCTAACTCGTAAAGGCTTACTATTTGTTGGAGCGGTGTTCTCTTGAGCAAGCGAATAGTAATCCGTATGCCTAAGTGTGATTACCCTTGGGGTAATGACACGGGACGCCACAAGTAGTAATCATATATATTTAAATTTGTAATTATGAAATAATTATTACGACATTGACAAACCTCTGGATCCTTCGTCTTAGTACTAATGATTTACTACATATGATGGCAAATATAGAATGCAGATAGGTTATCTTGTTTCTGCTGGTGACACTACAAAAATAGATCTACATATATAGGTATAGTCAGTTCGAGACACATTATTACGAAGTGTGATATAGGATTATTATGTTGTAGCGTGTATGGAAAATCGTGTCCTGTGTTGCAGTGTGGTGCTCGATTCCTTGTGTATCCCTCCCTTGGCAACATAGGCATTGAATGACCTACGTGATTCCAAAAGGTTATCCTCAGCCATTTGAAACGAAGGAAGACTACAATAGAGTTATGTATAGAGGAAATGAGCATACATGTCGAGTATTTCCTGCACAAGGGTGAAGTCATAGTTTTTGTTGAGTAGGGAATCAAGGTATATTACCTTGTTCCTCTTTGGTACAATGACTAAAAGGATCTAGTGGAACCTACTCATGTATGTCGCTATAGTCGTTAAACCTAAGTTCGTGCTGTGTATAAAGTACAAATAAAATTTATATAGCAAGTACTGAAGCACTTACTTCTGGTTGTTGGGCACAAGTATGCAGTCCTTGTCGCCCTGAGCAAGCAATCCTGTCATTATGTATTTCACAACGTAGGATGCATCTTGGGTGATGCATTGCTCAGAGACCAAGTGTAAGTCGAGGAAACCCAATGGTTCTCACCATCGGTAGGCATTTTCATCATGTATCTATATATAAGCAATGAGTTGTGATATTTATCGGTATTACGTGAATGTAGAACTTGATTTTACACACTTATAGTATCCAGCATCGTAGAAGCGAGGCATCGAGGGCATTGAGGTTGAATAGGTCGAATAGGTCGTCGAAGCCCACAACGAAGTAGCCTGACTCGTGAAAGAAATGCTCCTTCGTGTATCTAACGGTGATTCCAGTATCGCACCCCTTCTCTTTGGTCTTCCACATGTACTAGACATGCAAAGACTAGCAACCTACTCCAGCGTGGGCTAATATTGTGTCGGGGGCCAACAGACTTCCGAGGGAGTATTCCCCGGGCTTAGGAGGCGCCTTAATGTTCTTTGATTTCGATTTGGCCTTAACGACTCGCCCGTTATACATCTTCCTATGAGACGACTAGGGAACGGATACGGCGACACGCTTTTCTTGTTCCTTCGGCGTCTTCTCCACGAGAACCGATGAGGCGGCCTTCTGAAGCGAAGATTGGGGTGCAGTCATCGAGGGTCCTGTTGGAGAGGCATGGTTATGTTGAGATAGCGGCACTGCAGGGTCTAGGGCGATGTCCTTCTTGGGCCACTGGATAAAAGTGTACCTAGCATCCCCTAGTGTTCTGATATTTTCGTTCAGGCGAATCTCTAGCAGGACGGCTATGAAATTGTCATGTACCATGTCCACCTGGACCCTGGCGTAACCCTATGCCAGCTGGGCACCATACTGCACTGTCCCTTCCTGGCATGGATACGCTAACCTCGCTCAGCCCCAATAGAAATGGACCCAACCAGCCTCACTTGGCGATGGGGACTTGTTCCCTTCCAAGTATCCCGTAGATGGTCCTGAATCTCGCCGCTGCTTTCTTGGGACTCAAAGGGACCCCAATAGCACTAATGATGAGTCACAGTGTCCCGATCTTCCGATAGGTTCGATTGGTTTCGTCGTGAGGACGTTAATGTTTTGAGGCTTTCGACCAGCAGATCGTCACCTCGCAATTCGCTACACCCGCACGACTGTCGTTATCAACCACGCTCGCACGCGATCGACCTTACCACGAGGGTTATTATTCCTGCAAGCAATCGAAGCAACTCACAAGAACAAGGAAAATGCAATCTGAATTGTATTGCGAATATGAATGAAGTTCACAATGTGGGGTTCCTCAAACCGATAAACGGTGAAACTGCAAAGTGGCAGAATAATCTAAGAAAAACCCAACCCTAAAGCGTGGCGGCTCTTTGTATATATATAGGGGTAATGTGAGGGGTTGACCTAGGGTTGTGCGACCATGGGGGAGGCGTACACAACCTAGGCATTGATCCCGACACGCTTACAAGGCCCTATTAGGCCCAAAGCGTGTCGTGACACCTAATGATGGTCGTAGAGCGTGAGACCTAGTCGTAGCGCCGATCGGTGCAGTCGTAGTCTTGGCGAACCTTGTCGAGGAGCTTGAGATGTGGTCGTAGCGCTGGCTGGTCTGGTCGTAGCGCTGGCGAACCTAGTCGAGGATCTTGAGACTTGGTCGTAGCGCTGGCAGGACTGGTCGTAGACCTTGGGGATCCATTATTCCTAAGTAACAACAGATCACAATTATTAGGTAGTATACCATTCTGCATAGATAAATTATTAGCACCTAGAAACGAGCTCACCTCATAATTTAAGTGACGTGCACGAGCTCTTGTCATAGGGTCTTGTAGTTTCGCAACTGGATCCGTAGGATTTTGTGTAGTGTGTGTATCGGAAAGAGTGATGTCCTCATCATCCTCCCCTTCTTGAATTGGAGTCGTCCTCGACTCAAACTCATCTGCTTCTCCCACGTATGGCTTCAAATCTGAAATGTTAAATGTGGGGCTAACCCCAAAATCTGCAGGTAGCTCCAATTGATAGGCATTGTCATTTATCTTCTTAATTATCTTAAATGGTCCATCAGCTCTAGGCATCAATTTTGATTTTCTTAACTCTGGAAACCTGTCTTTCCTCAAATGCATCCAAACTAAATCACCCTGTGCAAATTTTATTTCTTTCCTACCTTTACTTCCAGCAACTCTATACTTTTCAGTCATACGCTCTATATTTTCTTTAGTTGTTTCATGCAACTTAAGAACAAATTCAGCACACTTCTTAGCATCTAAACTAATGTGTTCAGAGGTAGGCAAAGGTAGTAAATCAATAGGAGCACGGGGGTTAAAACCATACACTACCTGAAACGGACTTACCTTGGTGGTGGAGTGTACCGACCTATTGTCAGCAAACTCAATGTGCGGTAAACACTCTTCCCACATCTTCAAATTCTTCTTTAAAACAGTCATATAAAGTCCATACATGAGTACTTGCTATTGATTTATAAATTTAATGTGCGGTAAGCACTAAATTTATAAATTTGTTTTATAAATTTATATATTTCTATGTATTTCTTGGCAATCCTAAAACAAAATCCATAGAAATATCCTCCCAAGGGGCGCTAGGAATAGGGAGAGGCATATAAAGTCCATGTGGATTGAGACGGGACTTAGCTTTGTTGCATGTAGTGCAGCGAGCCACGTAGCGCTCAACATCGCGCCTCATCTTTGGCCAAAAGAAGTGGGCGGCCAGCACATCTTCTGTCTTCTTTGCTCCAAAATGCTCCATCAAACCTCCTCCATGCGCCTCCTGCAACAACAAAAGACGAACGGAGCTAGCTGGAATGCATAGCTTGTTAGCACGATAGATCAAATCATCAATTATCACATATTTATTCCATGTTCTCCCTCCTTTACAAAGCTCAAGCACTTCTTTAAAGTCCAAATCAGTAGCATATAACTCCTTAATGGCCTCTAAACCAAAAATCTTATGGTCAAGTTGAGATAACATGGTATAACGTCTAGAAAGCGCATCAGCAATCACATTGTCCTTACCTTTCTTATGCTTTATGACATATGGAAACGACTCAATAAATTGTACCCATTTAGCATGTCGTTTATTTAGGTTAGCTTGGCTTCTAATATGTTTTAGCGATTCATGATCTGAATGTATAACAAATTCTTTGGGCCATAGATAATGTTGCCAAGTTTGAAGCACACGAACTAAAGCATACAGTTCTTTGTCATAGGTAGAATAATTCAGACTAGGCCCATTTAGTTTCTCACTGAAATATGCAACTGGTTTACCTTCTTAAATCAATACACCACCTATCCCAATCCCGCTAGCATCACATTCAATCTCAAAAGTCTTACCAAAATCAGGGAGTTGGAGTAGGGGTGCTTGGGTGAGCTTCTCTTTCAATAAGTGGAATGCCTTCTCTTACGCAGGTCCCCATTGGAATGACACTCCTTTCTTTGTCAATTCATTCAATGGTGCGACAATGGTGCTGAAATCCCGCACAAAGCGTCGATAGAATCCAGCAAGTCCATGGAAGCTCCGCACCTATGACACGATGAGTGGCGTCGGCCAGCTTTGGATGGCTGCAGTCTTTGCCCCATCCACCTCAATTCCCTGTGGTGTCACAACATAACCAAGAAACACAACTCGATCGGTGCAAAAGGTGCACTTCTCAAGGTTACCAAACAAACGTGCATCTCTCAAGGCATTAAAAACAGCACGTATATGATTCAAGTGTAGCTCATGTGACTTGCTATAAATCAAGATATCATCAAAATAAACCACCACAAATTTCCCAATGAAAAGACGTAAAACCTCGTTCATTAATCGCATGAAGGTACTAGGTGTATTAGTTAGACCAAAAGGCATCACTAACCATTCATATAGTCCTAACTTAGTTTTAAAAGCAGTTTTCCATTCATCTCCCAGTTTCATTCTAATCTGGTGGTAGCCACTTCGCAAGTCAATATTTGTGAAAATAATAGCGCCACTCAACTCATCAAGCATGTCGTCTAGCCTAGGAATAGGATGACGATACCTTATGGTAATATTATTAATGGCTCTACAATCAACACACATACACCAAGTTCCATCTTTCTTAGGAACCAAAGAACAGAAAAACACAAGGACTAAGGCTTTCTCTTACGCACTCCACGGTCCAAAAGATCTTGGACTTGTCGCTGAATTTCTTTAGTCTCCTCTGGATTGGTCCTATATGCAGCACGATTTGGCAAAGTCGCTCCCAGAATCAAATCAATTTGATGCTCTATCCCTCGAATAGGGGGCAACCCCGGGGGTATATCAGCTGGAAATACATCCACATACTCCTGCAAAAGGTTAGCAACAGCAGGGGGCAAAGAGCTAGATATATCTTCAAGTGAAAATAAAGCATCTTTGCATATCAAAGCATAGCATAGCAGCTCATTATCACATATTTCAGCAAGCTCAGATTTAGTGGCAAGCATGACACACCCTTTCAATTTAATTCCCTTGGCCTTGGAACTAGGCGCCACTTTCTCCTTTTTAGGTGGGTAAACATGTTTCGCTACTTGCTGATTTTCGAATTATGTTCATTGGTGTTTCTTTCATTGCTAGCACGCTCTACTTCATCTTTCACAATTTCAGCGAGTGTCAAAGGCAACAACTTAATCTTCTTACCCTATGTGAGAATGAGTAGGTATTAGCTCTACCATGGTGCAAAACATCATTATCATATATCCAAGGCCTAAGAGCAACAACGAGCATGCTTGCATAGGCACTACATCAAAGTCGGTACTATCTTTGTAATTACCAGTGAAAATTGTACTTTCACAACTTTGTTTACCTTTAACTTACCACACGAATTGAACCATTGGATGTAGTAGGGACGTGGGTGTGGTTGTGTGGTCAAACCAAGCTTCTCGACCATCTCGGAGCTTGCAAGGTTGTTGCAACTCCCTCCATCAATGATGACTCTGCGGCTCTCTCCTTCACGAGGAACTGGATTGGAACAAGTTGTGCCGCTGATTTTGCTCCGCTCTCTCCGGTTGTGCGCTCGGACTCATTGCGCAACAAGGCTCACATGAGTCCCTGTGTCAAGCAGACTACTTGTTCTTCCACATCATCGGCATCACCGCATCTGTCTAATCTCCTGCACCTGCAATGTTAGCTGCAAGCACATACTCATCCTCAATATCACTAGCACTTACATAACCTCCGTCTTCGGTGGCAAGGTAGGCTCACGACTTGGGCGATCCCTCGTGACATGGCCCATTCCCTTGCAACGATGGCAAATAATCCCGATCGTCGACACTGTGGAAGCAACCAGAAGAAGAACTCTTGGTTGGAGCCTGCACGCTAGTAGATTTGTTTACCTCGGGTGCATGTGTTGGTGTCGGAGTCTTCGCTAAATGCGCCCTACTCGAGGATGGGGCGGCAGACCACGTAGCTGAAGGTTGGACTGTTTTAACGTGCCCTGATGTTGATCGTGGTGTAGACGTGCTTCCAAAATGTTTCCTTGGCCTCTGCTATCGACCCTACAATTCTTTTACGCCAAACAAGCAAGGTGGAACAATCTAGGAACACTATCATATTCTTTGTAGTCAACTATGTCACGAATTTCACGTATTAGTCCTCCATAAAAACGTGCCATAGTAGCCTCTTCATCCTCAATAATATCACAACGCAACATACTAATTTGTAGCTCCCGATAATATTCTTCTCTGAGATCTATTGCCTTGGTTTAAGCGCTGCAATTTCTTACATAAGTCCCGTTTAAAGAGGGTGGAATAAATCATTACGCATAGCAACCTTTAAAGCATCCGGGTAGTAGGCGCTAATCCATCATTGCATACTCTACTCCACCAAATGATGGCAAAATTTTTAAATTCACTTGTAGCTTGCCTAACTCTATGCACCGGGAACTAAGTGAGCATTAAATTTCTATTCTACCGTCATCTCCCAATCTAAATATACTTGACATCATAAGCACCCGCAAAAGATGGTATAGTGAACTTGACTTTAGCATATGGATCATCATTATCACGTGCATTATGTTGCGGAAAGTTATTACCTCTCATACCTTGACGGTTGAAGTTCAATCGGTTTCGTTGTCGTGCATCAAGGGCATCGCGGTTGCGCATCTCATTATCGTTGTCGATCTCATGGTCGTGGACTGCACCTTGAGGATCCACACGACCATTGTTCGGCGGTTGATTGGCCATACCATCAATACGTGCATTGAGTGTTGCAATGCTAGCATTGAGCTGTTGTAGTGTAGCATTTGTTTCTGCAAACTTCCTTTCGATGTCGTCATTAATAGCATGACGGTGCTCATCCAACACCCTTGTAAGCTCTTCCCTCACAACACAATCTTGCGCATTCAATTCCTCACCTGCCATTGTTAGTAGGAGACAAAAGACAACACAAATGTATTATCCCTACCAACTACTAGGTGGTGGAAGGTGGAATCACACACTCTCAAGCGTCTTACCAAGCTCTTATGAATTTCTTACCAAATTGCAGCAGGTGGTCTGATCGGAGAGGGTGGGATGTATGACTGCGGCGGAGGCGAATGCGAGGATCCTGATGAGGACATGAACCCTTCGGATACGACCACAACTCCACCTCCAATCTGGTTGCTCTACTTCCACCACATATTGATCGAGAAGGCTTACGACCACTACACGACCGATTGCGTGGTGAAGCCCCGCCGAGTGGTCGAAGGAGGCTATCGACCACGAGAAGGGGTCGTAGAAGGCTACGACGCATCGCATCTGGTCGTAGGATTGTTTTGATTTGCTCATGGTCTTAGCATATGGAGGTTCGACTACATCACGGTCGAGGACCTTAGACTAGTCGGAAGTTCGATTACACAGTCGTAGATCACTTATATCCGTCTTTGCGCCACCTCACTTTGGGCGAGGGCCTTGTATCAACACTACATTAGGGTTTTGGGCGACCACCTCCCTGGCCCATAAGGACACCTAGGGTTTCGAGGGGTATTGTTCACGTGACACTAATCACGCATGAACAGTGCCGCCGCCCCTCCCTTTGTCCTTTAAGTAGTGGCCGCCTCCCCTCTAGTTCCTTGGGTTTTCTTAGATTATTACGCCACTTTGCGGTTTCACCGTTTATCGGTTTGAGAACCCACATTGTGAACTTCATTCATATTCGCAATACAATTCAGATTGCATCTTTCTTGTTCTTGTGAGTTGCTTCGATTGCTTGCAGGAACAATAACCCTCGTGGTAAGGTCGATCGCGTGCGGCGTGGTTGATAACGACGATGCGTGCGGGTGTAGCGAATTGCGGTGGACGATCTGGCGGTCGAAAGCCTCAAAGCGTCAACGTCCTCACGCGAAACCAATCGAACCTATCGGAAGATCGGTCGCCGTAGTCTCATCGGATCCAAATCGAGGGTCAAAAATACGTGGAGCTCGGACATGCAATGTTTAGTAGCAAGGAGCGGCAATAATGAAATCAGATTAGCAATGTTAAATCAAAGTCCACGATACTACGTCACGATTCTTTGGTCCAAACGCGCTCCTAGCACTAGCTCAAGCAAGCGAAAGATAGGGTAGATACAAGCTCAAAGAACAAAGTTGCAAAGCAACCGTTATCTCTGTGGGTGGTCGTGGAGCTCGGTGGGTTGTCGTAGACCAGCGAGGGTGGTCGTGAGCCAACTTAGGTGGTCTCTTTTTCTTTTGATTCTCTTTTTCTTTTCTCTTTTTTTGATTCTTTCTTCTTCTTCTTTTTTGACTAATGAAACCCAACCTAGGATTCCTCTTTTTTTCTTTTTTTGCATAAGTGACCTTGACTCACAACTCTTCAAAACCCTTTTCGAGGCCTAAGGATAGATATAGGTCACAAACTTTTAGGAGAGCAGGGTCACAAACTCTCTCTCTCGAACTTTGGCTATCTCTGTTTGGCTATGGGATTTCTTCTCGATCCTTGTTGGGTCGGACACGATATGATGAGTGTGTAGGTGTCAGAGCAACAGAAAGCAGATAGACTTGTCGGGCGAATACTCGGCGGTGGTCGAACCCGAGAAGGTGGTCAAACTCGATAGGTGGTCGAATTCGACGAGGTGGTCGAACTCGATGTAGGTGGTCGAATCCGACTAGGTGGTCGAATCCGAGTAGGTGGTCGGATGGAAATGTTGGCTCGAGTAAGTGGTCGGATGGGGTGGTGTCACGAGTAAGTGGTCGGATGGGGTGACTAAATTCTCGGCTATAGCGAGACAAACCCTAATTACAGCGGATGCAACAAAGGACAAGCCGAGATACACGATGACCAAAACAACAAAGACTTGGCGCTAGAAACTAGATCACGACGACTAGACCAGCAACAAAGACACCGACGATGGACTCGAACTCAACAACGCGAATCGAAAACAAAATTGCGAAAGGCACAGCGTGGTTTGGACAATGGAAAGACTAAGATCTAAAACTTTTTGTAGGGCAATTTTACGGACTATAGGTGATGGAAAACAACTAACAAAGGGGATAAACGAGATTACCTAATGGGCAACCTTCGCTCGATGCAAATGATGAGTCACGGTGTCCGATCTTACGATAGGTTCGATTGGTTTCGTCGTGAGGATGTTGACGTTTGAGGCTTTCGACCGTGGATCGTCACCTCGCATTCGCTACACCCGCATTATGCGTTATCAACCACGCGCGCATGCGATCGACCTTACCACGAGGGTTATTGTTCCCGCAAGCAATCAAGCAACTCACAAGAACAAGGAAAATGCAATCTGAATTGTATTGCGAATATGAATGAAGTTCACAATGTGGGGTTCCTCAAGCGATAAACGGTGAAACTACAAAGTGGCGAGAATAATCTAAGAAAACCCAACCCTAAATTGTGGTGGCTGCTGTATATATATAGGGGGTAACGTGAGGGGTTGACCTAGGGTTGTGCGACCATGGGAGAGGCGTACACAACCTAGGCATTGACCCGACACGCACAAGGCCCTATTAGGCCCAAAGCGGTGTCGCAACACCTAATGACTTGTCGTAGAGCGTGAGACCTAGTCGTAGTGGCCCAGTGCAGTCGTAGTCTTGCGAACCTTCTCGAGGAGCTTGAGATGTGGTCGTAGCGCTGGTGAGTGCAGTCGTAGCGTTGGCGAACCTAGTCGAGATCTTGAGACTTGGTCGTGTATTGGCGGGATGGTCGTAGACCTTGGGGATCCATTATTCTAAGTAACAACGGATCACAATTATTAGGTAGTATACCATTCGCATAGATAAATTATTAGCACCTAGAAACGAGCTCACCTCATAATTTAAGTGACGTGCACGAGCTCTTGTCATAGGGCCTTGTAGTTTCGCAACTGGATCCGTAGGATTTTGTGTAGTGTGTGTATCCGAAAGAGTGATGTCCTCATCAACTAACCTCCATGATGGTCATTCGACCCGTAGGCAATTTCGATATTCCTCTACCATCTCACTTACATACCACTTTCCTCGGAGATCCAGACACATTCGGCGACATCAATGACGGCGGCGTAGATGGTGCGGACACCATCTTGCTTACTTGCTATCTATATAAGTTACATACGCAATGAACTAAAATTTCAGAATTCAAAATGCTGAGAGTTTAAATAAAATGGATTACAAGTTGATATCCACTAGGTATTTTTGAAGATAATTTCCCTTGAAAACATATTTTATATAGAAAGAATAGAAGTTACCCAACCAATTAACTATATAAACAAATAGTATCTATTACTCAAATAGTATCAAAGGATACATTTACAACAAATGAAAGCATATATAGTACGTACTACTCAAGGAAGTCTCCAATATATCCAACACATATGTATCAAGTATGTACTACACAAGAACGCTAGACATTGCGAAATTGTTCGTATAGCAACAGAGCATCATAGAAATCATTCCTGATCTAACGCATGTTTACTAAGGCTAAGAAGTTTTAGGACTGTCTAAAGAATATATCTTTTCTTCCCATCTCTAGCCAACTCAATTCACAGAAACTGGTAAACAAATGTGTATGCTACAAGCCTACAACATTAGGCGTATCAAATGGTATCAAGCATATCACACGTTTCACGTCATTCCTAACAACACTACAATCTAATATAACGCAACAAGCCAAACACGACAGGAAGTTACTGTTGGACCGAAAAGGCGACTAGAGGGGGGGGGTTGAATAGGAGCACGATCTCTTTTTCTCCCAAATTGAATTCAATACGAATCTCACTCCAATAGCTATGAAAGCTATGAAGATCAATCAATCATGCACAGCGGAAGACTTGTATTGAATCAACTCAAAACCCCGAAGTAAAATCAATACGAAACCAAAACAGGAAGACTCGGGCGGTCTGACCTCTCACGAGGCGGTCGGCCGGTCGGTCTAGCGATCGAACCGATCAAGCGGTCGACCGACTCCTCTGGCGGTCGGACCGCTAGTTCGATCAACGAGAAAACAACCCGATAAACCAAAGCGCAAATTGATCAAACTTTTGATTCGATGCGTCCAAACTTCGTGAAATTTTACACACCTTCCCGAGTATGCGGGAACCTATTCCAAGCAACGATCGTGATAATCCTTGCCAAGATTCGACCTTTTACCGTTTGGCGGTTAGGTCAAAACCGAGTCAAAGCGAAAATATGATCTTGAGACTTGCTCGTGGGTGATTGATGATCTTGATGATCCTAGATGTATTCCCACACGTCACAGCAAGCTAGATCACGTGCAGAAACTAAGCAAAAAAACTCGTGGATCAAACAAAGACTCAAATCATCAAATAGAGAGAACGAAAGCGAAAGAACTCATCTTGAAGAAACTTTCTTTGGATTGATTTGATATGATATTGGTTCACAGCCACTCCATCAATGGATGACAAAGACTCAATACATGAGCAGAAAATCCAATCCAACTCTCTAGAACCCTAACCTCCACTCCTCCTCTCCCTAAGCAAATTAGGGTTTCTAAACAATGAAAGGGACGAAAAGCCGGAGAGAGGGGTGCAGCCACCTCCCTCCTCTATTTATAGTGGAGGCCTAGGGTTTCTAAAAGAGTCTCCCTAATGGGCTCCCGTTAAGGCCCAAAACAAACGGGTGACACACACACACGCATTTTAAAGCGCCGTGTTCATATTGTGCGAAGCACTCGCTTGCTCCGCCACGTGTAGGTTGATCCAACGACTCTCATCATGTCGGCAAGTCTCTCCCATCCGGCTCCCACCGAAACCACCATGGCACTTGCACTGACCCCCGCGCCGCTTGATTCAACCAGTCGCACCGAACTGCCCGTTCGGTCACCTTTGTCCATTTTGCACCATGCTTGAGTCAATGACTTCACCCGCATCGTCGATCGTTTTGAACCTCGGCTCTCCAAGCCTAGTCCGATCATCCTCGCCGTTGACCGTCGTTGACCACCAAGCAACTGCACAACAATAGACAAGAAAATCGAATTCGGAACAAGTTCTTCACAACTTGACCCACGTTAGTCAAAACATGCATCATGCAACACATATGACATGAAACCCATGAACTTGACCTAATCAAGAACCATCGCCGCCACACGGTGACGATTTAAGTGAAAACCGGTCGACCGCTTGGCCTTGGTCGGTCGACACCGCCGCCCGATCGGCCATGGCGAAGGCGGTCGACCGCCACCAAAGGACTTAGCCAAAATTTCAACATCGAAATCCGCAACCTCTCTGGAAATTTAAAACGAATAGAACTTTTGACCGAGGCTCCAAAAATGATGGGACCAAGTGCGGTGAGAATCTCCTCACTTGCCTACACCTCTATTTTTGGCCCACCTCAAACTCCAATGCCACTCAACTTGCCGGTCCGACCGCTCATCGACGCCGATCGGACCGCTACCAAATCGGTCGGACCGCCACTGGCGGTCGGACCATGATAATTCACGAGGCATGGGCGGTCGACCACCACCAAGGCGGTCGGACCGCTGAGACTGACAGATCGAACTTTGCCGAAAACTCGTGTTTCCGCAAACCTTCAACGTCATTGCCAATTGTCACATCATCAAAAGATCATGAGCATATCCCCATGATATCCTCAATCTCCCCCTTGATGAACACATTGGCAATTCCCAACAAATGCAAGTTTTAAGGTTTGAAAAGTAAAAACTCAACGTTTTCGCGCAAAGGCACAACTTGGTCCATATGTAAGAGAAAGCAATGAAAATGACCAAGTTGGCTTCAGAATAGCATCGGCAAGTGAAATAAGGCAAAAGAAGGCAAGAAAGCTTCAATTTCCAAAGATGAGTCAAAAATCTCACTTAAGGTCCATATGAAAGAACAATTGTTCGAAATGACCTTTGATCATGGTGAGGATCAAGAATTGCAATTCAAGTTCAGAAAGAGCAATAAGATCATAAGAATGCAAATAAGAAACTCCCCCTCACTATGATCCTCAAAATTCAGAAAATTTCAAATTCTCCAATTTTCTCCTCCTTTTTAATATTTTTAAAACTTCTCCCCTTTACACATCTTGAAATATCTTCTCCCCCTTTGACAATGGAGTCATCAAGGAATCACGCCTTCCTTTCGTCCAGAGATAAAAAATGCAAAATGAGGAAAAAGCATAAGAAGGAGCATGCATGAAATGCAATGGAGTGGCTTCATATTTTTGTATTTTTCAATTTTGGATTACAAGAAGCTTTGGAGATTACCCAAAAGAACAAGCTAGCATTTCAAATTTTGCACGAACAACATATCAGCCTGAATGCGCTAGCAAGATCATGATAAGACATATATAACAAAGCTAACTCTAGAAGGCTCAATATAAAGCAATAAATTTTAGCATTTTAAGCAAAGCTTCAAATCTAGCAAGTCCATCAACAGAGATCCTAAGATGATACTGGCCATGTCAAAATGTCAATGTGAGACCAAGAAGCTAACAATGACCACATTAAGAGACAAACAGGTCTGAATTGAATCATTTTGCTCAATTTTTCTCAATCGCCCATTTTTCAATGATTTTCATTTGAAATGAATATTGAAGTTGATTAAAGGTATATCTTAGTGAAGAAGATCTGGACTAGGAGCCATCCACAAACTCTTCCTAAGCTTCTACCAATTTTGATAATTCATTTTCTTATCCATGTGCTAGATCTCAAGCCTTGCCGCGACCATCTTAAGCACAAAAGAGCTTAAAAGAATGGTCTAGGTCATCCAAAACTCCCCCGAGTTCATGCCTAGTACAATGGCAAGCCAGTCTCATAAAAAGAATTGGTGAGATCAGTTTTTCGCACAAAAGAGGCCTCCTTTTTTGTTCACAAGAGCAGATTTAGATTCTTAAAAGAACAAGAAGCTCAAGTAATGATCAATACTAGATTCAAGAGCTAACACCTTAATTTTGACAGGCCAATGTCACAAAAGGAGCACTAATTGCGCAACTAGCTAAAACATCCACAAATTGCGTTTTAGTTCAAGTTGTCTTAAAGTTCTAGCTCATTCAGCCAAAGACTTAGCTACACATATGAAAGCATGATAATTCTAGCAAGTCAAAGAACTAGACATGGTATTGAGCGAATTGAAATACTAAATCTCAAGAGGGTAATAAGCAAAGCTTCATCAATTTTAAAAGACAAGAGAAAAGCTTATATTACAATGCATCTTTTGGATTTTCATATAAATGCAATATGATACAATGAGATGCGAGAAGAACTAAAAAAACCTAAAAGATCAAAAGTTCAAAGAAGATCAAGAAAGATCAAACTCCCCTCAAACCAAACCGTAGGGATAAATTACCCTAACTCACTTCTCAAGGTGGCAAACCTAGTTGGATCTAAAGGCACGGTGAGGATATCACCAACCGAGCCTCGGACTCCACGAAATGCAACACAATATCACCCTTCTCGACATGATCTCTAAGAAAGTGATAGCGAATGTTTATGTGCTTGGTCCTAGAGTGTTGCATGGGTTTTTAGCAATGTTAATCGCGAAGTGTTATCACGAAAAGAGGAACACTATCAAATGCTAACCCAAAATCCTTAAGAGTGGACACCATCCACAAAATCGACTCTGACAACTAGCGTAGCTACATATTCACCTTCACAGATGGATTGTGCAATGTAAGACCGCTTCCTAGAAGACCAAGAGACAAGAGAAGTGCCTAGGAAGTGACAAGTGCTCGAGGTACTCTTCCTATCTAGCCGATACATTCAAAATCGAATCGAAAACCCCAGAATGGACAAGGACGAAGAGCAGGAATACCAAATGCCATCTTGGAGGGTAGAGTGTAAATACCGAAGATGCGCTTAACGACTTGGCGATGGGAAGTCCTCGGAAGCGCTGAAACCTCGCATGAGGCAAACCGTGAAGTGGATGTCGGTCTTGAGGCCGTCATGTACGAAGGAGCCAATCATGCCGGTACTCACGTTGATCCACGACTTCTCCTTCCTCATCCGGATCCAAACGATCGAAGTCGCCATGGGAGTGGCGATCGGCTTGCGATCACCATCTCGGCGCTTGAGCGGATCCTTGGTGTACTTCGTCGATGGATGAAGATCCTTCCTTGCATTGCTTGATTTCAAGCCCGAAAAGTAGTTGAGTTCTCCCATCATACTCATCTCAAATTCCCTGGACATGGTCTCAGAAAAGCTAGAAACAAGAGCATGAGAAGAACCACCAAAGATAATATCATCTACATAAATCTGAGCAAGCAGGAAGTCATTGCCACGCCTAAGGATGAACAGGGTCTTGTCTACCTTACCCATCTCAAAATTATTTTTAAGCAGAAAGGTCTTAAGTCTATCATACCAGGCTCTAGGGGCTTGCTTAAGACCATACAAGGCTTTGGATAGCTTGAAAACATGATGTGGATACTTGGGATTCTCAAAGCCTGGGGGTTGCCTAACATACACTTCCTCCTCTATAAAACCATTCAAAAAGACACTCTTAACATCCATCTGATATAATCTAAAGCCCTTAGAAGCAGCGAATGCAAGCAGAATGCGAATGGCTTCCAATCTAGCAACAGGAGCAAATGTCTCATCAAAGTCTAACCCCTCAACTTGGCTAAAACCCTGAGCTACCAATCTAGCCTTGTTTCTAACCACAGAACCATCCTCATTTTGTTTATTTTTGAACACCCAACGGGTTCCTATCACATTATGACCACTAGGAGGTTCTACAAGATTTAGACCTTATTCCTCTCAAAATTCTCTAACTCCTCATGCATGGCATTGACCCAGCTAGAATCAGATAAAACATGTGATATATCGCGGGGTTCGAAAGAAGCAACAAATACAGAATGAGAGTAGAGACTTTGATCGTGATACCTAGAGCGAGTGACACGCTCATTAAGATTACCAATCATCTGATCCGGAGGATGATGCCTCTGAATGTGAAGTGGAGCGCCTGGGGGAGACAATATCTCCTCAACCTCCGCAGGTACTGCTGATGAAGAAGATGCAGCAGGAGCCTCAATTGGAGGTGAAGCAGTCGTAGCACGTTCTGGAACTTGGACAGGAGCCTCAATAGCAGCAGGTGGAGGACAAGTATCAGCTTCGTCATCATCTTCCTCCACAAAAATGCTTTCTATCACCTGTGTATTACCTGAAACGTCGGATCTAGCTCTAGGGCTAGTCTCATTAAAAGTGACATTGCATGTCTCCTGGACAATGTTAGTTTCAACATTAAAAACCCGAAAACCCCTCGAATGTGCAGGATAACCCAGAAATAAACCATCAAAAGTCCTTGATTCAAATTTATCTAGGTTTTCTGTCTTGAGAATGAAACACTTAGCTCCAAAAACTCGAAAATGAGAAACAGAGGGTTTTCTACCAAAACGAAGCTCATATGAAGTCTTGCCCAAAGACGGTCTCAAGAAGACACGATTTGCAATATGGCAAGCTGTAGAAATAGCTTCGGCCCAAAACCTCCTCGGTGTGCTATACTCATCTAGCATTGTCCTAGCCATCTCGACTAAGGTTCTGTTCTTCCTTTCCACAACGCCATTCGTTGAGGGCGTGTGGAGAAGAAGCGATGCTCAATTCGCTCGGCACAAAAAGAGACAAGCGAGGCATTCTTGAACTCCGTGCCATTGTCACTGCGGATCGCTCTCAAGGCACCGAAAATTCGAAGCCAAACGAAGAACAAGATCACGATAAAAACCAAAAGCTTCATCCTTCGAAGCAAGAAAGAACACCTAAGTGTATCTCAAAAAATCATCAACTATGACAAGAGTGTAATACTCCGGAAGTGTGAGAAGTCAAGAATCGGGTTAATTAAATTTAATCGGTAGAGAATTATTTAATCGGGAAGAGTTTAATTTCGAATTCAGCAAAGACAAGAAAAGAGAGGGTTTTTCTGTGTTTTCTCACCTACTTGGGCCTGGGCCTTGGCCCATCTGTCCTGTAGTGGTGGCCAAAGGGGAGGAGCCACCTCCCCAAACCCTAGCCGCCTCTCCCCTTTTCTCTCCTCTCACTTGCAGCCCCTTCTCCTCACCCTTGGCCGAATCCTCCCCTCTCCCTTGCGCCTCCCCTGCCTGGTGCTGCTCCTCGCGATTCCCCTTCGTCTAGGCTGCTGCTCTTGCAAGAAGGAGAAAGAGAGGAAGAGAAGAAGGAGAAGAAGGAGAAGAAGTCTTGTGTGGGGATTGGTTCAGCGAGTTCTAGAGGTTCTACAAGGGTAACGAGATGCCTTCCCCGCTGTTTGATCCTTAGTAGATGCGAAACCGATTAGAATTGTTGGTTAATTGTTGGGCTGCAGAAGATTCAATTCTGTCCAGAACCTTGCGTGGGTATTTTCGTGTATTTAGAGGCTGAATTTTAAGATTCCATCTCCTAGAGATATGTGGGTTATGTCGTTATCTTTCAGTAGCCGCGAAGATCACTCGATTCCGAGGTCTGAGTCAAAAGTTATGGTCGATTTAGTATCTGCTGCCAGAAATCTGACGAGAATAATCTGTCTGGTTATTTCCTAAATTATGAAAGGGAATTTGGTAGAATCGGAAAGTTCACCCAACTAGGTTATTGTAGGTAATTCGATAACCTTTTCAGATTGATAAAGAACGATCAATTCGGAGTTACCTATTAAAAGTTATGGTCATTTTAGTTTTGCTGTTTGTTTGTGTAGGCAGTTTCTGTACTGAAAGTTCAAACAATGGTTAGCCTAATATTTTGGCCGAATTGGTTTATCGTGTCAACTAGAGTATTGTAGATTATTCAGTTAATAATCTACAGAAATTGGGTTTACCTCTTTTTGACTTCCAGTTCATGAGTTATGTCATTTACCGTGCTGCTGTCCAGAATCAGTATATGGCAGGAAAGCGTTGTTTTTCGGTTTCAGCTTTGTAAACTCGTTTTGAGTCGTCAAGTAAGCGTTGTAGAATGCCGATTAGTAGCGCTGGGTATATTATGTCCTTATTGGTATTATTTTACTTGTTTAGGAGGTGAAGCCTCAGGTTTAGGAGTATCACTTTGCCGGCTAGCGCGTCGCATCGTGGAAGGCAAGTAAATGTAGCGGTTGTGCTACGGTTTAACCCGTTTTCTTACTATTTGCACCATGCATGATTGACGTAATGTTAAATGATATGCCATGGTTACATGTTTTCTAAGTAAGAATGTGGTAGCAAGATATTAATCAATTGCTATGTTTGGATGAGTTTGGGTAGTATTGTGGTAATTCGCCTAATGAGCCAAATATGGAATATGAAAAATAAACTCAAGGTGGACATGTTGATAATTCCTTGTGGTTATTTTTCATGATGATCATGTGGTGGTCTATGTGATAGAGTTCCATCTAGATCGATTGATTTTGATCTTGGTGAATCGGTGTGTGTTATGTGGTAATGGTCTTATGACACGTTGGTATTGTGCTTAATGAGACACATGTGGATTATGAGAAAATATTCATGATGAGTATGTTGTTGATCTTCGTGGTTAAATTCTTGTGGTTTATGATTTTCATATCATTCATGACATATCATGACATTTGCATTGTGGATGTCGCCGCTTATAGCCGCGCGTGCAAATCTGCAACAACATCGCATTGTCGTAGCACGATGCATACCTTTACCTTGTTGGGTAAAGATGCGATGGAGCATAGCATACATATGCATTGCTGTAATACCCGATTATTCGATATCGAATGCTGTAAGATTAGAGAGGAAATAAGTTAAAATTCAGAATTTTAGGAGAAGTATGGGCCGCCAACCCATATTCGAGAAGAGGGGAGCAGCCATAGTGGCCCAAGGCCCATGAGTGGGCGGCAGCCCATTAGAAGGCAAGGGAGGAGGGACCAAACCCTAGCCCCATTTGCTACAGTAGCCGCCGTGCTACAGTGGCCCGATGCTCTGAGAGCGGCGTGCTCACGGTGCCTCGCCTGCTTTGCTCCTCCTCTCCCGGCGCCATCTTTCCTGCTGCTTGTGGCCGACCGTGGGAAGAAGAAGAAGGGGAAGGAAGAGAGGATTGAAGGAGAATTTCTTCGTGGGATTTGATCAGCGATCTCCGATGGTTCTACAAGGGTAATGATCGATTTCCCTCGTTGTTTAGGTTGTTTCAGATGCGAATTCGATTAGTTTGATTGGATTGAATTGCTGCCGTTAGAATTTCAGTTCTGTCCTGAATGTTGCGTGGCCTGTTTCGTGATCTTAGAGGCCGAATTTGGGTTGTCCATCTCCTAGAGTTTTGTAGATATTGATCTTAGCTTTCGGTGGCCGCCAAGAACACTGAATTCCGACTTTCGAGTCAAAATTTATGATAGATTTACTATCTGCTGTCCAGAATCCTGACGAGAATTAGCAGTCTCTGTATAGGTTGATTTATGGCCTAGTTAGAGGGTGATTCAGAGGTCTTGCCCATAACAAATTTTGAAGGTGATATCACTAGCTTTCAGGATTGATAAAGAACACTTCATTTGGAGTTATAGATCAAAAGTTATGCACTTTTCTTTGTGACTGTCCAGATTGTATGTCAGTTTCTATCTTTAGTTTTGACCCGTGTGCCACTTTTTGTTAAAGGCAAAATTTGAATGTTGTGCCAACTAGTTTATTGTAGGTAATTTCATAACCTTTTCAGATTGTTAAAGAACGCTCAATTCGGAGTTGTAGATTAAAAGTTATGGTTGTTTTAGTATTGCTGTCCTGTTTGTTCAGACAGAAGCTGTGCTGCTGTTTTGTTTTCTTTATTAGAGAAGTTTATTGGCCGAATTGGAAATCTCATCAACTTGAATGTTATAGATATGTTCGTTAAGATGAGGTAGGATCTGGACTCATCTCATTTCGAGTCCCACGTCATTAACTACTGTCATTTTCGTGCTACTGTCCCGACACGTTTTGGGTTGCACTGTTTTACTGATTAGGTTTATGGTGATTCCTTGGGAGTTCAAGGGGGTATTGTAGACTATTAATTCGGGTTGGATTCTATGTTGTTCTTATTTCGGTTATTTAATTGTTTAGGCCACGAGGCTACGGTTTGGGGCGCCATCGTTGCTGCTAACTTGCCGCAACGCGGAAGGCAAGTACTTTGTTGCTTTTGAGTGTTATGATTGTGAATGTTTTCATGAATATAGTGTGACATATTGTGTTACCCGAGATGCTGAATTGGTTATGTTCTTTCATTATGTGGAGTATATCTTGAGAGATGGTATTATCACTGTTCATGTACATATCATGCATCCTTTTATTCATGTTATGTCCACGGAGTGGATTGTAAGTCCCACCATTCCAATGTGGGCAATTTTGGACATTGTCATGTCCCGTCCACGAGTGGATTGAAAGACCCATCAATTCGGTATGGGCACGTAAGACCCATCAATTCCAGATGGGCAGCTTTGGACACCTATATGAAACGTTCTTCATATAGGACTTGGATCCCCGCACTTTTGTTAAGGTGCGGGCTTAAATGAACACCGACGGTGTGTCACTCACTATACCGTATATGCATGTGTGCAGTCCATCCTTGATTACATTCATTCATTTCATGTTTTCATAAGTGTTCACTCGATGCAAGGTTCGCATTCTTAAATGGTGATGTCCTGTTTGTATATGTGTTCTTTCTCTTTCATGTACTTGTGAGTCATGGACTCACTCTTGCGTTGTTTGTTTATTTTAGGTAACCCCGATGTTGGCTCACTTGGGAGGAGTAGACACGCACTACTCGCTCACATCATCCTATTCATGTTCAAGATTAAATTTAGTTTTATCTTACATTCGTTGATGATGAACTGTAATAATTAAATTATAATTGGTGAAGGAAGGATACCTTCTCCACATGGATGTTGATTTATTACTGCGTGTGAACCTTCTTTATTGATGATCGAATTAAATAACTTAAAAGGTGAAGGAAGGATACCTTCATCATATCCTGTTTAACTTAATCTTGTCTTTAGTTAATATACTTGTTTCAAATTCTTCCGCATTATGGATGTATGTTAGATGTTTTAGGTGACATCTTGGCTTAGGATAGCCGTGGTGTTACGGTTGGTATCGAGCGGGCTTTAGGTCCGTGGTTAATAGAAGAACATTAAAATGACACCTTGTACGATGAGGTGGGGTTGGGAATCTATTGCTTCGCATTTCTATTGTTATGTTTTATTCGTTGAGCAATTGTTGAGTTGCTTTTGTATTATCTTTCTTGTTGTTAATCTATGATCTACTATGATATTCATTATCTATGAACTAATACTTTGATTGTCGTGAGATGATCCCGCATATTCATAATTGAGTATTTTGGTGAAGTGTGTTGTTAACGGATGATAAGAAGTGGAGGTCGTGGTTGTTACCCAGGATTCACTGAGTTACACCACCGTCGCGATGACGTGGTTAGAGGAGTAGTTACCCAGTATCATCGTTTCGGTACTAAGTATGAGTTACTTTAGAAAGTTGTTCTCTTCTTTCATTTCGAATTTGGCAATTCTTGTCTGTGGTGGTTGATGAATTTCTCAGGGGTTTGTGGTCCATGATAGTTATGGTTTTCCATAGATCCCTCTTGGTTCTCTGAAACAATTATTGCTTTTCGACTGTTGAGTTGCTTTTACTACTTATGATCGTTGTCAATTGGCAAGATTGATGTTTTCTTGGTTGCTCCTTCTTTCTCATTGAAAAAGAATGACTCATTTACTTGTTTGATAGCTTGGTTAGTGAGAGTTTCTGCTTTGTAAGTTCGTTTGCACAGGAAAGCTTTGGCTTTATGCGTTTCTTTTGGATTACTTGAGCGTTGAGGTTTGAAGTCTCTCTTTGTCGCAGATAAGGTTTTAGAATCCTTTTGTGATGTCTTGTCATGCTTAAAATGAGAAGTTATAACTAAGCGAATAGATTGTTACGATATGAGTTATCAAGTTGGGTTATTAGCATGGTGCAAATCGGTTATTCTTAACTACCATCTATGAAGGTGAAATTGATTAATTTGAAATATCCTTGTATTTGATACATCTTTGTATGTTAAATAAAGACTGTCCATATCTGTTCGAACCTATAGATCTTACATAAGAGCTAGATTTATCTATTCCATGGTATGCTAAAATTGTTGAAACTTGTATAAAGGACCGGATGGGTGCTGTGTATCGATTCGGGAAACCTTGTTTATAGAAAATTATGTTAGTGAATCTTTAATCATGTTTTGAAATGATTTCTATGTTTATATATAGTTATGTGTTTGCAAATGGAATTAGTACAGTATGTTCATACATGATTAATACAATCATCATTTGTTTTTGAGCGCTAAAGAAGGTGTAGAGCAACACCCACGATGGAGTAGACGCAATTTCGTAAGTAGTCTTTGATATCGTGCCTTGTGATATTGTTATTGCTTAGCATAGTCTTGTTATAATAAATTTGTTTCAACCTTTTGTTTGTGTTCCCTTTGGGAAGTTTTAGGATGGAGTAATAAAGTTTGATGATTCTTGGTACTAGTATATGTTGTCGATGTTTTGAATCGTCAAAATGGGAGAATGAGGTTAACTCTTATAGTAATTTGATCACCTATGGTGATATTTCCTAAATGATCAAATTTTAAGTTTTGTGTTCATGATCCTTTGGGGTTCAAGCTTTATGTGGTAAATGAAGTTTATCGAGTAGCGATATATTGCAAAGTTATAATGGTTCTTGAGAATGCAAGTGCTTTGATTTGAGTACTTATTTGTTCTTATCATTAAGGTTCGATATTCTCTTCTTGTGAGGCTTAAGTGTTCAACTGTGGACTCCACTTATGTTCTATAAGTTCATTGCTTAATTGGTTTCTTCCTTGGTCCCGTGTTCGGTCGAGTGGTGGATGAGTTTTCTAGTTGGTGAAAATCGTTTCCATTTGTCTCTTCTTTTGAGAAAGAATCAATTCATTCTTTTCACGTGGGTCTTTTGAAGTGTTTTCTAATTGTTGTTGTGAAATTGATGTTAATACCCATAGTAATTTGATCGCCTTTGGTGATATCGTTCGAATGAGAATAATTCAAGTTTAGCTTTCGTGATATTTTCTTTGAGCCCATGAATCATCCGTAGCTGAAATTATTTTAAATAAATTAAGGTATTGGATTGTCCTGTTGCTTCTTAAGAGATTTGTGTGATTTAATTTTAAAGGCTCTTTGGTCGAGTTGGCAACGTGAGGTTGCAATCAAAGAACTTATGTTGGTTCCTTTAAGAGGAGAATAATCTACTTGCGTTTGCGAAATCTGTAATTGGAAATGTCTCGAGTTTGGTGGTTGAGATTATTTGGATCTCATGTTTCTTGTGTAGTTGAACTATTACGAACAAATATGACGTATGGAAGAATTTCATTGGTTCTTAATTAGTCCTTGTGGTTTGGACTAAAGATCTTATCTTGTGCGTTGTGGCAAGCGATGTTAGTCAAAGAATTAATTTGAGTGTTAAGGGAAAGAGTGCAGTAGGAATATTTGAGAATTTGAGTCAAGTTTTGTAACTTGTAGTTATTCGAATTGTTCATAAACTTTTACTCTTTTCACTCAAGAGTTGTCGAGTTTCAATCGCAATGTTATTTTTTTTCTTATTAGTGGTTATTTGCTATTCCCTTTTAGAGGATCGTGCCCTCCATTGTGAACTCAACTTCGTTTTCCGGATCTTTATTACAGTTATTTCTTTTGGTTTTGTGCTCACTTGTGAGCAGATAACATTTTCTGTGTGGTGAAATTTGTTCTTATTCGCCTCTTTCTTTTGAGAAAGGATGAACCGTTTTGTCTTTGTAAGTTTACAACTCGTAAGTTGTTGTTTGTTTAGTCTTTGGTTAAGTGATTGTAGGGGTGAGTTTTGCTACCCAACTATTGGAGTAGTAATAGAAGATGAGTTGGTTTTGACTGAATCTCTTGGAGGAAGTTGATTCGGATGGAATGTTTGGTTTCGAGGTAAAATCGTATATTGTTCGACTAAGTAGGACCTATGGTATAGTGTAGTTCCGAACCTTGGTTCATGTTGAAATGTTGGGATTATCAAATGTATGGAAATCGTAATCAATTTTATCTGATAACACTATTGAAAGTATCGCGATGTGGTATGAGTGATTCTGATGATGTCAATGAGTGAGTATATCGGAATTGTGGGGATCATAGAGATTTAATCCGATGATTTCACTATTTGTTATAAGAGGAATTCGTTGTAGAGGTCTCGGAGGTTAAATTTGGGCTTTCCGTTTTCATACTAAACTTTTGGTCACCTAAAGATTGGTGTGTAGAGGAGATAGAAAACTGAGTACTTTGAGTCTGGAATGATTGTCGATAGAACCCTTTTGTTGTAGTTCATGAGCGGGTGTCTTGAAAATTTGATGTGATATTCTTGAAAGTTGGAGGTGATGAGATTGCATGGGTTTTTGAGGGCTTTGGTGCCTTCTATCAAATTAATGTCATCGATTGAAGGAGTGGTCCAGAGTGTTGAGTGGAATCAATAGAGTCTCTCCACAAAGGTGTGGATGATGTATTTCGGTTTAAGCCTAATTTGAGGTTGTTAAATTAAGAGGTTTGAGCCCTGTGGTATGCGATGAATTGAATTCCAATGTCTGAGAGAAATTTTATTCCTAAAGAGGAATTGAAAAAAGGATGTTACCTTGGGTATTGAAGCGTTTTCTTGTTACTCATTTGAGCTTTATGTTGTTGGTCGTGTCTTACGCATGGTGAGTTGGTGTTGTGTTGGCATGTTTGCTTCTTTCCAATTCGAGCAAAACAAAAGAAGTTTTTGGTTTGAGCGTTCAAGTGATCTCCCTTTGGCTTTCGTGACGTTTATTCGCAATTTGCCGGTTGGAAAGTGGAAAGGCTTTCTTGATGAAATTCGATTTAGATTTTACTCTTGATACTCGATTGGTAACGTATAGTTGTGATGTGAATTTTTCTTATTTAGATGTGTTTTGCGGTAAAGAGTTTGCTTAAAAGAATTCGATTGTATGTTTCCGGTTAAAGAGGGTGATCCTTGTTCGGTGAAGAGTTCAATGGAGAGGTGGAACAAGATTTCCGTGCTCTATGTGCTTGTTGTGTGGTTCTACTTCAAGGAGAAGGTTAACCTGTGTTCATTGGGTTGTTTTCGATAGTGTCGTTTCGCTAAGACCGTCTCGGATTCCTACGTTGTACTCACTTTTGGTTTCATTTGGTGTGAGTGAGTACGGGAGATCCGGAGTTTGTTATTCGTTAACAACGTTGACCATCGAGTAGGATCTTACCTTCGAGTCTCGTCCGATGAGCATAGTTGGAAGTGTCGGGGCGAGTGTTAAGACAGAACATCGATTTGCGTCAAGATGTTGTGGTATCCTCGATCCAGAAAGAGGCCACTTAGGAGTGGAGGCTCGCATGCACGAGCATTATTGATTTGTTCATATCAGTACATGTTACTGTTATTAATTTTTAGTTGCAACCGACCTTTCGCGTAGGTCGATTGTGAGTTCGGTCGAATCCTATTTAAGGGGGTAGAATGTAATACCCGATTATTCGATATCGAATGCTGTAAGATTAGAGAGGAAATAAGTTAAAATTCAGAATTTTAGGAGAAGTATGGGCGCCAACCCATATTCGAGAAGAGAGGAGCCGACCATAGTGGCCCAAGGCCCATGAGTGGGCGGCAGCCCATTAGAAGGCAAGGGAGGAGAGGGACCAAACCCTAGCCCCATTTGCTACAGTAGCCGCCGTGCTACAGTAGCCCGTGCTCTGAGCGGCGTGCTACGCTGCCTCGCCGCTGCTGCTCCTCCTCTCCCGGCGCCATCTTTCCTGCTGCTTGTGGCGACCGTGGAAGAAGAAGAGGGGAAGGAAGAGAGGATTGAAGGAGAATTTCTTCGTGGGATTTGATCAGCGATCTCGATGGTTCTACAAGGGTAATGATCGATTTCCCTCGGTGTTTAGGTTGTTTGGATGCGGTCGATTAGTTTGATTGGATTGAATTGCTGCGTTAGAATTTCAGTTCTGTCCTGAATGTTGCGTGGCCTGTTTCGTGATCTTAGATGCCGAATTTGGGTTGTCCATCTCCTAGAGTTTTGTAGATATTGATCTTAGCTTTCGGTGGCCGCCAAGAACACTGAATTCCGACTTTCGAGTCAAAAGTTATGATAGATTTACTATCTGCTGTCCAGAATCCTGACGAGAATTAGCAGTCTCTGTATAGGTTGATTTATGGCCTAGTTAGAGGGTGATTCAGAGGTCTTGCCCATAACAAATTTTGAAGGTGATATCACTAGCTTTCAGGATTGATAAAGAACACTTCATTTGGAGTTATAGATCAAAAGTTATGCACTTTTCTTTGTGACTGTCCAGATTGTATGTCAGTCTGTCCAGATTGTATGTCAGTTTCTATCTTTAGTTTTGACCCGTGTGCCACTTTTTGTTAAAGGCAAAATTTGAATGTTGTGCCAACTAGTTTATTGTAGGTAATTTCATAACCTTTTCAGATTGTTAAAGAACGCTCAATTCGGAGTTGTAGATTAAAAGTTATGGTTGTTTTAGTATTGCTGTCCTGTTTGTTCAGACAGAAGCTGTGCTGCTGTTTTGTTTTCTTTATTAGAAGTTTATTGGCCGAATTGGGAAATCTCATCAACTTGAATGTTATAGATATGTTCGTTAAGATGAGGTAGGATCTGGACTCATCTCATTTCGAGTCCCACGTCATTAACTACTGTCATTTTCGTGCTACTGTCCCGACACGTTTTGGGTTGCAGCCTGTTTCTGATTAGGTTTATGGTGATTCCTTGGGAGTTCAAGGGGTATTGTAGACTATTAATTCGGGTTGGATTCTATGTTGTTCTTATTTCGGTTATTTAATTGTTTAGGCCACGAGGCTACCGTTTGGGAGCGCCATCGTTGCTGCTAACGTGTCACGCAACTTGAAGGCAAGTACTTTGTTGCTTTTGAGTGTTATGATTGTGAATGTTTTCATGAATATAGTGTGACATATTGTGTTACCCGAGATCTTTGAATTGGTTATGTTCTTTCATTATGTGGAGTATATCTTGAGAGATGGTATTATCACTGTTCATGTACATATCATGCATCCTTTTATTCATGTTATGTCCACGGGAGTGGATTGTAAGTCCCACCATTCCAATGTGGGCAATTTTGGACATTGTCATGTCCGTCCACGGAGTGGATTGAAAGACCCATCAATTCCGGTATGGGCACGTAAGACCCATCAATTCCAGTATGGGAAGCTTTGGACACCTATATGAAACGTTCTTCATATAGGACTTGGATCCCCGCACTTTTGTTAAGGTGCGGGCTTAAGTGAACACCGACGGGTGTGTCACTCACTATACGGTATATGCATGTGTGCAGTCCATCCTTGATTACATTCATTCATTTCATGTTTTCATAAGTGTTCACTCGATGCAAGGTTCGCATTCTTAAATGGTGATGTCTGTTTGTATATGTGTTCTTTCTCTTTCACTTGTACTTGCCGAGTCATGGACTCACTCTTGCGTTGTTTGTTTATTTTAGGTAACCCCGATGTTGGCTCACTTGGGAGGAGTAGACACGCACTACTCGTTCACATCATCCTATTCATGTTCAAGATTAAATTTAGTTTTATCTTACATTCGTTGATGATGAATGTAATAATTAAATTATAATTGGTGAAGGAAGGATACCTTCTCCACATGGATGTTGATTTATTATCGCGTGTGAACCTTCTTTATTGATGATCGAATTAAATAACTTAAAAGGTGAAGGAAGGATACCTTCATCATATCTGTTTAACTTAATGCTGTCTTTAGTTAATATACTTGTTTCAAATTCTTCCGCATTATGGATGTATGTTAGATGTTTTAGGTGACATCTTGGCTTCCGGATAGCCAGGGTGTTACAATTGCATTGTGGAAAGATCATTTGCATACTTGTGCAAGGTATTGAGGTGAAGTTATTTTTGCAAACAATCGCAACTTCATAGTTGCAATGTGGAAATTGACTCATGAGAGTCTTTTGTGGTATGAGTATTGTGGTTGTGGTTGTGGAGTGGGGGTTCATCCCTTGTGGTATGGTAGAGGTTGTGATTGTGGCATGAGATTCTTCTCTCTTGTGGTAATTGTGGATAGCAGTTGTGAATGCGAGAAATAGTAAAGTTATGAGGTAAAACATGTTAATACTTTATTGTCATTGGTAGTGGTAGTGGTGATTAACATGAAGCAGTTGATCAAGATTTAATTGTTAATATTTTACTATCATTGGTAGTAAATATGGTTGAGGCTATAATTGTGATCATTATGGGGATTGGATTTTGATGCTTAATATCATTGTAGTTTAATTGGCTTGTAAATGAATGTGGATTCACATTATGGATGTGGACATTTGGATACTTTAATGATGTTGTATGTTTGTTTGTAGTCTGAATAGCCGGTTAAGCAGTTTGCTTGCGAGATTTTTATCTCACCCTTGTTTTCTCCCCCCCTACAGGTGATTGTTGAGCATTCATGGGATGGGTAGAGCGGCACCACAATAATGCACATGGTTCATCAACTCATGTTGTAATAAAGTCGATGAAATTCTAGCCAAATGCTTAACTATTTGTGGAGGTTTATGTTATTTAATAAGGATGGACTTGTGAACCATTCTTTGATTAATCTGCTAGAGGTTGTTTAATTATTGAACTTGTTACCGTTATCTTTATTCCCTTAGTTGTTTATGCTTCCGCTAATGCTTCTTGTCTAGAGATGTTGCGAATTAATTTATCTTGAAATTATTGGCTAGTCAGAGTGGTTTAGTAGCATTCGGGGTAATGTGGGTCCTGAGTGTTACGCTTGGTATTAGAGCGGGCTTTAGGTCCGTGGTAATTAAAAATATTAAATTGACACCTTGGTGCACGATAGGATGGGATGGGTCAAGCATTGCATTCGTGCTTTGACATGTTATATTGATTATTCATGCTCGAGATAATCTTGTATGTTTATGTGTTGTTTCTATGACTGCTATGAGTGAGGATAGTCAATGATAAGAGGTAGGCTTTGCGTGTCGTTGCCTTGGGTATTGCTAGTTTATACCCGTTCGTGGTACGGATATTGATGTAGTTACCTCGGGTAACTTAGTTGCGATGTCATGGGTAAGTTTCTTAGAAAAGTGTTATCCTCCTTGAATTGATGTTAGCCGATTCTTGGCCTATTGCGATTAATGTTTTTCTCTCGGGTTATTTGTTTATTGCGATTGTTGGTTGTCATTAGGCCTCTAATTGTTCTTGAGGCCAAGTATTGTTTCTTCGATTGATGGGTTGTTTGACCGCTCGTGAGCAGTGCTTTTAGAGAGATCGGTATTTTCCGTGTTGTTCCATCTTTCTTCTTTGGAAAACATGACTCTTGTATTTCGTTTGATTTTTTTTAGAGAATCAAAGCTTTATGTGGGAAGTTCATTAACTTGTGGAAGCATTGGCTCTATGCATTTCTTCCGAGTTATTTAGACTTTTGAAGTTTGATTTCTCTCTAGAAGGGAGTGTTAAAACCCCTTTGTGATGTTTTGTTGTGTTTAAGTAGTAGGTGGAAATTATGTAAATAATTGATAGATTGTGATTTATCAAGTTGAAAAGTTAGTGTGGTACATCATTAAGTTCTACTAACATCTTTAGAAGTGAAGTCGATTAATATGAGGTTGTCCTGTTGTAGTTTCTTGAAGATCTGTGGCTAAGAAATTTAGCGATACATGTGTAGAACTCATGCATTTATCAAGGAATGTAACACCCCAACTCAGCACGAGCCTGGAATGCAACTACCCTAAGCTGAAATACTAAATTTCGGCAGAACCTCCTTTGTATACGAGGATACTGGAGGTTCCACACAACAAAAAAAAACACACAAGTAAACATAAACTAGCCATGAAATCCAATTCTAAGATCTAAACATGAATCAACGATAATGAGCTAAGATAACAAATAACCATATGACTTAAAGTTCTCAACTATGTTCTCATTGATCATAAAGGTACCATCCATGACTAAATTTATTTATTACAAACCAAAAGATGACAAAAGAGAATCATTATTTCTTATAGCAATGAGTCTAATGTGAAGTGCATTATTCGAGTAGTGCTCATCTACTCCCTCCCAAGTGAACTTCATCAACGATCACCTAGAAATAAACAAACAAAGCAAGAGTGAGTCCATGACTCAGCAAGTACAATGATTAAGAAAAACATTCTTTCATTGAAGATCAAACATAACATCATTGGGTTCGACCATAACACATTGGATTACTTATGAATACATGATATGAATGCTCAAATCAAGGAAATGGACCGCACACACGCAGATATACGGTATAGCCGGTGAACACCGTCGGTGATCACTCAAGCCCGCATCTTAACAAAAATGCGGATCCACTTCCGTATGAAGAACGTTTCATACGGGTGTCCAACATTGCCCATATTGGAATTAATGGGTCTTATCCACCATCTTGGAATTGATGGTGGTTCTCACCACTCGTGGGCGTCAAATGTCAATGAATGCATGCAACAATTAAATGAAATATACCATAACATCACTTCTATTCATGAACTCAATGTATTGAACAAGGCATGAATAATTCATTTCACTTGTCTCACAAGTTACCAAAACAACTCATGCTAATAACCACAATGCACAAACATCCAAATAAACATGGTACTTGCCTTCGCGTTGCGGCGTTATCCGCAACGGCGCTCTTATACCAAGTTTCACGCCTAAACCAACGAAATAACTTAATAAGTATACATGATACCCAGCTCAACTAATCGGTGTTCTATTTTACTTCTATTAGAGTCAATTAAATCCTATATCGCATAGACTGAAAAACAGCGGAGTCTGTCCAATAAGAAAATCTGGACAGCAACACGGGACTAACATAACTCACAGCCTGGAAGTCGAAAAATAGCAAACCCAATTTCTGTAGATTCTTAACTGGTCTAACTACAAAACTCTAGTTGACGCGACAAACCAATTTGGTCAAATTAATAGGCTAAAAATTGTTTGAACCTTCAGCACAGATTCAGCCTACCAAAATTCAGCAGAAATATTCAGTTGATCATAACTTCTATGTTACAACTCCGAATTGAGCGTTCTTTACCAATCTGAAAAGGTTATCGAATTACCTACAATAACCTAGTTGGGTGAACTTTCAGATTCTTCCAACTTCTCTATCATAATATAGAAAATATACAGACAGATTAATCACGTCAGGTTTCTGGCAGCAACTGTTAAAACAGACATATCTTTTGACCCATAACTCGGAATCAAGTAAACTCAGTGGCCATCTAAACCTGACAGGGATACTTCAACTTTCTAGGAGACACCAAGTTCAAAATCTATGATTAACAATTTCTTATACAATTTACAAATTGACTGCAGAATCTCGTCAGGATTCTGGACAGTCAAGACTAATTCTATCATAACTTTTGACTCGGACCTCGGATTTGAGTGAACTCGGCGGCCACTGAAACGTAAGAACAAGACCTAGATATCTCTAGGAGACCAAGCCTTCAGATTCTGCCTAAAAATAACCGAAACACCCTCTACAACGTACTGGACAGAAACAGCTTCTAATTTTCAGCAGGTTTGCCTAATCAAAAACGTAACCAAATCACTTCTAACAACAAACAAACCACGAGGATCGGCATCGTTACCCTTGCTGCAACCAGGAGTAGGTGGAAGGATTCCTTGGCGATGAAGCTCTTCCTCCTTTTCCCTCCTTTGGCCGAAACAACCAACAGCCCGCTCGAAACTGCGAACACCAACCATGGGAAACTCCGGAGACCGGTTGGGGCAGCACCACAGCAGGAGGAGCAGCCACAAGGGAGATGGGGCGGCTCCAAGGCAGGGCGCAAGGGAGGAGGAGAGGAGGGAGGGGTGGCGGCCAAGGGAAAAGAAGGGAGGGTGGCGGCCAAAGAATAAAAGGGGAGGGCTAGGGTTTGCACCAAGGGGGAGGGGAGAGGGGCGCATGGGCCTAGGCCCATGGCCGGCCAAGGCCTGGAAAGGCTACGGAGGCCCAAAACCCTCATCCTCTTCAAAACGAAAATTTAACGCTAGCCAAGTTCCCGATTAAACCTTTCTTTCCCGAACAAAAACAGGGTATTACATTCTACCCCCCTTAACAGAATTCGACCCCGAATTCTACTCACGCCACGGACACAAGAGCAGAAGTCTAAGGAATTGAAAACAAAATTTAATACGTACCAGCAACAAATAGGTTCTGATAAAGCTCGCGCATGCGAGATTCCGCTTCCCAAGTGGCTTCTTTCTCCGATTGATGAGACCAAAGAATCTTGACATACTTCGGTTTTATTCCTCAAAACCCGCCTCGATTTGTCCGAATTTTACTGGTCGGGACTCAAAAGTAAGGTCCTGTTCAATGCTCAACGGCTCCATTGGAATTGCATGCTCAGGGTCAAATAAGAACTTCCTCAACATGGACACATGAAACACATTATGAATCTCTCTCATAGACTCGGAAGATCCAAAGCGGTAAGCCAAATTTCCAACTCTTGCCATAATCGAAACGGTCCGATGTACCTTGGGCTAAGCTTTCCTTTAGTACGAACGTATTACGCCTTTGGTAGGCGATACTCTCGAAGGACCTCGTCACCACATTGAACTCCAAATCTCGCCTCGACATCTGCGTAGCTTTTTCTGCCGGCTCACGAGCAGCTAACAAGTTCCTTCTAACTTCGGCCACTCTAGCCACAGCTTGCTGAACCCAATCGGACCCAAATCGCCCTCTCCCATCGCATCCCAACACAACGGAGATCTGCATTTCCGCCCATAAAGGACTTCAAATGGTGCAGCTCGAATCTGGAGTGATAACTATTATTATAGGTAACTCTGCCAAAGCCAGTGATCTTCCCAACCACCCTTCCAGATAAAACACAACACTGAGCATATCTTCTAAGGTTTGAATTGTGCGCTCGATGACCATCATGCGAGGGTGGAATGCTGAGATTAAGACGGAGTTGCGTGCCCAAAGCACTCTGCAAACTCTCCCAAAACTTGGAAACAAATTTGGCATCTCGGTCGGAAACAATAGTCTTTGGACCCGTGCAATCGTACTATCTCTCGCATATAAAGTGGAGCCAAATCGCCGCGAATTGGTGGTTCGAATAGGAATGAAATGTGCGACTTACCGAACCGATCCACTATCACCCATATAGCATCCTTCCTCGCTGAGTGCGAGGTAAACCAACCACAAAATCCATGGAGATGTCATCCCATGGCCACACCGAACCTCTAAAGGTTGCAACAATCCTGCCGGCCGCTATGTTCACCTTAACCAATTGGCAGATCCCACACGAGGCCACATATCGCGCAATATCGACTTTCATTCTCCTCCACCAGAAATTCTTCTTCAAATCTTTGTACATTTTGGTCTCACTGGATGTACAAGATATACGGTACGGTGGGCTTCCTTTAGAATCTCATCTTTAACTGTGCCTCTGTGGCACACAAAGGCGACCTTTAAATCGCAAAGTACCGTAATCATCTATACCAAAATGGCCTTGCTTGCCTTCATCTAGGCGCTTCCTCACATTTGGAGCATTTGATCATCTTGTTGTGCTTCCGTACTGCTCGGAATGGTCGACTCAAGAAGCAAGCGGGTCTCGGTCTCGCGGTACCCAAAGCAAAAAGATATATCTATACGCTCAAAATCAGCGATGAGACAAGCCGAGGGTAGGAGGTGTCGCCTTGCGACTCAGGGCATCGGCTACAACATTTGCCTTGCCCGGATGATACTGAATGGTGAGATCATAGTCCTTTATCAACTCCAACCATCTCCTCTGCCTCAGGTTTAAATCTTTCTGGGTAAAGATGTATTTGGACTCTTGTGATCGGTGAAAATGTCACAAGATTCGCCATACAAATAATGGCGCAGATCTTTAAAGCCGATTACTCTGCTGCAAGCTCTAGGTCATGAGTAGGATAGTTACGTTCATGCTTCTTCAACGCCGAGACGCATAGGCAATCACTTTGCCATCCTGCATAAGAACACAACCAAGCCCAACTCTAGACGCATCTGAATAAATAGTGAACCGCTTCCCTAGTTCTGGAAGGGTGAGAATTGGAGCGGTCACCAATCTATCCTTCAAAGTACGTAAACTTCGTTCACACGCATCCGTCCCATCGAAACTTGACACCTTTCGTGTCAACCGAGACATTGGTCTAGCAATGGTAGAGAAACCCTCACGAAACGCGGTAGTAACAACCAAACCAGTAAAACTCCTCACTTCTTTTACATTAGTTGGTCTCTTCCATTCCACCACCGTTGAAATCTTACTTGGATCGGTAAATGCCCTCTTGATTGATTACATGGCGAAACCCAACTTCGTAAATCCGTAATTCACATTTCTTCAATTTGGCATAGAATTGGTTCACTCTCAAGGTCTCCGCACAACCCCAAATGTTGAGCATGGTCCTCTTCCGCTTTGGAATAAATCAAGATGTCGTCAATAAATACTACGACGAAATCATCAAGATAAGGGTGCAACATACTATTCATGGCTTCCATGAAAAGCTGCAGAGCATTAGTTAGTCCAAATGACATAACCTTATACTCATAATGACCATACCTTGTAGAGAAAGTCGTCTTCTCAATATCTTGCTCATGAACTCGAATCGATTATAACTCGATGAAGGTCAATCTTGGAAAATATTTTAGCTCCTTCAACTGATCAAAGAGATCTTCAATACGGGCAACGGATATTTATTCTTTCTGATTGCTTGATTAAGAGCCGGTAGTCCACACACATACGCCAACTACCGTCCTTCTTCTTAGTGAGCGAACAGAGCTCCCACGGCGATACACTACGCCGAATCATACCTTTGGATAGCAAATCATCCAGTTGCTTTTTCAACTCCTCCTGGAATGGTCGTGCCAAACGGTACGGAGACATCGAAATAGGTCGGGTTCCCGGAACAAGATCTATCCGGAATTCCACTTCACGTTCTAGAGGCATTCCAGGAAGCTCCACAGGAAACACGTCAGGAAATTCATTCACCACCAGAATATCTTCAATACGAAGTGGAGACTCAGACTTCTCGCTAAGAGACCAAAGCAACCCAAAGTTCGAGGCTCGACGACTAGGAAACAGACTAGCCAACACACACTGTGGAATCAAGCGGCGCCCGCCTCAAACACTAGTTCCTCCCCGACGAGCTCGCAAAGTCACCGTCTTCCAAAAACAACAAATCTTGTACGGTAAAGAATAGCCAATCCATACCCAAGATAACATCAAAAGGTGATAATCGAATCACCATGAGATTGGCAATGAAATTCTCATCTTCTATAGTGATAGTACAAGCCGGGACAAAGCGTAGAGCTAGAAATAAGACCTCCTGGGAACCGACCACCACGGATTCGAAATAGATTGCACACTCAAACCCGCCTTTTAACAAAAACTAAGGACACAAAAGAATAAGTAGCCCCGAATCAAGCGTAACGAAAGCCTCATGTGAATCAACTAATAAAGTACTGTCACCACATCAGGCGGCCACGGTGTCGTGGGTGGGCATGGCGAGACTCCCAAAGGTGCCGGAGCGCAGGACGCACCAACACTGAGAGGAGGCAGGAACTGCAGCAGTGAGAACGAGGCGAGCAGATGGAGCAGGGTTCCGAAGAACCGGTCGAGGCGCAGAGCTGAACCCGCCCGGTGGAACCCATCCCGTGAGAACCGAGGCACAAAAGGTGCAACCGTGCAGTCCAATCGAGCTCCGAGGAGTACTAGAGGACGACGCTGCTGGAGGCGCTTCCACTTGATGATACTTGCGGATTTCGCTACAAGCAGAAAGCTTGTGGCCCTCTCGACCACACCGACGACAAGTCCTCTCGAAAGAACATTCGACGCACGATGCCCCTCTCCACACTTAAAACATTTCATACCTTGACTCGAATGGCGCATCGAGGTGTGGAAGAAGAAAACGTGGCGCCAAGAAAAGATCGCCTCGCCGAGCCGGACGAGATGGGCGGCTCCTCAAACCTCTTGGAAGTAGGCCGAGAGGACCCACCTCCACCACCAAAACTCCTCTTCGGCCTCCACCGTAACCACCAATAGAAGTAGTGCCACCACGTGCTTGCTGCGAAGGAGAATTCCTCTCTGCTCTATCCTCTAGCTGCTCAACCACATCTTTGAAATCACGCAAAACCGAGGCTCCCAAGATCGACGATACTCCCGAAGGAGACCCCGCGAAACCTCTTGGCCTTCTCAAGTCATCACGCGCCACAGTGGTACAAAGCGTGCATTGTTGAACTCCATCTCGTACTCGACATCGACCTATTGCCTTGAGTCAACACTAGCAATGACTGCTCCATCTTCTCAACAAAAGAATCCGGATAGTACTTGGCTCTGAACTGTGCCACAAAAACTTCCCAAGTAATCGGTCCTCGACCGGGTCCTAGCAAATGTAACCCCTTCCCACGGATATCGGCTTGACCCTTCGGTTGAAAGGCCACAAAACGAACCCTTTGCGCCGAGTTCATCTCCAATGCCTCGAACTGACGCTCCATGTACCGGAGCCAATCTGCTGCTGAACCGGGTACCGCCCCATCAACGCGTGTCACCGGGCGTCATCCACTCACGAAGACTCATCCTAGTCTCGGTGGAGCTGCGCAACAACCGGACTCGCCATGGCGGACAGAAGAAGCATCGCGGCCGATCGCGAGAACAGGAGCAGCAGGATAAGCTACCGCACCGCCGACGGAGCGCTCGTTCTCCCTTTGAAGATTCGAATAATCGCCGACACCGCCGAGCATCGGCCGCGGCGCAGCTTGAGCTTCCACGGTGGTTGAGCGGTGAGGCAACCTCCTCATTAACCCCACCGCCTCTTCTTTCGCGGACGTTGCGGCTAATCGACCACGCCTCGACGCGACCACGATGGTGGACGCCACGGCCTCTACCTCTCGCCATCTAAGGACAACACAACGAAAAGACTAAATCGAACAACGGTTGCACAACAAATAAATCATAACAACAAGAAAATTTATGGAAACAACGAATTGCCCAACCCATCCCTCGTATGCAGTGTGTCAATTTAATAATTTTATTTTAACCACGGACCTAAAGCCCGCTCGATACCAATTGTAACACCCCAACTCAAAGACGAGCCCGGAATGCAACTACCCTAAGTGAAATACTAAATTTGTGTAACCTCCTTTGTATACGAGGATCCGGAGGTTCCACACAACAAAAAAACACACAAGTAAACATAAACTAGCCATGAAATCCAATTCTAAGATCTAAACATGAATCAACGATAATGAGCTAAGATAACAAATAACCATATGACTTAAAGTTCTCAACTATGTTCTCATTGATCATAAAGGTACCATCCATGACTAAATTTATTTATTACAAACCAAAAGATGACAAAAGAGAATCATTATTTCTTATAGCAATGAGTCTAATGTGAAGTGCATTATTCGAGTAGTGCTCATCTACTCCTCCCAAGTGAACTTCATCAACGATCACCTAGAAATAAACAAACAAAGCAAGAGTGAGTCCATGACTCAGCAAGTACAATGATTAAGAAAAACATTCTTTCATTGAAGATCAAACATAACATCATTGGGTTCGACCATAACACATTGGATTACTTATGAATACATGATATGAATGCTCAAATCAAGGAAATGGACTGCACACACGCAGATATGCGGTATAGCGGTGAACACCGTCGGTGATCACTCAAGCCCGCATCTTAACAAAAATGCGGGATCCACTTCCGTATGAAGAACGTTTCATACGGGTGTCCAACATTGCCCATATTGGAATTAATGGGTCTTATCCAAGCCATCTTGGAATTGATGGTGGTTCTCATCCACTCCCGTGGACGTCAAATGTCAATGAATGCATGCAACAATTAAATGAAATATACCATAACATCACTTCTATTCATGAACTCAATGTATTGAACAAGGCATGAATAATTCATTTCACTTGTCTCACAAGTTACCAAAACAACTCATGCTAATAACCACAATGCACAAACATCCAAATAAACATGGTACTTGCCTTCAAGGCGTTGCGCGTTATCCGCAACGAAGGCGCTCTTATACCAAGTTTCGCACGCCTAAACCAACGAAATAACTTAATAAGTATACATGATACCCAGCTCAACTAATCGGTGTTCTATTTTACTTCTATTAGAGTCAATTAAATCCTATATCGCATAGACTGAAAACAGCGGAGTCTGTCCAATAAGAAAATCCTGGACAGCAACACGGGACTAACATAACTCACAGCCTGGAAGTCGAAAAATAGCAAACCCAATTTCTGTAGATTCTTAACTGGTCTAACTACAAAACTCTAGTTGACGCGACAAACCAATTTGGTCAAATTAATAGGCTAAAAATTGTTTGAACCTTCAGCACAGATTCAGCCTACCAAAATTCAGCAGAAATATTCAGTTGATCATAACTTCTATGTTACAACTCCGAATTGAGCGTTCTTTACCAATCTGAAAAGGTTATCGAATTACCTACAATAACCTAGTTGGGTGAACTTTCAGATTCTTCCAACTTCTCTATCATAATATAGAAAATATACAGACAGATTAATCACGTCAGGTTTCTGCCAGCAACTGTTAAAACAGACATATCTTTTGACCCATAACTCGGAATCAAGTAAACTCAGTGGCCATCTAAACCTGACAGGGATACTTCAACTTTCTAGGAGACACCAAGTTCAAAATCTATGATTAACAATTTCTTATACAATTTACAAATTGACTGCAGAATCTCGTCAGGATTCTGGACAGTCAAGACTAATTCTATCATAACTTTTGACTCGGACCTCGGATTTGAGTGAACTCGGCGGCCACTGAAACGTAAGAACAAGACCTAGATATCTCTAGGAGACCAAGCCTTCAGATTCTGCCTAAAAATAACCGAAACACCCTCTACAACGTACTGGACAGAAACAGCTTCTAATTTTCAGCAGGTTTGCCTAATCAAAAACGTAACCAAATCACTTCTAACAACAAACAAACCACGAGGATCGGCATCGTTACCCTTGCTGCAACCAGGAGTAGGTGGAAGGATTCCTTGGCGATGAAGCTCTTCCTCCTTTTCCTCCTTTGGCCGAAACAACCAACAGCCCGCCTCGAAACTTGCGAACACCAACCGCGGGAAACTCCGGAGACCGGTTGGGGCAGCACCACAGCAGGAGGAGCAGCCACAAGGGGAGATGGGGCGGCTCCAAGGCAGGCGCAAGGGAGGAGAGGAGAGGAGGGGAGGGTGGCGGCAAGGGGAAAGAAGGGCGGGGTGGCGGCCAAAGAATAAAAGGGGAGGGCTAGGGTTTGCACCAAGGGGAGGAGAGAGGCGCATGGGCCTAGGCCCATGGCGGCCAAGGCCTGGAAAGGCTACGGAGGCCAAAAACCTCATCCTCTTGAAAAACGAAAATTTAACGCTAGCCGAAGTTCCCGATTAAACCTTTCTTTCCCGAACAAAAACAGGGTATTACAAGGAATATGAAAAACAATTGTTTTGATTATTGTAGTTGTTTAATTTTCCCAACTTGTTGGATAGATTGGATTGATTGATCTTAAGTAATTAATCTGACCATTCGGGATGGTCAAGTAAGGAGGTGTTGGAATATTGCCTTAATAAGATTAACCTTTTATATGTCCTCTCTTTACATACTTGATGAGCATGTACAATCATAAATTTATGTAACTTTTACCATGCTAAATTGTTGAAATATGTATAAAGAAATGGATGCAGGCTGATGTATTGACTTGTGGAATCTTGTCTCATAAAGCTGGTATTATTGATGTTTAAAGTTATTTTATTTTTAATATCTTAACATAAGGTGGAGTATCGAATCAGCTCTTTATTGTCTTTGGGATTGCAAAATTAGAGATAGGATCATTAATGCTATGCTGATGAAAAATTAATAATCAATTATTGACAGCAATGGCTAGAGTGTAATTACCTTTTGCTAAACTAGAGTTGAGCATCAGTACGAGATAAATGTATGGAATCTAATAAGAGATTCATACTAGCATGTTTTGTGAAGTTGTTATGTTCTAATATCATCTTGTTAAAGAGTTTGTTTTAATATGATGGCTTATGCACTAGGTTTAACTAGATCAAGTAGTTGGAATCTTATTTGGATAATAAGAACATGATGAAGTGATTTATGATGTTCCTTTTGGAAAAGTATGAAGGAGTGGGATGATATGTTGATTTTTGCAAAGAATGTTTTATCTTGTTGTGAATACAATCGATAGCATGTAGTTGTGATTATTGTGTTGAATGTTTTAAAAAAAATATATATAAAGGAATTTGTTAATTCCATAATACTAATTGCATTGAAGGGTGTGAGATTAACGGTTGGAATCTTTTGGACCGTATGACTTGTGTCATAGTCGAGGTTGCCCGAGTAAAGCGGCGTGTTGATTGATCTTATTGGTTTTATTTGAATCTTGTGTTGTGGTCTTCAAGCATCCTTTGTTGGAAATGGCGGGATGTTGTAATCAAAGAAAATTGCTTATTATTGAAAGGAAAAGTTGTACTAGAAGTATTTGAGGTCTGATGATCTTATCTTGTGTTTTTCCAACCTCATTGCTATTTGTTATTCTTTTGGCTATTGTGATGATAACCATTTTACGTATGCTGAAATTTATTTCTTCTTACCTCTTCTTCTAAGAACATGGTAATTGTTGTGGGTTGCAGAAGCCTTTTGTTGCGTGATGACGACTTAATAGTGGTAGTCTAGTGTTGTTTTGTGGGGCCGTGAGAGTCTATCTACAATGGTGTAGATGATGTAATCAATTGAGCTAATTGTTGAGTTGGCCAACTTGAGATAAATGAGTTGGTGTGTTGGGCAATGATTTGAAAATCCTTGGTTCAAGGAAGTTAAATTGTTAAAAGAAATGAATTGGGAAATTATGGTTATGTCAAGTAGTGCGATGCTCTCTTGATTCTTGTTTTTGTTGTGTGTTTTTGTTGAGGCGTAGTCTTTTCCCAGTTAGGAAAAGAAATTGATTGTTTTGGTCTGTCGAGTGATTTTCACTCTTAGCTTGGGTGGTGTGGTTTCTCCAATTGTCTACTTGGAGAGTGGAAGATGTTTTGTGGTAAATCCTTTGTTTTGGATCCTGGTCCTTTAAAGGAAAACTAGTTGCTAGTGTGATGCTTGATAATCCTTTTCTCTTACATTATTAGGTTATATTTGTAAATTATATCACAGCTTCTAGTAGAATTATGTGAGTGAAATTGGTGATCAAATTCTTGAAATTGGGTATATTGTGTTATCCTGAGTATATTTAATAAGAGGAAAGTGTTTTAAGAAAGATGATGGTTTTAGAAAGTGGTCTTAATAGTTATTGCGGGAAATTTTTGCCAAAATGGCAGGACCTGTTGGCTGCTCAGGGCCGACAAAAGAGTTATGCGGTTGTTCGGCGCCGAGAATTGGATTTTGCGGTGGGAAGCCTTGTGCTCCTTCGGGTGTCTCCGACTAAGGGTATTGTTCGTTTTGGTACCACCGGAAGCTTAGCCGCGTGTACATCGGTTTTTTGGTGGTTGCTCGGGTGGGTAGTTTGGCTTATCATTTGGAGTTGCCAAACTCATTGAGTGGTGTGCACAATGTTTTCCTTGTGTCTATCTTTGAGGAAATACTTGCGGGATCAGAACACAAGATTGACTCAGAGCAGTCACAAGTGGAGCAGATCTCACTGTGGAGAGTCGGCGATTCAGTATCTTGGATACGTTGAGCGGGTCTTGAGGAATAAGACCATCAAGTATGTGAAGGTCCTTTGGACGAATCGACCCGAGAGAGAAGCTACGTGGGAGTTGGAGGATCTTTTGCGAAAGAAGTACCCGAGCTCTTCGAGGTGGTGAGTACTCCTAGTTTGGGTTGCTTTTGCTTGTTGTTCTTCTCTTTGTGGTTCAGAGAGTAGGATTCGAGGCTAATCCTTTTAAGGTGGGAAGAGTGTAATACTCAGGAAGTGTGAGAAGTCAAGAATCGGGTTAATTAAATTTAATCGGTAGAGAATTATTTAATCGGGAAGAGTTTAATTTCAGAATTCAGCAAAGACAAGAAAAGAGAGGGTTTTTGTGTGTTTTCTCACCTACTTGGGCACGGGCCTTGGCCCATCTGTCCTCAGAGTGGCCGGCCAAAGGGGAGGAGCCACCTCCCAAACCCTAGCCGCCTCTCCCTTTTCTCTCCTCTCACTTGCAGCCGCCTTCTCCTCACCCTTGGCCGAATCCTCCTCTCCCTTGCGCCTCCCCTGCCCTCTGGTGCTGCTCCTCGCGATTCCCTTCGCTAGGCTGCTGCCTCTTGCGCAAGAAGGAGAAAGAGAGGAAGAGAAGAAGGAGAAGAAGGAGAAGAAGTCTTGTGTGGGGATTGGTTCAGCGAGTTCTAGAGGTTCTACAAGGGTAACGAGATGCCTTCCCCGCTGTTTGATCCTTAGTAGATGCGAAACCGATTAGAATTGTTGGTTAATTGTTGGGCTGCAGAAGATTCAATTCTGTCCAGAACCTTGCGTGGGTATTTTCGTGTATTTAGAGGCTGAATTTTAAGATTCCATCTCCTAGATATATGTGGGTTATGTCGTTATCTTTCAGTAGCCGTGAAGATCACTCGATTCCGAGGTCTGAGTCAAAAGTTATGGTCGATTTAGTATCTGCTGCCAGAAATCTGACGAGAATAATCTGTCTGGTTATTTCCTAAATTATGAAAGGGAATTTGGTAGAATCGGAAAGTTCACCCAACTAGGTTATTGTAGGTAATTCGATAACCTTTTCAGATTGATAAAGAACGATCAATTCGGAGTTACCTATTAAAAGTTATGGTCATTTTAGTTTTGCTGTTTGTTTGTGTAGGCAGTTTCTGTACTAAAAGTTCAAACAATGGTTAGCCTAATATTTTGGCCGAATTGGTTTATCGTGTCAACTAGAGTATTGTAGATTATTCAGTTAATAATCTACAGAAATTGGGTTTACCTCTTTTGACTTCCAGTTCATGAGTTATGTCATTTACCGTGCTGCTGTCCAGAATCAGTATATGGCAGAAACGTTGTTTTTCGGTTTCAGCTTTGTAAACTCGCTTTGAGTCGTCAAGTAAGCATTGTAGAATGCCGATTAGTAGCGCTGGGTATATTATGTCCTTATTGGTATTATTTTACTTGTTTAGGAGGTGAAGCCTCAGGTTTAGGAGTATCACTTTGCCGCTAGCGCCGCATCGTGGAAGGCAAGTAAATGTAGCGGTTGTGCTACTGGTTTAACCCGTTTTTCTTACTATTTGCACCATGCATGATTGACGTAATGTTAAATGATATGCCATGGTTACATGTTTTCTAAGTAAGAATGTGGTAGCAAGATATTAATCAATTGCTATGTTTGGATGAGTTTGGGTAGTATTGTGGTAATTCGCCTAATGAGCCAAATGCGGAATATGAAAAATAAACTCAAGGTGGACATGTTGATAATTCCTTGTGGTTATTTTTCATGATGATCATGTGGTGGTCTATGTGATAGAGTTCCATCTAGATCGATTGATTTTGATCTTGGTGAATCGGGTGTGTGTTATGTGGTAATGGTCTTATGACACGTTGGTATTGTGCTTAATGAGACACATGTGGATTATGAGAAAATATTCATGATGAGTATGTTGTTGATCTTCGTGGTTAAATTCTTGTGGTTTATGATTTTCATATCATTCATGACATATCATGACATTTGCATTGTGGATGTCGCCGCTTATAGCGCGATCAGCATCGCACAACATCGTGCATTGCAGAGCACGATGCATACCTTTACCTTGTTGGGTAAAGATGCAGTGGAGCATAGCATACATATGCATTGCATTGTGGAAAGATCATTTGCATACTTGTGCAAGGTATTGAGGTGAAGTTATTTTTGCAAACAATCGCAACTTCATAGTTGCAATGTGGAAATTGACTCATGAGAGTCTCTTGTGGTATGAGTATTGTGGTTGTGGTTGTGGAGTGGGGGTTCATCCCTTGTGGTATGGTAGAGGTTGTGATTGTGGCATGAGATTCTTCTCTCTTGTTGTAATTGTGGATAGCAGTTGTGAATGCGAGAAATAGTAAAGTTATGAGGTAAAACATGTTAATACTTTATTGTCATTGGTAGTGGTAGTGGTGATTAACATGAAGCAGTTGATCAAGATTTAATTGTTAATATTTTACTATCATTGGTAGTAAATATGGTTGAGGCTATAATTGTGATCATTATGGGGATTGGATTTTGATGCTTAATATCATTGTAGTTTAATTGGCTTGTAAATGAATGTGGATTCACATTATGGATGTGGACATTTGGATACTTTAATGATGTTGTATGTTTGTTTGTAGTCCGAATAGCTTGTTAAGCAGTTTGCTTGCTGAGATTTTTATCTCACCCTTGTTTTCTCCCCCTACAGTGATTGTTGAGCATTCATGGATGGGTAGAGCGGCACCACAATAATGCACATGGTTCATCAACTCATGTTGTAATAAAGTCGATGAAATTCTAGCCAAATGCTTAACTATTTGTGGAGGTTTATGTTATTTAATAAGGATGGACTTGTGAACCATTCTTTGATTAATCTGCTAGAGGTTGTTTAATTATTGAACTTGTTACCGTTATCTTTATTCCCTTAGTTGTTTATGCTTCCGCTTAATGCTTCTTCTCTAGAGATGTTGCCGAATTAATTTATCTTGAAATTATTGGCTAGCTGTAGAGTGGTTTAGTAGCATTCCAGGGTAATGTGGGTCCTGGGGTGTTACAAAGAATGTACCACTTGCCACCAATTGACCGAACCCTAGCAGGACCAACAGTATCCATATGAAGCAACTGTCCCGGTCCGTCAATCATGACCAAAGTCACTGAAGGGTGTGAAGCGGCAACTTTCTTGCCATGCCTACAGGGCGCACATACAGCATCCTTGACGGCTTTGAGTTTGGGCAAACCTCTCATGAGATCAAGGTTGCTAACTCGCGTCAGATGATCAAAACCAATGTGCCCCAAACGTCGGTGCCAAAGCCAAAACTCAGAAGAAGGTGTAAACAAACATTTAAGAGAACCAGCCAGAGATTCAGAAAAATCAGCTCCAAAGAACCTAGCAACTCTATAAATCCCAAAAACGAGCTCACCAGCAGAATCAAGCACCCGACAAGCATTTTTCTTAAATATAGTCTCATAACCATCATCAAGAAGCTGTGAGACAGAGAGTAAGTTAAACCTAAGCTTGTCCACAAGGGCGACGTCTTTTAGGATGAAATTGTTGTTCACCCTGATTGATCCTGTTTCTTCAATCCGCCCTTGTGTATTGTCTCCAAAGGTGATGAGGACATCACCTATCGACCGCGTGAAGGAGGTGAACCATTTTGAGTGTCCGGTCATGTGGCGTGAACAGCCGGAGTCGACGAACCACGTGTCCTTCCTTCCGCGGCGATCCTGAAAATCAAGGCACAGAAGAACGAAGTGTCTCAATATCAAGTTAGTTAAACATGACTTGGGAACCCAAGATCGAGACACACGTCTGAGTAGTATGCAAAGCGTATGCTATCCTTGATTCTATTTGAAATTCATTGTGAGCAATGATTACTCTAACATGAGAGTTATCCTGTCTAGGAGCATGAGCATGATTAGCATGTGAAATAAATCCTAGACCAGGTTTCTTCCTTTCTAAATTACCATGTCTCACAAAAGCTCTAGGTTGATTAAATGACATTCTAGCAAGATTTTTCTTAGCATTTTTCAACCTACGCTATGAGAACTCAACCAAATGCCCATCTTTCTTGCAATAGGTGCAATGGTACTTGGTACCACCGGGAGAAGCACCTTTGGTGAGCAGATGGTTGGGCAAAACTCGCAGATTTGAAAGTGATCTTTGCAAGTTGGGTATCAAATTCAACTAAGCCATTTCTCAAAATTTGAATGTCATTAGATTTATCCTGGGCAAAGTTGTATCCTAACCCTTGCTTCTTATAAGGAGTTTTTGACTTGTCAAGAATCATGTTTAACTGTTTCTTACCTTTAGAAAATCTTTCTAATGTGTCATTAAGGTAAACAATTTCTTTTCTAAGGTTAACACATGAATCACAAGTTTTAGCATTAAACCTCTTCTTATAAAGAGCAACTTCAAGCTTAAGAGCTTCACATGAAGCACAAGTAGCAGAATTACTACTGTCCTTAAGCTTGGCATATTTAGCTCTAGCTGCTTCTACAACATCATGTAATTCACGTTCACGTTCTAAGGAGACAGAGCAAGAGCTAGATTCAACCACATCAGAAACAACCAACTTGCTAGACTTTAAGCATTTTTCACAAGGAGCAGATTTAACTTCAATTAGCTCAGTTCTAGCATTTTCAAGTTGTTGCAAAGCAATATCATGAGCAGATTGCAGTTTAGCAAATTCAGAATGTAAAGCATAGCAGAATGAACATTCATCAGATTCAAGACTCTTAGCATTCACAAGTTCTAATGTGAGTTTCTTTACTTGTGACTCTAACTCCTCATTCTTAGTCATGATGAACTTTAAAGCTTTATCCTGACCTAGCATTTGCTCATAGACAGTTTCACATCTAGCAAAGAGAACATCAAAAGAAGGAGATACCTCATTGTTGTCATCGATGTCGTCGGAGTCAGCCATGAAGCACATGCCTGTAAAGTCCTTGGCATTTCCCTTCTTGTCTTGAGGGAGCTCCTCCTCCTTGTCCTCCTCGCTCCCGAAGTCCACATCACTCAAGGATCGATCTCCAAGAGCGGCAAGAACCCGTGAGCGAGCCTTCCGAGCTTGGCATCATCAAACCGGACTTGCGCCCGAGGCTTCTTCCAAGCCGGCTTTTCATCCTTGTGGTTGCTCTTACCTTTCAGCTTGGGGCAATTTGCCCGGATGTGATTAAGCTCTCCACACTCATAACAAGTCACAGGGCTGCCTCTCCTTTGGTTTCTCATATTGTTGTAGGCCCGTGTGAACTTCTTAATCAAAAGCGCCATCTCGTGCTCAGAATACTCTCAAGATCCTCTTCTTGGATTGCGATAAAGAAGCAAGTGAAAAACTGTAAGAGGACTCAAACGACCCATCGAGGCTCTTTTGAGCGGTGCGCTACCAAAGCCATGTTACCCTTCTTATAATGGTCACTCTGGATCTCATGAGTCTTGAGCTTGCTATAGAGCAGCTCCAAAGTCGATCGAGAAGTTGACATTTTCCCGAATAGCGGTAGCCTTTATCTCCCACTCCCTCGGTGTTGATTGCGGCCAGAGATGGATGGCATTTTCGCATCGTAAATTCAATACCAACAGACTTCATCCGATTTATCAACGTGTTGAAGCGATCGAAAATGTCATCGATGCTCTCACCAGACGCATCTCGAATTTGTTATATTCTCTTTATAGACTGCCGACGCACTTGTTTGATTTGGGAAGAACCATCATGATAGGTTTCGAGGGTCTTCCAAATCTCATGTGCAGTCTCGAGATTGCAAATCCTGTCATATTCGTGTCTACCAAGCCCACCATACAGAAAATTCTTTGTCTTACGGTCATTAGCCAAGAGGGCTTCAGAAGCCGGCGTAGCAACCTCAGGCAAGATTAGCGGACCTCGAACAGCCTCCCAAATACCTCGTGGTTCGCTCTCAAGAAAGACACGCATGCGGTTCTTCCAAAAGGCATAGTCGTGCCCATCGAAGATATGCGGTTTGGAAGAGTACTTATCCATCGCCAAGTTCGGTGACCGTTAAGATCAAGATTGAACTAACCGGCTCGATACCACTTGTTGGACCGAAAAGGCGACTAGAGGGGGGGTGAATAGGAGCATGATCTCTTTTTCTCCCAAATTGAATTCAATACGAATCTCACTCCAATAGCTATGAAAGCTATGAAGATCAATCAATCATGCACAGCGGAAGACTTGTATTGAATCAACTCAAAACCCCGAAGTAAAATCAATACGAAACCAAAACAGAAGACTGGGCGTCCGACCTCTCACAGGGTGGTTAGACCGGTCGGTCTAGCGTCGACCGATCCAAGCGGTCGATCGATTCTCTGGCGGTCGACCGCTAGTTCGATGAACAGAGAAAACAGCCCGACAAACCGAAACGCAAATTGATCAAACTTTTGATTCGTGCGTCCGAACTTCGTGAAATTTGACACACACCTTCCTAAGTATGTCAGGAACCTATTCCAAGCAACGATCGTGATAATCCTTGCCAAGATTCTGACCTTTTACCGTTTGAGCGAAGTTAGGTCAAAAACCGAGTCAAAACGAAAATATGATCTTGAGACTTGCTCGTGGGTGATTGATGATCTTAATGATCCTAGATGTATTCCCACACATCACAGCAAGCTAGATCACGTCCAGAAACTAAGCAAAAAAACTCGTGGATCAAACAAAGACTCAAATCATCAAATAGAGAGAACGAAAGTGAAAGAACTCATCTTGAAGAAACTTTCTTTGGATTGATTTGATATGATATTGGTTCACAGCCACTCCATCAATGGATGACAAAGACTCAATACATGAGCGCGAAATCCAATCCAACTCTCTAGAACCCTAACCTCCACTCATCCTCTCCCTAAGCAAATTAGGGTTTCTAAACAATGAAAGGGTCGAAAAGCCGGAGAGAGGGGTGCAGCCACCTCCCTCCTCTATTTATAGTGGAGGCCTAGGGTTTCTAAAAGAGTCTCCCTAATGGGCTCCCGTTAAGGCCCAAAACAAACGGGTGACACACGCACGCATTTTAAAGCGCCGTGTTCATATTGTGCGAAGCACTCGCACTCGCCACGTGTAGGTTGATCCAACGGCTCATCATGTCGGCAAGTCTCTCCCATCCGGCTCCCACCAAAACCACCATGGCACTTGCACCACCCCGCGCGCTTGATTCAACCGGGCCGCACCGAACCGCCTGCTCGGTCAACTTTGTCCATCTTGCACCATGCTTGAGTCCAATGACTTCACCCGCATCGCCGATCGCTTTGAACCTCGCTCTCCAAGCCTAGTCCCGATCATCCTCGCCGCTGACCGTCGTTGACCACCAAGCAACCTGCACAACAATAGACAAGAAAATCAAATTCGGAACAAGTTCTTCACAACTTGACCCACGTTAGTCAAAACATGCATCATGCAACACATATGACATGAAACCCATGAACTTGACCTAATCAAGAACCATCGCCGCCACACGGCCGACGATTTAAGTGGAAAACCGGTCGACCGCTTTGCCTTGGCGGTCGACCGCCATCGCCGGCCCGACCGCCAACCGAAGGCCGGCCGATCGCCACCAAAGGACTTAGCCAAAATTTCAACATGAAATCCACAACCTCTCGAAATTTAAAACGAATAGAACTTTTGACCGGAGGCTCCAAAAGTTATGGGACAAAGTGCGAGAGAATCTCCTCACTTGCCTACACCTCTATTTTTGGCCCACTCAAACTCAATGCCACTCAACTTGCCGGTCGACCGCTCATCGACGCCGGTCGATCGCTACCAAATCGGTCGGACCCACCAACCTGGTCGTCATCGCCAAAGCATAATTCACGAGGCATGGCGGTCTCGACCGCCACCAAGGCCGGCCGACCGCTTGAGACGACAGAATCTGAACTTTGTCGAAAACTCGTGTTTCCGCAAACCTTCAACGTCATTGCCAATTGTCACATCATCCTAAGATCATGAGCATATCCCCATGATATCCACAGTTACAAAACATCATAGATACCAATGCATGCATAGGTAACAACACTCCATACACAAATTGACATGAACGGAGGTTCAGTCAAAGCATATACTACACAAATCATACCCTAGGGCTCCAAACATCTACTAGTCCACACAACAATCACAATATCGAGCATTGGGGCTAGAGTCTTGAGAGGAGGATTAGGCCGTACCGTTGACGGACTATTGGGCTGGACAGGAGGACGGCGCCAGCTACAAGATGCACAGGAAGCTGCGCTTCAGGGGGAGAAGGCGACGAGTTGGAGAGGACAGTGAGGCCGGTGATGAGTTGGAGAGGAAGAGGACACCAGCGATGACGTGACATAGCAGGGGGTGCTCGGGCGTTGTCAAAAACTCGAGGCTGGAGCCGGTGATGCGAGGGAGGACTACAAGAGGAGTTGGAGCCGACGGCGTGAGGGAGGTGTGGCTCCGGCATGGAGGAGGCTTCGGGTGGCGGTGGAGCTCGGGTGGGGAGGGGAACGAGCAAGAGTGGCTCTGGGTAGTCGAACAGGCGAGTGACGAGAATAAGGGTGCAAACCCTACTGGTTCCCTACTAATAAAGGGATATCACAGACGGTTCTATTATGGAACCATCTATGATAAGTAATCACAGACGATTCCATAATAGAACCATATGTGATATGCCACCATATCTACTATGTGATAGTTCATTCTATAACATACTAGTTCATAACAATAGAAATCCATAATTTGGCATGAGAGCAAATGAGCCTTTATAAGCCATACAAGAGAAGGGAGACATTAAGCCCATTATATTTGACATATTAGGACATGAGACAAATAGGTTGTGCAAGTGCATAATATTACCATTCCACACTAACAGCAAAATCAGAGATGACAAGTCCACATTGACAGTGAAATAATAACCAAGAGTAGAAAACACAGATCATGTCCCATGTTATGGAATAAATTACAATGGAATAAATTCTTAATTAAAATATAGCCCTTCATAATGATCGACGTGCATATAGCTAGCTTCCTCATTGGGTTCTTCCTCGAGCCTAATACCATCTCCAAAAGGAGATAACTCATCAAATTGATTGTACTCTTCCTCATCCACGACATTCTCAACTCTGACAATCCTTCTTTTTCTATGAAGAACTACGTGGCGGTTCTTATTTGCCGGGTCCATTACATAAAAAAACTTGAACAACTTGCTTAGCGAATATGAATGGTTCGTCCTTGTATCCAACACGTTTGAGGTCTACAGTAGTGACACCATACTTATCGACCTTCACACCCTGCAGAAGTTTAGCCCAATGGCATCGAAATAGGGAGATCTTGAAAAGTACGTAGTCGAGCTCCCAAATCTCCTCTATGAACCCATAGTAGGAGTTCAACCCATGTGGCCCGGTGGTATTGAACTGCTCGTGAAATGCATCTATACGGACACCGCTATTCTGGACTGTGCTCTTCCTATCCTGAGCTGTCGTATAAAATGTGTACCCATTTATATCATATCCTTGCCATGTCATAATTGTAAATTTTGGCCCTTTTGCCAACCATAGCAACGTATCATCACTTGATGACCTCCCAATGAATCGCACCTTTAACCATTCGTTGAACGATGGTTGTGCTCTCTCGTGATCCAAACCTCCAACCGGTCTGGATTCTGTTGGCGTACTATGTCTTTGTGCTCGTCGATGTACAACGACATTTGGGTCATGTGTTGTAAGACTATGAAATGGGCTTGAGCGTACGTATCCAGATCAGGAGTGATTGTTTTCCCTCCGGATATCCTCCAATCTCCCCTTATGATGAGATAGAGACACACGTATTGGTTCCACCTGAGCCATGTAGTCGATGTAGAACTCAATGACTTCTTCGGTTGCATAACCTTAGATGATGGTGCCCTCCGGTCGATATCAATTCCATACGTAGGACTTGAGAATTCCCATGTACCTCTCGAATGGGTACATATGATGTAGGAACACAGTGCCGCATATCTTTATCTCTTTCACAAGGTGAACAATGAGATAGACCATGATATCAAAAAATGATAGAGGAAAATACATCTCAAGATGACATAGAGTCGTCATCACCTCGGCCTGTAGAGCATCTAGTCCTTCGGGATCGATGACCTTCTAAGCAATTGAGTTAAAAAAAAATAATACAGCCTCAAGATTGCCACTCGGATCTTGTTCGGTAAGATACTCCTAATTTCAACAAGAAGCATTTGTGTCATCAGCACATGACAATCACAAGACTTCATACCAATTAATTTCAAATCTTCCATAGAAATAAGTTTCTTAATGCTGGCGGAGTAACCGGATGGAACTTTCACACCATGCAAGCTCTAGCACAGTTCAGTTCTCTCGACCGTGGACAGAGTGTAGCAAGCTGAGGGAAGGTAGGTTCAGCCTTTATCGGTCTCTTTCAGTGCTAACTCGGTCCTTATGTTCATATCAACCAAGTCACACCGTGCGTTGACACCATCCTTTGTTTTGCCCCTAATGTTCAGTAAGTGACCAATCAACCTATCACATACATTCTTCTCCACGTGCAAGACGTCGATGCAGTGGTGAACTTCTAAGTGCTCCCAATAAGGTAAGTCCCAAAAAATTGACCGCTTCTTCAAGATTTTCTTCTGTCGGTCCTTAATTTACGTTCCTTCCCAAGCACAACATCGATATCCTTAACCATATCATACACCTCTTTCCCTCTAAAAGCCCTTGGAGCTGAACCATCCTCCTTATTTCCATCGAATTGTTTCATCATCTTGTGGTATGGGTGAATCCTGGGAATGAACCTACGGTGATGCATATACACAGTTTTGTGCGAATTGTTCAGCCATATACTCTCGGTACCATCTAAGCAGTGCGGACAAGCTTTGGCATATTTTGTACTAAACCCTGACAGGTTACCAAGGGTATGAAAATCATTGATGGTGCAGAACAACATGGTGCGTAAAGTGAAGTTCTCTCGTTTGTACGCATCTCATACCTGTACCCCTTCGTTCCACAGTGTCACAAGATCTTCCAGCAATGGTGCTAGGTACACATAAATATCGTTCCCAAATTGCTTCGGCCCTTGGATAAGTAGTGACATCAAAATGTACTTTTGCTTCATACACAGCCAAGGAGGAAGGTTGTACATACATACATTCACGGGCCAAGTGCTATGTCGGCTGCTCATGTTACCAAAAGAATTCATTCTATCTGCACTCAACCCTAACCTTATGTTCCTTAGTTCTGTACCAAACTCTTCGAAGCTCCGATCAAAGTTTTTCGACTGGACAGAATCAGTAGGGTGTCTTAGCTTTCCATCTTTCTTACGCTCCTCCGAGTGCCAACACAGTAATCTTGCCTCCTTTCGGTTCACAAATAAACGCTTCAAATGTGGGATTACAAGAAGATACCACAATACCTTAGCAGGAGGTCCTTGCTTCACCTTAGCAGGATTCTTACACTTGTATCGGAATGCTTTGCACACGGGACGTACATGCATATCTGCATACTTTTTACAGTAGAGGATACAATCGTTCGGACATGCATGTATTCTTTCTACTTCCATTTCCAATGGACAAAGAACTTTCTTGGCTTGGTAGGTGGTGCTGGGCAACACGTTTCTCTCTGGAAAGATGTCCTCTAGGAGAGCTAACAACGACGTGAAACTCTTGTCGGACCAACCATTGCTTGCCTTCAATTTCAGCAGTTCAAGCACGGATGACAACCTTGTGTATTCTGGCTTGCAGCCAGGGAACAAAGATTTCCCCGAGTCCTCCATTAAGCCCTCGAATTTACCAAACTCTCTCTCACTGTAGTTTCCTTCTGTATCGTGTAGCATCTGATCTAGATTGTTATCGTGCAACCTATCCTTTTGAAAAGCACAGTCCACATCCGGCATATCGGTTACTTCCTTGGCGATGTCGTTATTATTAACTTCCTGTATACTCTGCTCTTCACCATGACTAGTCCAACATGTATACCCCTTTTGGAAACCTATTCGAATCAAGTGTGCTTCGATCAGCGCTGGGTTGTTAAATATCTTTAGATTACTACAATCAATACATAGACAGTACATAAATTTTATTCCCTTCTCCAACATATCCTACTCGGCAGTTCTTCTAAAAGCAAACACGCCATTATTATACTCTTCACTCACACAGTTCTCACCGTATATCTAGTTTCGGTCCATCTACACTACACATGTAACAAATTAGTGTTAAATTAGATTAATAAACCTCAAGTACTCTTTCTATTCACCAAACATACTAAAATTGATTAGCGATTAACCTAAAGCAAATATAAAGGGTTACAAATCGTTACCCTCGGTGCTCACAATGAAAATCCTAAATATCTCATGAGGTCCTTGACGAGGATTAAAACCTCTATATATTATCTTTAATATATAAAAGACCATACGTCTTCATGGTCGTAACCTTTGAGGTGCACGACCTCACTGGTCGTAGAGATTCCAGAGGTTACATAATGGGTACCCTGGTCGGACAAAGGCCCAAGCCAAGCTTCCGACCAGGAGAACTGCTCGTAGAAGGTAAGAACTAATTCCAAGGTATATTCTCTACCGTATGATGAATGGAACACGTGCATATTCCATACGACGTATCTTATTCAAGACACACCAGTGAACAACCTCCGTGCGGTTATATGTTTCATAAACATATAACCGCCAAACGGTTGATTCTGTATCAACCATCACTTGACTCCGACCAGACGCAACGCTTCGCATCAGGCGCCTTCTCCGGAAGTAACTGCCACCTCTTCGGGGGCTATTTAAAGATGGAACCTGGGCGGATCAAGGAGGGAGAAGAAGGAAGACAAGAAGCACAAGCCATAGATTCGTGTAATAGTTCTGAGTTAGCAAGAGGGCAAGTAGAGTCCTTAGGATATACCTTGTAAATTCCAGTTCATATTAATAAAAGAGCAGTCCCATTATTCCCTGAGATTTTTCACGTCATTTTCTCCTTTCTATTTTTGTAAGATCGACGTCTTGATCGTCGACAGTCCTCCTCCCTTTCTTCCTCCTCTCCTTCTCCTGCCTTCCTCCTCTCTTTAGCTTCCTTATTTCCTTCTCCTCCCTGCCTCCTTCCTTCCCTTCTCCTCTCTAAGGTGGCGCAATGGCGGAGGAGGCAGCAGGGGTGGCAGTTCAAACGGGAAGGGGGTGGAGGCGCTAGGGGCAGGGGTCTATTGGGACGGCCGGGTATTTATAATGTCTACATATTCAGAACCGTCTGTGACATTTCACTATCACAGACGGTTTGTAACTAGAACCGCCCGTGAATTATCACAGACGGTTCTTAACAAGAACCATCTTTGATGTCTGCGATTATCACAGACGGTTCCAAATGAACCGTCTATGATGAGGCGTCTAGTATAGCTTGTTTTGTAGTAGTAAGACAAAATACAAGCAAAAAGAATAAGAGAAACTAACATATTTGGTGTTTACTTAAGTCGTGCTCGCCATTGTTTCATTGCATTGAAATCATCTATAAGTGTTTCAATGGTGAACTCGAGAGGTTTCATCCTCTCAATGTAGATTATCAAACAATCTCTTAGAAATTCATCCTCCATTTTATTCCAAAGTCTCGTCTCAACAAGTTTCATGGTAGAAAAAGCTCGTTCAGTTGTTGCGGTTGAAACAGGCAAAGCAAGAATAAGTCTAATTAACCTGCCAATTAAAGACGATTTGATTAATCTCTAGTCAACAATTATATATATTGTTAAAGAAAATTACAATTTACAACATGAATGAAGACAATTTACAACCTGTCAATCAAATGGTTATCTTTTGATTTTCCAGTCCCTACAAGTTTCCGGCAAAGATCAGTAATAGTGGATAAAAATGGTCTAAATTTTTTTGGTGCATTCGCCTACATGATGTATCATGGGATCAAATCCTAATGTCCAAAAGTAGACGTGGCGATAGAAATTCATTTGAGATGAGATAGTTATAGCCAAGAAGATCAAAATATTTACCCTATGAATATGGCGAAGGAACAGGTAGAAAAACAACCAAATCAATGCTTTGAACTGAAATGGATGATATCTGTACATGTGACTTCTCATTTGACAAATCTATTTTAGGACTTAGTAGCCGAGACTCAAAGGTCACGGGATCAAATTCTGGGCAATCCACAAATAAACAAACCTAAGCTTTTAGCCACACGACATGGATACCACACTTGTTTGTCAATTGCCACTCCCTATGTTCTTTTATAAATGGGTAAACTTATGTTTTGGGCTGTTCGTAGTGTCCGGAAAGAATTAAGACCATGCCATCCATTAAATAACCGATGGTATTTAGCGAGTTCCACATGCATTAAGGAAAAAATAGAAGAATATTGTTGTAATATTAGCCCGTTAGGTCCAACCATGTGGACACTTTACCTGAACGAGATCCATTAGTGGTTAAGACCCATGAGGTATGGTTGTCTAGTTTAGTATCATATTGCTTATTGATTCATGAGGGGAAGCCCCCTCCGCATATATAAGGGGGACAGAGGGCCCTCATTAATTGTATGCACACCCGCAGATCTCGTATCCACCCATCAATAAAGAGAGAGGGGTGGTCATGACTACTTTTGTATTCCACTTTTCGTGTGATTGTTCGTCGGTAATGCGACCACAAATCTAACATGTTATCGGCACGATAACGCTCTTGTGTAGGCCATCTGGTACATTGTCTATAACAGATATATTTTGAATATTTTTGCGGTATTTATTTGGCCCTTCCCGTTCCTCTCTCCCCTGCTAATGTTTGAGTAAATTGTCTATATGTTGTACTCGCATGTTTTTATTCGTGTGGCCTATTTCTGAGCTAACTAATTGTTGCTTTACGTAATGGAGGCAACATGCTCGAGAAGTAACTCCATGTGTTGTATAGTGATGGAAGGAATTATCCAACATGAGTCAATAATGTTGTGGAATACCTCAACTACAACAACCTCGAAGATGCCAAACGAGATGATTGATCTCTATCATGCTGCCAATGGCCAGAGCATCTCGATATAGAAGCCTATTGTTGATAATTCAGATCCGGAACTAAAGACTATTGTTGAATGCAAAATTCACCTCGACTGGGATAAATGGAAGGACACAATTGAATATGAACTAAACTTGCTAAATAAGAGGAACTCCTTCGGACCAGTGGTCAAGGCACCTCCAAACATCATTTCTATTGGACATATGTCGAGACACCGGGTATGGAACCCCGAGACCCTCTGTGCACACTGAACTAGTCCCATGATTAGTAGCTAGCTCGCATAGTAGCAACATAGGTGAAATCATATCCGGACAACAAGATTAATGATGAAGCTGTCGAATAATATTACTTAACATCAAAATGACCTTACGATCAAGGTTTATAGAGTTTGCCACGCATGGCTAAAGACAACAGAGTATGATGAGGACATGAACCCTTCGGATACGACCACAACTCCACCTCCAATCTGGCTGCTCTACTTCCACCACATATTGATCGAGAAGGCTTACGACCACTACACGACTTCGACTGCGTGGTCGAAGCCCCCGCTGAGTGGTCGAAGGAGGCTATCGACCACACGAGAAGGGGTCGTAGAAGGCTACGACTGCATCGCATCTGGTCGTAGGATTGTTTTGACTGCTCGTGGTCTTAGCATATGGAGGTTCGACTACATCCTGGTCGAGGACCTTAGACTAGTCGGAAGTTCCGATTACCTGGTCGTAGATCACTCATATCTGGTGTTGCGCCACCTCACTTTGGGCCGAGGGCCTTGTATCAACACTACATTAGGGTTTTTGGGCCGACCACCTCCCTGGCCCATAAGGCCACCTAGGGTTTCGAGGGGTACTGTTCACGCGACACTAATCATGCATGAACAGTGCCGCCGCCCCTCCCTTCGTCCTTTAAGTAGTGGCCGCCTCCCCTCTAGTTCCGGGGGGTTTTTCTTAGATTATTTTGCCACTTTGCAGTTTCACCGTTTATCGGTTTGAGGAACCCCACATTGTGAGCTTCATTCATATTCGCAATACAATTCAGATTGCATTTTCCTTGTTCTTGTGAGTTGCTTCGATTGCTTGTAGGAACAATAACCCTCGTGGTAAGGTCGATCGCGTGCGAGCGTGGTTGATAACGACAGTCGTGCGGGTGTAGCGAATTGCGAGGTGACGATCTGCTGGTCGAAAGCCTCAAAGCGTCAACGTCCTCACGACGAAACCAATTGAACCTATCGGAAGATCGGGACACCGTGACTCATCATTTGGTATCAGAGCCAAGGTTGCCCGTTAGGTAATCTCGTTTATCCCCTTTTGTTAGTTGTTTCCATCACCTAGAGTTCAGAAAATTGCCCTACAAAAAGTTTTAGATCTTAGTCTTTCCGCTGTCCAAACCACGTTGTGCCTTTCGCAATTTTGTTTTCAGTATTCGCGTTGTTGAGTTCGAGTCCATCGTCGGTGTCTTTGTTGCTGGTCTAGTCGTCGTGATCTAGTTTCTAGCGCCGAGTCTTTCTTTGTTTTGGTCATCGTGTATCTCGGCTTGTCCTTTGTTGCATCCGCTGCAATTAGGGTTTGTCTGCTATAGCCGAGAATTGAGTCACCCCATCCGACCACTTACTCGTGACACCACCCCATCCGACCACTTACTCGAGCCAACATTCCCATCCGACCACCTACCGGATTCGACCACCCAGCCGGATTCGACCACCTACATCGAGTTCGACCACCTCGTCGGATTCGACCACCTACTCGAGTTTGATCACCTTCTCGGGTTCGACCACCTGCTCGAGTATTCGCCCCCGACAAGTCTATCTATTTCTGGTTGCTCTCGGACTCCTACACACTCATCATATCGTGCCCGACCCAACAAGGACTGAGAAGAAATCCCATAGCCGAAACAGAGATAGCCAAAGTTCAGAGAGAGAGAGAGAGTCAAGGTCACTTGCGCAAAAAAAAAGTTTGTGACCTATATCTATCCTTAGGCCTGAAAAGGGTTTTGAAGAGTTGTGAGTCAAGGTCACTTGCGCAAAAAAAAAAAAAGAGGAATCATTGGTTGGGTTTCACGGTCAAAAAAAGAAGAAGAAAGAATCAAAAAAAGAGAAAAGAAAAAGAGAATCAAAAGAAAAGAGACCACCTCGCTTGGCTCACGACCACCTCGCTGGTCTACGACAACCCACCGAGCTCCACGACCACCCACAGAGATAACGGTTGCTTTGCAACTTTGTTCTTTTGAGCTTGTATCTACCCTATCTTTCGGCTTGCTTGAGCTAGTGCTAGGAGCGCGTTTGGACCAGCAACTGTGACGAGTACTGTGGACTTTGATTTAACATTGCTAATCTGATTTCATTATTGCTGCTCCTTGCTACTAAACATTGCCTGTCCGAGCTCCATGTGCTTTTGGCCCTCAGATTTGGATCTTCGTATTCGCCTCCGCCGCAGTCATACATCCCACCTTTCTCCGATCATACCACTTGCTGCAATTTGGTAAGAAACTCATAAGAGCTTGGTAAGACGCTTGAGAGTGTGTGATTCCACCTTCGATCACCTAGTTGTTGATAGAGATAATATCTTTGTGTTGCCTTTTGTCTTCTACTAACCATGGCAGGTGAGGAATTGGATGCGCAAGAGTTTGTTATGGGGGGAGAGCTCACCAGGGTGTTGGATGAGCATCGCCATGCTATTAATGACAACATTATTAGGAAGTTTACGAAAACAAATGCTACACTGCAACAACTCAAGGAAAGTATTGCGATGCTCAATGCACGCATTGAAGGATTGGCCAATCAACCACCGAACAATGGGCGTGTGGATCCTCAAGGTGCAGCCCATGACCATGAGATTAACAACAACAATGAGATGCGCAACCACGATGCCTTTGATGCACAACAACGGAACCGATTGAACTTCAACCGTCAAGGTATGAGAGGTAATAAACTTCAGCAACATAATGCACGTGTTAATGATGATCCATATGCTAAAGTCAAGTGCACTATACCATCTTTTGCGGGTGCTTATAATGCTGAAATATATTTAGATTGGGAAATGACGGTGGAACAGAAATTTAATGCTCACTTAGTTCCTGAATTGCATAGAGTTAGGCAAGCAACAAGTGAATTTAAAAACTTTGCCATCAATTGGTGGAATAGGGTATGCAACGATGGATTAGCACCTACTACGTGGGATGCTTTAAAAGTTGCTATCGTAACCGATTTGTTCCACTCTCTTTAAACATCAGAATGAGGAGAAATTGAGAATGCTTGATAGGAAACATGAGAGCAAACCTATGTGTGTGTCGTCTTCTATGACTAACAATTTGCAGGAAGTTGAAAACCATACCAAAGAGGAGAATGAGTTGATTGCACCACCAACTCCATTGATCCAGAAGGAAGATGAGGAGATGGATGTACCTACATCATCTGAGGAGAGCCAAAAAGGTAATGACCATGGTGCTATCATCACTCCAGGTGAGTATGCCTGTGAAGAACTACAATTGTCCACTGTTCATGCTATTTTAGAGCAAAAATTAGTGGAAAATAATTTTGATATGCACATGTTTCAAGTAAAGAGTTCAGATTGCAATCGGGATGAGTGCACCATGTGATAACATTGTTGATTTTTCTACTGTTGTGAGTACTTCATGTGATGAGTTAATAGCATATAATGATCATGTGGAATTGGTTAGACATAAAGAAGTTTTGACTAGAATATCTCCTGCTAATTCTTTATGTTACATTATGTTGGATCTACCTATGAAATTGTCACATGCTATGGAAAAAGTTTCTGAAATCGCGTGTTCAAAATCCTTGTTTAGTGCCTACACCCCTGGATATAAGTTTTATTTGATTGGAGATTATGGTGTAGACAATCAGTTTCTTGTAAATCGAATATGCATAACTTGTGATCACATGGATGAATTGAAGCTTGCTGTTTGGGACAATAATTCTTGTGTGCTGCATCTTGTTCAAAATGAGAGTAAAATGAAATTTAGTGCTTATCCCATTCCTTTGTGTTCACCTCTTCTTGCACCACCTAGTAGGAGGAATCTGATTAAAGATGTTGAATTATGGAAGAACTTACAGATCTTTTCACCCTTGCTATATGAATTTGCTCTTGCTCAATTGAAATCTGATTATATGAACGGCTTGTGCTCTTTAAATTCAATTATTGTGCTGCCCATTCACAAAGCAATGAATAACTCTACTATATACTTCACTTATACTTGCAAATTGAGTTGCAAACTGAATGTTATGAGACAATATACCTTTGCTGATTTGATGCATGCACAATCACCTTTAATTTCAAAAGTTCTCTCTATTTTTCCACCTGCAATGGCTAACATTTTGCAGAAAGATGTGAATGCAATGCTACAAGCTTTAAAGCCTTTCTTGCCGCTGGAGGAGGGTGAGCGTGAGTCGAGGACGACTCAAATGCAAGAAGGGGAGGATGATGAGGACATGAACCCTTCGGATACGACCACAACTCCACCTCCAATCTGGCTGCTCTACTTCCACCACATATTGATCGAGAAGGCTTACGACCACTACACGACTTCGACTGCGTGGTCGAAGCCCCCGCTGAGTGGTCGAAGGAGGCTATCGACCACACGAGAAGGGGTCGTAGAAGGCTACGCATCGCATCGCATCCGTCGTAGGATTGTTTTGACTGCTCGTGGTCTTAGCATATGGAGGTTCGACTACATCCTGGTCGAGGACCTTAGACTAGTCGGAAGTTCCGATTACCTGGTCGTAGATCACTCATATCTGGTGCTGCGCCACCTCACTTTGGGCCGAGGGCCTTGTATCAACACTACATTAGGGTTTTTGGGCCGACCACCTCCCTGGCCCATAAGGCCACCTAGGGTTTCGAGGGGTACTGTTCACGCGACACTAATCACGCATGAATAGTGCCGCCACCCCTCCCTTCGTCCTTTAAGTAGTGGCCGCCTCCCCTCTAGTTCTGGGGGTTTTTTCTTAGATTATTCTGCCACTTTGCAGTTTCACCGTTTATCTGTTTGAGGAACCCCACATTGTGAACTTCATTCATATTCGCAATACAATTCAGATTGCATTTTCCTTGTTCTTGTGAGTTGCTTCGATTGTTTGCAGGAACAATAACCCTCGTGGTAAGGTCGATCGCGTGCGAGCGTGGTTGATAATGACAGTCGTGCGGGTGTAGCGAATTGCGAGGTGACGATCTGCTGGTCGAAAGCCTCAAAGCGTCAACGTCCTCACGACAAAACCAATTGAACCTATCGGAAGATCGGGACACCGTGACTCATCAGAGTACAACTTGCAGCAGAGAAGCGAATCAACTCGTGGAGGCCATCCGACATGCCCACAAGCAATTGAGTGGAGGACACGGCCTAGTCCACATGGTCTTCACATTACTCCTCTTCATAGCACTCTGAGATCCCTGGTTCTTCCTCCTCTGCTTATCAAACAGAGGGCATAAATCTGTGAGTACTTTGAATGTACTTAGCAAGCCGTGGGGAGATGTATGCAATTAATATTCATGCAGGGCCTGACAAGAATGGCTTTATGGTTAGTTTGCATAAAACAGTATTGACTGGAAATACAATAAGTAGATTGCAAAGCACAAGTTGAAAGATTAATACATAAGTAATCAAGTTCTTTGAAAATAACTCGTGAACACACTGTTCACTTCCCAGCCGACTCGTGAACACACTGTTCACTTCCCAAACCACTCGTAACCAACCACGACCACATTTTGAGAAAATCTATCCCTTACGTGAAATCACTAGGCATTGTCAATAACCGGGGACACAGCAATTCGAATAGTTTTACACTCTGCAGAGGTTGTACAGCTTGACCCACAAGACACGACTTCTCTAGTTTATTTGGCATCCGTCGATACCACCGCTCACTACCTTAGGTGGATTTGCCTTCCTAACCCCTCTTGGCAAAACTAGAGCACGTGACAAGGCCTTTACAAAGTTCTCAGAATGTCTCCTCCCTCTATCTCATAAAATCAGCAAGCAATCAATGGACAATAGAAGCAATCTAGGGTGATCTCGGGACGGTATAGTATGGCAATAAAGAACTTCGGTGCGATCAATGAGATTACTCAGCCTCTCGCTTGTCACCCGCTTGGATCGCTAAGGATTTGCCTTCATAACCCCCTCTTGCGCCATTCCCAACCAAAACATAACCTGATGCGGATCAACCTCAAGGCGAGATTAAATCCGTGGGTTTGGGGATCTCACCAACCCAAATCCAGACGATCTTTCACGGTGGAACTCGCACGACTGGTTCTTTCTAGAGGTAGTGCGCCGCCTCTTCTTCTTTTGCACGGTGGAACTCGCAGATCTTTCACGGTGGAACTCGCAGATCTTTCACGGTGGAACTCGCAGATCTTTCACGGTGGAACTCGCAGATCCGACGACTCTGTCTTCTCTTGCACATCATCATTCAAACTCTCAAAGAAGCGAGCCATGGTCGCCTCCTCAGGTTCGTTCACGCCCGTACGAATCATGAGAATCTCCATCTCCTTGTAGTAGTCATCCACGGACAAGGAACCTTGACAAAGTCGCTGCAACTTCATGTGCAAGGTTCGAGTGTAGTGCGCTGGCACAAACCGCCGCTTCATGATGTTCTTCATGTGTTCCCATGTGTCGGGTCGTCCTCCGGCACGGCACAATTGGTTCCACCAAACAAGAGCATATTCAGTGAACTCAATTGATGCAGAGCGTACCTTCTTCTCCTCAGTGAAATTATGGCTATCAAAAATTTGATCCACCCGCATCTCCCACTCTAGGTACACATCTGGATCTGTACGCCCATTGAACGTCGGCATGGAAATTTTTAGTCTCCCAATGCCATCGTCATCGTGGTTGCGACCCGCACCACCGCCATTGCGCTCAAAAAAAATTGGGCGCACGACCAACACCACGACGATTGTTGTAGCCACGTCTTGGTTCCTGGTTATAGTAGTTTCCACAAAAAGCACCATCTGAACGGACCTCATCAAAATTGTCATTGAATAACTCACCCCCAATATGATGATTGTCGTGGCGCCGATGATGTGATGGCGGTTGCTCAGGGGCAGCAGCACCACCTCTCGGTCCTAAGGCTCGCTCCAAATGTTGCAGTGAGTCAGTTATCGCAGCGAACCGAATATCATTGTCCTACCTTTGTTCAATGAACTGCACATGAATGTGATTCTCCACCCGGTCAATGCGCTCCACCAACTCAACACGCATGTTGTCAATGCTTTCTTGTAGAGCGTTACACCTTCCCGTAAAGTGTCGATTGGTTGCCTCAAGGTTCGTGCGGATAGCAGCTGACATCTCCCCCTCGACGTGCAACACCTCTTCATAAGCACCATGGTGTGAGCCATGCACACAACCAGCCGAATTCATGATCTTGAATAATAAGCAAAAACAGCACCGTGAACAACTTGGCGCTCTGATACCACCTGATGCGGATCAACCTCAAGGTGAGATTAAATCCGTGGGTTGCCCGATCTTTCACAGTGGAACTCGCAGATCAGTAGTGCGTTATCTTCTTCTTTTAGCGTCAGATGAACAGTAGCATGCCCGTGAACAGTAGCATGCATGTGAATAGTAATCTGAAACAAATCAGCTCAATCCAAGGACTTTAGTTCTTGACTTGTGCCAAAGAAGAATACTAGATGGATCTTTTTCTCCGCAATGTCTCCCTCTCTCTATCTCATAAAATCAGCAAGCAATCAATGGACAATAGAAGCAATAGCACCAGGGTGATCTCAGGACTGTATAGTATGGCAATAAAGAACTCGGTGCAGTCAATGAGATTAGGCAACTGAATAAAATATTCACCAATTAATCTAAGCAACAACTCCGTAAGCAGCAGTAAAACAATAGAGACCCACTCGGCTAGACCCAAAGGAACAGCAGCAGCTCTCAGTTGTCACCTCGTAATGCTTGGATGCAACTGAACAACAGCAAGAATAGATTGAACAGGAACTCAGCAACAATCAACTTGACTCTGCGCCTCCAACACTAGTAGCAAGCCTTCCACCCGGGAGTACACGACTCACGAACAGAAAAGGTAGATCAATATGACCTGCGTCGCAAGAATTGATACAGAGATCAAATCCCACGCTACATGCGTGAATTCCTAGATGGGATTCACAGGAACACGAGCACCGTCGTGGCCGCCAAAGGCTTGGCGTTTTCTGGTTTTTCCTTAACTCAATCTCCAAAGCTAACAAAATATCCCCCCCTTTTACACGACGCTTAGGCCCTGGCTTTATATGCCTACACACGCACGCTCTCAACCGACTCGGACTCTAACTAAGAATACGATTCAAAACTACGCACACCGGCACACGTACATGCGTACATGTACTCAACCGATTCGGACAGAAAGAAACAAAACTATATATGGTCTTAGACTAATTAAGGAATCAGATTTAAACTTGTAGTTGGATGGGGATCTCACCAACCCAAATCATGACAGACTTGGATGCTTGTGTGTGACCTCCTGCTTTCACATACTTGGATGCTTGTGTAGATCCACCTACTTCTGCCTTACCATGGCGCAATGGAGGTACCACGTACTTCGGTTCTTTGCCCTCGCAGCTAGAGGACATACTAGTTTGGGGCGCCGTATCATAACCGAATTAAAATATTACTAATTAGTTGGCCAGATCCACTCCATAAATGAACTTGTGGTTACACGGTAAGGCCCAGATCAATGGCATGCAAGGTTAAGCTCTTAGAGATTACTCATGCGAAGCAACCACATCCCAATGTGCTTAAAGCACCCCCTTTACTGTACAATCATTCGCCCGAGTATAAAATCATTTTCAGTTCAACCCAGCCAAATGACAACCCTTGCCATAGCACAACATCTTTTAAAAGCAGTGGCTCCGCCACAATTCTATATTTCCTTTAGTCAAATTTATTATTTTAACCTTCGAGCTAAGTTATTTAATAAGGGGCTTCTCCTACTAATTAATTAGAAATCTTTTTTACAAATCTCAGCCACGTGCTCTAATCCTCTGAGCTACAGGCCCACCCCGTCTCCACTGGATCTCTTCTCGGGGGTACCCAGAGAATGGAGAAGGGAAATATACTTGAAATTGTTTTTTCGAATGAGAAAGCTCATGAGATCGAGAGACCTTCGCTTATCTAAGGCATGACTAAGCATAATACGCACCCATATTGGTATTACAGCAATGTCCAACTAAGGTTACCCATCCTATGGTGTCCAAGGGTACATGTCAACATGTCGTTTGCAATTTATCAAGGAGGCATATTGTCGAGTTGGTATTTAGCTAGTTCCCAAACAAGTTTTACACAACTAGACATGCATGTTGATATGAAATAATATACTTTTATAAAATGGGTTCAATATGATCAAAGGTCCATGACTTACCTTCCTTGAGGAGTTGAGATGCTTCAGTCGAGGTCGTCGGGTCCAAGAATTCTTCAAAGAAGCTGGAATCTACACGTGCGAAAAGAACCAAATAAATACAACAAATCCAAATAAAATCCAGAAAGAGAACCAAGCTAGAACCAAAAGAAAGGTACTGAATTTAGATGAAGTTAGGAACTTGAATCACTCTGATCGGAGTTCGAACGAAGGAGAACGAGTCCTCAAAAGGAGGTTCGACTGTAGGTGGTCGAAAGGAGGTTTGACTACCTAGTCGGAAGGAGATTCGACTGGTCGAATGGAGAAAGGATTTGACTACTCGACGCGGTCAAAAGAAGAAAGAGGGATTCGGCTGCTCGACGCGGTCGAAAGAAGTATACGACTACACAACGTGGTTGTAGGAGGGATACGACTACTCAACAGCGGTCGAAAGAAAAGGGGAATTCGATTACTTAACAGCGGTCAAAAGAGAAGGGGAAAGAGAACATGGCACTGGAAGTTGACCAAACGAATAAGAGAAAGTAGGGTACGGGTAACTAACCAGGACTTAGAGAGAGGGCCGGAGGGGATTGGCGGACGGCGAAATGGCGGCGAGGAAGCTCGCAGCCGAGGACGAAGGAGGCCAGCGGTGAATGGGTCACCCGGGACGGGAGGAGGAAGGGAAAGCGACGGCTCATGTGAAACAACACTAAAACAAAGTAGGGGGATTGCTTCAAGGTGCACTAGGTTACCAAAAGATGCAGATGGAAGAGGACCTGCACTGGTGCGACGAGAACCAGGGAGAGGTGCACGGCGGCCGTCATCAGGAGAAGCTTGACGGTGGTGCCACAGTCGGTGGCGCGAGCTCCAGCCGGCGGTTGCGAAACTTGAAGCACGGAGAAATGGGGCGAGAGAAAAGGAGAAGGGAAAAGTGGAGGGGAAAATAGGAGGGCAGAGGCTCCCTAGCACTCTATTTATAGAGGAAGAAGGGGAGAGAGATCAACGGGTGGGGTGAACGAGCGGAGCTCTGGGTTGACAGGCTAGGCGGTGGCGTGCGCAAGAAAAAGGGAGGCACGAGTGTGCGTAGAAAGCTACTCAGGGATAAGACGGGACATGGCAAGCAGAGGAGCAGGTGAGCGCATGGGGTGCGGCAGAGTGAGGAAGGGGACAACGGGGAGACGAGCGTGGCAGAAGTCAAGGAATTTAATGCACACGTCGCAGAGGGAAAAAAGTGCAGGATTTGCACCAGAGGCGGAGGTGGCCAAGGGAAGGCGACAACATTAAATGCAACACAACGACATTTAATACACGAAGACTTTCGCGGCAGCAGTGACGCGACGAGAGGAAGAAGGTGAGCAAGGCTGACAGGTGGAGTTGGTCATGACCAAGAGGGAGGTCGCGACCAAGAGGGTGGTCGTGAGGAGGAGGTAACAGAGACACAGACCTTCAAAAACCAAGAACTCCAGCACACTAAAAACAAACCACATTTTTGAATTAGTTGAAGTTTGATTAATTCATATTAAATTGCTTCAAAATTTCTAAAATTTTCAAGTTAAGCTTGAGCAAATCAATAAAACCAAATTGTTAATTTTAAAGTTTTGAAAATTTCAAAAACTCAGAAAAACTGGGATGTTACAACAAAAATGGGTGTTCATAAGAAAGCGGAATGAACGTATTGAAGTGGTGAGATACAAAGAGATTAGTAGCATAAGGGTTTACGCAGAGACTCGACATCGATTACAATGAGATATACTCTCTTGTAATGGATGGTATTACAATTTGTTACTTGATATCAGTGGCATCATATATGAATCTAAATATGAAACTCATGGATGTTGTGACTGTATATTTGTACAGGTCACTTGATTCCAAAATCTTAATGAAGATTCCAGAGGGACTAAAGGTCCTACATATGAGTGCGAATGAGAATCGCAACATGTATAGTGTTAAATTGCAAAGGTAACTATACAGGTTAAACAGTCAAGTCATGTGTGGTAGAACCGGCTGAGTGAGTTCCTTCTACAGAAGACATCCGCGAAGCAAGATCATACTTACAGACAAAATTCGAGATGAAAGATTTGGGCAAAACTAAATATTGTCTCGGTTTGTAGATCAAACATCTACTTGGTGGCATATTCTTGCACCAAACCACCTACACCTAAAAAGCACTGCATAGATTTTAGCTAGATAAATCTCATCCATTGGGTCTCCAATGATCGTTAGGTTGCTTGAATTAGAGAAAGATCCATATGGACGTAAGCGTGAGAATGAAGAAGTATTATGACCTGAAATCCCATACTTGAGTGCAATTGGAGCACTCTTACATCTTGCAAATTTAATCGGTCCTGACATTGCATTCGTCGTGAATTGTTTGGTAAGATATAGTTTTGAGGCTACTAAGAGGCATTGGAATGGGATTTAAGGCATCCTCAGGTACCTACAAAGTAGTAGTGATCTTGGACTCTTTTATCCCAAGAACCAAGACACTAAAATTGTTGGATATTCATATGTTGGCCATCTTTATGATCCCATAATGCCAGATCACATACTGGATATGTCTTTCTAAGTAGAAAAATAACTATCTCTTGGAAATTTGTTAAGCAGTCAATAGTTTCTACGTCAAGTAACAATTCAGATATAATTGCACTATTTGAGACCACTCATGAGTGCATATCACTTAGAAGATTGATTCATCATATCTAAGTGCCATGTGGTGTAGAGGTCGATAAAACCCCCATGGTCCTTTATGAGGATAATGATGTTTGTATTCACAAATGAATAATAGCTATGTTAAGACTTTGATGACAAACCATATACTCCCTAAGCATTTATATTCCCATGAGCAGTAGGAGAAAGGGCATATAGAAATACATAAAATCCAAATGAGTGAAAATCCTATGGATTTATTCACTAAAGCCTTGCCAGCTTCTACGTTTGCAAAGCATGTTCATGGCATTAGCATGAGAAGGTGCAAAGAATTCTTGCCTTCAGGGAGAGATTAAAATCTTCATATATACATTCATCTCTGGGATGAAGTGTTGTACTCTTTTGTGATACATTGAAACGTTTTAGAGGGTGTTGATTGAATTAGAGGGAGAATTAGAACAAAAAAGGGGATTTTCGCAAAAGGGTGAAAACTTTGGCCATGGGCCTTTGGGCCATGGCATTTGGCCCAAGAGGGGGACCATCCAGAAGAGGGTCCTTGGGGGTGGTGTCAGCAAACCCTAGCCCCCACCCCCTGCGCCTCCTCCCCCTACCTGCCCTTCCTCTAGGAGCCGTCCATGCTGCCCTTCCTCCGGCATCGCGCTGCGCCTTCCCCTGTTGGCCATCACTACCCAAGGCACCGCCCTTGCTGTAGTGCCACTTGTAGCACTGTGGCTAGCCAAGAGGAGGGAGGTTTCGACCAGCAAGGAGAAGGAGAGAAAGAAGAAAAGGAAGGAAAAGAGGAGGATTTTTTAGGGGTTTTCGTGATCTGTCGTGTTCGTCAAGGGTAAACCCTATTAGTCGCTAGATGTTACCTTGGATTAGTCATTGTTAAGTTCATTGATCGTTTTTCTAAGGGAAAGTTTAATATTTAGCACGCCCTAGCTCATCGAGGTTAGATGCAGAACATTGTAGGGGCGATTCGGGGTAGGATTCAGAGGTTGGTCCAATTATAGAATAGTTAGATAATCTTGTTAGATTTTCAGAAAGGTGTAGATCATTAGAATCGGAGAAGCGAACCAAAATTTATGGCCTTAGGAAGGTCGCTGTCCAGAATTTGGACGTAGCTGGCAGATGTTGTGAAGATATGTTGGTTTCATCTAGTAGATGGCAAAATTAAAATATGGTGATAACTTGAATAATTTAGGAAAATTTGAGTAGTTTCCAGAACTTGTAACATTAATATATTTTCAAGTTTTAGAATTAAAGATATAAACTTGTGAAATGGACAATCCTTGACAGATTCTGGGATGGTGTTCGGGGAAAGAAATAGGGCAGAAAATGGTAGAATCAGAGGTTCATCATAACTAGAAAGTTGTAGCCTTATGAAGGTCGATGTCCATAATTTGGACGTAGCTGGCAGATGCTGTGTTTGGGTTGGTTGAATTTGGAGTTTGGATGAATATGATAGAGCCATTTTACTACTAGGACAACAGGTAGTGCGTCTGGTAGCTTTGCGTTAATTGGGTTAGTTTGGCATAAACGTGCGATGATGATAAGTGGAAAGTTTGAGTACTATGATGTTGTGATTTTGAGTTGTGTCTTGCAATGTTTGTCCAGGGAGTGTGGCCTCTAATGCCTTACTGATACGGCGCCCCAAACTAGTATGTCGTCTAGCTGCGAGGGCAAAGAAACGAAGTACGTGGTACCTCCATTGCGCCATGGTAAGGCAAAAGTAGGTGCATCTGCACAAGCATCCAAGTCTGTGAAAGCAGGAGGTCACGCACAAGCATCCAAGTCTGTCATGATTTGGGTTGGTGAGATCCCCATCCAACTACAAGTTTAAATCTGATTCCTTAATTAGTCCAAGACCATATATGCTTTGGTTTCTTTCTGTCCGAGTCGGTTGAGTAGATGTACGCATGTACGTGTGCCGGTGTGCGTAGTTTTGAATCGTGTGCTTAGTTAGAGTCTGAGTCGGTTGAGAGCGTGCGTGGTAGTAGGCATATAAAGCCAGGGCCTAAGCGCCGTGTAAAAGGGCGGTGTGATATTTTGTTAGGAAGTTTTGGATTGAGTTATCAATAAACCAGAAAAATCGCCAGCGTTGGCGGCCAGAGGTGTCCTCGGTTCTTGTGGATCTCGATTGGGGTTTTGCATGGCTTCTTGATCTTAATCTGGTGGATTGAGTTCAGGTGCTGATCTTCATTGATTTCTCTTTTCTGTTCGTGAGTTGTAGTGCTTGCGGGTGGATTTGTCATCTGGGGTTTGGTGTTAGCCGACCGATCTATCGGTGCTTTGCTGCTACTGCGTGGGAGAGCAGGCGGTGCTTCCTCTGTTGATTCGTGGAAAATCAGCCGACACACACATCTGTAGCGACGTGGAGAAATTGATAAGGGTGATTGAAGTCTCTTTGCTGCTGGAATTGAACTCCCGCGTCACGTTTCTGTCATTGTTGCCGGCCAAAAGTCACTTGTGATTTCAATCTCAATTCCGAATTGTTTATTGCTTGGTGATGTTTTACTTTGGACTAGCCGAGTGCTATAGAATCTTTAACTGCTGCTTGCTGTTGGTACGTGAGAAGAGGGAACAAGAACTACTGCTGGGTGCTATTGGTTCTGTTGTCCATTGATTGCTTGCTGATTTTATGAGATAGAGAGGGAGACTTTGCTGATAAAAAGATCCATCTAGTATTCTTCTTTGGCACAAGTCAAGAAACTGAAGTGCTTGGATTGAGCTGATTTATTTTAGATTACTATTCACGTGCATGCTACTGTTCACATGCATGGTACTGTTCATCCAACGCTAAAAGAAGAAGACGACGCACTACTGATCTTCGAGTTCCACCGTGAAAGATCGGGCAACCCACGGATTTAATCTCGCCTTGAGGTTGATCCGCATCAGGTGGTATCAGAGCGCCAAGTTGTTCACGGTGTTGTTTTTGCTTGCTATTCAAGATGGTGAATTCGGCTGGTAGTGTGCAGGGCTCACATCATGGAGCTTATGATGAGGTGTTGCACGTCGAGGGGGAGATGACAACTGCTGTCCGTATGAACCTTGAGACAACCAATCGACACTTTACGGGAAGGTGTAACGCGCTACAAGAAAGCATTGACAACCTGCGTGTCGAGTTGGTGGAGCACATTGATCAGGTGGAGAATCACATTAATGTGCAGTTCATTGAACAAAGGCAGGCCAATGATATTCGGTTCGCTGCTATAACCGACTCATTGCAACGTTTGGAGCGAGCCTTAGGACCGGGAGGTGGTTCTGCTGCCCCTGAGCAACCGCCACCACATCATCGGCGCCACGACAATCATCATATTGGGGGTGAGTTATTCAATCACAATTTTGATGAGGTCCGTTCAGATGGTGCTTTTGGTGGAAACTACTATAACCAGGAACCAAGACGTGGCTACAACAATCGTCGTGGTGCTGGTCGTGCGCCCAATTTTTTTGAGCGCAATGGCGGTTACCTAGAGTGGGAGATGCGGGTGGATCAAATTTTTGATAGCCACAATTTCACTGAGGAGAAGAAGGTACGCTCTGCATCAATTGAGTTCACTGAATATGCTCTTGTTTGGTGGAACCAATTGTGCCGTGCCGGAGGACGACCCGACACATGGGAACACATGAAAAACATCATGAAGCGGCGGTTTGTGCCAGCGCACTACACTCGAACCTTGCACACGAAGCTGCAGCGACTTCGTCAAGGTTCCTTGTCCGTGGATGACTACTACAAGGAGATGGAGATTCTCATGATTCGTACGGGCGTGAACGAACCTGAGGAGGCGACCATGGCTCGCTTCTTTGAGGGTTTGAATGATGATGTGCAAGAGAAGACAGAGTCGTCGGACTACAACAATCTACAAGACCTTGTGCATCATGCGGTGCGGTCTGAACAACGTCTTTTGCAACGCCAAGCCCGTGGCAGTCGCACTACCCACAACAGTACGGGGAGGCGTCCACAACAGCAAGGAGATGATATTGGCGCAAGCTCCAAGGTGGCATCATCACACCGGACTGCCGGGGCTATTTCTACGGAGGTGTCAAAAGGTGCAAGTAATGGAGGTAAAGAAGCCTCTAAAGCTGATTCTAGTGCATTTTCTTCTGCTCGTACTAGTAACATTGAGTGCTTCAAGTGCAAAGGAAGAGGACACGTGATGCGTGATTGTCCAAATCAGTGAAAAGTGTTGCTCACTGGGGAAGGTTATGTCACGGATAGCTCTAGTAGCGAGTCTGAACATGACGAGTCAGAAAAAATAGAAACCGTTGTTTGTGATCCTGAAAGAGGAATATCCATTGATGCTTTGCCCTTTCAAAGTGGTTTGAACATGCTAGTTCGAAAGGTGCAAAGTACTGAAATTGAAGATAAAGGGCAAAGATGGAGTGTTTTCCAAACGGAGTGTAAGATCAAGGAGAAAGCGTGCATGCTGATCATTGACGGTGGGAGTTTTACCAATGTGATTAGCAAAGATTTGGTGTACGCTTTGGGGCTGTCCACATGGAGGCATCCGCAACCACACTACGTGGAGTGGTTGTATAACTCCGGGAGGTTGAAAATAACTCATAAGGTGCGTGTTCCGTTCATCGTTGGTGATTATGTTGACAAGGTGGATTGCGATGTCATACCAATGGATGCATGTGGGTTGCTATTGGGTAGGCCGTGGCAATATGATCATAATGCTACACATAATGGGCGGTTTAACACATATTCTTTTGTGCATCACGGGAAGCGCCATGTGCTTAAACCAATGATGGAGAGTGCAATCAAAGTGGAGAAAATTTCAGCAAAGAAGAAGAAGGCTTTGAAGATTACCCCAAAGCCGAGGACGACTTTGTTTCAAGGGGGAGGGGATGATACGGCGCCCCAAACTAGTATGTCGTCTAGCTGCGAGGGCAAAGAAACGAAGTACGTGGTACCTCCATTGCGCCATGGTAAGGCAAAAGTAGGTGCATCTGCACAAGCATCCAAGTCTGTGAAAGCAGGAGGTCACGCACAAGCATCCAAGTCTGTCATGATTTGGGTTGGTGAGATCCCCATCCAACTACAAGTTTAAATCTGATTCCTTAATTAGTCCAAGACCATATATGCTTTGGTTTCTTTCTGTCCGAGTCGGTTGAGTAGATGTACGCATGTACGTGTGCCGGTGTGCGTAGTTTTGAATCGTGTGCTTAGTTAGAGTCTGAGTCGGTTGAGAGCGTGCGTGGTAGTAGGCATATAAAGCCAGGGCCTAAGCGCCGTGTAAAAGGGCGGTGTGATATTTTGTTAGGAAGTTTTGGATTGAGTTATCAATAAACCAGAAAAATCGCCAGCGTTGGCGGCCAGAGGTGTCCTCGGTTCTTGTGGATCTCGATTGGGGTTTTGCATGGCTTCTTGATCTTAATCTGGTGGATTGAGTTCAGGTGCTGATCTTCATTGATTTCTCTTTTCTGTTCGTGAGTTGTAGTGCTTGCGGGTGGATTTGTCATCTGGGGTTTGGTGTTAGCCGACCGATCTATCGGTGCTTTGCTGCTACTACGTGGGAGAGCAGGCGGTGCTTCCTCTGTTGATTCGTGGAAAATCAGCCGACACACACATCTGTAGCGACGTGGAGAAATTGATAAGGGTGATTGAAGTCTCTTTGCTGCTGGAATTGAACTCCCGCGTCACGTTTCTGTCATTGTTGCCGGCCAAAAGTCACTTGTGATTTCAATCTCAATTCCGAATTGTTTATTGCTTGGTGCTGTTTTACTTTGGACTAGCCGAGTGCTATAGAATCTTTAACTGCTGCTTGCTGTTGGTACGTGAGAAGAGGGAACAAGAACTACTGCTGGGTGCTATTGGTTCTGTTGTCCATTGATTGCTTGCTGAGAGGGAGACTTTGCTGATAAAAAGATCCATCTAGTATTCTTCTTTGGCACAAGTCAAGAAACTGAAGTGCTTGGATTGAGCTGATTTATTTTAGATTACTATTCACGTGCATGCTACTGTTCACGTGCATGGTACTGTTCATCCAACGCTAAAAGAAGAAGACGACGCACTACTGATCTTCGAGTTCCACCGTGAAAGATCGGGCAACCCACGGATTTAATCTCGCCTTGAGGTTGATCCGCATCACTTACTATCGCTTCACTATCTAGCTCCAAGGGGAAAAAGAGGCAAGTGCATAGCAAACAGTGATCGATGGTGGATCGCTGTATTCTTTTTGACTCATTACCATTATATATTCTTTTTACATTTATCTTAATTAATTGCAAACAATATGAGTGGTCATGATATTAATTGTATTGATGAATTCAAAAATATTGGATGGCGGTATTAATGATGAATTTATGCTAAATTGAGCATTCATAAGCATTATTGCATGAAGAGAAGGTGATCACATGTCTACCTTCATGATAGAGACTCCACGGGAGTGGATGAGGTCTCCGATCATTTTGGAGGACGAGCTTGAGAGTGAACATTATCGCGAGTGTTCACTCACGTTATACCAGTATACGTGAAAGGAATTGCATGTGGACATATAGTGTAGGGATACCTTGCATTTAATGAAAAGAGAATTTGATGATTGAGTATGAGAATTGATGAGGACATCAACCCTCTGGATACAACTGCTACTCCACATCATGGTACAAAGAAGGTTTCTACGTCACTTTTTGTACAAGCTAAGCAAGAGTTCAAGTTAGACATCTTCTGGAATCCAATTCGGCCTTCGGAGAGAGCCGTGACTTCAAACAAGCATAACTTACACATACGGACTCTGTTTGAGGTGCACGATACTTTATTGAAAGATTGTATCATCCTCTTTTGAACAGATCTAGCCTAGACTTCAAATTCCTTCTATGTATGTCGCAATCACCAAAATAATTCAATGATAATTTTGAGCCCGAATCGAATGGGTGTTGCGCCAACTCCACTTTGGCCCATGGGCCTTGTAATCCTAGGGGCATGCACCCACCTCCCTGGCTACCACCTTCCTAGCCGCCACCCCCTGGTTGCCTCTCTCATATATACGCATGTGTGCTACACTTTAGAATTCGGGTTTTACTAGATTGAAGTTTAGCTTTGCTACTTTATTGTGACACCCCAGCCCCACACGAGCCTGGAATGCTACTAAGGTAACCTTACACAAATATAAGCTAAGGCAATTTACTAAATTTCGGCAGAACCTTCTTTATATTTATAACTTCACAGGGGTTTCAACAGATAAAAGAGTTTTATAACTAAATATTGCAACATTCAAAATCATCAATAAGCGAACAGGAACTTGCTAATCAACTAAACAAATCCTCAAGCATCCAACTATGCTACTCATCATCATTACAAATAAATCAATGCGGAAACATAATCATGAAGAATCCTTTAAGCAGTTGCTTAATTATTAAGGCATAGTCTGAGAATTAAGGTTCATGGTAGTGTGGGTGAGATCATAATGCTACTCCCTCCCATGCATGCTTTTCTTGCTCTCGGTACCTAAAACAACAAAGAAAGCAAGAGTGAGTCCATAGACTCAGCAAGTACATATAAAAGAACATAATTCAAACCACCACATCAGCATCCATTTTCAGAAGCACGACATTAAATCATTCCACATGCATATGCAATGCTCAAGGGTTCCTTCTTTTTATCTCTTTTTGCATTTTACCGGTAATGCAAAGTATGCAACCATCGCTGCATACCCATGCGTGTGCTCGCAAGCGCATAGACCAATTACCCAATACTCCGCAAGTATTGGGGACCTCAAGCCCACACTCCACAGGTGTGGGGACCTCAAGCCCGTCACATACATGACGGGGACCTCAAAGATGTGCATGCTTAGTCATCACAAGACCAGGCCTCAACATGATATCAATATGCATATGCACCATCTCAATTCAGCATCAAAGTACCAAAGGCAATAACAACATTCATGAATAAAGCATAGCCATACTTTGAACATTCACCACTCTTATTATGCACACTTGCCAACAGCCATACGACACTAACATGCATCAAACACGCACTCATATCCAAGCAATCACAAACAAGGTAACAACGATACACTTGCCTCAACCGTGCGGGAACGAAGGACGCGAAGAAGGTGCCGCCTCCGGAACTAGTCCCACACCTAAATTAATTTAAGAGAATACTAAGACAACAGTAATGGACCAAACAAACTATAAGAGTAATCACGAACTCGCAATAGTTCCTTTAGCGCGAACCCAACTCCAATTCCTAAATATTGATCTGTCCCCTCTGTGGACAGTCACGTTCTAAAATTCATAACTTTTAGTACAGAAGTCCAAATGAGGTGTTCTTAGACTTCATTGAAAGGTTATCAAAGTCCCCAACTAAACCTAGTTGGTGAGCCTCCCTGATTCGGCCATGTAATATCCTGTTTAAGCTGATTAACAAAACATCAATTTCACGTCAGGTTCTTTGGACAGAACACTAAAACTATCATAACTTTCAGCTCGTTTGTCCAAATTTTGTGTTCTTATGCTTCCCTGAAAGCTACAAGAATTATCTACAATTTTTGTTATACTGAGATCCTCTAATTCTCCATTTAACTGATCGCACAAGACAGATTACTAAAACTTGTCAAAATACTGATAGATTCGCAGAACAGTCGCACTAATAATTTCATAACTTTTGCTACAGAGGTCCAAAAAATACTATCTAGCACTTCATTGAAAGATATTGATGTCCTCTACAACTGTCTAGGAGATACCCGAGACTGAATCCGCACTTAACTACATCAAAACGTCCCTCCAACGCGATCTGTCCTGAGGAGACAGAAATACCGACATTGATTAACTATCCAAAAACGCATTGGATCAAAGGGGAATTGAGGTTACCCTTGAAGAATCGCAGGGAGATGACAAACCATCCCTACAAAGAAGATCCTCTCCCTCTTCCCCTTCTTTTTCCTCTTCTTCTTCTTCTTGGTCGGCAGCACCCGAAGGAGACGGCGCAAGGAGGCGGGGGCGATACTGTTCACGGGGTACTGTAGTAGTGGCGGCTACTGTAGCACACCATGCTACAGTACCACCCCTAGGGTTTCCCCCCTCCTTTTATTGGTGGCTGGCCCCTCCTGGGCCTCCTGGGCCAAAGCCTGAGGCCCAGGTTGTCGAATAATTGCATAAACCCTCTTTAATCCTCTGTTAATTCTATTTTTTTTTTCTAGTTGGTTATTCTCTCTAATTCTTTCTTTTCACTTAAATAGACTTGGGGTATTACATTCTACCCCCTTAAACAGAATTCGACCCCGAATTTGTCATGAAATTTAGTTCATAGTAGGTGTCATGAACCTTAGTTCATAGGGGTAAACATCCGTCGGAGGGAGGTCGGACGGCGACGACTTGACGTAGAACGGTGCTAGGTGAAGGAGGGCACCGATTGGGGAGGAATAGATCTAGAATAGCCGGTCAAGGGAACGACCACAGCTGGACTTTAGGGACTAGGAACTTGTCTATTCATCTTTGCTTGCTTACTTGATAATGGATACATGCTATCCCTTTTATAGGGACGATCCGACTTGACCCCTAAGAAACAATCTCTATATCTAAGGAAACTTATCTATATTAGATGGAATATATCTCTAAAGAAGTAAATCCAACTAATAAGGAAACTAACTATTCTATCTTTATTTCCTAACTAATGCCTGGCATGAATAGTGCATGGCACTACAGAAGCATCCATACTGTTCATGCCATGAACAGTACCCAGCCCGTGACATTACACCCCTCGCGACGAGGCAGCTCGTCCTCGAGCTGCGGTGGTGGCCACGGTTGAAGTCCTTGGTGGCCCATGTTGATGAGAGAGTACGATGATGACATCGCATCACGTGGACGAGGATCAACAAAGCTCCAATGAACAACAATCATGTTGTCGAGTAAAACCCTCTCCTCTTCGTTGTTGGCCTTCAACTTCTCCAAGAGAATTAGTGCGGCACCGAAAGCCATGGTGAGTGGCTCTGATACCAAATGTTATGAACCTTAGCTCATAGGGGTAAACATCCGTCAGAGGGAGGTCGGACGGCGACGACTTGACGTAGAACGGTGCTAGGTGAAGGAGGGCACCGATTGGGGAGGAATAGATCTAGAATAGCCGGTCAAGGGAACGACCACAGCTGGACTTTAGGGACTAGGAACTTGTCTATTCATATTTGCTTCTTTGCTTGATAATGGATACAATGAGCCTCCTTATATAGAGGACTCTTCTAACAATTATGGATAAAATCAATCTAAATGACGACTTTCCTAACTAATAGATAACTTTCCTAACTAATAGATAACCTTTCCAATTAATTAATCCCTATACAAGGAAACTAATCAACTATCTAGAGAAATAGATATTCATATTAGGGAAGGCAATCCCCTCCCAATCCTGGTGCTATAGTACTGGGTACTGTTCACATGAATAGTAATTGCTGCACATAACAGAATTCTTCTCACTGATCCACTTGAATGGGCACCGAAACTGAACTTAACAAGCGTTAACACATACACAGCGTGAACGACTCTGCATAAGGCTCGCGCATGCGAGACCTCTAGCTTCCAAGTCATTTTCCTCTTGGACATATGGGACCACCGCACCTTGATGCAACTGACGTATTACGCCTCATTACACATACCGACCTGACCAGAACCACTTAACAGATAGGACTTGAAGGTGCGACATTACTCACTGGTTAACAGATCTTATGAAACCTCACACTCCAAATACCTCAAGCCTCATTTGAACACCAGGTCATACAAAATGTTATATTCCCCGCACTCCACAGGTGTGGGGACCTCAAGCCCGTCACATACATGACGGGGACCTCAAAGATGTGCATGCTTAGTCATCACAAGACCAGGCCTGAACATGATATGAATATGCATATTCACCATCTCTATTCAACATCAAAGTACCAAAGGAAATAACAACATTCATGAATAAAGCATAGCCATACTTTGAACATTCACCACTCTTATTATACACACTTGCCAACAGCCATACGACACTAACATGCATCAAACACGCACTCATATCCAAGCAATCACAAACAAGGTAACAACGATGCACTTACCTCAACCGTGCGGGAACCGTGCGAGAATGCTAAGACAACAGTAATGGACCAAACAAACTATAAGAGTAATCACGAACTCGCAATAGTTCCTTTAGCGCGAACCCAACTCCAATTCCTAAATATTGATCTGTCCCCTCTGTGGACAGTCACGTTCTAAAATTCATAACTTTTAGTACAGGAGTCCAAATGAGGTGTTCTTAGACTTCATTGAAAGGTTATCAAAGTCCCCAACTAAACCTAGTTGGTGATCCTCCCTGATTCGGCCATCTAATATCCTGTTTAAGCTGATTAACAAAACATCAATTTCACGTCAGGTTCTTTGGACAGAACGCTAAAACTATCATAACTTTCAGTTCGTTTGTCCAAATGTTGCGTTCTTGTTCTTCCCTGAAAGCTACAAGAATTATCTACAACTTTGGTTATACTGAGATCCTCTAATTCTCCATTTAACGGATCGCACAAGTCAGATTACTAAAACCTGTCAAAATACTGACAGATTCGCAGAACAGTCGTACTAAAAATTTCATAACTTTTTCTACAGAGGTCCAAAAAATACGATCTAGCACTTCATTGAAAGCTATTGACGTCCTCTACAACTTTCTAGGAGATACCCGAGACTGAGTCCGCACTTAACTACATCGAAACGTCCCTCTAACGCGATCTGTCCTGAGGAGACAGAAATACCGACATTGATTAACTATCCAAAAACGCATTGGATCAAAGGGGAATTGAGGTTACCCTTGAAGAATCGCAGGGAGATGACAAACCACCCCTACAAAGAAGATCCTCTCCCTCTTCCCCTTCTTCTTCCTCTTCTTCTTCTTCTTCTTCTTCTTCTTGGTCGGCAGCACCCGAAGGAGACGGCGCAAGGAGGTGGGGGCGATACTGTTCACGGGGTACTGTAGCAGTGGCGGCTATTGTAGCACACCATGCTACAGTACCACCCCTAGGGTTTCCCCCCTCCTTTTATTGGTGGTCGGCCCCTCCTGGGCCTCCTGGGCCAAAGCCTGAGGCCCAGGTTGTCGAATAATTGCAGAAACCCTCTCTAATCCTCTGTTAATTCTATTTTTTTCTAGTTGGTGATTCTCTCTAATTCTTTCTTTTCACTTAAATAGACTTAGGGTATTACATTTATACTTTGTCCTCTTGTTCGAACGAAATTAGCAGCAACATTGTCTTCGAAACCCCACTTATCAATACAATTTTAATTCCTATTTGTAATTTCAGATTGCTTATTTATCATATTTTTGCTTGTTCTTCGATTACATGTAGGAATAGACCTTCACGTTTAGGTCGATTGTGCTTTCGTGCTTCTAGCAAAGTCAATAACAATCACATAGTTAATTCAGTGATTGTGGGCATATTGGTAGCCGAATTGTGAGAGTCATCTCCACTCAAATCGAATTATCATTCTCATCGAAAGATCGAGACACCCATTCTCACATCAGGTGGTATCAGAGTTTTCGTTAATCGATGAGAATTTTTGTTTTACCTACAATCCATGAGAATAGATAAAAAAATAGGGTTAGTTCATTGTCCAAACCAATCTGTGCCCTGTATTTTTTCTTTTCGGTTTTTGCTTGTTGAATTTTTGGTTGCATCGTCATGTCAGTTGCTGATTTCTAGTTTAGTTGGAGTCTAGTTCGTCATTGTTTATTTGCATCTACTGTGACTTGTTTCTCCTGCCACAGATCATCACCATCCATCTTGATCCTTGCCACAAGGGCTTCATCATCTTATTGTCGAGCGCACCCAATCTTCCCTACCACGCCACCACATCCCCTACCACAGCCCTTGGCTTCTACCGCGGCAACCACAACTTCTGCCGCGGTAACCACATCCTCTACCGCGGCAACCCTAGCTCTTACTTGCCGCGACAGCCACCAAGCCCTATTGCCGCTGCATCACTCATGACACTACGGCGGTTTGATCTTTCGATAGGTTCGATTGATTTCGTCGTGAGGATGTTGACGCTTTGAGGCTTCCGACTAGTAGATCGTCACCTCGCAATTCGCTACACCCGCACGATTGTCGTTATCAACCACACTCGCACGCGATGGACCTTACCACGAGGGTTGTAGTTCCTACAAGCAATCGAAGCAACTCACAAGAACAAGATAGATGTAATCTGAAATATATTGCGGATTTGGATGAAGCTCACAATGTGGGGTTCCTCAAACCGATAAATGGCGAAACTGCAAAGTGGCAGAATAATCTAAGAAAAACCCAACCCTAAACTGTGGCGGCTGTGGTGTATATATAGGGGGACGTGAGGAGGTCGACCTAGGGTTGTGCGGCCATGGGGAGAGGCGTACACAACCTGGGCTTTGACCTCGACACGCTTACATGGCCCAATTAGGCCCAAAACGGTGATGCAGCACCTTATTTCAACGACTCTCACTAACTCCCAATGTGGTCGTAGAGCGGGGTACACCTGGTCGTGGAGCTTGTAGACCTGGTCGTAAATCACAGAGAATTGGTCATAGACCTCCTTCTGCAATCCAAAAATCGTTTCTCGGCGCAATTAGAGGGAGTTCCTTTTCTTGGGCGCAATCAGCGCAGATGACCAGGACTTGATGGATCCTTCCCATTATTCCTAAGAACAAAAGATCACAACTACTAGGTAGTATACCATTCTGCATAGATAAATTGTTAGCGCATAGAAACAAGCTCACCTCATAATTTAAGTGACGTGCACGAGCTCTTGTCATAGGACCTTGTAGTTTAGTAATCGGATCTGGAGGATTTTGCGTAGTGCATGTATCGGAAAGAGTGATGTTCTCATCAATCACCTTGCTGCAGCAAACGATCACATCCTGTCACCACTTCCATCTAACAGCCATGGCCACCCTACTACTCCGGTCGTGGTAATCCAAACGCTGCCACTGAATTCCACTGCCACGGCAACCAGAAAACCCTAACCGAACCGTAACCCAATTCAGGTTTTCAAGGGAAGGAAAAAGGAAAGAATTAGGGTTTCGGTTGTTCAAGAGAAAACAAAGAGAGAAGAAAAACAAAAGAAAAAAGAGAGGACAAAAATAGAAGGACAAAAAAACACTGCCCGCCTTTCCAAAAATTGACAAGTGCGTCAACATTTTGCCAAAACTAGTGAAAATTGCTGAAGACCTTCTACATCCATCCACAAGCTTCCATAAAAATTGTTAGCAAGTTTGGCCCATGGGATTGAAAGATATAGTAGTTTCAATTTGAGCCTGAGACGATTTCGAGTCCAAGTGGATTCCGTTTCCGAGACGTTCAGTAAAACAGACATAACTTTTGCATACGGTGTCCTTTTTCGATGTTCTTGTGCTCGTTTGAAAGCTAACGATGAGGCACATCCAAAAAAAACTAACCAGTTTGTGCTAGTTGCCCTCTAAGACCCCAAAAATCAGTCATCTTCAGCCCTAGATTCGCGTCATAAGTTTTCAGTTTTTATTTTTGCTACTCCTTTCGGTCTTCCCTTCGGAATTTGGGGTTCGCCTCAACTGCAAAGTTGTAGATCTCGTCAAAACCTTTCAAATTAGCATATATAAGCCATATAAAACTTTGCTTTTTCATCTCTTGACACTAGATGTTGATTACTGCTTAAACTATAGGGATGTTTACATTGTCCTCTCTTTACATACTTGATGAGCATGTACAACTGTTAAAGTTATGTAACTTTTACCATGCTAAATTGTTGAATTATGTATAAAGAAATGGATGAAGGTGGATGTATTGACTTGGAATCTTGTCTTATAAAGTGGTATTATTGATGTTTAAAGTTATTTTATTTTAATATCTTAACATAAGGTGGAGTATCGAATCGTGCTCTTTATTGTCTTTGTGATTGCAAATTAGAGATAGGATCATTAATGCTATGCTGATGAAAAATTAATAATCAATTATTGACAAGAATGGCTAGAGTGTAATTACTTGTTGCTAAACTAGAGTTGAGCATCAAGATGAGATAAATGTATGAAATCTAACAAGAGATTCATACTAGCATGTTTTGTGAGGTTGTTATGTTCTAATATCATCTTGTTAAAGAGTTTGTTTTAATGTGATGGCTTATGCACTAGTTTTAACTAGATTAAGTAGTTGGAATCTTATTTGGATAATAAGAACATGATGAAGTGATTAATGTTGTTCCTTTTGGAAAAATATGAAGGAGTAGGATGATATGATGATTTTTTTGTAAAGAACGTTTTATCTTGTTGTGAATACAACCGATAGCATGTAGTTGTGATTATGGTGTTGAATGTTTTAAAAATAAAGGAATTTGTTAATTCCATAATACTAATTGCATTGAAGGGTGTGAGATTTACGGTTGGAATCTTTTTGGACCTTATGACTTGTGTCATAGTCGATGTTGCTCGAGTAAAGCGGCGTGTTGATTGATCTTATTGGTTTTATTTGAATCTTGTGTTGTGGTCTTCAAGCATCCTTTGTTGGAAATGGCGGGATGTTGTAATCAAAGAAAATTGCTTCTTATTGAAAGGAAAAGTTGTACTAGAAGTATTTGAGGTACAGATGATCTTATCTTGTGTTTTTCCAACCTCATTGCTATTTGTTATTCTTTTGGTCTTTTGGCTATTGTGATGATAACCATTTTCTGTATGCTGGAATTTATTTCTTCTTACCTCTTCTTCTAAGAACATGGTAATTGTTGTGGGTTGCGAAGCCTTTTGTTGGTCGTGGTTTTGGGATAGAGTATGATTTGCGGGGCCAGTAGAGTCTATCTACAATGGTGTAGATGATGTACTCAATTGAGCTAATTGTTGAGGTGGCCAACTTGAGTTAAACGAGTGGGTGTGTTGGGCAATGATTTGAAAATCCTTGGTTCAAGGAAGTTAAATTATTAAAAGAAATGAATTGGGAAATTATTGTTATGTCAAGTAGTGCGATGCTCTCTTGATTCTTGTTTTTTTGTGTGTGTTTATGGCGAGACCATTTGCATTTTGAGTTGACGTATGTTGAGGCGTAGTCTTTTCCAGTTAGGAAAAGAAATTGATTGTTTTGGTGCATCGAGTGATTTTTTTTCACTATTAGCTTATGTGGTGTGGTTCTCCAATTGTCTACTTGGCGAGTAGAAATATTTTGTGGTGAATCCTTTGATTTGGATCGTGGTCCTTGAAGGAAAGCCGGTTGCTAGTGTGATGCTTGAGAGTTCTTTACTCTTACATTCTTGAGTTCATTGCAAAAGTTACCTTTGTGCTTCTAGTAGAATGATGTGAGTGGAATTTGTGATCAAATTCTTGACAATGGGTATAGTGTGTTATCCCGAGTTTATTTAATAAGAGAAAAGCGTTTTAAGAAAGAGGATGGTTTGAGAAGGTGGTCTTAATAGTTTGCGGGAAATTTTGCCAAAATGGCAGGACTCATTGGCTTCAGTATCGACAAAAGAGTTATGCGGTTGTTGTTCGCCGAGAGTTGGATTTGCTGTGGAAGCCTTGTGTTCTTGGGTGTCTCCACCAAGGGTATTGTTCGTTTGGTACCACCGAAGCTTAGCCCGCGTACATCGGTACTTTTTCGGTGGTTGCTCGGGTGGGTAGTTTGGCTTATCGTTGTAGTTGCCAAACTCTTTGAGTGATGGGCACAATGTTTTCCATGTGTCTATCTTGAGGAAATTCTTGCGGGATCCGAACACAAGATTGACTGGAGCAGTCACAGGTGGAGCAGATCTCACTGTGGAGAGTCGTCGATTCAGATCTTGGATACGTCTGAGCGGTCTTGAGGAATAAGACCATCAAGTATGTGAAGGTCCTTTGACGAATCGACCGAGAGAGAAGCTACGTGGGAGTTGGAGGATCTTTGCGAAAGAAGTACCCGAGCTCTTCGAGGTCGTGAGTACTCCTAGTTTGGGTAGCTTTTTGCTTGTTGTTCTTCTCTTTGTGGTTCAGAGAGTAGGATTGAGGCGAATCCTTTTAAGGTGGGAAGAGTGTAATACTCTAAGTGTGAGAAGTCAAGAATCGGGTTAATTAAATTTAATCGGTAGAGAATTATTTAATCGGGAAGAGTTTAATTTCAGAATTCAGCAAAGACAAGAAAAGAGAGGGGTTTTCTGTGTTTTCTCACCTACTTGGGCCTGGCCTTGGCCCATCGGCCCTGTAGTGGCCGGCCAAAGGGGGAGGAGCCACCTCCCAAACCCTAGCCGCCCCTCCCTTTCTCTCCTCCCACTTGCAGCCGCCCCTCCTCCTCTCCTTGGTCGACTCCTCTCCTCCCCTTGCACCTCCCTCTCCCAAGGTGCTGTCCCCTGCACCTCCCCTATCCCAAGGTGCTGCCTCTTGCAAGGAAGAAGAAAGAGAGGGAGAAAAGAAGGAGAAGAAGGAGAAGAAGGAGAAGAAGAAGAAGATGAGTTTGTGTGGGGTTTGGTTCAGCGAATTCTAGCGGTTCTACAAGGGTAACGAGATGCCCTCCCTGCTGTTTAATCCTTATTAGATGCGTAAACCGATTAGAATTGATGGTTAATTGTTGGGCTGCAGAAGATGCAATTCTGTCCAGAACCTTGCGTGGGTTTTTCGTGTATTTAGAGGCTGAATTTTAAGTTTCCATCTCCTAGAGATATGTGGGCTATGTCGTTATCTTTCAGTAGCCGCAAAGATCACTCGATTCCGAGGTCTGAGTCAAAAGTTACGTTATTTCGTCTTTGTGTCTTACTTCTTGTGAACAATCTTGTGCCCCTACACAAAAGTTTGAATAGTTGGCTAGCATCTCTCCTAGCACTTGGTGTGAGAATTTCCTTTGCTTACATCAAGTCCAATTGAGCTTTGCTTGTGCGTTCATACACTTATTTTAGTAGGCTTTGATTAGCTAGTCTTTATCTAGGCTAGGATTAGCAGCATTGACTAGTACTTTGAACAATTTTACAATTTTCATTTACTGATTTGATTATTGCTAATCCTTGCGACCATATTAAAGCCTATCCTAGCTCCACTTTCTACCATTGCACAAGTACTAGTTGCTTGCAATCGCTTTGTCAATCTTCGGAGAGCGTTTGACACTAACACTAGTTATCGGTCATTGCCTGTTTGCTTGGTAAGAATTGGTAAGAACGTGGTATGAGCTTGAGTGTGAGTGACTTTCAGCCTCCACCACTGTAACATCCTAATTTTCTGAGCTTTAAAAACCTTTTGAATAGTTAGTAGGGAGAAAATTCACTATTTGGATTTATTTGAATTTAATTCAAAAGCTTAAACATCGACTTTCAATAGCAAAATTATTTAATATGATTAAAGTCAACTTGAATAGTAGTCAAAACTATTTTATTTGGATCCTATGTGCTTAGATATATTTTCTAGATTTTTCTAGAATTTTTCTGAGTTCATTTGCTATTTGGATTTTCTAGTATTTTTAAAATAGAAAACCTATTATTAATCTCAGATAATTTTTGGGCTGAATTCCCTTTCATCCGGCCTATTTCTTCTGTTCCTACCCAACCCTCAGCCTAAGCCTTAGGACCTCCCCAGTCCTCCGACACGACCTCCCTCAATAGATCTCCAATGCTCACAACCTCCCTTAGTGAATCCGTGACGTCTAGGATATAATACACCTAATTTGTAGAGTTTTTGAAAATTTTCAAAAAAATTAAAAAATAATAATAATAACCATTTGATTTTGTTTAAGTTGCAAAACCTTAACTTGAAATTTATAAATAAAAAACCATTTAATTTGAATTAATCAGACTTTAATTAAATTAAAAGGTAGGTTTATTTGAGTTTTCTAGATTTTATTTGGATTTTAAGTCTTTTCTTGCTTTTTCTGGATTTTAGAATTGGTTTTTCCTTTTGTCCGAAATTAAAATATATTTTGTTTGCAAAATTAAAAGTTAAAGTATAGCTAAAAGTATTTTTATTAAGTTCTAAATAATTCAAGGTACTTCTGTGAATTTTCCTAGAATTTTTAGACTTTAATAGCTATTTTCTAAAAATCTTTTTGCTTTTCTGGTATTTCTAAAATCCAAAACTCAATTAAAAATCCCCTTAACCTCGGGCCGAATCTCCCGGCCCAATCTCTCTTCTCCCATCGCAGCCCAGCTCCGTCGGCTCGTTCCCGCATGCACAGCCCGCTCCGCACCCTCTCCCCTCGCTCCCGCTGACAGTGGGGCCCACCTGTTAGCTCCTTCTTCTCCCCCCTTGTCTTCTTCCTCCCATCGCCTTCCTCACGTAGCGTCAACGCCCATGCGTTTTGCGCTGGCCGCCCGTCACCTCATCGTCCCTCCTCTACCGCGCATTTAGTGCTACGACGACTTACACGCCCGCTCCCGCCCCCACGTCGTGGTCCTGCCCCCACGCCCTGCCTCCCGCCCCCACCGTCGCAGAGCTCCATGAGCGCCCCACCCGTTGAACCTCCATCTCTTCGCCTCCCTGAGCCCTATAAATGTGCGCATCGGGTGCGCTTTGAGCTCCTCTCCCTTTCCCCTCACCTCGCCCTCTCTCTCGCTCTCCTCCGGCCGCGATTTGAGCTCCAATCGCCGCCGCTGAGTTTCACTCCACCGCATCTAAGACCGTCGTCGAGCCTCCTCCGACACCGCCGCTTCCACCTACGGCATCGCAAGGACGAGGCCCACACCGTGCGCACCTCCCCTTCGTCGGAAACCTCCCGGAACACCGCCTCCGCGTTCACCCACCGCTGCCCAAATTTCAAATTTCAGTAAAAATTAAAATTTATTTATTTTTGTAGAATTTTCTGGAATTTCTAAAAGCTTTTTATGAATAATTCAAAGCCAAAACAAATTTATCTGCAAAGTTAAAAGCCAACATTGAGTTGGAAATAATTTTATTAAGTCCAAAATAAATAAGTAAATTTCTGTGAATTTTTCCATAATTTTTGAAATTATTTTGATAATTTCTAAAGCCAAATTGAATTACCAGAATTAAATCAAATAGAAAATCAAAAGAAAATCAGCAAATAGTGTTTGGGCCAAAACTCAGACCTCAGCCCAAACCACCCCAGCCCACACCGGCCCACACTGCCCGCACGCTCCCCTCCCCCTCTCTTCCCGCCTCACTCCGTTTCGGCTGTTGGATTAGAATCCAATGAGCCACAGCTGTCGCCCCCGCGCCGTAGCCTTCCATGTCGCCCCATACGATCTCAGCCACCGGATCCTCATCCAACGACTCCGCGTCATCTTCTCCCGTCGACTTCTTCTCCGCGCGACGCGCCGCAACCGCCATTGTCGTGCGCGCACGAGGTCCACAACGGGCATGCTCCAACTGCCCCGATCTCCCCGCGTCGTCGCTCACGACTTGCGCCTGCCGCCGCTCGACACCCACCTCCCTCTCCCTTCTTCTTCGTGTGCATGCGCACGGGCGCCGCAACTGCCGCCGCACGTCCCCCACATCGTCGCCGCTCCCGGCCTCCCCCTGCCCTATAAAAGGGAGCCCCGGGTGCCCCTTCTCACACCAAATCCGACACCCCCACTCACTATTGCTCTCTCCCCACGACCTCGCCGCTTTTCGAGATCTTCCGCCGGCGACAGAAGAAACTTGGAACCCCGTTTGCACCACCGTCGTCGACGCCCTCGCCTCGCCGACGCCACCATCGTCATCGCCACCTCCTCGCGAACCTGGTGCGCCCCTTCCTGTCGACCAGAGGACTCTGGAACCCCTACCCCGCTGACAGCCCCGACTTCGCCGCCACCTTCGTCCTCGCCGCCGGCCACCGCCTCACTTTCTTCGGTCGCTGTGGTGAGCATCATGATCGCCGCCCTCTCCTCTCTCTTCTAGTGCACTCGCCAGACACCGCCGCGCAGCACAACGCTGGCGACCATCGGTCTCCGCGCGCGGCGCCGTCCTCGCCGACGTGGTATTGCCACCTCACCGCCCTGGCTCACGTGACACCCGCGTGTCGCCTACGTGGCGCACGGTCAGCGCCACCCACCTGCTTGCGTGGTAGGCCACCAACCTCACCATAAACCCAGTCCACTGTGGACCGTGTCTATGACACGTAGGGCCCACTTGTCAGAATTTAGTTTTATTTCTTTAATTCTGAATATCTCAGTGCTGACGTCATCATTGCGCAATAACTAGAATTTCCTTTAGAAAAATAAATCCAGAAAATTTAATAAATTCAGTGAACTCCAAATTGGGTGATTCAAGTTGCAAAATTTGTATAAAATTATACTCTGGCTAACTAAGCCAAAATATTTCAATTTGGAGTTAATTTGAACTATGATTTTGAATTTATTTGAATTTGAATTTGAATTTGTCGTATTTTCGCGTATAGACTACGACGACTTCGGAGAGTTCGCCCAACCCGAAGACTTAGAATTCCAACACATCAACGAAGGCAAGTTACACCATTGATCATATTGCTCCCAATATTTTTAAGTTATTTTCAGTTTTTAAATTATTTAATGCATGCATATGTTTGTATAAATATTTCAATGTCCTGTTTTATATATAGTTACTCCAATGTTTCATTGTATGGCCAATTTGAATATTGTACATGATTACCTTGACACCATAGACAAGATATTATCAAAACTAGTTATATGCTTAGCCAGGCTTAGTTCACACTTACGGATTTGGGAAGGTTTAGCCAAATCTCTTACAAATTTGTTTCAAACTTGACATGGTGGTATTGTTTTACCACATGAATTATTAAAGAGAGTTTTATTCAAAATAAAATTAAAAATGGGTTGGACTTGGGCAAAATGGTTGGAATGGTGGGTGCAGGTTTATGCACGGGATTGATCTGGTTAAGATTAAGGCCCCTGGTTTGTAGGAATGACGCCCAAGTCAATTGAGGACCGGTCTTTGAGCCGCTTATTGCTAAGCCTTACCGTACCACTACATGTCCTGTATGGGCAGGATTTGGCTAATTAATTTGTAATGTTTTAGTGTATTTATGTCATGTTGATTATGTGGGTGTCGGTTAGACTTTTATTTCCAGTTGGCGCAAGAGGGGGCTTCCGGAGGATGGTTAGTCCAAAGGGGCGAAACCTTAGCGGGCATGAGTACACTAGGACAGAACATTGTAAAGGCCTCATGATAATTGCTTAGTCACACGCCTACGGAAGCGTGTAGTGGCCGACATAACGAGCATGTCATCTCGTGTGGGTAAAGTTGTACCAAATCTGCAGAGTAGAAACTATTCGAATAGCCGCTTCGCGGTCATGGACATGCTAGCAGGGCCACTTAAAGTTAGATTTATTTTTGGTTTTTAAAACTGTTTTATCAAATATCTGAGGATGGTTAATCCTTATGAAAAGTTGGGCGGGAAGCTAAGTGTTAGAAGGGGATCCTTCACTTAATCATTGGAGGTTATCCATATTACAACATCGTCATTTTAAAATATGATTTTAGTCATAGTATAAAATTGCCTTAGAAATTTTTATGGATATTTAAACTGACAATATTGCTTTACACAAAATAACCCCTGCCATACTCACTTGTTACCTTATGCATGCATTTTCATTCAATATTGGGTGTAGCTTGCGAGCACGGAAATTGTGCTCATCCTTGCTGAATAACTCTTATTCAGGAGAAGACTTTTTCCCCGACGGTGAGGATCAGGACGAGTAGGCCTTCGACCCAGACGATTGCCTGTGGCGCATCGTGTGGCTCACCTCTATTATTATGCTTCCGCTGTGTTATTCATTTGATATTTGATATTGTTGTTCAGACTTATTTGTATTAAACATTTAATTACTTAATGTTATTTACGATTTCGTGATATTATTGTGAGATCCATTTTGTGAGACTATGTACACTGGAAATCCTGGATCGGTGTACGAACACAGAGAATTCGGGATCCTTCGCTCCCGGGTTCGACAAAAGTGGTATTAGATCCAGGTTAGACTGTAGGTCATGGCCCACGGTAGAAATGGTAAAATCATTAGGGACTATTTTCAAAATCTTAAAATTATTTACCTATCTTACGGAGTCTTTCTCTTCCTTTCTCTGTTAAAAGATTTCTAAACTCTTGTCTTTTCTAAAATTGTAGATGGCCAAGAGACCCACCCGCATCTCCCACGGAATCTTTGCTGGAGAATGGGCCGACATACTCTGGAAGATGATGCAGCATTTGAGCTTCAAGAAGAGACCCACGTATCAAGGTTACAAGTATATTGTGGGACAACAGGAGCGCTGGAGAGTGGAGGTTATCCTCTACTCTAACTTGGCGCCTGATACGACATTCCACATCTTCGATGCTCCAATGCGTCGGGAGACTTTCACTGACGGCATCCAGGACGCAGCAAGGGAAGCCGTTCGTAGACTTCGCTATACCTATGACCTCCACCTTCGGGATACTGGATTCCATTACTACCCCATGCATATCCCCACCCGTCTAGGCAGTGCTTTCAGCCCAGTCGAAAATGAGGATTCCGGAGATTACCCATCAGGTGGAATTAGCCAAGGTGATGGATTACGCCTATGGCAACACCCTGGACGAGCTATATCTAGTTCAGGGGAGATTAGAAGCCGCGAAGGAGAAGCTGAAGGCAACTGAAGCAAAATTGGCCCTCTACAAGGTGGGCCAAGGCAGTACCTGCAACTCCCCCGACTACACCCCATCCACCCCATAGATACTTGCTTTTCCCTTTAGTTTCGTTTGTTAGCTGCGAATTATGAGCTACTAACCTTCTGTGGTAGCCATAATCAAATGAATAAAATAATGAACTACTTTGAAAAAGGAAAAGTTGATTCTTTGCCTTGTGTGTGTATGCTTTTGGGCTAATATAAATTTACTTCCCCTTAGTGCTATCCTTTCTTCTCTTCCTTAAGTCTTTTGGAAAATTCAGCAGATGGTGAACACTCGCACTGGAAGTGGCAGCACCCAAGGCCAAGGCAACGAGAACGCCGACTACCAGGAGCAGCCTGTCTAGCAGCCTCCCCCACCGCCAGCGGTAGGACCTGACTGGCAACAAATGATGGCCGACCAGACCCATCTCATCTACTTGTCGCCCGATCGCTCAAAGAACTCCCGAACATCCAGCCGCGCAGAAGAGCCACCGCCGCAACTCATGCACCAGCACAACCTCCTCAGCAGGTGACCATGTCGGAATTCATGCGCATGCGTCCCCCGACCTTCTCCAGCAGCACCAAGCCAATGGATGCTGACGATTGGCTTCGTGCGATCGGGAAGAAGTTAGACATCGCTCAATGCACCGATCGTGAGAGGTTCCTATTCGCCTCTCACCAGCTGAATGGACCTGCTTCAGACTGGTGAGACAACTTCTGCATCTCCCACGCCAATGCCCAGGCCATCTCATGGGACGAGTTCGTGAGAGCTTTTCGTCATGCCCACATCCCTGCTGGTATGATGACCTTGAAGAAGAAGGAGTTTCATGCACTTCGCCAAGGCAGTCGCTCGGTGAGCGAGTATCTACACCGTTTCAATCAACTGGCTCGCTACGCTCCAGCTGACGTAGCCCGAGACGAGGATCGCCAGGAGAGTTCCTGGAAGTACTTAATGATGACATCTCCGTCCAACTAATCTCCCAGAACTTCACCGACTTCCAGCAGTTGGTGGACAAGGCGATCCGCCAGGAGGCCAAGCATCAGGAGATGGAGAACCGCAAGCGGAGGATGGCCACTCAGAGGTTTAATGCAGGAGGCCTTCCCAAGCCTTGATTCAACCAGCCGCAGCCACGCAGCGTGGGAAGTTCCAGTCTTCCACATCTAGAGTTCCAGTACAGAACCAGCGCCCCAACACCTCCAACTTCCGCAACACTTCTACTGGAGGGCAATTTCAGCAGAAGAGCTCCGCTCCCTCAGCCACAGGAGTGACCTGTTTCCATTGCAACGAAACAGGGCACTACGCCAACAAATACCCCAAGAAGCAGCAGGCAGCGGCATCTTCCAAGTCAGCACCAGGAGCCACAACCACTGGCGGCACTACAAAGCCGACAGGACAATTTTATCAAGGGACGTGTGAACCACGTCACAGCTGAAGAAGCCCAGGCAGCACCGGATGTCGTTCTTGGTATGTTTCTTGTCAACTCAATACCAGCTTCAGTTCTATTTGATTCCGGAGCTTCGCATTCTTTTGTATCAAATAAGTTTGTGGGCAAAAATGGGTTACCTATATCCTCCTTGACCAATCCTATGATAATCCATTCCCCGGGCTCAGAAATGAGAACTAGTTCTCTATGCCCGAACCTCACTCTTGAAATATCCAGAGTATCCTTCCTAGCAGACTTGATAGTCTTGCATTCCCAAGGTTTGGATGTCATTCTTGGAATGGACTGGCTAGCCAAGAATCATGGACAAATAGACTATGCCAATAGGTCTATCACTCTCACCAATGGAGAAGGAATTTCAGTCGAGTTCAAGCCCAAGACCTGCACCAAAGGAAGTTCCATCCTCACCAGCATGAATGAAGTGAAACTTGAAGACATACCTGTAGTACGAGAATACTTCGATGTCCTTCCTGAGGATCTGCCTGGCATGCCACCGGATAGGGACGTAATGTTCTTAATTGACTTAGTCCTAGGGACAGCTCCAATATCGAAGCGACCCTATAGAATGCCAGCCAACGAGTTAGCAGAATTGAAGAAACAGATTGAAGAATTACGAAGCAAAGGGTACATCCGACCCAGCTCATCACCTTGGGGAGCACCAGTACTGTTCGTCAAGAAAAAGGACAATAGTATGAGGATGTGTGTAGATTACACATCACTCAACAAGGTGATGATCAAGAACAAGTATCCATTACCCAGGATCGATGATCATTCGATCGGTGAAAGGAGCAAGTGTCTTCTCAAAATTGATTTGAGATCCGCTATCACCAATCAAGATCGACGTAAGATATCCCAAGAGAGCTTTTACTACTAAATATGGATCTGATTTACTTATGATGTCTTTCGTTTGACGAACGCTCGCACTTCATGAATATGATGAACAAAGTGTTCATGGAATTCTTGGATAAGTTCGTGGTTGTTTTCATCGATGACATTCTCCTCTACTCGAAGGATGAAAAAGAACATGAGAAGCATCTTAGAATGATACTGGACAAGCTCAGGGTGCACCAACTTTTTGCCAAATTCAGCAAAAGTGAATTTTGGCTAAGTCAAGTGGCATTCCTTGGACATATTGTGTCAGCGGGATGCAGTAGATCCTACCAAGGTTGAAGCAGTAACGGATTGGAAGCAACCCAGGACAGTCACCGAGGTGAGAAGTTTCCTTGGACTAGCGGGTTATTACCGCAGGTTCATTGAAAATTTCTCTAACATTGCAAGACCTATGACACAACTTCTAAAGAAAGAAAATAAATTTGCATGGACAGATGCTTGTGAGGAAAGTTTCCAAGAACTGAAGAAGAGGCTAGTCTCAGCAACTGTGCTAGTCTTACCCGATATCCGTAAGGATTTTGAGATCTTCTGTGACGCATCCCGTCAAGTGATGGGGACGGGGTCCCGATCTTCCAACAGGTTCTGAATAAGTTCGATTTGGTGGAGGCGCGACACAAATCGACTCGGCTTCCGAACAACACGTTCAACCCCGCAATCGCAGCACCACGTCTCTCGGGTTATCAACCGTGCGCGCCGGTTGACCTCGCCAAGAAGGCTAATCCTCGCCTGCGAATCGAAGAACACAAGCAAGAACAAGGAAGAACACAACGTAATTGCAGATGTATTGTTTTAGCACTCGAAAGTTGGGGTCTCACAAATCGATGAAGCGAAACTGTTCAAGACAGAATTAATCTAAGCAAAACCCAACCCTAATGGTGGGGTGGCGGCTGCATATAGAGGACCGAGGCGTGCAAAACCTCGGACGCGCCCTAATGGGCTCCAACACGATACAAAGCCGAACGCCCAAAAGACGGTAACGCAAAGCACCCGATGATTCTGAATGCCCACTTGTTTCGACGATTCCGTTGACTCGAAGGAATTTTGACATGGGACCAAAGCCATTGGAAAGGTCGTCTTCTCAGCTTTCGATACATATGTGGAACATCCAAAACGGAGCCCGGTGCGATCCGGGCGTCCGTTTTAGTGCGGCTGGTCCTGGACTCGAATTGGATTGAAGTTGGCTTGAGTTGGGCCTCCAACATGATTCGACCGCCCTTGCTGGACTTGTGCGCCGTAGCCCTTCTCCAAGTACTTCGTGTCCTCTCCATGGTTCCTAATCATAATTAAATCATTAGGTAGCAATCGATTCTCAAATGAACAAAAAGAAGTACTTAGGAACGAGCTCACTGTAAATTCAATTGTCGGCGCGAGCTCTAGTGATTGGTCCTTGAATGTCAAGTGAAGGATTGTTGTGTGTATCCAAGAAGTGATGTCCTCATCATCCTCCCCTCTTGAAGCGGAGTTGTCCTCAACTCACCTCATCTTCTTCTCCCAAGTATGGCTTCAAATCTGAAATGTTAAAGGTGGGACTAACCCCAAACTCGGAAGGCAACTCAAGTTTATATGCATTATCATTTATCTTCTCAACTATTTTAAAAGGACCAGAGCTCTAGGCATCAATTTTGACTTTCGTAACTCAGAAATCTATCCTTTCTCAAGTGCAACCAAACAAAATCACCGGTTCAAGTTTAATGCCTTTCTACCTTTACTACCGGTAATCCTATATTTTCATTCATCTTTTCAATGTTTGCCTTAGTAGTCTCATGCATTTTGACAATAAAATCAGCACGCTCCTTAGCATCATTATGAACTCTCTCGCTAGTAGGCAAAGGTAAAATATCAAGAGGGCACGGGATTGAATCCATATACTACTAAAAGGATGACCTTGGTGGTGGAGTGTGCCGCTCGATTATATGCGAACTCAACATGCGGCAAACACTCTTCCCACGACTTCAAATTATTAAATCAAAACAGCTCTCAAGATGGTAGACAATGTGCGGTTCACCACCTCGGTTTAGCCATCAGTTTGTGGGTGACATGTTGTAGAGAACAACAACTTTGTACCCAACTTGTTCCATAGAGTACGCCAAAAGTGACTCAAAAACTTGGCATCACGATCTGAAACAATAGTAGAAGGCATACCATGCAAGCGAACTATCTCTTTGAAAAGAGGTCGAGCAATATGAATGGCATCATAGGTTTTATGACATGGTATAAAATGAGCCATCTTAGAAAACGATCCACAACAACAAAATGCTATCCTCCCCTCTTAGTCTGGGCAATCCTAAAACAAAGTCCATAGAAATATCTGCCCACGGAATAGAAGGAACAGGAAGAGGCATATACAAACCATGTGGATTCAAGCGAGACTTAGCTTTTTGACATGTAGTGCAGCGAGCCACAAACCGCTCAACATCTCGCCTCATTTTTGGCCAAAAGAAGTGTGTGGCGAACGTCCTCCGTCTTCTTAGCACCAAAATGTCCCATCAAACCGCCTCCATGCGCCTCCTGCAACAACAAAAGACGAACGGAACCAACTGGAATGCATAGGCGGTTAGCTCTAAACAAGAACCCATCATTGATCACGAATTTATTCCATGCTTGTCCCTCTTTACAATGCAACAACACATCCTTAAAATCAGCATCTAAAGCATATTGTCCTTTAATGGTTTGAAGACCAAAAATGTGACAATCAAGTTGAGACAACATGGTATAGCGTCGAGACAAACCATCAGCAATCACATTATCCTTCCCTTTCTTGTGTTTAATGACATAAGGAAAAGATTCAATAAATTCAACCCACTTAGCATGTCTACGATTCAAATTGGTTTGACTACGAATATGCTTAAGTGATTCATGATCGAATGAATGACAAATTCTTTAGGCCATAAATAGTGTTGCCACGTCTCTAAAGAACGAACAAGAGCATACAATTCTTTATCATACGTGGAATAATTAAGAGGAGGACCATTCAATTTTTCACTAAAGTAGGCAGCGAGTTTGCCTTCTTGCATCAAAACACCACCAATAACAATTCCGCTAGCATCACATTCCAGCTCAAAAGTCTTACCAAAATCCGGAAGTTGGAGCAATGGTGAGTGTGTAGCTTGTCCTTCAAAAGATTAAAGGACTCCTCTTGTGATGGCCCCAATGAAACACGACTCCCTTCTTTGTCAACTCAATCAACGGTGTCGCAATGGTGCTGAATTCCTTGACAAAGCGGCGATAAAACCACGCAAGGCCAAGAAAACTCCGCACTTGGGAGACCGTGCGTGGCGTGGGCCAACTCCATATCGCCTCCACCTTGGCTCTATCAACCTCAATTCCTGTGGAGTCACAACATAGCCAAGAAAGAGACTCGATCCGTGCAAAATGTGCACTTCTCAAGGTTACAAAACAAGCGTGCATCTCTCAAAGCATTAAAACAGCACGTAAGTGATTCAAATGTTCATCCATGGACTTGCTATAAATCAAGATATCATCAAAGTAAACGACCACAAATTTGCTAATGAAAGGACGTAAAACCTCGTTCATTAATCGCATGAAAGTGCTAGGTGCATTAGTTAAACCAAAAGGCATGACTAACCACTCATACAAGCCGAACTTAGTTTTAAAAGCAGTTTTCCATTCATCGCCAAGTTTCATTCTTATTTGGTGGTATCCACTACGCAAGTCAATCTTTGTGAAAATTATAGCACCACACAACTCATCAAGCATATCGTCTAGCCTGGGAATAGGATGACGATACCTTATAGTAATGTTGTTAATGGCTCTACAATCTACACACATACGCCAAGAACCATCTTTTTTGGGTACCAAAAGAACAGGAACAACACAAGGACTAAGGCTCTCACGTACATACCCACGGTCCAAAAGGTCTTGGACTTGTCGCTGAATCTCCTTAGTCTCGTCGGGATTGGTCCTGTACGCCGCACGGTTTGGCAAACTCGCTCCAGGGATCAAGTCAATCTGGTGCTCAATCCCTCGAATGGGTGGAAGTCCTGGAGGTATCTCATCAGGGAAAACATCTCTAAAATTCGCAAAGGTTAGTGCGGGACAGAGCAGCAAAGTGCAAGGCATATTATCAAGAGAAAATAAAGCATCTTTGCACACAAAAGCATAGCATGTATCATTAATATCATCAATTTCAGCAAGGTCTGATTTTGTGGCAAGCATAACAGAATGTTTTTCAGATTTATCATGTTCCTTTGGATCATTAGCAGCAGCAGCTCGCTCCCTATCGGCCTCTATAATCTCAGCTGGGGTCAAAGGCAGTAAAGTAACTTTCTTTCCCTTATGCATAAAAGTGTATGTGTTACTACTACCATGGTGCAAAGCATCATTATCAAATTCCCAAGGTCGACCCAATAAAAGAGAGCATGCTTGCATGGGAACCACATCACAATCAACATTATCAGCATAACCACCAATGGAAAAATAGACTCGGCATGTTTGTGTTACCTTAGCTTTTCCAGAGTCATTTAACCACTGAATATGGTAGGGATGTGGATGCGGTCGCGTGGTCAAGCCAAGCTTCTTGACCAAATCAGAACTCACCAAGTTGTTGCAGCTTCCTCCATCAATGATGACACGTTGCGCGCGGTTCTTGATTGCAAAGAAAGTCTGAAACAAATTATGGCGTTGAAGCTTATCGGGTTGTTGTACCTGTGTGCTGAGGACTCGTTGCACAATGATGCTCCGTAGCGTCGCTGTGGACGCCCCACCAAGGAACAGGTCGTCATGACCACCGCCATTGTCGTCCGAGGCAGCAGCAACGTCATCATCCTCCTCGACATCCGAAGTGCTGATGTAGCCTCCATCTTCCGTGGCGATGTATGCCCGTTGGCTAGGGCAATTCCTCTGCACATGACCAAGTCCATGGCAGCGGTGGCACTGAATGTCGGAGGAGCGGCCCGTGGAAGGCACGAAAGAAGAACTCTTGGTGGAGCACGCAAAGAATTTTTTGTAGAATCTGCAGGGCGTGTCGTGGAAGGTGGCTTTGGTGGCGCTGCAGCAATCTTGTTCACTGGTGGTGGAGGAGAACGAAAACTCGAAGAGGACTTGGGCAGTCCCGTCGATGTAGTCGTTCGCGGCGTGTAGGAGGGTCGTCCGGTGCTTGCCGTCCGATTCCTTGCGCCCTCGCAATTCTTTTACGCAAGCATAGCAAGTGGAACAAACGGTTGTGATGAGTAAATTTTTATAATCAACAATGTCCTGAATTTCACGCCATAACCCCCCGTAGAAACGACAAATCTTATCCTCTGTTTCCTCAACAACCCCACAACGCACCATACCCTTTTGAAGCTCAAAGATAATAGTCTCGAATGTAACTATCACCTTGTTCTAGGCGCTGTAATTTTTTTCTCAAATCACGTTTATATGAGGGAGGAACAAAACGATTACGCATAGCTTCTTTTAACCGCTCCCATGTATCAGGTTGTAAGCGCATGGTACCCAGTTCATTCCACCAGATAATAGCAAAGTCCTTAAACTCACTAGTAGCTTGTCTAACTCTATGTTGTTCAGGAACCAAGTGAGAATTAAACTTCTGCTCTACCGTCATCTCCCAATCAAGATATATTGCAGCATCATAAAGGCCAGAAAAAGATGGGATGGTAAACTTGACTTTAGCAAAAGGGTCATCGTTACCATGACGGTTCTGGTTATTACCTCCCATACCATGTCTGTTTTGCTGAAGACGTCGACGTAGTCGTGCATCTGGTGTCTCCCACTGATCAATGTTGCCAACCGCATCATGCACTGTGTCATCATCATGATGATGGCCGTCATTGACAGGTGGCAGGCGTGCCTCCAATGTGTCCATCTGACCAGTGAGGTCAGCCATCCGCCGCTCCACCCGCTCAATGCCGTCTGTTGTGTTCAACTGGGCAATGGCGGCGACGATGGTGTCCATTCGCGCGGCGAGATCAGTGAATGAAGCATTTTGTTTGTCGAGCGCAGCTTGTAGCTGGCCGCGACTAACACACTCGTTGAAGTCAACCGGTGTCGCGTTCCCTTCGGCCCCTGCCATGGTTAGTGGAAACACAGGGAAAACAAAGGGAAAACAAAATGATTATCCCTATCAACTACAAAGGAGGACGGTGGGAACCCGCAAAGGAAGTGGCTTACCAAGCTCTTACAAGTGTTCTTACCAACGCAAACCGTAGGTGGTACAACCGGTGGCTGGTTCGTGATACCTGGAGTGTGACCCGGCGATTGCAAGGGTCAAAAGCTGTGCTATCCGGAAGTAGGTATATGGAGCTTGGAAGGCCAAATATGTTAGTGGAACACAAATCAATAACAGATAGTAATGCTGAGTAAATGTCCAAAACACGGGTCCTAGTTGCTGGTCTAAATGTGTCCTATAACAGGTATGATATGATGAATAAGGAGTCAAGACCAGAATAGTAAAGCAAAGACGGCAACAAGGATGGCCAAGTAAAGACAGCACAAGGATGGCGTGTAAGGACAAAGACAAATCAATATCTGTCACCTAAAACTGTGCTTTTTTTTTTTTTTTTTAGGCACGGAGGGAGGGCTCTCAGGTGTTTTTTGTTTTCTCAAGCAAAACCAGGTGCCGAAATTTTTTTATTTTTTTTTTTTTCTGTTATTTTTTTCACGAAGCGGAGCACAGAAATAGGAACCACACAAAGTTTCACCTCAATCTGATGTAAGGTGTGGCCTACAGAAAATGATGAATGTGCTGTAAATTCGGTGATGACAGTTCAGAGCTCGAGTACTGCACTTTCCAGGCCGAATTTGGGCAAAATAAATTTGCCGAATCCCACAGAGTAGGAGAGTATCGGATGCAAAATTTAATTTCACCCAATTTCAAAAAAAAAATCGTCTGATTTCGAGTTCGTATGCGAAAGTTACGGCTGTTTGAAGGAAGGCCTCCGAGTTATGGTTGCTGTGGAGGCCGAAACGAAATCGGGTGGAGGAAATTGGTGGAAAATAGGGGCGGAAGCTCGGGAAGAGGTGGGGAATGGTGCTGGTTGATCACGAGGCTCAAGGGGGAATTGTGCTGGGTGATCACGAGACGCGGTGTATGACGCAAAAACAGAGGGTGGGAGGGTGGGAAAAACAAACGTTGACAGCTTGGGTTTGTATGAGAGGTAGCGGAAGCAAGACAACCCGAAATAAAACACGATCTAAACCAACAACACAACTCGACTAAGGACACAAACTCAACACTACGGACTCTGAAATCAAATTGTGCAAAAGGCTAAACGAGATCTGGGACAGGGAACAACCTATGACTACAATTTTTTGTAGGGCTTTTTCTTGGACTCTAGGATGAAACCGAAAACAACAAGGGTAGGGTAAACTCGAACCTGAAGGAACACCTGAAGCTCTGATACCACTTGATGGGAACGGGGTCCCGATCTTCCAACAGGTTCTGAATAAGTTCGATTTGGTGGAGGCGCGACACAAATCGACTCGGCTTCCGAACAACACGTTCCGAACCCCGCAATCGCAGCACCACGCTCTCCGAGTTATCAACCGCGCAACCGGTTGACTCGCCAAGAAGGCTAATCCTCGCCTGCGAATCGAAGAACACAAACAAGAACAAGGAAGAACACAACGTAATTGCAGATGTATTGTTTTAGCACTCGAAAGTTGGGGTCTCACAAACCGATGAACGGCGAAACTGTTCAAGACAGAATTAATCTAAGCAAAACCCAACCCTAATGGTGGGGGTGGCGGCTGCATATAGAGGACTGAGGGGCGTGCAAAACCCCTGGACGCGCCCTAATGGGCTCCAACACGATACAAAGCCGAACGGCCCAAAAGACGGTGACGCAACACGACAGATTCTGAATGCCCACTTGTTTCGACGATTCCCGTTGACTCAGAAGGAATTTTGACATGGGACCAAAGCCATTGGAAAGGTCGTCTTCTCAGCTTTCGATACATATGTGGAACATCTAAAACGGAGCCCGGATGCGATCTGGGCGTCCGTTTTAGTGCGGCCTGGTCCTGGACTCCGAATTGAATTCGAAGTTGGCTTGAGTTGGGCCTCCAACATGATTCGACCGCCCTTGCTGGACTTGTGCGCTTCGTAGCCTTTCTCCATGTACTTCCAGGTCCTCTCCATGGTTCCTAATCATAATTAAATCATTAGGTAGCAATCGATTCTCAAATGAACAAAAAGAAGTACTTAGGAACGAGCTCACCTGTAAATTCAATTGTCGGGCGCGAGCTCTAGTGATTGGTCCTTGAATGTCAAGTGAAGGATTGTTGTGTGTATCCGAAGAAGTGATGTCCTCATCATCAAGGTCTCGGATGTGTATTGATGCAGGAAGGCAAAGTCGTGGCTTATGCATCCAGACAGTTGAGGCCACATGAAGGAAATTATCCGACTCATGACCTTGAGTTAGCAGCGATTGTGCATGCTTTGAAGATCTAGCGGCATTATCTCGTTGGTAATCGCTGTGATATTTTCACGGATCACAAGAGTCTGAAATATATCTTCACACAGACAGAATTAAACCTTCGGCAGAGAAGATGGCTAGAGTTGATAAAAGATTATGATCTTGGAATTCACTACCATCCAAGCAAAGCAAATGTAGTTGCAGATTCCCTGAGCAGAAAAGCTTATTACAACACCATTATGGTGCAGAAGGATCATCCCGAACTGCATGAAGAATTGAAGCGTCTAAACTTGGAGATTGTCAATCAAGGTTGTGTGAATGCTTTGGAAGTACAATCAACCCTTCAAAGTCAGATCAGAGAAAGACAGCTAGAAGATGAAGACATCAAGGAGATCAAGAAAAATATGCGAAGAGGCAAGGCTCCAGGATTCGCTGAAGATGAACAAGGAACTGTATGGTTTGAGAACCGCATTTGTGTGCCGGACCAGCTGGAGTTAAAATAGTCAATTCTAAAGGAGGCTCATGAATCACCTTACTCCATTCACCCCGGAAGCACGAAGATGTACCAGGATCTAAAAGAAAAATATTGGTGGGTCAGCATGAAGCGGGAGATAGCTGAGTTTGTCGCCTGCTGTGATGTGTGTCAGCGAGTGAAGGCAGAACATCAGAGACCAGCTGGATTGTTGCAACCACTACCGGACTTCATTACCGGACTTCCTAGGACCCAATCAGGATATGATTCTATCTGGGTGATAATTGATCGGTTGACCAAAGTAGCTCACTTCATCCCCGTCAAGACTACATACAGAAGCAGCCAGTTAGCAGAATTGTATGTGGCCAGGATTGTTTGTCTACACGGAGTACCGAAGAAGATCGTGTCCGACAAAGGTTCCCAGTTTACATCAAGATTTTGGCAGAGTCTGCATGAAGCCTTAGGCACCAAACTCAATTTTAGTACAGCCTGTCATCCTCAAACAGATGGCCAGACGGAACGAACCAACCAGGTTCTTGAAGATATGCTCCGAGCCTGTGCCCTAGACTTTGGACAAAGTTGGGACAAGAGTTTGCCATATGCAGAATTCTCGTATAACAATAGCTATCAAGCCAGTTTGCAAATGGCTCCATTTGAAGCTTTGTATGGCAGAAAGTGCAGAACTCCACTCCTATGGGATGAAGTAGGAGAACATCAGCTCTTTGGACCTGAGTTGATCAAAGATGCTGAAAGTAAGGTAAAAGCCATAAAAGAACACCTGAGAATGGCACAATCCCGACAAAAGAGTAATGCTGATAATCGTCGGAGGGAATTAAACTTTGAGGTAGGAGACTTTGTCTATCTCAGAGTTACTCCACTTAGAGGAGTAAGAAGATTTCGGACAAAAAGAAAACTTGCACCCAGATTTGTGGGACCATACAAAATTCTAGCCAAAAGAGGTGAAGTAGCATACCAGCTTGAGCTGCCAGAAGCCTTGTCAGCAGTGCATAATGTCTTCCACGTGTCACAATTGAAGAAATGCCTCCGAGTGCCAGAAGACCACACCCTCCTAGAGAGCTGTGATCTCCAAGAAGACCTCACTTATGTGGAGCAACCAATCAAGATTCTGGATGTCGCAGAACGTGTTACCAGGAGCAAGATCATTCGATCATACAAGGTGCAATGGAGTCATCACCCAGAGAGTGAAGCCACATGGGAGAAAGAAGAAGACCTCAGGACCAACTACCCCGATCTCTTTGTTGACCAAGTCTGAATCTCGGGGTCGAGATTCCCTTAAAGGGGGTAGGTTCGTAACAGCCCAAATTTCAAATTTCAGTAAAAATTAAAATTTATTTATTTTTGTGGAATTTTCTGGAATTTCTAAAAGCTTTTTATGAATAATTCAAAGCCAAAACAAATTTATTTGGAAAGTTAAAAGCCAACATTGAGTTGGAAATAATTTTATTAAGTCCAAAATAAATAAGGAAATTTATGTGAATTTTCCCATAATTTTTGGAATTATTTTGATAATTTCTAAAGCCAAATTGAATAACCATAATTAAATCAAATAGAAAATCAAAAGAAAATACGCAAATAGTGTTTGGGCCAAAACTCAGACCTCAGCCCAAACCACCCCAGCCTGCACCGGCCCACACCGCCCGCGACGCTCCTCCCTCTCTTCCGCCTCACTCGTTCGTGGTTGGATCGGAATCCAACGAGCCACCGCTGTCGCCCCCGCGCCGTAGCCTTCCACGTCGCCCCATACGATCTCAGCCGCCAGATCCTCATCCAACGACTCCGCGTCATCTTCTCCCGTCGACTTCTTCTCCACGCGACGCGCCGCAACCGCCATTGCCGTGCGTCCACGAGCTCCACAACGGGCGTGCTCCAACTGCCCCGATCTCCCCGCGTCGTCGCGCACGACCTGCGCCTGCCGCCACACGACCGCCACCTACCTCTCCCTTCTTCTTCGCATGCGTGCGCGCGGGTGCTGCAACCGCCGCCGCACGTCCCCCACGTCGCCGCTGCTCCCGGCCTCCCCCTGCCCTATAAAAGGGAGCCCTGCGTGCCCCTCCTCACACCAAAACCGACACCCTCACTCACTGTTCCTCTCTCCCCGCGACCTCGCCGCAATTCGAGATCTTCCGCCGGCGACCGAAGAAACTTGGAACCCCGTTTGCACCACCGTCGTCGACACCTCGCCTCGCCGACGCCACCATCATCATCGCCGCCTCCTCGCGAACCTTGTGCGCCCCTTCCTGTCGACCAGAGGACTCCGGAACCCCTACCCTGCCGATAGCCCCGACTTCGCCGCCGCCTTCGTCCTCGCCGCCGGCCAACGCCTCACTTTTTTCGGTCGCTGTGGTGAGCATCATGATCGCCGCCCTCTCCTCTCTCTTCTAGTGCACTCGCCAGACACCGCCGCGTAGCACAACGCTGGCGACCATCGGTCCCCGCGCCGACGCCGTCCTCGCCGATGTGGCGTTGCCACCTCACCGCCCTGGCTCACGTGGCACCCGCATGTCGCCTACGTGGCGCACGGTCAACGCCACCCACATGCTTGCGTGGCAGGCCAGCCCAACCTCAGCCCATAAACCCAGTCCACTATGGACTGTGTCTATGACACGTAGGGCCCACTTGTCAAAATTTAGTTTTATTTCTTTAATTCTGAATATCTCAGTGCTGACATCATCATTGTGCAATAACTAGAATTTCCTTTAGAAAAATAAATCCAGAAAATTTAATAAATTCAGAATTTCCTTTATCGAGAATTTCTCCAAGATTGCGAAGCCTATGACCGAATTGCTCAAGAAAGACAAGAAGTTTGTGTGGTCCACTGCTTGTGATGTGAGTTTTCAGGAACTCAAGAAGCGGTTGACCTCAGCCCCAGTGCTTGTTCTCCCTGATATTCACAAAAGTTTTGATATCTATTGTGATGCTTCTCGTCAGGGTCGTGGTTGTGTTCTTATGCAGGAAGGCAAGGTTGTGGCCTATGCATCGCGGTAGTTGAGGCCCCATGAACTCAACTATCCTACTCACGACTTGGAGTTAGCTGCTGTGGTTCATGCTGTAATATCCCGTTTAAAAATAAAACAAATAAGTGATTAGTACTGAAATTAAATAGAATTAGAAAAGAAAAATTCAGAAGTTAGAAAGAGTATTAGAACTCGGGCCTTCGGCCCATAGCTTTTGGCCCAAGCGAGGAACCACTTAAAGGGGAGGCAAACCCTAGCCCTACATTGTAGTGAGTATCAGAGCACGACGCTACAGCAGCCGCCCTGATCTGTAGCACCTCCTCCCATGGCAGCCCCTCCCCGCCCTGGCAGCTCCTCCACCGGCGCCTCCCTGTGCACGACTCTCCCCGGTGCACGACTCCCCGCCGCCGGCCATGGGAGGAGGAAGGAGGTGAGTAGAGGAGGCCGTCTTGGGGGGTGGAGATCGTCGTCGTCTACGTCGTTCGTCAAGGGTAACCGCTGTCCCATCGTCTAGATGTTTAATTGTTGTTTTTCTAGCAATGTCGGGTTTAGATCGCGTTCTGTCCAGATTAGTGCGTGGCTGTTTTCGTATCATTAGAAGCAGAATCTGGAGACCCCATCTCCTAGAGATATGTGGGGTTTGTTCTTAGGTTTAAGTGGCCGCCAAGAACGCCCAAATCCGATTAACGGTTAGAAAGTTATGATTTGTTTAGTGCTGCTGTCCCAAAATCCTGACGAGAATCTGCAGTTAACTTGTTAATTAAGTAAGAATTTGATAAGTGCCGAATTTGAACTTGGGATCTCCTAGAGAGTTGTAGGTTATTGTCTTAGCTTTCAGTGGCCGCCAAGTTCACCCAAATCCGATTAACGGTTAGAGAGTTATGATTTTTCTAAGGCTGCTGTTCCGCTGCTCTGTCAGTAATTAGGCAGTTTGTAGAAAACCGACTAGAAGTGATGGTTAAATTGGAAATCTGAGAACCCCAGTATAACAAAAGTTGTAGATAATTCTTCTAGCTTTCAGGAAAACTAAAGATCATGGGATTCGGACGAACGTAGAGAAAGTTATGATAATTTCATTATTTCTGTCCAGAAACCCGACGCGAGAATGGGTACTCTGTTGTTTAGTTTGGTAGGGCTAGTAAAGGGCCAAATCAGAGAACCTCACCAACTAGGTTTAGAAGGGGAGTTCATTAAACTTTTCAGATTGTACAAGATCACTCCATTTGGATTTATGTACATTTAGTTATGATTTTTCGAAGGGGGCTGTTATCTGGAAAAGAAATCTGACAGCCAGCTTTACCGTTGGGGATTGCGTTTAGTGGACAATGTACTCATATTGTGTTTATGATTTTGCTATTAGACCTTTATGGTAGCCTTAGCTTGTCTCAATTGTATGTCCAGGTGTGGGTTTGGCTCCGGGAGCAGTACCTTATTCCGACATCCACCTTCGCACGGTTGAGGCAAGTGCATTGTTGTTTGAATGATTGGCTAAATTGTGTGTTATTTGTTATATGGATGCATAGCAAGATGGTATACTTAATGAATGCTTAAGTATGGTTATTGCTCAAATGATGCTCATGCTTTACTATGATTAAGTGTTGTTGTCTTTTGGTAATTTGATGATGATTAAATGATGAGCATTTGCATATTGAAATCATATTGAGGCTTGGTCATGTGGTGACCAAGTGTGTTTCCTTTGAGATTCCGTCATAATTATGGCGGGCCGAGATCCTCACTCGTGGAGTGTGGGCTTGAGTCCCGTTACATGCGAGTAACGGGTGGTCCTCTGTGCGTGCGCGCCAAGACAGCATGGGTATGCGCGGCGATCGCATACTCTGCATTACCGTGTAATGCACGACGAAGTTAAAGTTAAAGGTTCCTTGAGCATTTCATTTGCATGTGAGATGTTTGATGTTGATCTTATTTATCGTATGTTGATGTTACTGTTTTGTTATGTACTTGCTGAGTCAGTGGACTCACTCTTGCTTTTATTGTTGTTTTAGGTACAGAGCCAAGAAACGACATGCATGGGGAAGTAGACGCTAGTCACTCACACACACGCACGAACTAAATAAAGTTGAATGTTCTTGAGCGAAGTTGATTTTAGAATACTACATTATGTCTATTGCAATGGATTTATGTAATAATGATGAGTAGCGGTTCTTCATGATTCTCTAGTTTTGTTGGATTCCTAGCATGTCGTTGTCTATCTTTTGATGTCTTTGGATGAAAGTTTTAATTATTATTTGATTAACTTTGTGTGTTGGAACCTCAGTGTAATTAACTTTACAAGGGAGGTTCTCACAAATTTATTAAATTGTCTTCTTTAGAGTTACTAGAGTCTGTTTAGTAGCATTCCGGGCTCATGACGAGTGGGTGTATTCTGGTTGGTATCAGAGCGGGCTTTAGGTCCGTGGTAGTTGAAATATTAAATTGACACACTGTGCACAGTAGGTGGGTTGGGTTTTTGCATTGCATATACGCTTCCGTTATGTTGTATTGTTGATCTCTGTTATGATCAGATATATCTATAGTATTATACCAAGGTTATTAGGTGTGGGGATAACCCATGTTGAGAGATTGGGGTCGTGGTTGTGGCCCTGGGCTTTACCATGCTACACTACCGTTCATAGTAGGGTAATAGTGAGTATCTTTGGAGAGGTTGTTCTCTTTCCTAATTTTGATTTGGTCTACTCTGGTTCAATCGTGCTTGATGAATTTCTCTTGGATTAGTAGTTCCTTCGGTTGATGCGTTTCCACTTGATTTAATTTGACCCTTTAAAGCAAGCCTTGTTCTTCCAACTGTTGAGCTGCTTGCAGTTGATGGGTTTCAATTGGTTTATAATTGTTTTATAGAGCAAATGTTGTCTTTTCTGACACTTGAGCTATTCTTGCTATTTGTGAATGTCGTCATTGGAAATTTTGTTCCTTATTATGAGAGTTCTACCTTCTTTTTGGCACACTTGACCCATTTATTCGCTTGGCATTGCGGGTAATGAAAGTTTTTGTTGCAAGTTCCTTAACCTGTGAAACCTTTGGCTTATGTATTTCTCTTGGATTATTTCGAGTGATTAAGTTCTATGCCTCTTTTCCTAAAAAAAAAAGTTAAAACTCTGTTGCGGTGTCTTGTTGTGATTAAATGGGAGGTGGTAATCATCTAGATTAATTGTTATAGCATAAATTATCAAGAAGGGACATTTGCGTGAAGCATAATTGGTTTTAACCCAGAGCTTTGTAATTGAAGTTGATTAAGTGGATGTTGTCTTTTAGTAGTTCTTGATGAACTGTGAGTAAAGGTATGCTTACACCTACTAGGAATCCGAGATTTATTAAAAAAAAAATGTGAGGTATTGATGATCTTACATAATCACAAGATTGAAACCTCACGTATATCGGATTAGAGGAATGTTGATGTAGTACTCTGAAAACGGTGATTAAAGGAGATGGTGTTATTAAATCTTTAGTTAAACCCTAAGTATATAGTGGAATGTTGACTTTGTGTTCATAAATGGATAGGTGATGGTAAGCAATGGTAGGGCCCTATGAGCATACGTGATGAATACCATTGTCGATTGTTAGTGATAGATGAAGTGTGTGTTGAGTAGCACTAATAGTTGGATGGATAAATGATAAGTGATATCTGAAATCGTGTTTTGCTTGAAATTGTTATTTGATAAGCATGATGTTGTTGAAAGAGGTTTATTTTAACCGTATGGGTTGTATTTCTTTTGGAGAGGTTGAAGATGGGATCAGAGGCTCGGATGACTTTCACTAAGAGTGTATTATTTCGTTGTTAATGTGATTGTCAATAAGGGATTATGAAGATAATAGTGAATGTTTTGTATGAAGGGATTGGATCGCTTGCGACACGGATTAGGTGAAAAGGTTTCTAGTTTTGGGTGCAGGATCTTTCGGACCTCATGTTGATATGGTAAGCGAATTTGTTTTGAGCAACATGAAATGTTGAGAGGTTTTTTAGCTCCCTAGTGATCCGTATGATGTGGTCTTCAAATCTCTTATTGGTGGAGTTGGCATGGTGTGCACCCACCCAAAGAAAGTTGCTTTCTTTGTTAAAGGAAAAATGGAGTCAAGTTTTGTAACTTCTGGTTATTGAAGTTTGTTTAAAGATTTTGATCTTACTCATAAGAGTTTTTCCGAATCTCAAAAGCAAAGTTTTATTTCCGTTTGAGGCTTGTTATTCTCTGCTTGTGGGACGTGTGCCTCAATTATGATTTTATCGTTTATTCTCGAGATCATTGTTATTTGATTGTCTCTCTTGATCTTCTAATTCTTTGTAAGTGGTAACGTTTTCCTTCATGCTGAAATTTATTTCTATTTGCCTCTTCTTCTAAGAAAGGGTTAATCGAACTAAGTTGCAAAGTATCTTCGGATGTGATCCGCAATGAAATAGTGGTGGTCTAGTGGATGACTGTGAACCTTTGGGAGAGGCATTGAGTAATAAATTGGTTTATTGAACCTTAGAGAGGATTTGATTTAAATAGGGTGTTTGACTTTGGAGTTAACAGATTTCGTGGTCGCAACTAGGAGGACCTATAGCGAGATGTGGTCCAAGGTTGCGCACAATGTGTGAGTAACATTAGAGTTAGCAAGTATGGATAACTTGATCAAGAACATATTTATGTATGGATATTAGTGATTGAGTATGTTTGAATCCTAGTCAATTAGTTAGGGTTTTGTGAATGGGTATATTGTGGTCGAGTAGCCGCTTTTGCTTGGTGTGGGTTGGAGAAGGTCTAAGATTGATGAAGCGAGTTAACTTGAGTGGTTACTTGATTGGTGACGAATGCTAACATTAGTAACTAAGGTTATTGTTGAGTGTATGAAATTCGAGTCTTGAGATCCGAGGTTACCTATCAAGAATACCAAAATTTATTGTAAGAGTCTTAGAGGTTGAATTGGGTTTTACATTTTCACGCTAGCATCTTGGTTCCCGTGATTAGGTTCCAAGAGATATGGTGAACTTTGATAGAATCTTTTGGATGCACTAAATGAGCGTGAATGTGGTAAATTTCAAGTCGATTATCCCTAAAAGATTGAGATGATGTGATTGTGGTGAAATCTATATTGTGGTGTGTTGGGAATTATTTATCAAAGTAATTCCTTTGTGTAGAGAAGTTGATCAGAGTATGTTATTATGGGTTGGAAGAGTCTCTCTACATAGGCATGGAATATGTGTTCACCTTGAGCATAGCTTTGAGGTTGCCAAACTAAAGGAAATGAATTAGTATGTTATGTGATGATTGGAATCTCATGGTTTAAGAGAAAATTGAAGTCTTACAAGAAAGTTTGAAAAAAAAGGGTATTATTCTCGGATAATGAAATGTTTCCCCGGTTTTTATTTGAGCATAGTCTCTATGACAGGTGCCAAATATAAATTGGGAAGATTCTCCTTGGTTTGCCTGATTCTTTTTGGTTTAAAAAAAATGGTTATTTTGGTCATTTGAGTGATTTCGCCTCTCGCTATTGTGGTGTTTGCTGGCAACCTGCCAACTTGAAAGGTGGAAAAGTTTTCTTGATATATTTATTGATTTTGGATTGAGCTTTTCTAGTGGGAGATGGTTTTGAGTTGGATGCATTATGACAGCTTGGTTTTCCGTTGAGTTCTTGGATAAGTGAGTTGGTAGGCGAGTTCTTTGTACGTCCCTTGTCAAAGGAGATCTTTGCTTGCATAGGTAAAGTGATCGATTGAGAGTTGGAATTAGAGTTCCGTGTGTTTTTGTGCGGATGGTGTAATTCGGTACAAAGGAAAGTTTAACCAAAGGTGTGTTGGATAGGTTCCGATAGTTACGGAGTTTTGTAGATTGGCGATCGTTAGGACCATTTCGAGTACATGCGCGAGTACGCAATGTCTTGTATATTTCAGTCTTGAGTGAGTACATGAGAGGTCGAAGTTTGAGATTTTGTTAGAGTTGTTGGCCAACAAATAAGAACCTACCTTTGAGTCCCGTGTGTTGAGTGTACCTGTAAAGGTCGAGACTAGTGTTGAGGTGTAAGAGGTTAGTATCCGTCAAGGCGATGTGATCCCATAAGTCCGAGAGGGAAGCAACTTGTGAATTGGAATCTTGTATGAGCGAATGAATACGAGTTGTTTACTTGATGCGTGTTAATTGTGATTAATTTCACTGTGGTGTTCTTGCAAATAGAACGACAAGTAGAATTCGGGGTCGAATTCTGTTTAAGGCGGGGTAGAATGTAATATCCCGTTTAAAAATAAAACAAATAAGTGATTAGTACTGAAATTAAATAGAATTAGAAAAGAAAAATTCAGAAGTTAGAAAGAGTATTAGAACTCGGGCCTTCGCCCATAGCTTTTGGCCCAACCGAGGAACCACTTAAAAGGGGAGGCAAACCCTAGCCCTACATTGTAGTGGAGTATCAGAGCATGACGCTACAAAGAGTGGCAGACTGTAGCACCTCCTCCCATGGCAGCCCCTCCCGCCTCGGGCAGCTCCTCCACCGGCGCCTCCCGTGCACGACTCTCCCGGTGCACGACTCCCGCCGCCGGCCATGGGAGGAGGAAGGAGGTGAGTAGAGGAGGCCGTCTTGGGGGGTGGAGATCGTCGTCGTCTATGTAACAGCCCTAACTTAGGGTTTGTATTTCAAATGTAAAATTTTGAGGAGAAATAAAAACTTTTGTTGTCTCTTCAAATCATTTGAAAGTTTCTACAATTTTCCCTAGCAATTTCCAATTTGTAGAATTTAATTCTTGTGATTGGAAATTGTTGTTATCAGAGTCTAGCCTTCAAACTTGTGATCATCCTCTGAAACTATTTTTCCTAGCATCTTGATCATCCTATCTACCTCCCTGAATTATTTCACAATTTTTAGATTTTGTTTGCTATTTCAAATGGCCAAGTCAACTCTGTTTGAAATCTGGTCAAACTCCCTGTTCAGCAGCTTGTGAATTTTCTCTAGAACAATGCAGTGCATAAAAAGTTCTGGAAAAATTATGCAAGGTTGTCCTCTGTCTCTAGTAGATACCATAAAAATTTCGAAATTTTTGGAGCTCAGGAGCTACCTCTAAAAATTCCCCAAACCTTCTCTGTCTTTTAAAATCAAAATCTGAAAATACTGTTCCTCGGGCCCGAACCCAACTCAGGCTCGAGTCCGACTCGCGCCACTGGACTCGGTCGAGTCAACTAGCTGCACCGCGCGTGAGTCCAATCGATCGTGACCGTCCGATGCAAATCGAACGATCCACGTTGCGCATGCAACCGACCGTCCGAATGCATACACTAATCTCACCGTCCGCTTCGGATCCAGCGGTCGGCGCGACATCGATCAAATCAAGCCACCGGTTCGAACGCTTTGTGAGTCATCGACGGGTGGACCCCACTTGTCAGGTCGTCACCTACCTCTCGCATGATGAGCCGAGTGCCGCGACATTGCGCATGGACGCCACCTCGCCTCGTCGTCCGTCACCGCTTCCGGTTTCGTGCGCGCATTACCTCGGCGTATCTTCCGCCGAGAGGCCATGCCTGCGCAGCACCAATCACCCACTTTTTCGTTCACCGTTTGTCAAGACTGTTCTTGAGCTCCTCGGTGCCGAGCGTCGCCACTCGTATTCCTCCGCCTCTTCCCTACTTAAGCCCTACGAGCTCCCTTATCCTTCTTTGGACACCATAAGACCACTTCCTACCCTCCATTACTTCCCCGGAGCTCCAACCGAGAGAGTGCGCAAACTCTGGTTCACGGCCGTGTCGCTCCGCCGTGTCGTCCTCGCGACCAGTGAAGATCATCCCTTCTTTTGCGCGTCATATCGTGTTCCGAATCCCTTCTTGAATTCCCCTCAACTAATTTTGAGTTTCACTCGCAGGGACCGTTGAATTTTGAGTTCCCTCCTTTTCGGCCGAAAACTCGGGTCTTCGTCCTCATCACCGGTGAGTTGGTCCTTTGGTCGATTGCTTGCTTCAGCACCGTCCCGTGCACTTACCCGAGCTATCTACATCTTCGTCCCCTCCTATCTTTGCTCAGGTTGCTTCCCCCTCAGTGTCGCCTTGACCGCCGTCTCGGTTCATCGTCGCCAGCTCATCTCCGGCAATCTCCTCTCCTCCGCATCATCCTAGTAAGTTCTTGGGACCTTAGTATAGCTTTAGCGCACGCTAGTTCGGGTTATGTATCGCTAGCTTGTCGTTGCCGCTTTTGCCGTAGCATGAACTCCGCCCCTCGCCGTCGCGCCGCCTCGTCAGGTCACCTCCGACTTGCCCGCCGGTGTCGTCGGGTGCGCAATAGCATCGATCCCATTTTGGCCTTTTGCGGCATCGCGGGGCTTGGCTCGCTGTCGCGCGCGCCGCAAGTTCGAGCTCACGGCTCTGTTGTCGGATGAGCTAGCGCATTTTCGCAGTCTGCCGAGAACGCCCGGGCGTATTCTTTGAACCCGCTGTCGACGTCGCCCTCGGCCGGGGCTGAGTCAAGTCTGACCTGGTCAGCGCCCTCGCGCGGTCCCGCCTGTCAGAGACCGTGGGCTAGCTGGCTGTCGGTAGAATAAGTATTAAATGCTTTTTGATTTCTGTAATGCTTTTCTGGTTTGCTGATAATTCATTTAAACTTAGAAAATTCATATCTAATTCAATTTTTATCCAAATTGCATAAAACCAGTGCTGTTAATTTTCATTTTAAATGTTCTATTTACTAAAATTAGTGTCAACCTTGTCCCTGTATCAAAAATCTGTTAATTAATTTAATGTTGTAGAATGTAATCTCCAAATTAGAAAATGCATATCTCTTTCAATAATTGTCCAAATTCAATGAACCCACTCAGTAAAATTTCATTTTCAGTATACTAACTATTAGGATAGGTTTTACACACTGTTTTGTTCATGAAAATTTGTTAAGTAATTAACTAGTGACTTGTTGTGTTTTTAGCTTAGAAAATTCATAGAAAATTGCTAATAACTTAAAATGATTTGTTCTCTGTTTCTAAAATTTTGTTATATCATGCTTAGGCTCTGTGTGAGTTTTGGCTTGTTTGATGTTGTTGAATGTTTGAGTTTTGTGGTGTTATTCGTTCTTATTTGCCGTTATGTTCGATCGTTAGGCTTCGATATTTGCGGCAACCCCGAGACGATCCTCGCACCATATTGAGCAATGAGCGGGCAAGCGATTTGATCATGTTTAATCCCATATTTTAAAGATTAATATTTTGTTTCATTTGTATGTATGCATTGCTTAATTTGTGTTAAATTGATTAGTTAAATCCGTAGTCGCATATCCTGTGGCAAAATATTGATCTCTACTACCCGAGCCTAGGTTATTTGTTTGTGATTAGAGGTTTGGATGATCTCTTGTCACTTAGTAGATCTGATTTCAACTTGCTTAGACATGCTTAGCTATCGGAGAATCGGGCGGTTATCGACTTTAGTCGGTAACCTTGATCACACAAAATTTACTACAACTTTATGTTTCACATTTACTGCTATGTTTAATTGCAAAATTAAAAATGAAAACAAAATGATTTGGACACGGGCACAATGGTAAGATTGGTGTGATCTTTGGGTGTGGATCGAAAGGTGCCCGGTCAGTAAGGACCGAACATCTTGTGAGTGAATTTTTATCCAGGCATTTCGGCGTGCTAACCACACTAGAGTATATGGGACCTCTCTTGACCTAGTACTTTGGCGTGTATCGGTCCCGGGTCGCAGGAGGTCGCAGGAGGGATGGAGGTGGGAGCATGGTAGTTGTCCAAAAGCTTTATCTGAGTGGGTAGTTGTCTTTCGGCTTTACCATGTAAGCGCATGGTGTTTCTACCCATACGAGCGGCTCGGTTGATACACAATATTGGAAACAGTCTCGTAGGACTTAGTCTGGCCGCATACCTTCGAAGTGTGCTTTGGCTTAAAGGCGGTCTGAGGTGTGGGTACAGTGGTACACCCCTGCAGGGTTAAAAACTATTCGAATAGCCTCGTCCTAGGTGATGGACACGCTTGGGTAAGCTTTTCAAGAGTTAGACTACAACATTTAAATTAAAACTTGATGGGTGGTGCGAATGCGGGATTCGTATATTGTTGTGGTGGCTATTGGGATAGTCACTTCTAGGTGGTTTATCTTTCGCTTTTGTTATTAATATCCTTCTTCATTATTTCAACATTAAAAATGAATTGCAAACACGCCTTCAATCGTATTATATTATTGCAAATGAAAATTGGCTTTATGCAAATAAAACATATGGCCTCCACTAAACAAGCTTTGCATGTAGCATATTGCAGTCCGCTAGTTCACACGCTCGGTCTTGCGGGTACAAAGACAATCTTTGTACTGTGTGCTTTGCTTAATGTTTTTGTTGCAGAGGAAGAAGGTGAGCCTCGTGGTCCTCACTACGTGAGGTGTGTTGCCGCTTCTTGGGCGACTAGTCTTGGCGGTCGGTCGGATGCCTTGTGGGTTGAAGGCACACCGATTGGCTTTGTTTATAGCCATCTTATGGCACTTTTTGCTTCATTTGTCTTTCGTTGTTATTTGTGTATCTTGTGGCGATCGGCCATTGTGCATAATACCTTTACTATTTGTTTATCTTCCGTTTGGAAGTGTGGTGTTTGGACTCTATGTGTGGAATGGAGTTGATGTCTAATTTTGTACAGGTGTGTATACTTGCTTTAGGAAGTATACATATCTAGAGATCGCTTATTTGATTTGTGATGCTAGGGCCAGGTGGTTGGTTAAGCATTACAAACCAAATAAATTGGGGTCCTCACAAGGTTGGTATCAGAGCCATTCTGACCGTAGTAACCCAAGCATAGTCGTCCTTAGGATATTTTGAAAGTCTTATTTTCAAATCATAAAAAGGTTTATGAAAACCTAGGCAGATTCTCAGATTTTATTCCTTACCTATCTTAGCTTTCTACTCTCATCTTACTCTAATTTAAGTTTTGAAACTTGGTTTCTCTCTTCACCTTTCAAAAGATAGTTACTACCGGTGGAATTAGTTTGGGGAGAACCATGAAGTTTAATCCAACTAAAACTTGTGGGGATAATAGGGTAAGATGTAAAGGGAGTAGTTATGTGTCCGATTTTCTTTGGTCGAACTTTATCCCGCCTTGTGTTTGTTTAATCGGACTTTCATGAATTTTGGGCTTTCTTGCTCTTAAATTTGTTGCTAACTTGTCTTAGTAAAACAGATGGCCGGAGAACGCGTGGCGATCGGAGGTGGTCATGATGAGGAGCTTCCCCTCCTCAGACCATGGTGAGGTGCTCGCTCGGATCGAGCGAAACCGCATGGACAGACGCGCATCTTGGAGGTTATTGCTAGGAATACCTCCACTCCTGCTGGTGGTGGCGGCCACCGATTCGCGAGGACTTGCGAGTTCCTCCGCACACGACCACCGACTTTCTCCGCCTCGAGGACCTCTCGATGCGGATGATTGGTCGCGCATGGTTGAGCGAAGCTCAACATAGCTCGATGCGGTGCGCAGACAAGGCACTCTTCGCGCCCCACCGACTTGAGGGCGCAAAGCACTCTCATGGTGGGAGAACTATCTCGCCATGCACCGCGCAGCCATGTGGTCGCGTGGGAGAGTTCGATCGACTTTCGTCGGGCCCACATCACGATGGTCCGATGAAGTGAAGAAGAAGGAGTTTCGCGCTCAAGCAAGGCGCAAGTCCGTGACGGAGTACTGCACGAGTTTAATCATCGGCTCGTTATGCTCCGGGAGGTGGCCTCGATGAGGCTAGCGAGAAATTTATGGATGGCTTGTCCAGGAGCTGCAGGACAAGCTATCCATTGTGGACTTCTCGGACTTTCGGGCCTTGGTAGATAAGGCCATTGTTGCGAGCATAAGGCAAAGGCGCTGGGTGAGTCCATAGCGCAAATGGGAGGCGACGTCTACTCACACCAGCCTCGTTAGATCCTCGGTGGGCGGCACCGATGGCCCGTTCTTTTGCTCCACCGGCGCCGAGACCATCGCACCAGCTCCTCGCCCACCGCAGCCGTGTTTCGACCACGTGCGCCGCGATTCAGCCAGAGCGGCCTCGCAATCCGGCGCCGAGGTGATTTGTTTTCGCCGCCACAACAAGGGCCATTATGCGAATGCTCGCCTCGAGTGTTGCAGCCCCTCGCCCTAATGGAGGACGCGGCAGGGAGTGGTCATCCACCGACGTAAGATGATCCAAGCCCGAGTGCGAGCAATGGTCGAGTCAACCACCTTTCACCGAGGAGGCTCGGGGCGCGGATGTCGTGATGGGTACACTTCTTGTTAATTCTCGTCCTGCTGCAGTATTATTTGATTCTGGAGCATCGCATTCTTTTATTTCAAGATCATTTGCTGCTGCTAGTGGTCTTCACTGTGTTCCTTTGGGGATTCCTTTACTCATTCGCTCTCCGGGGTCGGAAATGAGAGCTGATTTACAGTGTCGGGATGTTCCTATCATAGTTGAAGGAGTGGGATTTTTGGCAAATCTCATTCTGCTCAGTTCAGCGAGTCTGGATGTGATTCTTGGCATGGATTGGTTGTCCCAACACTTGGGGCAAATCGATTGTGCCAGGAAGATTGTCTATCTTACCAGCCCTTCGGGTGGGCAAGTCGGGTTTTCGCCACAGCTTCAGGGCCCGTGTCTATGTGCATTAGAAGCAAAGCCAGCCTTGCAAATTCAAGATGTTCCCATAGTATCTGACTTTGTGGATGTCTTTCCTGAAGATTTGCCTGGGATGCCTCCGGTTCGAGATCTGGAGTTTGCCATCGAGTTGCTTCCCGGTACCGCCCCTATCTCGAAGGCGCCGTATCGGATGCCTCCCAATGAGCTAGAAGAATTGAAGAAGCAGCTTGGGGAGCTCCAAGCAAAGGGTTTCATCCGTCCCGGTTCATCTCCTTGGGGTTGTCAGGTGATCTTTGTGAAGAAGAAGGACAAGACCTTGCGCATGTGTGTTGATTACCGTCCTCTCAATGAAGTGACGGTGAAGAACAAATATCCTCGCCCGCATTGATGATCTTTTGACCGGTTATGCGGAGCTCGGTGTTCTCCAAGATTGATCCGAGATCGGGCTATCATCAAGTCGGATCGTAGTGAGGATATTCAAGACGGCTTTCACTACTCGTTATGGCACATGCGAGTACACCGTCATGTCTTCGGTTTGACCAATGCTCAGCCGTTGTTCATGAACCTTATGAATTCGTATTCATGGAGTATTTGGACAAATTTGTGGTGGTTTTATTGATGACATTCTTATCTATTCCAAGATCAAGCGAGCATCGAGCATCCGAAGATTGTTTTGGGCAAGTTATGGAGCATCACGTTTGTATCACTAAGTTCAGCAAATGTGAGTTTAGTTGAAGGAAGTGGCATTCTTGGGCCATGTTCTTTCAGTGGAGGCATAGTTGTGGATCCCAAAGAAAGTCGATGTTCTATCTTGGGGCCACCGTCATCCACGATGTGCGGAGTTTTCTTGGGTTAGTGGCTACTATCGCCGCTTTATCGAGAACTTCTCCAAAATCGCAAAGCCGATGACCGAATTGCTTAAGAAGGACAAGAAGTTTGTATGGTCCTCTCGCTTGTGATGAGAGCTTTCAAGAGCTCAAACAGCGATTGACTTCACTCAGTCCTTACTCTTCCCGATATCCACAAGAGCTTCGATATTTATTGCGATGCCTCTCGTCGGGGCTCGGATGTGTTCTTATGCAGGAAGGCAAGGCAGTTGCCTATGCATCCGAGCAATTGAGGCCTCATGAGCTCAACTATCCCACCCATGATTTAGAGCTTGCTGCAGAGTTCATGCACTCAAGATTTGGCGGCATTATTTGATGGAAACCATTGTGAGGTGTATTCGATCACAAGAGCTTGAAATACTTGTTCACTCGGCAGATCCGAACCTCGTGCGGAGGAGATGGCTAGAATTGATCAAAGATTATGACATGGGTATTCGTATCATCTGGCAAAGCCAATGTAGTTCTTGATGCACTTAGCCAAAAGTGTATTGCAATACTCGATGATCCAAGAGCGACAACCGCATCGCTTGCGAAATTTCAACGTCTCAACTTGGGTGCGATTGAACATGGTTCCTTGCGCCTTGGTTGTGCAACCAACCTTGGTGGATCGAGATCAAGGCAGACAAAGAATCGATGATGGCGTGGGTAAAATCAAGCGTAACATCGAGGATGGTTCAGCCAAGTGTTTCACGCAGAGGATGAGCACGGTGTTGTATGGTTTGGGCAGCGCCTCGTGGTCCCAAAGATCCCGAGTTGCGGATTTGATCCTTCAGAAGCCCATGATTCGCCTTTGTCCATCCATCCGGGGCTACCAAGATGTACCAAGATCTGCGCGAGAGATTACGGTGGACTCGCATGAAGCGCGAGATTGCGAGTTCGTTGCCGATGTGACACATGTTGTCGTGTCAAGGCCGAGCATCGGCGTCCGCGCAGTCTCTCCAACCCTTGCCTATACCGAATGGAAGTGGGATTCAGAGGCATGGATTTTATCACCGGTGCGCCTGCGTACTTCTTGGGGAAGGATGCTATACGGGTTGTTATCGATCGATTGACGGCGAGGTAGCGCACTTCCCGCCGGTGATTTACCACTCTCGGTGTCGATCGATTGGCGATCTCTACATATCCCGCATTGTGAGTTTGCATGGTGTGCCACGAGCGATTGTGTCGATCGTGGCTCTCTTTTCACTTCTCGGCTATGGCACGGTTCTGAGGAAGCCATGGGGACCCGTCTTTCTTTCAGCTCACCTATCATCCTCGATGATGGTCGAGCGGAGCGCGTCAACCAAGTTCTTGAAGATATGCTCGTGCTTGTATTCTTTCCTATGGGAAGAATTGGGAGAAGTGCCTACCGCTTGCCGAAGTTCTCCTACAACAACGACTTCCAGCTAGTCTCGGTATGGCACCGTTTGAGGCTTTGTATGGGCGGCGCTGCAGAACACCATTGAACCAGTCGGCGGTGAAAGCGGTTCTTTGGCCCGCATTCCATCAATGAAGTGAAAGTCAAGTGCGATTGATTCGTGAGCACTTGCGCGTAGCTCGACCCAGCGCAGAAGAGCTATGCGGTCGGCGTCGTCGTGAGTTGAGTTTCACCAATGACTTTGTGTATCTCAAAGTCTCACCTCTGAAGGACATCGTCGTTTCGTGTCAAGGGCAAGCGGCTCCTCGATATGTCGGGCCATATCGCATCATCAAGAAAGTGGAGCCGTTGCATACCGCTTGGAGTTGCCGCTACACTTGAGGGGGTGCATGATGTTTTCCATGTGTCACAATTGAAGAAGTGCCTCCGTGTTCGGTGAGGAAACACCATTGGAAAATATCGATGTGCGGGAAGATCTGTCTTATCGTGGCGCCCCGTTCGTATCCTCGAAGAAGTGAGCGTAGAACAAGGAACCGTGTGATCAAGTTCCTTAAAGTTCGATGGTCGAACCACTCCGAGGATGAAGCCACTTGGGAGCGGGAAGATCGTCTCGGCGATTACCCATCCTTCTTCTTCTCCGGTGATCGTAATCTCGGCCAGAGATTCTGTAAGGGGGAGATTTGTAACAACCCTAACTTAGGGTTTGTATTTCAAATGTAAAATTTTGAGGAGAAATAAAAACTTTTGTTGTCTCTTCAAATCATTTGAAAGTTTCTACAATTTTCCTAGCAATTTCAATTTGTAGAATTTAATTCTTGTGATTGGAAATTGTTGTTATCAGAGTCTAGCCTTCAAACTTGTGATCATCCTCTGAAACTATTTTTCCTAGCATCTTGATCATCCTATCTACCTCCTGAATTATTTCACAATTTTTAGATTTTGTTTGCTATTTCAAATGGCCAAGTCAACTCTGTTTGAAATCTGGTCAAACTCCCTGTTCAGCAGCTTGTGAATTTTCTCTAGAACAATGCAGTGCATAAAAGTTCTGGAAAAATTATGCAAGGTTGTCCTCTGTCTCTAGTAGATACCATAAAAATTTCAGAAATTTTTGGAGCTCAGGAGCTACCTCTAAAAATTCCCAAACCTTCTCTGTCTTTTAAAATCAAAATCTGAAAATCTTGTTCCTCGGGCCCGAACCCAACTCAGGCTCGAGTCCGACTCGCGCCACTGGACTCGGTCGAGTCAACTAGCTGCACCGCGCGTGAGTCCAATCGATCGTGACCGTCCGATGCAAATCGAACGATCCACGTTGCGCATGCAACCGACCTGTCCGAATGCATACACTAATCTCAGCCGTCCGTTTCGGATCCAACGGTCGGTGCGATACTGATCAAATCAAGCCACCGGTTCGAACCGCTTTGTGAGTCAGCGACGGTGGACCCCACTTGTCGTCGTCACCTACCTCTCGCATGAGAGCTGAGTGCGCGCGACATTGCGCATGGGCGCCACCTCGCCCGTTCCCGTCACCGCTTCCGGTTTCGTGCGCGCATTACCTCGGCGTATCTTCCACCGAGGCCATGCCTCGCGCAGCACCAATCACCCACTTTTTCGTTCACCGTTTGTCAAGCCCGTTCTTGAGCTCCTCGGTGCGAGAGCGTCGCCACTCGTATTCCTCCGCCCTCTTCCCTACTTAAGCCCTACGAGCTCCCTTATCCTTCTTTGGACACCATAAGACCACTTCCTACCCTCCATTACTTCCCGGAGCTCCAGCGAGAGAGTGCGCAAACTGCGTTCACGCGGGCCGTGTCGCTCCGCCGTGTCGTCCTCGCGACGATGAAGATCATCCCTTCTTTGCGCGTCATATCGTGTTCGGATCCCCTTCTTGAATTCCCTCAACTAATTTTGAGTTTCACTCGCAGGACCGTTGAATTTTGAGTTCCCTCCTTTCGGCCGAAAACTTCGGGTCTTCGTCCTCATCACCGTGAGTTGGTCCTTTGGTCGATTGCTTGCTTCAAAGACCGTCCGTGCACTTACCCGAGCTATCTACATCTTCGTCCCCTCCTATCTTTGCTCGGGTTGCTTCCCCTCGGTGTCGCCTTGACCGTAGTCTCGGTTCATCGCCGCCACTCATCTCCGCAATCTCCTCTCCGCATCATCCTAGTAAGTTCTTGGGACCTTAGTATAGCTTTAGCGCACGCTAGTTCGGGTTATGTATCGCTAGCTTGTCGTTGCCGCTTTGCCGTAGCATGAACTCCGCCTCGCCGTCGCGCCGCTCGTCAGTCACCTCCGACTTGCCGCCGGTGTCGTCGGCGCATAGCATCGAGGATCCCATTTTGGCCTTTTGCCGGCATCGCGGGGGCTTAGCTCGCGTGGCGCGCGCGACGCAAGTTCGAGCTCTGTACGCTCTGTTGTCGGATGAGCTAGCGATTTTCAGTCTGGCGAGAACGTTCGAAGCGTATTCTTTGAACCCATTGCCGACGTCGCCCTCGGTGAGTCAAGTTCGACACAGTCGAGCGCCCTCGTGCGATCCCGCTGTCGAGACCGTGGGCTAGCCGGTTGTCGGTAGAATAAGTATTAAATGCTTTTTGATTTACGTAATGCTTTTACGGTTTCTTGATAATTCATTTAAACTTAGAAAATTCATATCTAATTCAATTTTTATCCAAATTGCATAAAACCGATCTTGTTAATTTTCATTTTAAATGTTCTATTTACTAAAATTAGTGTCAACCTTGTCCTGTATCAAAATCTGTTAATTAATTTAATGTTGTAGAATGTAATCTCCAAATTAGAAAATGCATATCTCTTTCAATAATTGTCCAAATTCAATGAACCCAATTCTGTAAAATTTCATTTTCAGTATACTAACTATTAGGATAGGTTTTACACACTGTTTCTGTTCATGAAAATTTGTTAAGTAATTAACTAGTGACTTGTTGTGTTTTTAGCTTAGAAAATTCATAGAAAATTGCTAATAACTTAAAATGATTTGTTCTCTGTTTCTAAAATTTTGTTATATCATGCTTAGGCTCTGTGTGAGTTTTGGCTTGTTTGATGTTGTTGAATGTTTGAGTTTTGTCGGTGTTATTCGTTCTTATTTGTCGTTATGTTCGATCGTTAGGCTTCGATATTTGCGGCAACCACGAGGACGATCCTCCGCACCATATTGAGCAACAGCCGTGCAAGCGGTTTGATCATGTTTAATCCGATATTTTAAAGATTAATATTTTGTTTCATTTGTATGTATGCATTGCTTAATTTGTGTTAAATTGATTAGTTAAATCAGTAGTTGCATATCCTGAGCCAAAATATTGATCTCTACTACCGAGCCTAGGTTATTTGTTGTGATTAGAGGTCGCTGGATGATCTCTTGTCACTTAGTAGATACGATTTCAACTTGCTTAGACATGCTTAGCTATCGGTAGAATCAGCGGTTATCGACTTTAGTCGGTAACCTTGATCACACAAAATTTACTACAACTTTATGTTTCAAGATTTACGCTATGTTTAATTGCAAAATTAAAAATGAAAACAAAATGATTTGGACGCGCACAATGGTAAGATTGGTGTGATCTTTTGGGTGTGATCGAAAGGTGCCCGGTCAATTAAGGACCGAACATCTTGTGAGTGAATTTTTATCCAGCATTTTCGCGCTAACCACACTAGAGTATATGGGACCTCTCTTGACCTAGTACTTTGGCGTGTATCGGTCCCGGTCGCAGAGGTCGCAGGAGGGATGGAGGTGGGAGCATGGTAGTTGTCCAAAAGCTTTATCCTGAGTGGGTAGTTGTCTTTCGGCTTTACCATGTAAGCGCATGGTGTTTCTACCCATACGAGCGGCTCGAGGTTGATACACAATATTGGAAAATGGGCCTCGTAGGACTTAGTGTGCTGCATACCTTGAAGTGTGCTTTGGCTTAAAGGCGATGCGAGGTGTGGGTACAGATGGTACACCTGCAGGTTAAAAACTATTCGAATAGCCTCGTCCTAGGTGATGGACACGCTTGGGTAAGCTTTTCAAGAGTTAGACTACAACATTTAAATTAAAACTTGATGGGTGGTGCGAATAAGGATTCGTGCTATTGTTGTGGTGGCTATTGGGATAGTCACTTCTAGGTGGTTTATCTTTCGCTTTTGTTATTAATATCCTTACTGTTATTTCAACATTAAAAATGAATTGCAAACCTGCCTTCAACTGTATTATATTATTGCAAATGAAAATTGGCTTTATGCAAATAAAACATATGGCCTCCACTAAACAAGCCTGCATGTAGCATATTAATGTGTCCGCTAGTTCACGTCGATCTTGCGGGTACAAAGACAATCTTTGTACTCAGGTGCTTTGCTTAATGTTTTTGTTGCAGAGGAAGAAGGTGAGCCTCAGGGTCCTCACTTCTGTGAGCTGTGTTGCCGCTTCTTGGACGACTAGTCTTGGCGGTCCGGTCAGATGCCTTGTGGGTTGAAGGCACACTGATTGGCTTTGTTTATAGCCATCTTATGGCACTTTTGCTTCCGCTGTCTTTCTGTTGTTATTTGTGTATCTTGTGGCCAGTCGGCCATTGTCTGTAATACCTTTACTATTTGTTTATCTTCCGTTTGGAAGTGTGGTGTTTGGACTCTATGTGTGGAATGGAGTTGATGTCTAATTTTGTACCGGGGTGTGTATACTGCTTTCTGGGAAGTATACATATCTCGAGGATCAGTTTATTTGATTTGTGATGCTAGGGCCAGGTGGTTGGTTAAGCATTACAAACCAAATAAATTGGGGTCCTCACAGTCTACGTCGTTCGTCAAGGGTAACCGCTGTCCCATCGTCTAGATGTTTAATTGTTGTTTTTCTAGCAATGTCGGGTTTAGATCGCGTTCTGTCCAGATTAGTGCGTGGCTGTTTTCGTATCATTAGAAGCAGAATCTGGAGACCCCATCTCCTAGAGATATGTGGGGTTTGTTCTTAGGTTTAAGTGGCCGCCAAGAACGCCCAAATCCGATTAACGGTTAGAAAGTTATGATTTGTTTAGTGCTGCTGTCCCAAAATCCTGACGAGAATCTGCAGTTAACTTGTTAATTAAGTAAGAATTTGATAAGTGCCGAATTTGAACTTGGGATCTCCTAGAGAGTTGTAGGTTATTGTCTTAGCTTTCAGTGGCCGCCAAGTTCACCCAAATCCGATTAACGGTTAGAGAGTTATGATTTTTCTAAGGCTGCTGTTCCGCTGCTCTGTCAGTAATTAGGCAGTTTGTAGAAAACCGACTAGAAGTGATGGTTAAAGTGGAAATCTGAGAACCCCAGTATAACAAAAGTTGTAGATAATTCTTCTAGCTTTCAGGAAAACTAAAGAACATGGGATTCGGACGAACGTAGAGAAAGTTATGATAATTTCATTATTTCTGTCCAGAAACCCGACGCGAGAATGGGTACTCTGTTGTTTAGTTTGGTAGGGGTAGTAAAGGGCCAAATCAGAGAACCTCACCAACTAGGTTTAGAAGGGGAGTTCATTAAACTTTTCAGATTGTACAAGATCACTCCATTTGGATTTATGTACATTTAGTTATGATTTTTCGAAGGGGGCTGTTATCTGGAAAAGAAATCTGACAGCCAGCTTTACCGTTGGGGATTGCGTTTAGTGGACAATGTACTCATATTGTGTTTATGATTTTGCTATTAGACCTTTATGGTAGCCTTAGCTTGTCTCAATTGTATGTCCAGGTGTGGGTTTGGCTCCGGGAGCAGTACCTTATTCCCGACATCCACCTTCGCACGGTTGAGGCAAGTGCATTGTTGTTTGAATGATTGGCTAAATTGTGTGTTATTTGTTATATGGATGCATAGCAAGATGGTATACTTAATGAATGCTTAAGTATGGTTATTGCTCAAATGATGCTCATGCTTTACTATGATTAAGTGTTGTTGTCTTTTGGTAATTTGATGATGATTAAATGATGAGCATTTGCATATTGAAATCATATTGAGGCTTGGTCATGTGGTGACCAAGTGTGTTTCCCTTTGAGATTCCCGTCATAATTATGACGGGCCCGAGATCCCCTCACTCGTGGAGTGTGGGCTTGAGGTCCCCGTTACATGCGGAGTAACGGGCAATTGGTCCCTGTGCGTGCGCGCACAGGCATGGGTATGCGGCGGCGGTCGCATACTCTGCATTACGGTGTAATGCACACAGAAAGTTAAAGTTAAAGGTTCCTTGAGCATTTCATTTGCATGTGAGATGTTTGATGTTGATCTTATTTATACGTATGTTGATGTTACAGTTTTGTTATGTACTTGCTGAGTCTGTGGACTCACTCTTGCTTTTATTGTTGTTTTAGGTACCCGAGCCAAGAACGACATGCATGGGGGGAAGTAGACTGCTAGTCACTCACACACCGCACGAACTAAATAAAGTTGAATGTTCTTCAGAACGAAGTTGATTTTAGAATACTACATTATGTCTATTGCAATGGATTTATGTAATAATGATGAGTAGCGGTTCTTCATGATTCTCTAGTTTTGTTGGATTCCTAGCATGTCGTTGTCTATCTTTTGATGTCTTTGGATGAAAGTTTTAATTATTATTTGATTAACCTGTGTGTTGGAACCTCCGTGTAATTAACTTTACAAGGGAGGTTCTGCCGAAATTTATTAGAATTGTCTTCTTTAGAGTTACTAGAGTCTGTTTAGTAGCATTCCAGGCTCATGACGAGCTGGGGTGTTACACATGCACTCAAGATTTGGCGGCATTATCTGATTGGTAACCGTTGTGAGGTGTATTCTGACCACAAGAGCTTGAAGTACTTGTTCACTCAGCCAGATCTGAACCTCAGGCAAAGAAGATGGTTGGAATTGATCAAGGACTATGACATGGGTATTCAGTATCATCCGGGCAAGGCCAATGTCATTGCGGATGCACTCAGTCGGAAGGTGTATTGCAACATGTTGATGCTCCAAGAGCAGCAGCCTACCCTCATTTCAGAATTTCAGCACCTCAATTTGGGTTTGATCGAGCACGGTTCTCTTGCTACCTTGGTTGTGCAGCCCACCTTGGTGGACCAAATCAAGGCGGCACAGCAGACAGATGTTGGTGTGAGCCAAATCAAGCAGAACATCAAGGATGGGATAGCCAAGTGCTTTTCAGAGGATGAGCATGGTGTTGTGTCGTTTGGGCAGCGTCTTGTGGTTCCGAAGGTCATGGAATTGCGGGATTTGATTCTCCGCGAAGCCCATGACTCCCCTTTGTCTATTCACCCCGGGGCTACCAAGATGTATCAGGACCTTCGTTAGAGATTCTGGTGGACTCGAATGAAGCGTGAGATTGCCAAGTTCGTTGCCATGTGCGACGTGTGCTGTCGTGTGAAGGCCGAGCATCAGCGTCAGCAGGTCTTCTTCAGCCTTTGCCAGTGCCAGAGTGGAAGTGGGATTTCGTTGGCATGGACTTCATCACCGGGTTGCCCGCACTTCTTCCGGGAAGGATGCCTTGTGGGTCATCATTGATCGGTTGTGAAGGTGGCCCATTTTCTTCAATCGGGCGAAGATTGATGTGAGTCAGTTGGCAGACTTGTATATATCCCGCATTGTGAGCCTGCATGGTGTGCCACGAACGATTGTGTCAGATCGTGGTTCTCTTTTCACCTCTCGTTTCTGGCATAAATTGCAAGAGGCTATGGGCACCTGTCTTACTTTCAGTTCAACTTACCATCCTCGATCGATGGCGGACGGAGCGAGTCAACCTTGTGTTGGAAGATATGCTCGTGCTTGTGTTCTTTCCTATGGGAAGAAGTGGGAGAAATGCCTAACATTTCTTGAGTTCTCCTACAACAATGACTTTGAGCGATCTTGGCATGGCACCATTTGAGGCCTTGTATGGGAGGAGATGTAGAACCCCATTGAACTGGTCGAGGCGGTGGCGGCGATTTTCGACCCAGAGTCGATTAATGAGGCCGAAAGCCAGGTCCAGTTGATTCGCGAGCATCTGCGCACGGCCCAATCCAGGAAGAAGAGCTATGCAGATCGTCGTCGCCGTGAGTGAGCTTTGAGCCCAATGACTTTGTGTATCTCAAAGTCTCACCCTTGAAGGGCCATCAGCGTTTTGGCATCAAGGGCAAGTTGGCTCCTCGCTATGTTGGGCCTTATCGCATCATCGACAGAGTTGGGGCTGTGGCATACAGGTTGGAGCTGCCAGCTACGCTTGAGGGTGTGCATGATGTGTTCCATGTGTCACACCTTAAGAAGTGCCTCCGTGTCCCGACTGAGGAAGCCCCGTTGGAGGTTCTCGATGTGTAGGAGAATTTGACCTACCGCGAGCATCCTGTTCGCATTCTTGAGGAATCTGAACGGAGAACAACGAACCAGGTCATCAAGTTCCTTAAGGTTCAGTGGTCAAACCATTCTAAAGATGAGGCAACTTGGGAGCGTGAGGATCGCCTTCGTGCAGATTATCCATCCTTCTTCTCCGAGTAAACAGAATCTCGGGTCGAGATTCTTGTAAGGGGGGAGAGTTGTAACATCCTAATTTTGGGCTTGTGTTTCAAATGTAAGAAAATGAGTAGAAATTAAAACTTTTTCTTACATCATGTATTTCCTGTATGTACTAAACAATTATTGTACAAGAGTTATGGAAATACATAGTCACAAGTTTTGATCCAAATCTTGATCCTTCAAAAACATTCTTGTTCCATCTTGGGATAATCTCCTGGAAATATTTTTCCTCAATTCTTGGGTTGGTATGTGACCCCTTTGAAAAATTTCACAATTTTTAGAAATTGTTTGAATACTTTTGGAGGTCAGTCAAACCTACTCAAATTCTGGTCAAACTGGGGACCAGCACCTTGTGGAATTTTTGGCGGAAAATGTATAGCACAAAAACCTCTGGAAATTTTATACAAGGTCAATAACTAAGCTAGCAAGCTCCTGTAAAAATTTCATAATGTTTGGAGTGAGTTTGCTATCTCAATCAAATCCTCAAACTCCAAATCAGCTTGAAAACTCAGTTTAGGTCTCAGTCAGACTCGGGCTCGAGTCGGACCTCAGTCCGATCCAGCTTTTGGTCTCGGTCGAGCCAGCCGCTTAGACCTCCTCGGGCGTCAGCGGTGGGTGGTCCAGGCCATTGGATTCTCATCCAATGCTCCCGACCTCCCCGCTGCTCTACTGAGAACTCGAGCACCCTCAGCCGAGTGATGTTGATCCTGCGGTCACGACCTCCCCAGGACCTCCTCTCCGCTAAGACCTCCTCTGCCTCGGGAGATCTGGAACGCCTAGGACCTCCCCGAGTGCATCTGGGACGTCCAGACCTCCTCACTGTTTTCTTCCTCACGACCTTCCCGAGGTTGGTCATCATGGTTTTCCACTTTGCACGTGTGTCGGGACCAGAGCGATTAAGGCGGTGAGATGTCACCTTTTGCTTCTTGTCAACGGCTCTTTTGCTGCCATGCATTTATTGCCGGCCGCTTTAACCTCCAAAAGTCTCCACCCTGCTCTGCCCCCTACCTACCATGCGTGCTTTTGGCAGGGGCATGGACATTGTTCACAATGAACTTGCCCATGCCATTGCCAAGCTCCCAGGCTATGAATAGCCTGAGACCCCCTTCTCCCCGTCCTTCTCCGTTCTTGTGGTGCTTGAGCTCCCTCAGTTGAGCTGGTTCCCAAACTCAAACACCTAAAGAACACCACCTCTCTCTGCCACCATTGTCGGTTTTGGAGCTCTTTGAAGGCCTCGAGCTCCAGTGGTTCCATCGTAGTTCTTGGCTCGTCAAATTGTCATCTTGATCACCTTAAGCCCTCTCTAACCTGTTGTGGTTGCTCATCACAGGGGTGAGCGAGTCGGAGAGCTGCTTTACGTGGTCGGGATCACCTTCTTCTTCGTCTCCGGCGAAGTCCCCGATCACCGGAGCGCCCCTTCGGTTTCCTCCTCTCCTCCGAGCTCCCCAACACCTCATCTTGGCCCTGGTAAGTTCACTCTAGTCTCCTAGAGCTCGAGCACTTGTCTAGTTAGGTCGTATCAAGCCTTTTCTTGTTTTCGGTTTTTTCCGAAAACTTGCACTCCTAGCCTATCTTTGGCTCGCCGGCGTTCCAAGCTGTCGCAGCCGTCGAGAGCACGTCCTTTAGGTTCTTGGCGTTATTTGGAACTCAGTCGTGTCCTTGGTTCTCGCCGGCGAGCTCCCCATCGCCGGCGGTGAGCTCGTTTAGACGCTCGGGCTTTTGTCGCGTAAGATTCGGACAGCCCCTGTAGCCAATGATTGGCTGTCGGAATCGTGGAGGCCTCTCGCTGCGAGTGGGCCTCCTCCTCCTGTTGTCGTACGGCAAAAACCCCGCCCAGACCTCCCCGCTCGACCTCCTAGAGTGATCCGCACCATTTAAAACATCTCCGAGTTAAAACTTAGCCGTCAGATCACTTCCCGTATTTCCGCTAGGACCTCCCTCCCGCGTTAATCATGGCCGTCAAAGACCACCCAGGCTAGATCTGAGCCGTAGAGCCGTTTTCGATAAAATCGCTAAGTCGCTGGACCTCTTGGATCAATCCTAACCGTAAAAGACCTCCCCAAGTTTAGATCTAACCGTTGGAGCTGTTTCTGAAAAATCCCTAGTCCCCGGACCTCCTCGGTTGCATCTCAACCATTAAGGACCTCCCTAGGGCTAGATCTGGACCCTTAGATCCTTTCCGTACAACCCGTAAGTGCTCACGACCTCCCCTGGTTGGATCTCACCGCCCGTAACGTCCCGGGATCTAATCTGAGCCGCTAGGACCACCCCTGTGCAAAAAGACCTCCACCGAGGTCCTCTTTGCAAAAGACCTCCCCTTGGTCATTTTGCAAAGACCACCCTCGGGGTCCTCTTTGTAAAAATCCGCCCCTGGTCTTTTACAAAGACAACCCCGCTCAGGACCTCTTAGGCTCAATCCTAGCCGTTCACGACCTCCCCGAGTAGATCTTGACCATCCAAGACCTCCTCGGTTAAATCCCAGCCGTCCAGACCTCCCCCACCTCGATCTTGAATGTTGAGGACCTTCCCAGTAGATCCTTAGCCTTCGGACCTCCCCGCTGTTCTGGACCGTTAGATCGTCGTCTAACGGACTAGACCTCCCCGGTGAATTTTAGCCGTAGGACCTCCTCTGGAGATCTAGACCGTTGAAGGCCTCCTCCGGGAGATCTTAGCCGTCCAGACCTCCCTCCGTAGGTTTAGCTTTAGGACCTCCCCTAGTGCTCGGGACCGCCAGATCTTGATCTGACGGTCACGACCTCCGTTAGGCGCGAGGACCTCCTTTGCGTGCGCTGTGCATGCACTGGTCGTGGCCGTTGGATCAAATCTCAACGATCCAGACCTCCCCAGAGCGGGAGGAGGTCTTTTGTGCGCTGTGCTTCGAGGTCTGTGACCGTGCGATGAAGGATCGACGGCCCACGACCTCTCCTTATTCGTTTAGATCAGTTGGACCTCCCGAGAGCTCAAATTTTCTAAGTCTTTTGATGTTCAAATTTCAAAAGTGCATAACTTTGTCATTTTAACTCCTTTTTGAATGATTCCAGTTGCTGCAGCTCTGTTATAGAATGAACTTTACTCTGAGAATGAATTTAGGCACTATTATGCAGCAGAAAATGATATAATCGACATGACCTTGTTTAGTATAAATAGTTATCTAGAAATTCATTGAAAATTTGTAAAATACATAACTTCCTCTCTGTAATTGCAAACTGAGCAAACTCAACTTGATAAAATTTATCTGTAGACAAGCTTTAATATGAACTAGGCCTTGTCCTTATTTATGTTCCAGAAAAGTGATATATACTTGTTTTGTAACTTAGGAAAATCATAACTAATTCGTTATAACTCCAAATGTTATGAACTCAACTTTGCTGTTGTTAGGATAACCATATCTACCTACCATAAAAATTTCAGCTTCCATTCTAGAAATTTTCACCATGAACAGTAACCAAAATTAATTTAATTAGGATTTTTCAGGCTGAGAGAAATTGTTTAGGGCATAACTTTTTCATGCTAAGTCCAATTGTAGTGATTCTTATTTCTAAAATTGTCTAAAATCAACCCCTAGCTGCTGCAGAAATTTCATGGGATTTGGATGTTCTTTGCTGTTGAGTTCCTTTTGGTGTTCTTCGTTCTTATCGGTTTTTATCGCCTTTTCGCGTGAGGTTCCGAAGAATTTGTTCAACCTGAGCACTCCCCTCTGCAGCAAGACCAATCCCAGCAAGGCAAGCAGTTTGATCATGTTAATCCCAATATTTTAAGTATTTATGTTGATTACAAATTCTATGTATGCATTGCTACTTTGTGTTAAACTATTGTCGTTAGTTGACCTAGTAGATGCATTTCCTTAGCAAATGATTATCCTCTACTACCATGAACCTAGGTATTGCTGTGATTTAGAGTTTGTGGATGAGCTCTTGTCACTTAGTAGTTGGCGAATAAATTGCTTAGCCATGCTTAGCTTCCGGTAGAAATGGGCGGTTATCGACTTGTCGATAACCTTGATCGCATAAAACTTATTATGATTTATGATTTCAGCCTTGTTCCATGTCTACTTATGAAAATTAAAACTGAAAACAAAAATGATTTAGACTTGGGCACAATGGTATGATTGGTGTGCTTCTGGGTGTGACTGGAATGATGCTCGGGTCATTAAGGACCGAATTACTTGCGCCACCGTACTGAGCATTTTTGCGTGCTAACCACACTAGAGGGTATGGGACCTCTCTTGACTTAGTACTTTGGAGTGTATTGGCTCTGGGTCGCAGGGAGTCGCAGGAGGGATGGTGTTGGGGGCATTGTAGTGTCCGAAAGGCTTCCCCCGTGATGGCTGGTTGTCTTTCGGCTTGCAATGTAAGCGTATGGGTTTCTATCCATACGAGCGGCTCGTAGTTAATGCACAAGATTGGAAATGTCTCGTAGGACTTAGCCGTGCCGGCATACCTTCGGAAGTGTGCTTTTGGGCTTAAAGGCGGTCTTAAGTGTGGGTACATTGGTACACCCCTGCAGGGTTAAAACTATTCGAATAGCCCCGTCCTAGGTTATGGACACGCTCGGATACGCCCCGTGAGAACTAGACTACAACCTTTTAATTAAAACTTGATGGGTGGTACGAATCGGGGATTCGTGCTATGTTGTGGTGACTATTGGGATAGTCACTTCCAGGTGGTTACTTGTATGTATCTTTATTTCGCTGTTATTTTGACAACAAAACAGATTTGCAAACTTGCTCTTAAATGTATTACATTATTGCAAATAAAGTTGGCATTGTGCAAAGTGAGACATACAACCTCCACCTAAATAAGCTTGCATGTAGTTTATGAATAGGTCTGCTATTCCACACGTCGATCTTATGAGTACCTTTGTGTACTCGGTTATCTTGCTTAAATGTATTTGTTGCAGAGGAAGAAGGTGAGTGGAGGGCCTCACTACGTGAGTTGTCTTTGTGGTAGCCTTAGAGGCGTCTAGCTTGCGGCCCGGTCGGTTGCCTTGTGGGTTGTGTGGCTAACCGGTCGACTTTTGTTCTAGCCATCTTATGGCGCTTTTGCTTCCGCTGTTATTCTTGTTTATTGTTCTATTTGACCGGTCGGCTCTCTTTTGTAATAACTTACTTTATCTATGTCCTTTACTAGACTTGTTAATGTTTGTTGTATGGAAATGATGTGTAATTTTGTGATGATGTGCATGTCTTTGCACTGCAGGAAGCATATGTCCATCGAGGCTTAGAATGTTTAATTAGTAATGCTAGAACCATTTGGAGGTTAAGTGTTACTAGTTAAATATTCCGGGTCCTCACAGTCCGGATTTGCAGATTCGGGTCCCGACAGGGATGGTATTAGAGCCATATCGACTGTAGGACGCAACCATAGTTAGCATGGTCATTTTAGCCAAAAGTTTCAAAATTTATGTTATAAATCAAACCAACCAATTGATGAATAGCTATCCTTCTCTCGTCTTATTCTATTCTCTTCTCATCCTATTCTATTCTCTTCTCATATCATTCTTAGGTTCTTATCTCTTGTCTCCTTTGAAACTCTATTTTCGAATTTAATTTGGCCTTTCTCACCTCAATAATATCTTTTTATTTAAGTCTTCGGTGATCAAAGCGATGGATGGATTGGAAGTCTCAAGATCTGTCGTTTAAGTCTTAGTTGACTAACCCTAAAAGTTAGACTAGTCAGCATCACCTAGATCGTGTGTTTTAGGATTTTCGGTTGCTCGTGTTTATTGTTTCTTTTGTAGCCTTTTCAGCTATGCTCTGCGTTGTTTTCGGTTTCTGGGTAGCCTGCTCCCCTAGATGACTCTACCACTTATCTTTTGCTTATTCCCTCTCATCTTTTAACTGTCAGTTTGTTCTTCAGATGGTTCAGACATGCAACACCGCAAGCCAAGGTGAACCCATGGATCCCAACGCTAGTGCTGATCTCAATGCGCCACCTCCTTTAGCTGCCGTAGCAGACCAAGGCTTGGGACAGTTTATGGCAGCTCAGACGCAGCTGATGAATGCCATGATGCAAAACATGAACCAATGATGAATCAACGAGAATCGACATTCGCCGCTCTAATGACATTGATGAACCGTAACAATCGGGCATTCTTTGTTCCACCACTAGCTTTTCAGCAGTCCAAATTGGCAGAATTCATGAGGACGCGTCCGCCTACTTTCTCCAACTCATCTGAACCTTTGGATGCGGATGACTAGCTACGTTCCATACAGAATAAATTGGCTATTGCTCGATGTGATGATCACGAGAAGGTCTTGTACACCACACACCAGCTCAAAGGTACTACCGTAGAATGGTGGGAGAATTATTGTGTCACCCATGAAAATCATCAAGCTATCAGTTGGGCTGAGTTTTCTGAAGCTTTCCGCCACTCTCACATTCCTGATGGAAAAGTGGAGATGAAGAAGAACGAATTTCGTGAGCTGCAACAAGGGAACTCTTCGGTGAGTGAATACCTCAACAAGTTCACTCAACTCTCCCGTTATGCCCAAGAAGACGTTGCCACAGATGATGCCCGCCAGAAGCGTTTTAAGCGTGGACTCAACCCTAGCTTGAAGGTTCAAGTCGTCGGCAATGATTATTTGTATTTCCAACATTTGGTAGACAAGGCCATGCTTATTGAGGAGTCTCGTCGTGAACTGGAAGAATCTCGCAAGAGGAAGATGATGCAGCACAGTGCCCATCAAAGTCATCAGCAAAGATCTAGGATGAGTGCACAGCCTTCCATCTGTTTCACTCCTCCTGCTGCATTTAGGACTCCTGCACCAGTTCCTCGCCCAGCTGCTCCAGGATTTCGCAACTTCGGCAATAACAACACCAACAACCAGCAGCCAAGAAATATCAATCCCTTTGAGGAATTACTGTTTCAATTGTCGTGATTAGGACATTACGCCAAAGAATCGCATGAAGCAGTTTGTAACATCCCAATTTTCTGAGCTTAAAAATCTTTTGAATAGTTAGTAGGGAAAAAGTCACCATTTGATTTGATTTGAATTTAATTCAAAAGCTTAATATTGGACTTTACAATCAAAAATATTTAATGTGAATAATCCCAACAGGAACAATAGCCAAAACTATTTTATTTGGGTTCTATGTGCTCAGATATACTTTCTAGAATTTTTCTGAGTTCATTTGCTATTTTCTATTGCTTATTTGGATTTCTGGTATTTTATAAAATAGAAAAAACTAATTAAAATCTCAGAAAAGCTCTTGGGCCGAAACCCAGCCCAATCCCTCCTCCTGCACAGCTCTGTTCGGCCCACACCTGCGCGTGCGCGAGCCGCCTCTCACTGACAGGTGGTCCCCACGTGTCAGCCTCCCTTTCTCTTTCTTCGCGTGGGCGCGTTAAGCCTCCGCCGTCCGATTCTCTTTGAACGGTCGGATGGGATGGGCTGTTCGGGCGTCCCGAAGTCATCAACATTTTTTGTCGTTCGATCAAGATTAAATGGTCAGATGTGGCGTGATCGTTCGGCGACCCAAACGGCACATTGGTTGTGAGCCGTTCGATCAGATCTGGACGGCTAACTCCCTTGTTCCGATTGTGCTCGTGCGTGGGCTTTCGCCAACGTGTGGGCCCCACATGTCAGGTCGTCATCTCCGAGTCGGCTTCGTCTCCGCACGAGACCACGCCGTCCGCCATGGATTGGAGGTCGAGCTCCATACGACAACGTTGTTTTTCTATCTAAACCCCTTCTAGAAAACGTGCCAAATCCTATCCCTAACCTCGCCGCACTCGTTTCTGTTAAAATCTTATCCCGAATCGTATCCTATCTCCCAGATTTCCGAAATTTGTTTCGTGTTCTTCACGGACTCGATTTGGGGATTCCTTATCTCGTGCCTCCCCGGCCCTATAAATAGGTCCCCGAGGTTCGCCCTATCCTCCGCAACCCAGAGCCGCCACCCACGTCGCCCCGAGAGCCCTAGCGCCGTCGCAATAGGAGTTTTAGGGTTTCTCGCTGCCTGTGAGGACCCCAGTTTATTTGGCTTGTAATGCTTAACCAACCACCTGGTCCTAGCATCACAATTCAAATAAAGTAAGCCTCGAGACATGCATACTTCCAGAACTGCAGTATGCACACCTCTTCACAAAATTAAGCATCAACTCCATTCTAAACATAGAGTCCAAACAACACATTAATAAACAGATGACAACATAGTAGAATTATTACAACAAAGGCCGACCGGCCAAAATACAACAGGTAGCTAAATAAACAGCGGAAGCAAAAGTGTCATAAGATGGCTATAAACAAAGCCAATCAGTGTGCCTTAGCACACAAGGCAACCGACCGGACCGTCAAGCTAGTCGTCCCAGAACCCGCACATCTCACAGAAGTATGGCCCTTGGGGCTCACCTGCCTCCTCTGCAACAAAAATATTAAGCAAAGCATATGAGTACAAAAATTGTTTTTGTACTCGCAAGACTGACGTGTGAACTAGCAGACCTATGCATAACTACATGCAGGCTTATTTCAGTAGAGGATGTATGGCTCATTTTAGCACAAAGCAATATTTGATTGCAATAATGTAATACAGTTGAAAGCACGTTTGCAATGCATTTTTATTTTTGAACTAACAACAAGTATCCCACAATAATAACAGTAGATAAAAGACAACAACCTGGAAGTGACTAACCCATTAGTCACCACAACAATAGTATGAACACCTGTTCATACCAACCCATCAAATTTTAATTTAAATGTTGTAGTCTAGTTCTTGGGGGGCGTTTCCGAGCGTGTCCATAACCTAGGACGAGGCTATTCGAATAGTCTTAACCCTGTAGGGGTGTACCACTGTACCCACACTTCAGACCGCCTTTAAGCCAAAACACACTTGCGAAGGTATGCTAGCACGGCTAAGTCCTACGAGACGTTTTCCAATATTGTGTATTAACTTCGAGCCACCCGTATGGATAGAAATCCATACGCTGACAAGGTAAAGCCGAAAAGACAACTACCCACTCAGGATAAAGCTTTTCGGACAACTACCATGCTCCCAACACCATCCCTCCTGCGACCTCCTGCGACCCGGAGTCAATACACACTAAAGTACTAAGTCAAGAGAGGTCACATATACTCTAGTGTGGTTAGCACGCAAAATGCTCAGAACGGTGGCGCAAGTAACTCGGTCCTTAATCGACTTGGGCACCTTTCCAGTCACACCCAAAAGCACACCAATCTTACCATTGTGCCCAAGTCTAAATCATTTTGTTGCATTTTTAGTTTTCACACGTAACTTAGCAAAAATGCTGAATCATAAAGTTTTTATAATTTTTGTATGATCAAGGTTACCGACTAAAGTCGATAACCACCCAGTTCTACCGATAGCTAAGCATGTCTAAGTGAAAATGACCCGGATCTACTAAGTGACAAGAGATCATCCAGCGATCTCCAATCACAGCAAATAACCTAGGCTCAGATAGTAGAGGATTATCATTTGTCTATAGATTATGCAACTAAAAGGCTCACTACCCATATTTTAACAACAAAATAGCAATGCGTACATATGAGTTGCAAATAAAATATTAGTTTGAACATAAAGGAATTAACATGATCAAACTGCTTGCCTGGTTGTTGCTGCTCAATATGTTGCTGAGGCTCACTCTCGATAATACTAGAATCGTCGCAATCTATCGATTAAGCAAAACGAGCAAATAAGAACAAATAACACCGACAATAATCAAACTTCAAATTAATCTAAAGAGCACAAATTTCACACAGCAGCTAAAACATGATTTTACAAAATTTTAGAAACAGAAAACAATATTTTTGGAGTTATAGAGAATTTTCTAGGAATTTTCTAAGCAAAAAAATGCATAAAAACATCATTTAATTATTTATCAAAATTTTATGAATAGAGACATATCTAAAACCTATACTGATAAATAGTACACTAAAAATAAAAATTTACAAAATTGGTTTCACTTGATTTGGATAAGAAATGAATTAGTTACGAATTTTCTAAGTTTAAAAGGATTAACAGTGTAAAAGAAAATCAATTCGGAAATTCTAAAAGTATTGAAAACTTTTCCTCGGCACCCAACCAACCCACGGTCATCGAGGGTGGGACCGAGCACGCACGACTGTGTCAGCCCCGGCCAGCCGTCGAAGGTGACGATTTAACGCGGATTTGGAGAATACGCCTTCCCATTTACCGAGCGTACTGAACCTAATCAATAACGGGAAAAATACGCTTGCTAACAACAGAAACGTATTCCACTAATTTACGCAACACCTAAACCGCCCGAGAGGACCCACATGTCATGGACTCAGAGGGTTAAAACGACCGGAATTAAATTTCTAAACGCGCTTAAGATAAGGGGGCCCACAAGTCAGTGATACAGAATAAAAGATGATTAGCACTAATGAGGAGAGTTAGACCTTAACGCTGCCGGCGGCTCGACGGAGTTCCCGCGCGCGGCTGCGACGGCGAGGTGGAGGATCCGAGGCGAGTGGTTCCTCGACTCGCGAGTGGCTCCCAGTTCACCAAAGACTCGCGAAACTGATGACGGCGACACGGGACCTCGAGGATGCCGGCGGTGAGCTGGCGGCGAACGGAGGCGGAGAAGAAGACACGTTCTGCGGAGAAGATGCTACGGGCTTCGAGAAGACCCCGGAAGGTGCGCCTCGGGATCGCCTCGGCTCCAGGAGCAATAAGCACAAGATAACGCCGATGAAGAAGGTCCGAGGTGGCCGGAATTGTCACGGCGGCGGAACACCGAGCTTGGAGAAGAAATGGCGCACGCCCTCAACGATGCACAAAAGGCGAAACGAACCCACCGTTAGACTCGGTGGAGAAATGCGATCACGAGGACCAAACGCCGAGGCTAAAGACTCACCGGATCGTCCAAACGACTTCGGGCCGGGTCGCCGGAGGCGAGACGATGAAGTTGCCCAGCGATCCATCGGATACCGAGATCCGGTGGGCAAAATGGAGGCGGCGATGAACAAGGAAGTCGGAGGTGGGGTTGCGGAAGCACGAGCGCCGTGAGGTGGTGGCGCCGCCTCACCTTCTTCTCCTACGAAGCTAAGAAATGGGCGCAGAAGGCACGAGAATGGTGCGAGGAGGAATGGATGATCCTAGGAGGTAGATGGACTCGGCGATCCTCTAGAGGCGAACACGCGCCCCGGAGTGGCGCGACGAGCAGTGCGTGGCACGCATGCGCGAGCGCCGCCGAGCCCGTGAGGCGCGTGAGTCGGCGAGGAAGAACCTGACATGAGGGACCCACACGTCAGCGACGGTGGTGAAGCGGCGCGAGTCGGGGTCTGGTGCAGTTCAACTAACTGGTTTGACTCGATCGGAAAGATGCCGACCGTTTGACCTAGAATGGTCGGTCGAGATCCACTGGTGCAATAGGACGGTCCGATTGTTCGGGCGCACGTGGGCCACACGATGTGCATCGGACGGTTGATGACGATCGGGCTCGGGCGGTGCAGTTAGGCGGTGTGGCTAAACCGAGCGACGCGGTCGGACTCGAGCTCGAGTTGGGTTCGAGCCCGACAAACAGTGATTCCAGATTTGATTTTCAAAAGGCTGAGAGGGTTTGGGGAATTTTTAGAGGTAGCTCCACAGCTCCAAAAATTCCGAAATTTTTATGGTAACTCCTATGGACAGAGAACAACCTTGTATAATTTTTCCAGAAGCTTTTATGCGCTCAAATGCTCCCAAGAAAATTCACAAGCTGCTGCCCTAAGGTGTTGACCAGATTTCAAACTGGTTTGACTAGGCCTTTTGAAAATGCAAACAAAATCTACAAATTGTGAGATTTTGCAGAGAGGTAACTAGGATGGTTAGGAAGACAGGAAAAATACTTCCAGAGGATGATCAAGAGTTTTTGGGTTTTTTTCTCTTGTTTTGATAATTTGGGTTGTATGTTTCACTGGTTTTCCAAAAATTCAAAGACAACTTTTCAAACAAAAATTCCAGGAAATTAATACATGCTCAAAAGTTTTAAATTATACTCATTTTCACACATTTGAAGTACAGGTTACATTACAGATGTTACAAATCTCCCCCCTTACAGGAATCTCGCCCCGAGATTCGGATCACTGAGAAAAGAAGGATGGGTAGTCTGCACGGAGGCGATCTTCCCGCTCCCAAGTGGCCTCATCCTCGGAGTGATTCGACCACTGGACTTTAAGGAACTTGATTGCGCGGTTTCTTGTCCTTCGTTCAGATTCATCAAGAATACGAACAGGACGCTCGCGGTACGAGAAATCTTCTTGCACATCAAGATTTTCCAATGGAGTTTCTTCGGTCGGAACACGAAGACACTTCTTCAGCTGGGACACATGGAACACATCATGCACCCCTTCAAGTGTAGCTGGCAACTCCAACTGGTACGCAACAGCTCCCACTCTCTTGATGATGCGATACGACCCAACATATCGAGGAGCCAACTTGCCCTTGATGCCAAAACGTCGATGCCCTTTTAGAGGCGAGACTTTGAGATAAACAAAGTCATTGGGCTGGAAACTCAACTCACGGCGACGACGATCTGCATAACTCTTCTGCCTGGACTGGGCCACACGCAGATGCTCGCGAATCAATCGACTCGACTTTCACTTCATTGATGGAGTTCGCCAAAATGTCTCTCTCATTCGACCGGTTCAATGGTGTTCTGCACCTCCTCCCATACAAGGCTTCAAATGGTGCCATGCCAAGACTAGCCTGAAAGTTGTTATTATAGGAGAATTCCGCAAGTGGCAGATACTTTTCCCAATTCTTTCCATAGGAAAGAACACAAGCACGGAGCATGTCTTCTAAGACTTGGTTAACTCGCTCCGTCTGACCATCGGTTTGAGGATGATAGGCTGAGCTGAAAGAAAGGCGGGTTCCCATGGCCTCTTGCAACTTGTGCCAAAACCGAGAGGTGAATATAGAGCCACGGTCTGACACAATTGTTCGTGGCACACCATGCAAGCTCACGATGCGGGATATGTAAAGATCTGCCAATTGGTTCGCATCAATCTTAGCTCGCACTGGAAGAAAGTGGGCTACCTTCGTCAACCGATCAATGATGACCCATAAAGCATCTTTCCCAGAGGAAGTACGGGCCAGACCGGTGATGAAATCCATGCCTACAGAATCCCACTTCCATTCAGGCACTGGCAAAGGCTGAAGAAGACCAGCTGGACACTGATGCTCGGCCTTAACCCGACAACACACATCACACTCAGCAACGAACTTGGCAATCTCGCGCTTCATTCGGGTCCACCAAAATCTCTGACGAAGATCCTGGTACATCTTGGTGGCCCCGGGATGGATGGACAAGGGGGAATCATGGGCTTCGCGGAGAATCAAATCTCACAATTCCATGACTTTTGGAACCACAAGCCGCTACCCAAACCACACAACACCATGCTCATCTTCTGAGAAACATCTGGCTGTCCCATTCCTGATGTTCTCCTTGATGTGACTTACACCATCATCTGATTGCTGGGCTGCCTTAATTTGGTCTACCAGGGTTGGTTGCACAACCAAAGCAGCAAGGGAACCGTGCTCAACCAAACCCAAGTTGAGACGCTGAAACTCTTCAAGAAGGGCAGGTTGCTGCTCTTGGATCATCAAAGTATTGCAATACACCTTTCGACTTAGTGCGTCAGCAACAACATTGGCCTTGCCCGGATGATACTGAATGCCCATGTCATAATCTTTGATCAACTCCAACCATCTTCTTTGCCTGAGGTTCAGATTTGGCTGGGTGAACAAATACTTCAAGCTCTTGTGATCAGAATACACCTCACAATGATTCTGATCAGATAATGCCGCCAAATCTTAAGTGCATGAACCACAGCAGCTAACTCCAAATCATGGGTAGGATAGTTGAGTTCATGAGGCCTCAACTGCCTTGATGCATAGGCCACTGCTCTGCATTCTTGCATAAGAACACAACCGAGTCCCTGACGAGAGGCATCGCAAAAGATATCGAAGCTCTTGTGGACATCGGGAAGAGTAAGAACTGGGGCTGATGTTAACCGCTTCTTGAGTTCCTGAAAACTCCTATCAAAAGCAGAGGACCATACAAACTTCTTGTCCTTTTTGAGCAATTCAGTCATCGGCTTTGCGATCTTGGAGAAGTTCTCGATAAAGCGGCGGTAGTAGCCTGCTAAACCAAGAAAACTCCGCACATCGGTGACTGACTTGGGCTGACCCCAAGATAGCACATTATTGACCTTGCTAGGATCCACAGCTACACCTCCGGCCGAAAGGACATGGCCCAAGAATGCCACTTCCTTCAACCAGAACTCGCACTTGCTGAATTTTGCATATAGCTGATGCTCACGCAGCTTTCCCAACACTAGCTTCAAATGCTCAGCATGCTCTTCTTCATTCTTAGAGTAGATAAGAATGTCATCAATAAATACCACCACAAACTTATCCAAGTATTCCATGAATACCGAGTTCATAAGATTCATGAACAAGGCGGGAGCATTGGTCAGGCCGAAAGACATGACGGTGTACTCGTAAAGACCATAACGAGTAGTGAAAGCCGTCTTCGGAATATCCTCAGCCCTGATTCTGACTTGATGATATCCCAATCTCAAGTCAATCTTGGAGAAGACCTGGGCTCCAGACAACTGGTCAAACAGATCATCAATGCGGGGCAATGGATACTTGTTCTTCACCGTCACCTCATTGAGCGGACGGTAATCAACACACATGCGCAAAGTCTTGTCCTTCTTCTTCACAAAGATTACTGGACAACCCCAAGGAGATGAGCTAGGACGGATAAAACCCTTTGCTTGAAGTTCACCTAGTTGCTTCTTCAACTCCACCAACTCATTGGGAGGCATCCGATACGGCGCCTTCGAAATCGGGGCGGTACCGGGCAGCAACTCAATGACAAACTCAAGGTCTCGAACTGGAGGCATTCCAGGCAAATCTTCGGGAAAGACATCCACAAAGTCAGATACTATGGGGACATCTCGAACCGCAAGACGGGCGCTTCCAATGCACACATATGCGGTCCCTGCGATGTGCGCGAAAATCCAACCCGCCGCTGAAGGGCTGGTGAGATAGACAATCTTCCTGGCACAATCGATTTGCCCCAGATGTTGGGACAACCAATCCATGCCAAGAATCACATCTAGACTTGCTGAATTGAGTAGGATAAGATTTGCCAAAAACTCTGCACCCTCAACAACAATAGGAACATCCCGGCATTCTAATTCAACCCTCATTTCCGCACCCGGAGAACGAATAAGCATAGGAACCCTCATAGGAACACAGTGAAGACCACTAGCAGCAGCAAATGATCTTGAAACAAAAGAATGCGATGCTCCTGAATCAAATAAAACTGCAGCAGGACGAGTGTTAACAAGAAGTGTACCCAGCACAACGTCGGGCGCCTCCTGAGCCTCCTCAGCCGAGATATGGTTGACTCGGCCACTGCCCACACCCTGGGTCTTCTGGATGATCTTCTTGTCAGGTGGGTGACCACTCCCGCCGCGTCCTCCATTAGGGCGAGGCCGCCTCGGCACTCGAGGGCAAGCGTTGGCGTAGTGGCCCTTGTTGTGGCAGCGGAAACAAGTAACCTCGGCAGCCGGGTTACGGATGCCACCTTGCTGCTGGGCCGCAGGTGCGCGTGACTGAATCACGGCCTGTGGGGGACGGTGAACTGGCGCCGACGGCCTCGGCGGTGGGGAAGCCAAAGAACGAGCTCCTGGTGTAGGCCCAACACGGGGATGGGAGAGGCTGGCCTGCGCAGATCGCTGGGCCTCCCACTTGCGCTTGCGGGACTCACCCAGCGCCTTCACCTTGTGCTCGGCGACGATAGCCTTGTCCACCAAGGTCTGAAAATCAGCAAAGTCCACCACAGAGAGCTTGTCCTGCAGCTCCTTAGACAGACCCTCCATAAACTTCTCCTGCTTGGCCTCATCAGTGGCCACCTCAGCAGGAGCTTACCTCGCCAAATGATTGAACTCATGGACGTACTCAGTCACAGATTTACGCCCCTGTTTGAGCGCAAGGAATTCTTTCTTCTTCAGCTTCACAAGACCGGCGGGGACATGAGCCCGACGGAAAGCAGTGCGAAACTCCTCCCATGTGACCACATGGCCAGTGGGCTGCATGGCGAGGAAGTTCTCCCACCATGAGAGTGCTGAAACCTCAAGCTGGTGGGATGCAAACAGCGCCTTCTCACGCTCCTGGCACTGAGCGATGTTGAGCTTCCGCTCAACCAGACGCAGCCAATCATCTGCGTCAAGTGGGTCCTCAGACCGGGAGAAAGTCGGCGGCTGCGTACGGAGGAACTCTGCAAGTCCCCCACGAGTCTGGTGCCCGCCACCTCCTGGTCCCGAGGCACCCGTGGGAATGGAGGTATTCCTCGCGATGACCTCCAGAATCCGTGTCTGGTCCATCCGATTCCGCTCGATCTGAGCGAGAACCTCAGCCATAGTCGGAACAGGGGGAAGCTCCTCATCAGAACCAACTGGCTGATTACGGCCACTACGGGTTTCGCCAGCCATCCTGTTTCACCAAGAAAGTTAATAATAATTTTATTACTGAAAACATAGAAAGCAAGCATCCATTCTACAAAATAAACTCTAACAGTTCATAACAACTAGGCAAGGTTGCAATTCATAAAATCACTCCCTAATATGACCAACTCGTATGGAAGAACGAGCAATCATTTTTAGGAAGACAATTTCGAAATACAGCTGGTAAGCAAAGTAAAATCTTCTAAGAAAAAGTTGGACATTTGACTAACTCATATTTCATCTTCCCTTTTATTCCCCACAAATTTGGTTATCCTCTCATTTCTAATCCTACACGCTAACCACTAGCTGGCTGTTCAGACTTTCTTCCTTAAGTCTCTGGCCGAAGTCTTCAGCTCCAGAAGTCTCAATTTTCCATCGACGGACAGTCAACACTAATGGTTACAACTCTCAGGGTTTTCCCAAACCAATTTAACTGATAATTAACTATCTTTTGAAAGGAAAGAGGGGAAACAACTTTTCAAATTCAAATTAGAGCAAGATGAGAGTAGAAAGCTAAGATAGATAAGAAGCAAATTCTGAGAATCTACTTAAGCTTTCATAAACTATTTGTTACTTTGAAAATAAGCTTTTGCTAAATATCCTAATGACGACCATGCTTGGGGTACTACGGTCAGGATGGCTCTGATACCAACTTTGTGAGGACCCCAGTTTATTTGGCTTGTAATGCTTAACCAACCACCTGGTCCTAGCATCACAATTCAAATAAACTAAGCCTCGAGACATGCATACTTCCCAGAACTGCAGTATGCACACCTCTTCACAAAATTAAGCATCAACTTCATTCTAAACATAGAGTCCAAACATCACATTAATAAACAGATGACAACATAGTAGAATTATTACAACAAAGGCCGACCGGCCAAAATATAACAGGTAGCTAAATAAACAGAGGAAGCAAAAGTGCCATAACATGGCTATAAACAAAGCCAATCAGTGTGCCTTAGCCCACAAGGCAACCGACCGGACCGTCAAGCTAGTCGTCCCAGAACCCGCACATCTCACAGAAGTATGGCCCTTGGGGCTCACCTGCCTCCTTTGCAACAAAAATATTAAGCAAAGCATATGAGTACAAAAATTGTTTTTGTACTGCAAAGTCGACGTGTGAACTAGCGCACCTATGCATAACTACAGTGAGCTTATTTCAAATGGAGGTCAGATGGCTCATTTTAGCACAAAGCAATATTTGTTTGCAATAATGTAATCTGATTGAAAGCACGTTTGCAATTCATATTTATTTTTGAACTAACAACAAGTATCCCACAATAATAATACGGTAGATAAAAGACAACAACACGAAGTGACTAACCCATTAGTCACCACAACAATACTATGAACACTGCTCATACCAACCCATCAAATTTTAATTTAAATGTTGTAGTCTAGTTCTTGGGGTGTTTCGAGCGTGTCCATAACCTATGACGAGGTTATTCGAATAGTTTTAAACCTGCGGGGTGTACCATCTGTACCACACTTGATCGCCTTTAAGCCAAAACACACTTCAAGGTATCTTTGCACGGCTAAGTCCTACGAGACGTTTTCCAATATTGTGTATTAACTGAGCGCCGTATGGATAGAAATCCATACACTGACATGGTAAAGCCGAAAAGACAACTACCCACTCAGGATAAAGCTTTTCGGACAACTACCATGCTCCCAACACCATCCCTCCTGCGACCTCCTGCGACCCGGAGTCAATACACGCTAAAGTACTAAGTCAAGAGAGGTCCCATATACTCTAGTTTGGTTAGCACGCAAAATGCTCAGAACGGTGGCGCAAGTAACTCGGTCCTTAATCGACTTGGGCACCTTTCCAGTCACACCCAAAAGCACACCAATCTTACCATTGTGCCCAAGTCCAAATTATTTTGTTAGCATTTTTAGTTTTCACACGTAACTTAGCAAAAATGCTGAATCATAAAGTTTTAATAATTTTTGTATGATCAAGGTTACCGACTAAAGTCGATAACCGCCCAGTTCAACCGATAGCTAAGCATGTCTAAGCGAAAATGACCCGGATCTACTAAGTGACAAGAGATCATCCAGCAATCTCCAATCACAGCAAATAACCTAGGCTCAGGTAGTAGAGGATTATCATTTGTCTACACATTATGCAACTAGAAGGCTCACTACCCATATTTTAACAACAAAATAGCAATGCGTACATATGAGTTGCAAACAAAATATTAGTTTGAACATAAAGGAATTAACATGATCAAACCGCTTGCACGGTTGTTCTTTGCTCAATATGTTTTTGAGGCTCACTCGATAATACGAATCTTCGCAATCTATCGATTAACAAAAGCGAGCAAATAAGAACAAATAACACCGACAATAACCAAACTTTAAATTAATCTAAAGAGCACAAATTTCACACAGCAGCTAAAACATGATTTTACAAAATTTTAGAAACAGAAAACAATATTTTTGGAGTTATAGAGAATTTTCTAGGAATTTTCTAAGCAAAAAAATGCATAAAAACATCATTTAATTATTTATCAAAATTTTATGAACAGAGACATATCTAAAACCTATACTGATAAATAGTACACTAAAAATGAAAATTTACAAAATTAGTTTCACTTGATTTGGATAAGAAATGAATTAGTTATGAATTTTCTAAGTTTAAAAGGATTAACAGTGTAAAGAAAATCAATTCGGAAATTCTAAAAGTATTGAAAACTTTTCCATCGGCACCCAACCAACCCACGGTCAGCGACCGGTGGGATCGAACACTGTGTGACTGGTCAGCCCGACCCACCGTCAAAGGTGACAACGAACGCGGATTTGGAGAATACGCCTTCCCATTTACCAAGCGTACTGAACCTAATCAATAACGGGAAAAATACGCCTGCTAACAACAGAAACGTATTCCACTAATTTACGCAACACCTAAACCGGCCGAGAGGACCCACATGTCATGGACTCAGAGGGTTAAAATGACCGGAATTAAAATTTCTAAACGCGCTTAAGATAAGGGGGCCCACAAGTCAGTGATACAGACTAAAAGATGATTAGCACTAATGAAGAGAGTTAGACCTTAACACTGCCGGCGGCTCGAACGGAGTTCCCGCGTGCGGCTGCGACGGCGAGGTGGAGGATCTGGAGTAGGAGTGGTTCCCTGGACTCGCGAGTGGCTCCCCCAGGTTCACCAGTACCTCGCGAAACTGATGACGGCGACACGGGACCTCGAGGATGCCGGCGGTGAGTTGGCGGCGAACGGAGGCGGAGAAGAAGACACGGTCTCGCGGAGAAGATGCTACGGCCGAGAATACCGGAAGGTGCGCCTCGGGATCGCCTGGCTGGAGCAATAAGCACAAGATAACGCGATGAAGAAGGTCCGAGGTGGCGGAATTGTCACGCGCGAACACCGAGCTTGGAGAAGAAATGGCCGCACGCCTCAACGATGCACAAAAGGCGAAACGAACCCACCGTTAGACTCGGTGGAGAAATGCGATCACGAGGACCAAACGCCGAGGCTAAAGACTCACCAGATCGCCCAAACGACTTCGGGGCCGAAGTCGCCGAGGCGAGACGATGAAGTTGCCCCAGGCGATCCACTGGATACCAAAGATCCGGGCTGGGCAAAATGGAGGCGGCGATGAACAAGGAAGTCGGAGGTGGGGTTGCGGAAGCACGAGCGGCAGTGAGTTGGTGGCGCTGCCCTCACCTTCTTCTCCGGCCGAAGCTAAGAAATGGGCGGAGAAGGCACGAGAATGGCTGCGAGGAGGAATGGATTATCCTAGGAGGTAGATGGATTCCAGGCGATCCTCTGGAGGCAGACACGCGTCCCCGGAGTGGCAGCGACGAGCTGCGTGGCACGCATGCTTGTGGCGCCAATGAGCTCCGAGTAGGCGCTGAGTCGGCGAGGAAGAACCTGACATGAGGGACCCACACGTCAGCGACGGTGGTGAAGTGGCGCGAGTCGGGGTCTGGTGAGGTTCAACTAACTGGTTTGACTCGATCAGAAAGATGCCGACCGTTTGATCTAGAATGGTCGGTCGAGATCCACTAGTGCAATAGGACGGTCCGATTGTTCAAGACGTGGGCCACGATATGCATCGGACGGTGATGACGATCGGGCTCGGGCGGTGCAGTTAGGCGGTGTGGCTAAACCGAGCGACGCGGTCGGACTCGAGCTCGAGTTGGGTTCGAGCCCGACAAACAGTGATTCCAGATTTGATTTTCAAAAGGCTGAGAGGGTTTGGGGAATTTTTAGAGGTAGCTCCACAGCTCCAAAAATTCCCAAATTTTTATGGTAACTCCTATGGACAGAGAACAACCTTGCATAATTTTTCCAGAAGCTTTTATGCCCTGAAATGCTCCCAAGAAAATTCACAAGCTGCTGCCCTAAGGAGTTGACCAGATTTCAAACTGGTTTGACTAGGCCTTTTGAAAATGCAAACAAAATCTAAAAATTGTGATATTTTGCAGAGAGGTAACTAGGATGGTTAGGAAGACAGGAAAAATACTTCCAGAGGATGATCAAGAGTTTTTGGGTTCTTTTTCTCTTGTTTTGATAATTTGGGTTGTATGTTTCAATGGTTTTCCAAAAATTCAAAGACAACTTTTCAAACAAAAATTCCAGGAAATTAATACATGCTCAAAAGTTTTAAATTATACTCATTTTCACACATTTGAAGTACATGTTACGTTACATATGTTACACTGCCGGTCCTTTTTCTCTGTTTTGCGCCATCGTCGATGCCGCCCTGCCCTCGTGGTCTGCACCGCCGGGTTCGCCGTCGTCCAGGCTACCTCCAGAGACCACCCACGCCGCCGGAACTACACCGGAGGTCTTGACCGACAAAAAGCCGAGAAGCTTCGCCGCTTAAGCCTCGCCGCCGGTCACCTCCGCCGTCCACGACACTCCGCGAGTACACCTCTAGGTTCGCAATAGTGCCAACTACCCAGTGGTACCACTCACCGCCGGCGAATCGCCGCCGTTCGCCGTTGCCATTGGTTCCCGAACCTCCGTCGTCGTTTAACCGCCGCGTCAGCGCCACCTTGGCGCCATGTCAGCGCCCTCGCCGACGTGTCGCGTGTGTGGCATCCAGTCAGCGTCCACGTGCACGCGTGCGTAGGCAGTCCACCGATCTCCAGATCCCGAGGCTCGATAGACTTGGTCTACCGTGAGCCGTGTCTCTGACATGTGGGTCCCACATGTTAGTGTTTTCTTTTTATTTATCTCGTTTCCAAAATCCTGAGGGCTGACGTCAGCATTGCGCAATAATCTGATTTTTCTTTTAAGAAATAATTCGAAAATTCTGGAAAATCCAATATAGGGTTTCTTTAGATTTTCAATCTTCTAGAGGCCATAACTTTTGCATGCGAACTCCGATTGAGCCCATTAAAATTCCTAAATTCATCTAAATTCGAGATCTATTTATCTGAGATTTTTATTTAATTTTGTTTTGAGTTTGTTTTGCTTATGTTATTTATTTATTTTGTTTATTTGTCTCGTTTGCGAGTAGACGTTGATTCGTCGGGAAATTTTGGAGAAGAAGGAGCACCTCAAGATCAAGATCAGTACTTAGACCTTTTCCAAGGCAAGTCATACCTTTGATCATCTTGAACCCAGTTTTCAAATTACTTTGTTTCAAAGTATTGCATTCTATTTTAATTAGTTATTTAAATGCTTTTGGGCATAGTTATCATCCAATTTGTTAATACACCTTGGCCTTGTATGTCATAATTCCTTGTCACCCTAGATTGGTTATTAGTTGGTAATATTGTAGCACCAACATGAGTTGGTTAGATGCGAGTACAATTGCTTAGCCATGCTACGAGTCTCACATCTCATGTAAGTTGCAAATGTTAAATTTGACTAAGTAACAATGGAACTTTGTGTAAAACTGTGTGCTATGTGTTATTACTTTGTGATAGCATGGGTTGCACCAAAACCAACTGGGTGGGAAAGGATTTAGACTGAGGCAAGTGGTGGATACTTTGTGATATGGTGGACTTTGTGAATGGGAATGATAATCTTTGTGGCATAGTTAGAGAATGGAAGTCTTTGCCTTGGTCAATTAAGGACTTAACTTTGTGCACCATTGAACTAAGCCTTACTGTACGACCACATGCTTGGTATGGGATGGGCCTAACTTAGTAGGTTATGGATTCTTGGCATTGATTACTCAGGTGGTAGGTTAGGCTATGGGTCGAGGTGTGTACTACAAGGTAGTCGCATCACGGGGCGGTTCGCCGTGTCCCTGTCCAGCGGTGTGTGTTATGCCAAAGCGCTCCGTTTGGGTTGGCATAGCGGTTTGTAAGCACATCGGGAGTGTCAATGTTGAGATGAAGTTTTTGAACCGTTTTGTTATGATTAGTGCTTGCAACACTAGTTGTATCGTGTGGGTAAAGTGTACAACCTCTGCAGAGTGTTAAAACAATCTATTCGAATAGCCGTGTCCGCGGTCATGGACATGCTCAGGGATTTCACACGAGGGGTAGTTTTCATAAAATTTTGGGATGGGAGCTATGTGATCTAAGTCATGTGGCTATGTGAAATAATCTGTTTAGCTTTGTGTCTTTGTGGAAAATAACTGTTACATTAATATTGTCTATTTGTTTTGAACTGCATTTCAATCTATTATTGTATTCAATTGCAAATATTGCTTTTATGCAAAAGAACCACAGAAGCCTTTTTCTTTGGAATAAGCCTGCATCTATAAATTGCATTCTATGGTATGATTTGCGAGTACGGTTGTGTACTCACGCTTGTTGTAAAACTTGCGCCCAAACCTACAGAAAAGGAGGAGTCTACGCCTGCTTTCGAGGAGGAGTTCGCCGAAGGTTGCTGATCGTTAAGGTCTGGATCCCAGTCGGTTGCCTATGGTGAATTGATGGGATCTACGCTGAAGTTATTTCTGTTCCGTTGCTATTTTATTCTCTATTAGCCCTGCGTGGTGTAATAAGTGTAAACTCGACCATAAGGTCAAAACCCTTATTTGTTACTCAAACTAATCGTTTACTTTATTTATCGTTGTGTGGACTGGTATTCACCTATGTTGACACTGTGTGCACTAGCGTGATCCTAGACTAGTGCATTATACACATAGGGTTTCAGAATCATAATTATGGGTCCCGACACAAGCTCCAACGCCTATCAGATTCAATTTGGAAGATACTCCAACCAGAACCCCCATGCCAGGAGCAGGATGTGGAGCACCTCAGACTCCAAATGCAGCTGCCAGGACTCCACAACCTTTAGGGAGAGGCCGTGTGAACCATGTCACAGTGGAGGAAGCCCAGACAACCCCGGATATCGTGCTGGGTAAGTTCCTAGTTAATTCAGCACCTGCTACTGTTTTGTTTGATTCTGGAGCTTCGCATTCATTTGTTTCTCAGAGTTTTGCTGCAAAGCATCAGTTCAAGGCTTTAACTCTTAACACTGCTTTGATGGTTCAATCACCTGGTTCGGAGTTGAGTACAAACCAAGGTTGCCCAAAAGTTAAAGTGGTCATAGAAGGGGTAGAATTTCTAGCCAACCTCATAATCATAGATACCAAGTCCTTAGATGTGATTTTGGAAATGGATTGACTTGCTAATCACCAAGCAATTTTGGATTATGGTGGTAGAAGCATCACTTTGGTCAGTTTGGGTGGAACCAATGTAAAATTTGAAGCCTCCACGGAAAAACATGATGGAGCACTAGTTTGTAGTGTCAAGGCTATAGCTTTGGAAGATGTGCCGGTGGTTAGAGATTTTCCGGATGTCTTTCCTAAAGATTTACCTGGAATACCACCAGATAGGGACATAGAGTTCGTCATCAATCTAGTTCCTAGAACTGCACCTATCTCTAAGAGACCTTATCGTTTACCTGTTGATGAGTTAGTTGAGATGAAGAAGCAAATTAAGGAGTTGCAAGATAAAGGTTTTGTCAGACCAAGTTCTTCCCCGTGGGGTGCCCAGTGATCTTTGTGGAAAAGAAGGATGGTACTCAGTGAATGTGCGTGGATTATCGCTCACTCAATGAAATCACCATCAAGAACAAGTACCCTCTGCCCAGGATTGATGATCTGTTCGATTAATTGAAAGGAGCCAGAGTGTTCTCAAAAATAGATTTGAGGTCAGGATATCACCAGCTGAAGATTCGTTAGGAGGATATTCCCAAGACAGCTTTCTCAACCCGGTATGGATTGTATGAATACACGGTCATGTCTTTTGGATTGACCAACGCTCCTACTTACTTTATGAACTTGATGAATAAAGTATTCATGGATTACTTGGATAAGTTTGTCATTGTCTTCATTGACGATATCCTAGTATATTCCAAGAGTGAGGAAGAACATAAGGAGCATCTTCGTTTGGTTCTTGAGAAGCTTAGAGATAATTAACGCTATGCCAAATTCAGTAAGTGTGAGTTTTGGATGAAAGAAGTTACCTTTTTGGGTCATGTCATGTTTGCAGAAGGAGTTGCCGTCAACCCTAGTAAAGTCAAGGATGTGCTCAATTGGGAGTCACCCAAGACATTGTCTCAAATCAGAAGTTTTCTTGGTATGGCGGGATATTATCGTCGGTTCATAGAAGGATTCTCCAGGATAGCAAGACCTCTCACTCAGTTGCTGAAAAAAGAGAAGAAATTTGCATGGACGCCAGAATGTGAGCAGAGTTTTCAAGAATTGAAGAAGCGTTTGACCACCGCTCTAGTGCTGATTTTGCCTGATGTTCGGAAGGATTTTGAGATTTTCTGTGATGCATCACGTCAAGGACTCGGATGTGTTATGATGCAAGAAAGGAAGGTTGTAGCCTATGCTTCGCAACAATTGAGGCCTCATGAAGTGAATTACCCCACTCACGACTTAGAACTGGCTACCGTAGTGCATGCTCTAAAGATATGGCGTCATTACCTCATTGGTAATCGTTGTGAAGTTTATACTGACCATAAGAGCCTGAAGTATATTTTTACTCAAGCCGATCTTAATATGAGACAAAGAAGATGGTTGGAATTGATAAAAGATTACGATATTGGAATTCACTATCATCCGGGCAAAGCTAATGTAGTAGTTGACGCTTTGAGTAGAAAGGTCTACTACAATACTCTGATGATCAAGGAGAGTCAGCCAGCATTACATGAAGAGTTTCAGAAGCTCAAGCTTGAATTGGTCGAAGAAGGTTTCTTAGCTACTTTGGAAGTGCAACCCACACTACAAAATCAGATCAGGAAAGCTCGGGTTGAAGATGCAGATATCAAGGAGATTAAGAACAGCATGAAGAAGGGAAAATCTTTAAAATTTTCAGAAAATGAGCAAGGAACTATTTGGTTCGAGAAGCGTATTTGCGTACCAGACCAGAAAGAGCTTAAGCAATTGATACTCAAAGAAGCTCATGAAACCCTTTATTCCATTCACCCTGGAAGCACGAAGATGTATCAAGATCTCAAGGATGTATATTGGTGGCCTAGTATGAAGCGCGAAATTGCTGAATTCATAGCTCATTGTGATGTCTGCCAGCGAGTTAAAGCTGAACATCAAAGCCCTGCTTGATTGCTTCAACCTTTAGAGGTACCTTAGTTGAAATGGGAAGAAATTGTAATGGACTTTATCACTGGTTTTCCAAGAACAAGAGTTGGATATGATTCTATCTGGGTTGTTGTAGATCGTCTAACAAAAGTTGCACACTTCATCCCAGTCAAGACAACTTAGTTAGGAGACAGACTTATAGAATTGTATATGGCAAAGATAGTATGTATGTATGGTGTACCAAAAAAAATAGTGTCAGGTCAAGGATCCCAGTTCACCTCAAGATTCTGGCAGAAATTGCATAGTATTTTGGGAACCAATCTAAATTTTAGCACAACGTATCATCCACAGACGGATGGACAAACAAAAAGAGTAAATCAAATCCTAGAAGATATGTTGAGAACTTGTGCCCTAGCAAACAAAAACAGTTGGGATCAAAGTTTACCCTATGCAGAGTTTTCGTATAACAACAGTTATCAATCAAGTCTGCAGATGTCCCCGTTTGAAGCTCTTTATGGAAGAAAATGCAGAACACCCTTGTATTGGACTGAAACAAGAGAAGGTCAAGTGTTTGGGCCAGATGTTTTGAACGAAGCTGAAGATCAGGTTCGATCAATTCGGGAAAAGCTGAGAACAGCACAAACTAGGCAGAAAAGTTATGCTGATAATCGTCGCCGAGAATTAGTTTTTGCAACCGGAGATCATGTGTATCTGAAGGTTTCACCTCTCAAGGGAATGCGTCGTTTCAGAGTAAGCGGGAAGCTTGGACCAAGATACATTGGACCTTTTCCAATTCTAGCCAGAAGAGGAGAAGTTGCCTACCAGTTGGAGCTCCCACCATAGTTGTCAAATGTTCATGATGTCTTCCATGTGTCTCGATAGAAGAAGTGCCTACGAGTGCTAGAGGAGCAGATGCTATTAGAATCAATTGATTTGCATGAAGATATCACCTGCAAGGAGCAGCCTATCAAGATTCCAGAAGTAGCAGAGCGTGTAACGAGTAGTAAAATCATTCGTTTCTGCAAAGTTCAGTGGAGCAATCACACTGAAGAGGAAGCCACCTGGGAGCGTGAAGAGGACCTGAAGGCTGAGTTTCCGTACCTATTCTCTAGCCAGCCCGAATCTCGGGGTCGAGATTCGTTTAAGGGGGGTAGGTTTGTAACATCCCAAAATTCGCCTTCTTTAAAATTTAATTTCAATTTAAATATTTAAAATTGTCTGGATTTTATTTGGATCTTATTGTATTTTTGTGTAATACTGGAAGAAAATCTCAAATTCCAAAACTCCATTTCCAATCTATATTTCAAATTCAAATTCAAATCTCTAGAAAAATATCCGTTCCAATCTCTTGGCCCAATTTATTTATTCATGCCCTTCTCTCTCTTTTTCTAAAAAAAAGAAAATAATAAAATTTCCCATTTCAGTCACCCATCCAAACCTCACTTAACCCCAAAGCTTTACACACGCTTGTGCTACAAGTAGGCCATTTGGTCTCTATTGGTAGTATACTCCCTTGCATCCTTTTATATCTTACTTTTTTCTCTCTCTAAAATAGTTTTCTTCCTCCCGAGAGCATTCTTCCTATTTTCTTTGTTGCTAGCAACCGAAGCTTCATCCACCATTAATGGCTGCACTTCCTTCTCTCTTTTCTTCTCATTTAAAGCTTTCAATTCGAAACTGTTTGCAGCACTAAGTCCATAATAACTCTCCCACGTTGCCATGCTTTCAATTACGCAGTCCATCAAGTACAACCACTGTCCACTGCCGTTCTTACGTTTCCATATTGATCCGACATTACTATCATCACTCTTTCTTTCATTTCTTTGCACACGAAGCATCAAAATTGATTCCATCTGAAGTGAAACGATCCCACTAACCTCACCCACGTTACCATATCATCAATTGCTGCCACCTCCACTCCTTGCATTCAATTTTCTCTTTCTCCATTTACACCAAAAAAAAACTGAAGCTTTATTTCTCCAAATGTTTTATGACGATTGGAGCACCACCTTCACCCTATAAGAGGAGCATCGTGTGTTCCTGGTTTTCATCTTCCATTCACCTCAAACCACACTCCCTCTCTCGCCCTCTCTTCGCTAGTCTTTGTCACGAGCGCGCCGCCACCAACGCATCGTGCCCCGAACGCCGTTGTCATTTGCCGCTCTGTCTCCGGCGTTGTCGGGGTTCCATTTTGCCCATTTGCCAGCCACTCCATCAGTTACTTCGCCGACACCATTGCCATGCAATGAACTTCTTTGTTTGGCATGAATAGTGTTCGTGAACAGTGCGATTTCTTGTTTTTCATCATTTTGCTATATCAAACTTCCAAACACTCGTTCTCTTTCATACAAACTCCAGATCCATTGATTCTTGTTCCTAAATTCATTATCTACCTTTCAGTATTTATTTTGTAATTTTTGGATTTTATTTTATTTTCTGTTATTTATTTATCTCGTTTTCCGTGTATAGAGTCCAGCGTTTCCGAAACCTTCCCGGAGCATTCTGCCGATGCATCTGCATATTTCAACGAAGGCAAGTCATAGATCTTTGATCATTTTGTACCCATTTTATAAAATTATATTGTTTTTATCAACATGCATCGCTAAGTTTATAATAAAGGCTTTCGAGAATAGTTAAACACCTATTGGACAGTATGACTCCTTGAATAATTGTGAATAACATGTTGACATGTACCCTTGGATATCATAGACTGGGTTAATTTTAGTTGGACATATTTTTATTACCAACATGGGTGTCGTATTATGCTTAGTCATGCTTTACTTGTACAATAGTTTCCTTCACCATGTAAATCATGAAAATTTAACTTAATGATATATGGAACTGTGGCGCGACCACTATTATTAAAATTTGTTGTGTCATAGCAAGGGTTGTCATTTGGTTGGGTTTGAACCAAAAATGATTTCATACTCAGGCGATTGATCGTGTAGTAAAGGGGATGATTTGGGATGAGGTTGACTCGCCTGAGTAGACACTAAGGACTTAACTTTGTGCACCGTTGATCTGGGCCATACCGTACAACCACATGTCCAAGATAGGGTGGATCTGGCTGAATAATTAGCAATGTTTTGATTTGGTTCTGTTTGGGTTGATAAGCGGCTCAAGAGGGGGCCTAGAATGGCGAATCCTTAGCGAGCAGAACTGGGTCAAAACAGAGCTTCGTAAAAGCCTTGTGATAATCACTTAGTCGCACGCCTTCGGAAGCGTGTTATGTCTGACATTATAAGATGATTATCTCTTGCGGGTCAAGCTGTACAACCTCTACAAAGTGTTAAAAACTATTGGAATAGCCATGTCCTCGGTTATGGACAATGCCTGGTGATTTCACACGCGGGTTAGTTTTTTTATAAAATTGTTGGAATGGGTTGGATGGATGAATTAGTTGGTTTTGGTTTTTAGTTCGGAAGTGAACTGGGTTGTTCACTAGCTGTTTTAAAGAACTTGTTTTCTTATGTATTTAATCTTTAAAATTATGATTTCCAATCTATTTACTGTATTTACTGTCAATATTGCTTTCTTCAAATAGCCATAAAGCTATCGTTGTCAAGCTTTGTATGAATATTACTTGCATACATTTCCCTACGACTTTCTGAGTACCTTCAATGTACTCACAGCTTTATGCCCTCTGGTTGATCAGTCGCCGAAGAAGACCCAAGGAACACTGAGTTCTATGAGGAGGAGTACTTTGAAGACTATGCGAACTAGGGTGCGCTCTCCACTCGATTACCTGTGGGCATGTCGGATGGCTACCACAAGAGTTTCTTCCACTACAAGTTTATTATTCTGTTGTTAAACCCTGCGTGGCAATAATTGTAAAACCTTGACCATACAGTCTGTTGTTACTTTTTAATAAAATTTGGCTTATTCTTAGCTATTTCGTTGTATGGATATGATTTCATCAATGTTGACACTGTGTGAGCTAGCTACTGATCTTGGGACTAGTTCAGAATACACAGAGGGTCTGGATTTGCAGATTCGGGTCCCGACAGGTGATGACCTACCCCCAGGGACAACGTCACCGGAGCTTCCTCCTGAACCCTTTCACGTCGCTGGAGCACCACCGGAGGTCTTGTCCGATAATAACCGAGGGGCTCCACCGCTTGAACCTCGCCGCCGGCCGTCACAGTTGACCTCAACCACCTGTGAGTGCACCCTTGTGTTCGCAATAGTCGTGGCTACCTCTTGGTACCACTCAACATCGGAGCCACGCCGCCGTTCGTTGGTGCCGAACGAACCCGAGGGCTCGCCGTCAATGTCGACGTGGCAGCCCAGGTCAGCAGCCACCTCAGCTCCTTTGCACACATGTCTGCCCAGTTGGCGTCGTGTCAGCGCCATGCGTGCGCATGTGTGCCACCTCACTCGAGTCAGGTCCAGATCGGTTCGGTGAACCAAGTTCACCGTGAACCCAGTCATTGACATGTGGGCCCCCACATGTCAGAATTTCCTTTTATTTATATTATTCCCGAAATTCCTTTGCTGATGTCATGCTTGCGCAATAATATGATTTTTCTGTTAAGAAACAATTCGGAAATTCCAATAATTCAGTTTTAGGGTTTCCTTTAGATTTCAAACTTCCCAAGCTCATATCTTTTGCATTCAAACTCCGTTTGAGCCCATTCAGATTCCTAAATTCATATAAATTCAAGATCTATTTTTTTTAGATTTTTATTTAATTTTTAGTGTTTGTTTTGCCTCTGTTTCTTATTCGTTTTCTTTATTTGCTTCGTTTGCGAGTAAGCGTCGATACGTCGGAGAACTTTGAAGAAGAAGAAGCACCTCAAGATCAAGACAAGTACCTAGACCTTTTCTAAGGCAAGTTATACCTTTGATTATATTGAACCCAGTTTTCAAAGTACTTTGATTCAAATTATTGCATTTAATTTAAGTATGTATTTTAATGCTTTTGGGTACAGCTATTGTCCAATTTGTTACATCCACCTTGGCTAATTGATATGTCATAATCTTTTGTCACCCTAGATTGGTTCATATTTAGTTGGTGCTATGGTATTACCAACATGGGTTGGTTACATACGATTAGATTGCTTAGCCATACTATGAGTCATCATCTCATGTGAGTTGCAATTATAAACTTGACTAAGTGATTATAGAACTATGTAATAAAACTTTGTGTGTACTGTGTGCTATTACTCGTTGATGGCATATGTTGCACTTAACCAACAGGGTGGGAAAAGATTTAGACTCGGGCAAGTGGTGCTTTGTTGGATCTATGTTGGATGGGAATGATAATCTGTGTGGCATAGTTAGAAATTGGAAGTCTTACCTTGGTTAATTAAGGACTTAAGTTTGTGCGCCATTGAACTGAGCCTTACTGTACAACCACATGCCTGATAGGACGGGCCTAACTTAGTAAGTTATGGATTCTTGGCATTGACTACTCGAGCAGTAGGTTAGGCTGTGTCAGAATGGGTGGAGGTGTGTACTACTAAGTAGTCGCATCACGAGACGGTTCGCCGCATCCCTATCCAATGGTGTGTGTCGGATTAGCTTACTGTGTTGGGCGGTCTGGCGTTTAAGCACAACGGGAGTGTCAACGTTGAGATGAAGTTTCTGAAATATTTTGTTATGATTAGTGCTAGCTACACTGATCGTATCTTGTGGGTAAAGTGTACCACCTCTACAGAGTGTTAATCAATCTATTCGAATAGTTGCGTCCGCGGCCATGGACAATGCTCGAGGATTTCACACGAGGGGTAGATTTTCAAAAAATGTTTGGGATGGGAGCTGTGTGACCTAAAGTCATATGGTTGTGTGAATTAAACTGCTTAGTTATGTGTCTTTGTGAAAACAACTGATAAATTATTATTGTTTATTTGCTTTACTCCCTGTTTCAATCTATTATTGTATTCAATTGCAAGTGTTGCATTTCTGCAAAAGAACCACAGAAGCCATTCCTTTGGAATAAGCCTGCATCTATAATTTGCATTTTGTGGTATGACTTGCGAGTACGGTTGTGTACTCACGCTTGTTGTAAAACTTAAGCCCAAACCTACAGAAGTGGAGGAGTCTTCGCCTGCTTTTGAAGAGGAGTTCGTTGAAGATCGCTGATCGTTAGGGTCTGGATCCCAGTCGGTTGCCTGTGGTGAATTGATGGGATCTCCGCTGAAGTTTACTTTGTTCCGCTGCTATTTTATTCTTTGTTAACCCTGTGTGGCTCAATAAGTTGTAAACTTGACCATAAGGTCAAAACCCTTATTTGCTATTCAAACTAATCGTTTACTCTATTAATCGCTTGTAAGAATCGATATTCGCCTATATTGACACTGTGTGCATTAGCGTGATCCTGGACTAGTGCATTATATACAGAGGGTCCAGAATTACATTTTTGGGTCCCGACAACCACCTAGTAGTTGATAGGATTTGTACACTTGTGTATATTTTCTAGCTGGCTACTAACAATGGCAAGTTTGAGGAAGTTGGTAGATTACGATGACATTGCTGGCAGATTTGAACTCAAAGGGAAACAACTAATGTCATACATCTTGCCACTCACCACTGAGAGTACATCGTTAGACTACTTACTATGAGTTACTATGTTGGATAGCTACTTTGAAAGACAGGAAATAGATCCTCATGAGAAGATGGACATGGCAAGAATGGTGCTGATTTATGATGTTCAACATTGGTGGTCGAATCTCAAGTACCACTACACGTACACATGGACGGAGATGAAGAAGAAAATGCGACGTCATTTTGTACCTCCACTACCCATGGCCACAAGCGAGGTGCGACCTAAGGTAACTAAAAATGTTGACATTGTTTTGGCTCCTATTCCATCTACAGATACCATCAAGATGCTTGCAGAGATGAAGGATGATCTGACGCATCTTATATCATTAGAGAAGAAGTTTGAGGTACCTATAGTATCTGATGAGGACGATAATGACAAAGGTACTGATTTGATGCTACAGCAAGACATAGAGCAATGTTGTGAGTATATACCTGCTATAGTGCAATCTTTTGACATTCCTTGAGTTGACTTGAACGAACCATGTGCTGATCTAATTGACATAATTTTGCACATGTCGATTTAATTACACATAAGGATGTACTTGATAGAATATTCCCTGCTGATGCATTGTGCTATATCATGCTTAATGAACCCGTTAGTTTGGAATGTGCTATGGAGAAAGTTTCTGAACTTTCATCTCTAAATTCTCTATCTAGCACCTACAGCCACTGTTTTAAATTAATTGAAGATTATGGTGTGGACAATCAATTTCTTGTATATCGAATATGCATAACTTGTGATCACATAGATGAATTGAAGCTTCCTGTTTTGTACAATAATTCTTGTATGCTAAATCTTGTTCATTATGAGAGAAAAATAGAATTTAGTGATTATCCAATGCCTATGTGTTCATCTCTTATTGCACCATCTAATATTGATAATTTGAATAATGATGTTAAAGTATGGAAGAACTTACGAATCTTTTCACCCTTGCTAGATGAATTTGCTAATGCTCTATTGAAAACTCATTATATGACTGACTTTTGCACTTTGAAATCAAATGTTGTGCTGCCCATTACCAAGGCGATGAATAACTCTACTATATACTTCACTTACACTTGCAAAATGAGTTGCAAACTGAATGCTATGAGAAAATATACCTTTGCTGATTTCATGGATGCACATTCACCTTTAATTTGAAAAGCTTTCTTTATTTTTTTACCACCTGTTGTTGCTAACATTTTGCAGAAAAATGAGCATGCATTGCTACATGTTTTTAAGCCTATCTTGGAGCTGGGTGATAAGCTTGAGTCGAGGACGACTTAAATGCAAGAAGGGGAGGATGATGAGGACATCAACCCTCTGGATATGACTGCTGCTCCACGTCATGGTACAAGGAAGGTTTCTACGTCACTTTTTGTACAAGCTAAGCAAGAGTTCAAGTTGGACATCTTATGGAAGCCAATTCGGTATCCGGAGACAGTTCTGACTTCAAACGAGCATAACTTTCATATACAGACTCTGTTTGAGGTGCACGAGTACTTGATTGAAAGCTTATCTCTTTCTCTTTCAAACAGATCAAGCCCCACCTTCAAATTCTTTCTATGTGCATCGCAATCACCAAAACAATCTGATGCTAATTTTGAGCCCGAATCGAAAGGGTGTTGCACCACCTCAACTTGGGCCCATGGGCCTTGTAACCCTAGGGGCATGTGCCCACCTCCCTAGCCGACACCCCCGGTTGCCTCTCTCATATATACGCATCTGTGCTACACTTTAGAAATCATGCCTCTAGCAAGGTCGATAACAATCACGGAGTTGGTTCAGAGATTGTGGGCTTATTGGTCGTGTGCGATTGGTAGCTGAATTGTGAGAGTCATCTCCACTCAAATCGAATTATCGTTCTCATCGAAAGATCGGGACACCCATTGTTGCATCAAGAATAAAGAAAAGAAACCAGTTGATTTCGATGATGACATTATTAATAGTTGATTAATCATTATTCATTGTTTATTTTTGTGGTTGCTGAGTCGTGGAGTCACTCTTGCTATATTGTTGTTTTTAGGTGACTATTTGTAACACCCCAGGAACCACATTACCCTGGAATGCTACTTAACCACTCTACAGCTAGCCAATAATTTCAAGACAAAATTAATTAAGAGAACTCTAGACAAGAAGCACTAAGCGGAAGCATAAACAACTAAGGGAATAAAGCTAACGGTAACAAGTTCAATAATTAAACAACCTCTAGCAGATTAAACCAAGTGTAGTCCACAAATTCATCAATAATAATTCGACAGAACACTCGCGAATAGCTAGTCATTAGGCTAATTTCCTCTCAACTTTATTACAGCATGAATCTATGAATTGTGTGCATTATTGTAGTGCGCTCTACCCATCCCAGGAATGCTTAAGAATCACCTGAAAGGGGGAAAGAAACAACAAGGGTGAGATAAAATCTCAGCAAGCAAACTGTTTAACAGGCTATTCAGACTACAATCAAATATACAACATCATTAAAGTATCCAAATATCCACATCCATAATGTGAATCCACATTCATTTACAATCCAATTAAACTACAAAGATAATAAGCATCAATATCCAGTCCTCATAATGATCACAATTATAGCCTCAACCATATTTACTACCAATGATAGTAAAATATTAACAATTTAATCTTGATCAACTGCTTCATGTTAATCACCACTACCACTACCAATGACAATAAAGTATTAACATGTTTTACCTCATAACTTTACTATTTCTCGCATCCACAACTGCTATCAACAATTACCACAAGAGAGAAGAATCTCATGCCACAAACACAACCTCTACCATTCCACAAGGGATGAACCCCATTCCACAACCACAACCACAACCACAATACTCATACCACAAGAGACTCTCATGAGTCAATTTCCACATTGCAACTATGAAGTTGCGTTTGTTTGCAAAAATAACTTCACCTCAAAATCTTGCACAAGTATGCAAATGATCTTTCCACAATGTAATGCATATGTATGCTATGCTCCATTGCACCTTTACCCAACAAGGTAAAGGTATGCATCGTCTACTGACAATGCACGATGTTGTATTACGTCTGATCGCGGCTATAAGCGGCGACATCCACAATGCAAATGTCATGATATGTCATGAATGATATGATATGATAATCATAAACCACAAGAATTTAACCACGGAGATCAACAACATACTCATCATGAATATTTTCTCATAATCCACATGTGTCTCATTAAGCACGCAGTACCAACGTGTCATAAGACCATTACCACATAAACCACACCCGATTCACCAAGATCAAAATCAATCGATCTAGATGAAACTCTATCACATAGACCACCAAATGATCATCATGAAAATAACCATAATGAATTATCAACATGTCCACCTTGAGTTTATTCTCATATTCCGCATTTGGCTCATTACGCAAATTACCACAATACTACCCAAACTCATCCAAACATAGCAATTGATTAATATCTTGCTACCACATTCTTACTTAGAAAACATGTAACCATGGCATATCATTTAACACTACGTCAATCATGCATAGTGCAAGTAGTAAGAAAACGGGTTAAACCGTAGCACAACCGCTACATTTACTTGCCTTCCACGATGCGACGCTAGCCGGCAAAGCGATACTCCTAAACCTGAGGCTTCACCTCCTAAACAAGTAAAATAATACCAATAAGGACATAATATACCCAGCGCTACTAATCGGCATTCTACAACGCTTACTTGACGACTCAAACGAGTTTACAAAGCTGAAATCAAAAACAACGTTTCCTACCATAATCTGATTCTGGACAGCAGCACGGTAAATGACAATACTCATGATCTGAAAGTCAAAAGAGGTAAACCCAATTTCTGTAGATTCTTAACTGACTAATCTACAATACTCTAGTTGACACGATAATCCAATTCGGCCAAACAATTAGGCTAACCATTGTCTGAACTTTCAGTACAGAAACTGTCTACACAAACGAACAGCAAAACTAAAATAACCATAACTTTTACTAGGTAACTCCGAATTGATCGTTCTTTATCAATCTGAAAAGTTTATCGAATTACCTACAATAACCTAGTTGGGTGAACTTTCAGATTCTACCAAATTCCTTTCAAATTTTAGGAAATAACCAGACAGATTATTCTCGTCAGATTTCTGGCAGCAGATACTAAATCGATCATAACTTTTGACTCAGACCTCGGAATCGAGTGATCTTTGCGGCTACTGAAAGATAACGACATAACCCACATATCTCTAGGAGATAGAAACTTAAAATTCAGCCTCTAAATACACGAAAAACCCACGCAACGTTCTGGACAGAATTGCATCTTCTGCAGCCCAACAATTAACCATCAATTCTAATCGGTTTCGCATCTAATAAGGATTAAACAGCGGGAGGGCATCTCGTTACCCTTGTAGAACCGCTAGAATTCGCTGAACCAAACCCCACACAAACTCTTCTTCTTCTTCTTCTCCTTCTTCTCCTTCTTCTCCTTCTTCTCTCCTCTCTTTCTTCTTCCTTGCGCAAGGCAGCACCTTGGGATAGGGAGGTGCAGGGGACAGCACCTTGGGAGAGGGAGGTGCAAGGGGAGGAGAGGAGTCGCCAAGGAGAGGAGGAGGGGGCTGCAAGTGGGAGGAGAGAAAGGGAGGGGCGGCTAGGGTTTGGGAGGTGGCTCCTCCCCTTTGGTCGGCCACTACAGGCCAGATGGGCCAAGGCCCAGCCCAAGTAGGGAGAAAACACAGAAAACCCCTCTCTTTTCTTGTCTTTGCTGAATTCTAAATTAAACTCTTCCCGATTAAATAATTGTTTACCGATTAAATTTAATTAACCCGATTCTTGACTTCTCACACTTAGGAGTATTACACTCTTCCCACCTTAAAAGGATTAGCCTCGAATCCTACTCTCTGAACCACAAAGAGAAGAACAACATGCAAAAGCAACCCAAACTAGGAGTACTCACCACCTCGAAGAGCTCGGGTACTTCTTTCGCAAAAGATCCTCCAACTCCCACGTAGCTTCTCTCTCGATGATTCGCCCAAAGGACCTTCACATACTTGATGGTCTTATTCCTCAAGACCCGCTCCGACGTATCCAAGATACGAACGGTGACTCTCCACGGTGAGATCTGCTCCACCGTGTCTGTTCTGAGTCAATCTTGTGTTCGGATCCCGCAAGTATTTTCTCAGCATAGACACAAGGAAAACATTGTGCACACCACTCAATGAGTTTGGCAACTCCAAACGATAAGCCAAACTACCCACCCGAGCAACCACTGAAAAAAAAACCGATGTATCGCGGGCTAAGCTTCCCGGTGGTACCAAAATGAACAATACCCTTAGTTGGAGACACCGAAGGAGCACAAGGCTACCCACCGCAAACTCCAACTCTCGCGCGAACATCCGCATAACTCTTTGTCGGCTCGAGCACCAAATGTTCGACATCTTGGCAAAATTTCCCGCAATAACTATTAAGACCACTTTCTAAAACCATCCTCTTTCTTAAAACACTTTTCTCTTATTAAATATACTCAGGATAACACGACATACCCCTTTTTAAAGAATTTGATCACAACTTCCACTCACATCATTCTACTAGAAGCACAACGATATAATTTACAAATATAACCCATTAACTGAAGAGAAAAGGATTATCAAGCATCACACTAGCAACTAGTTTTCCTTCAAAGGACCACGATCCAAATCAAAGGATTTACCACAAAACATCTTCCACTCTCCAAGTAGACAATTGGAGAAACCACACCACCTAAGCTAAGAGTGAAAATCACTCGTGGACTAAAACAATCAATTTCTTTTCCTAACTGGAAAAGACTACGCCTCAACAAAAAACACCCAGCAAAAACAAGAATCAAGAGAGCATTGCACTACTTGACATAACCATAATTTCCCAATTCATTTCTTTTAACAATTTAACTTCCTTGAACCAAGGATTTTCAAATCATTGCCCAACACACCAACTCATTTAACTCAAGTTGGCCAACTCAACAATTAGCTCAATTGATTACATCATCTACACCATTGTAGATAGACTCTCTCGGCCCCACAAAACATCACTAGACTACCACTATTAAGTCGTCAACACGCAACAAAAGGCTTCTAACCCACAACAATTACCATGCTCTTAGAAGAAGAGGTAAGAAGAAATAAATTTTAGCATACAGAAAAAAGGTTATCATCACAATAGCCAAAAGACCAAAAGAATAACAAATAGCAATGAGGTTGGAAAAACACAAGATAAGATCATCTGTACCTCAAATGCTTCTAGTACAACTTTTCCCTTCAATAATAAGCAATTTTCTTTGATTACAACATCCCGCCATTTCCAACAAAGGATGCTTGAAGACCACAACACAAGATTCAAATAAAACCAATAAGATCAATCAACACGTCGCTTTACTCAGAGCAACCTCGACTATGACACAAGTCATACGGTCCAAAAAGACTCCAACCGTAAATCTCACACCCTTCAATGCAATTAGTATTATGGAATTAACAAATTTCTTTATTTTTAAAACATTCAACACCATAATCACAACTACATGCTATCGATTGTATTCACAACAAGATAAAACATTCTTTGCAAAAATCAACATATCATCCCACTCCTTCATACTTTTCCAAAAGGAACACCATAAATCACTTCATCATGTTCTTATTATCCAAATAAGATTCCAACTACTTAATCTAGTTAAACCTAGTGCATAAGCCATCATATTAAAACAAACTCTTTAACAAGATGATATTAGAACATAACAACCTCACAAAACATGCTAGTATGAATCTCTTATTAGATTCCATACATTTATCTCGTACTGATGCTCAACTCTAGTTTAGCAAAAGGTAAATACACTCTAGCCATTGCTGTCAATAATTGATTATTAATTTTTTCATCAGCATAGCATTAATGATCCTATCTCTAATTTGCAATCACAAAGACAATAAAGAGCACAGATTCGATACTCCACCTTATGCTAAGATATTAAAATAAAATAACTTTAAACATCAATAATACCAGCTTTATAAGACTAGACTCCACAAGTCAATACATCAGTCTGCATCCATTTCTTTATACATATTTCAACAATTTAGCGTGGTAAAAGTTACATAACTTTGACAGTTGTACATGCTCATCAAGTATGTAAAGAGAGGACATAATTAAGGTTAATCTTATTAAGGCAATATTCCAACACCTCCTTACTTGACCATCCCGAATGGTCAGATTAATTACTTAAGATCAATCAATCCAATCTATCCAACAAGTTGGGAAAATTAGACAACTACAATAATCAAAACAATTGTTTTTCATATTCCTTGATAAATGCATGAGTCCTACACATGTATCGCTAAATTCTTAGCCTCAAATCTTCAAGAAACTACAACAGGACAACATCATATTAATCAACTTCACTTCTAAAGATGTTAGTAGAACTTAATGATGTACCACACTAACTTTTCAACTTGATAATTCACAATCTATCAATTATTTACATAATTTCCACCTACTACTTAAACACAACAAAACTTGAAAGGGTTTTAACACTCCTTCTAGAGAGAAATCAAACTTCAAAAGTCGAAATAACTCGGAAGAAATGCATAGAGCCAATGCTTCCACAAGTTAATGAACTTCCACATAAAGCTTTGATTCTCTCTAAAAAAATCAAACGAATACAAGAGTCATGTTTTCCAAAGCAAGAAAGATGGAACAACACGGAAAAAACCAGTCTCTCCAAAAGCACTTGCCACGAGCATCAAACAACCCATCAATCCGAAAGAAACAATACTTGGCCTCAAGAACAATTAGAGGCCTAATGACAACCAACAACTGCAATAAACAGCTAACCCGAGAGAAAAACATTAACTGCAATAGGCCAAGAATCGGCCAACATCAATTCAAGGAGGATAACACTTTTCTAAGAAACTTACCCATGACATCCGCAACTAAGTTACCCGAGGTAACTGCATCAATATCCCCGTACCACGAACGGGGGTATAAACTGGCAATGCCCAAGGCAACAACCGCAATCCCTACCTCTTATCATTGACTATCCTCACTCATAGCAGTCATAGAAACAACACATAAACATACAGGATTATCTCATAGCATGAATAATCAATATAACATGTCAAAGCACGAATGCAATGCTTGACCCATCCCATCCTACTGTGCACCAGTGTGTCAATTTAATATTTTTAATTACCACAGACCTAAAGCCCGCTCGATACCAATGTAACACCCGGGAACCACATTACCTGGAATGCTACTTAACCACTTCTACTAGCCAATAATTTCAAGACAAAATTAATTCGGCAACTCTAGACAAGAAGCACTAAGCGGAAGCATAAACAACTAAGGGAATAAAGCTAACGGTAACAAGTTCAATAATTAAACAACCTCTAGCAGATTAAACCAAGTGTAGTCCACAAATTCATCAATAATAATTCGACGAGAACACTCGCGAATAGCTAGTCATTAGGCTAATTTCCTCTCAACTTTATTACTGACATGAATCTATGAATTGTGTGCATTATTGTAGTGCCGCTCTACCCATCCTGGAATGCTTAAGAATCACCGAAAGGGGAAAGAAACAACAAGGGTGAGATAAAATCTCAGCAAGCAAACTGCTTAATGTGCTATTCGGACTACAATCAAATATACAACATCATTAAAGTATCCAAATATCCACATCCATAATGTGAATCCACATTCATTTACAATCCAATTAAACTACAAAGATAATAAGCATCAATATCCAGTCCTCATAATGATCACAATTATAGCCTCAACCATATTTACTACCAATGATAGTAAAATATTAACAATTTAATCTTGATCAACTGCTTCATGTTAATCACCACTACCACTACCAATGACAATAAAGTATTAACATGTTTTACCTCATAACTTTACTATTTCTCGCATCCACAACTGCTATCAACAATTACCACAAGAGAGAAGAATCTCATGCCACAAACACAACCTCTACCATTCCACAAGGGATGAACCCCATTCCACAACCACAACCACAACCACAATACTCATACCACAAGAGACTCTCATGAGTCAATTTCCACATTGCAACTATGAAGTTGCGTTTGTTTGCAAAAATAACTTCACCTCAAAAATCTTGCACAAGTATGCAAATGATCTTTCCACAATGTAATGCATATGTATGCTATGCTCCACTGCACCTTTACCCAACAAGGTAAAGGTATGCATCGTCACTGACAATGCACGATGTTGTACTGCAGACGATCGCGGCTATAAGCGCGACATCCACAATGCAAATGTCATGATATGTCATGAATGATATGATATGATAATCATAAACCACAAGAATTTAACCACGGAGATCAACAACATACTCATCATGAATATTTTCTCATAATCCACATGTGTCTCATTAAGCACAGTACCAACGTGTCATAAGACCATTACCACATAAACCACACCCGATTCACCAAGATCAAAATCAATCGATCTAGATGAAACTCTATCACATAGACCACCAAATGATCATCATGAAAATAACCATAATGAATTATCAACATGTCCACCTTGAGTTTATTCTCATATTCCGCATTTGGCTCATTACGCAAATTACCACAATACTACCCAAACTCATCCAAACATAGCAATTGATTAATATCTTGCTACCACATTCTTACTTAGAAAACATGTAACCATGGCATATCATTTAACACTCGCCAATCATGCATAGTGCAAGTAGTAAGAAAACGGGTTAAACCGTAGCACAACCGCTACATTTACTTGCCTTCCACGATGCGACGCGCTAGCTAAGCAAAGTGATACTCCTAAACCTGAGGCTTCACCTCCTAAACAAGTAAAATAATACCAATAAGGACATAATATACCCAGCGCTACTAATCGGCATTCTACAACGCTTACTTGACGACTCAAAACGAGTTTACAAAGCTGAAATCGAAAAACAACGTTTCCTACCATAATCTGATTCTGGACAGCAGCACGGTAAATGACAATACTCATGATCTGAAAGTCAAAAAGAGGTAAACCCAATTTCTGTAGATTCTTAACTGACTAATCTACAATACTCTAGTTGACACGATAATCCAATTCGGCCAAACAATTAGGCTAACCATTGTCTGAACTTTCAGTACAGAAACTGTCTACACAAACGAACAGCAAAACTAAAATAACCATAACTTTTACTAGGTAACTCCGAATTGATCGTTCTTTATCAATCTGAAAAGGTTATCGAATTACCTACAATAACCTAGTTGGGTGAACTTTCAGATTCTACCAAATTCCCTTTCAAATTTTAGGAAATAACCAGACAGATTATTCTCGTCAGATTTCTGGCAGCAGATACTAAATCGATCATAACTTTTGACTCAGACCTCGGAATCGAGTGATCTTCGCGGCTACTGAAAGATAACGACATAACCCACATATCTCTAGGAGATAGAAACTTAAAATTCAGCCTCTAAATACACGAAAAAACCCACGCAACGTTCTGGACAGAATTGCATCTTCTGCAGCCCAACAATTAACCATCAATTCTAATCGGTTTCGCATCTAATAAGGATTAAACAGCGGGGAGGGCATCTCGTTACCCTTGTAGAACCGCTAGAATTCGCTGAACCAAACCCCACACAAACTCTTCTTCTTCTTCTTCTCCTTCTTCTCCTTCTTCTCCTTCTTCTCTCCCTCTCTTTCTTCTTCCTTGCGCAAGGGGCAGCACCTTGGGATAGGGAGGTGCAGGGGACAGCACCTTGGGAGAGGGGAGGTGCAAGGGGAGGAGAGGAGTCGGCCAAGGAGAGGAGGAGGGGCGGCTGCAAGTGGGAGGAGAGAAAGGGAGGGGCGGCTAGGGTTTGGGAGGTGGCTCCTCCCCCTTTGGCCGGCCACTACAGGCCGAGATGGGCCAAGGCCCAGGCCCAAGTAGGGAGAAAACACAGAAAAACCCCTATCTTTTCTTGTCTTTGCTGAATTCTGAAATTAAACTCTTCCCCGATTAAATAATTGTTTACCGATTAAATTTAATTAACCCGATTCTTGACTTCTCACACTTCCGGAGTATTACACTATTGATGGCGTTGCACATGGGAAGCGCTAGAGCACTTGGAACCACATCATACATTCAAATACTTGAAACATTGGCCAAGAGATACTTTATTAGCATGATGATTTATAATTAGGACTTGATATTATTGCTTAGCCATAATTGATAATTTGAAGTTGATTATTCATTCAATAAACTTGATTTGATTGGTCTTGCTTTAATCTTGATTTATTATCTTTCCATGCTTCCTAGGAAATAACTATCCACAATTGTCATATCGTTATGCTGGTGTTAATGTGACCCATGCACGGGTTTTATCGTTGAGATGCTTGCTATAATTTCCTATTATTTGATGTTAAAATTGATAGGTAGTGTAGTTTAGTAGCATTCTGGGCTCTGTGTTGGACCAAGGTGTTACAGTTGGTATGAGAGCGGGCTTTAGGTTCATGGTGAATATATTAACAACTTAGGTAACAAAAAAAGTTGCTATATTTTTTTAGGACTAGAAAAAAATTAAGATTTGCTAATGGTTAATTAACTTAAAATTTGACACACTATTGAACGGTAGGATGGGAATGAGAAGTATTGCCTTTTCGTTTTCGATATGTTGTATTGATGATGCATGATTTGATGTTGGTTCATTGAACTTATTGTGCGTTATTGATTGGGTTTGATAGCTATGCTGAGAGGTAGAGGACATGGTGGAGTTCGTGGCCGTGGGCTTGGTCTCGTGGAGCCATCGCCTGTGGCATCTGAGTTGGTAGCCGAGGGGAATAGTACAGTTGAGGAGGAGGTTGCTGTTAACCCGCCTCTGGTTGGGGACTAGAATGAGACCCCCGCTTTGCTGATAGATTTGGTGGGGGAGATTCGTGATCTCCGTCAACAAGCGCCAGCAGCTCCTACTGCTGCAGCATCTGTCACTGCTCCTGTTGCCCCTCCACCAGCACACGAGGTGTGGACGATGCTTTGAGAGTGGATGGGGTTGAGGTTGGATCCATATGACGGGTTGGGCACACTGGTCCAAGCAGCGGATTGGCTATGCTATATGGAGAGCCAGTTCAGAGCTTTGGAGCTGTCTTCACACCAGAGGGCCCGTTTTGTAGCCTTTCAGCTGAAAAGGCGGGTGGACATTTGTTGGCACAACGTTTTGACATTGGGGACCACCGCTTAGGCTCTAGTTTCTTGGGAGATCTTTGTTGACCAGTTCAAGGTCAAGTTCTATATCCCTATTCCTTCATTGAGAAGGTGGAGGTTGCCTTGTCTACCTTCATTCAGGGGAAGTTGTACATCATTGAGTACGAGATCAAGTTCAACTACTTGGTTCACTTTATCCCATTAGTGGCGAACGATGATTTGCAGAAGGCAAAGAGGTTCCATCGGGGCCTCAATCCTAAGAACTGGCACGTGTTGGGAGCCACTCCACTCCCAACACGTGCATAATTAAAACCTAAAGATTCTAGTTTCCATTAAGTTCACCAACACCCTAAGTCTAAGTCAAGGTTTGCAATCCTAGTTTGACATGCAATTAATTTAATTCTAGGAATATAAATTACACAAAATAAATCATAAAAGAGCAAACCACAATAGCACAATGATGTTTTACCGTGGTATTCAGAGACTTGTTGGTCTCCCCGAGCCAGTTCCACGAATCGAGCCAACACCTTGATTACTAGCAGTTTCTCTTCCTCTCCTCCGGAGATGGTGAGCACCAAGCCACTCACAACACGTCAGGCCTTCTCACAAGCTTCTTGAGAAGATCACCGGACCATGACGCCTCCGGTCATCTAGGTGTCAACAAACACCAAGAGTAATAAGCTAAGTCTTTTGCTTGACTCTCACCAAGTGCAACACATGCACAATTGGATGTTCAATCCAATTCTAGCTGCAACACATGCAACTAGAACCTCTCCCTTTGCTCATAAGGTGCAACACATGCACAATTGAGAGGAGAAGCTCACACTAGCTCAAGAGAGTGAAATGCAATACTGCGACTATTACTAAGTAAAGGAAGCAGGCAAAAAAGGAGATAACCTTTTTATTTGGACTTTTCGGCGAAATTTTGCCAACTTAGGCCCTAGGCTGTGGCCCAGAAGGCCCAAGAGGGGGCCTGATGAACCCGAAGGTCCGATTGTTGGCCCGATCTTTCGATGAGAATGATAAATTCGGTAGGCGTCGCTCAACTCTCACGATCCTAGCTATGAACACGCAAGGCTCGAAACCACGCAATCGCTGAACTGCTCGACAAATTGTTATCAACTGTGCACGAATACCGGTTGACCTGATCACGAAGATCGATTCCTGCATACACCGAAGAAGCACGCAAGGTAAATAAGCAATCTGAAATTACGAATAGGAATTGAATGTATTGATAGGTGGGGTTCCGAAGAACAATATCGCTGTTGATCTCATCGACCAAGAGAACAAAGTAGAAAGTAGCAAAGCTAAACTTTAATCAACAAAACCCGCCGAACAAAAGGGGCGGCGGCCACTATCTATAGGAGGAAGAGGGAGGGGGTGGTGGTACTGTTCATGTATGAATAGTGCCATGTGAACAGTACCACGAAACCCTAGGGGGCAGCTATATGGGCCAATGTGACCAAAACAGCCCATTCGTTACATAACCTATGGGCCAACAATTGGTGACGCAGCACCATGGCACGTAAACGTAGCCCGACACGTATGAGTAGGAGCAGTAGATGTAGCCCGGCATATATGTGTAGAGGCAGCTTAGTCTAACTGGAAAATATGGCAATACAGTCCCCGAAAGTCCGATCGAAGATATGGATGTAGCGTAGCGAGTCGAAGAAGTGGGTGCAGTCGAAGCAATGGATGCATCCTTAGGGTTGATGTCCTCATCAGGGCCGACCATATGGGGTGACACCCTTCCCCCAACCCTAGCCGCCCTTGCCCCCTTCCCCTTTGGCCGCACCCTTCCCCCCCCCCGCCTCCTCCCCAATCTGGCTACCACCTCCCTGCCCTCCCTGCTGCGAGTAGAATAGGTTCTATCCAGTGTAGTGTGCGACTGTTTTCATGTTCTTAGAAGCCGAATCAGAGGATCCCATCTCCTAGCGTTATGTGGGGTTCGTTCTTATCTTTCAGTGGACGCAAAGATCACTCAATTCCGAGTTACGGTTTAAAAGTTATGATGAATTCTTTGCTGCTATCCCGAAAGTCTGACAAGAATTAACAGTCACTGTATTTATTAAAATATGAGTAAGTTAGAAGCTGATTCAGAAGTGTTGCCCAAAACTATTTTTCTAGATAATCGCATTAGCTTTCAGGATTGATAAAGAACACCCTATTTGGATTTGTAGGACAAAAGTTATGTACGTTTCAATCTAACTATCCAGAGTGTGTGTCGGTTTCTGTCATTAGTTTTGACCTGTGTGCCACTTTTTGTTAAAGGCAAACTATGAATATCGTGCCAACTAGGATTTTGAATATGGTGTTCTTAGCTTTCCAGAATGATAAGAATCTTGGATTTTGGTTAACCCAATCAAAAGTTATAAATATTTCTTTACCGATGTATAGTTCTGCTAGACAGATTGTATATTAGACTTTCACGTGAATGTTATCCTAGGTTTTTGGCTGAATTGGAAGTTTTTGCCAACTAGACTAACGTGGAGGTTTTCGATACCTTTTCATAGGATCTGAGGTCACTCCGTTTCAAGTCTCAGAGAAAAAGATATGATATTTTTAGTACCGCTAGACTATTGGTTTTATTGTATAAAATAATCATGTGAACCATGTGTAGGGAGAGGCGTTTAAGCGTTGCGATTAGCATCTTATTCACGTTGTTTCTTATTCAAGTAATTAAATTGCATAATCATAACCCATGATGCGATGTTATTGTTCTTGTTCAGTATTGTTCTTGTATTTCTGTTGTTCTTGCTGAGTCTTGGACTCATTCTTGCTTATGTTTGTTTTTTTAGGTGAACACTGAAGTCGGCATTCTTGGGAGGGTATTGTCACAGATAATGCATTCACCTCACATTATTCACTTTCAATTACATGAACTCATCTTTACTTTTCATTTGTTATCCATGGGATTGTAATAAATAGAAGTTGATGGTTGATATCTTCATACTTTAAGATACGGTCAAATTGGTATTGTTTTAATGACCTTCGTATAAACTTTTGATGGTTTCGTCATAATTGATTAGATATGAGTGGAGGATAGGGATTGTTTTAAATGTTGAATTCTGTTTCAATTTCTTATATTCATCCTACTAGAGGTTGATTTGCTTATGATATTAATTATAAGGTTGTTGATCTTCTCGGTATTATTGTTGAATGTTAGTCTTTTAGGTAACATCTTAACTTCTACATAGCCAGGGTGTTACATGAAATAGGAAGCCAAAGGTTGCCTCCAACTAACCATGGTGGGTGTTTATAGTCCACACACCAAAAGGTAGCCGTTGGAGGCTAAAAGGGCTAAAAATAGTGAAACTCAGTCTGACAGCAAACCAACGACCGGTCAAACTGGGCTTACAATGCAACGACTACAAAACTAGCTGTTACAGACAATTCTTGGTTAGACCACCCTCACAGAGTCTGGTCTGACCGATCCCTCAGTTAGTCTAGACCAGTCAAACCAGACTTCGGGGAGGAAGGAAACTCAAAAATATGCCCTCCGAAAAAGGTTGACCAACCTTATAAGGACGGTCAGACCGAACTTCTGATCAGTCCGGGCCAGAATTTCAGCATAGGCGACACTCAGAAAAGCAGTCATAACTTTTGACTCCGATGTCGGAATTGAGTGATCTTGGACTCTACAGAAAGCTTATTCAGATGGAAACACAAGCCATCTATTTTAATGATCTTAAACTGTAGCACCCTAGCCCAACATGAGCCTAGAATGCTACTAAAGTTTACAAAGTAACAATTTAAAACCTAAGTCATAATACTAAATTTCGATAGAACCTCCTTTGTACAATCAACCATACAAGAGCTTATAGCAAGTATCAAAAATATAATAAATTAATCCAACATCCAATCTCAACCATAATCATAAAATCTTCCATGAAACGCTAATTAACTCTATTACAAAACAATAGAGACATTAAGACATAACCAAAAGAAAACATTCTAACAGTTTGCTCAGTTATTAATTCATTGTCTAAAATCAATCACTCATGAGTGCTTCGTGGTTGTGTGCAACAGATCTCATTCTAGCCCCTCCCATGCATGACATTCGTGCCAGAGGTACCTAAAAACATAAACAAATAGCAAGTGTGAGTTCAAGACTCAGCAAAGTACAATTAATACAACAATTCAATACATACCTCTATCATCATCATCCAACCACAATTATGTATATTAAACCAAATCATATACACATGCAATGCAAATGCTCAATGCAACCTTTCTCTTTGGCTCTCTTTGCATTTTACCGGTAATACAGGATATGCAACCGTCGTTGCATACCCATGCTTGTGTTCGCAAGCACAGGGACCAAGAGCCCATACTTTGTAAGTATGGGGACCACAAGCCCACACACCACAAGTGTGGGGACCAAAAGCCCACACTACACAAGTGTGAGGACCACAATCCCGTCATATACATGATGGGGACCTCAAATCATTGCTTGGTCACCATGTGACCAAGCCTCAAATATGATGACATGATGCACATGTACAATTACTATATCCATCATTAACATGTAAATATAGCAGCATCATGCATGAATAAAACTTACTTATACTTCTAGCAATCATGATCATTGTCACTCATAACATTCTAGCATCCATGAGTAGCGCATACATTCATAATACAAGTAAACATGAATAATCACTCATGAATAATCTACCACTAAATGTACTTGCCTCAACCGTGCGAACCTTGCTGATGCGGAGAGGGCGCTGCCCCCGGAGTCAAACCACCTAAAGAAATGTAACAACCACACTAATAGGACATTTCTAGACAAGACGGTACTAGAAATAAGTACACGACGCACTACGCTCCTGATGAGGACATCACTCCTTCGGATACACACACTACACAAAATCCTACGGATCCAGTTGCGAAACTACAAGGCCCTATGACAAGAGCTCGTGCACGTCACTTAAATTATGAGGTGAGCTCGTTTCTAGGTGCTAACAATTTATCTATGCAGAATGGTATACTACCTAATAATTGTGATCTGTTGTTACTTAGGAATAATGGATCCCCAAGGTCTACGACCAGGTCTACAAGCCCTACGACCGATCTGCGGCGCTACGACCAAGTCTCAAGATCCTCGACTAGGTTCGCGGCGCTACGACCGGACTCGGCCGGCGCTCGACCACATCTCAAGCTCCTCGACAAGGTTCGCAAAGACTACGACGGACCGATCGGCGCACGACTAGGTCTCACGCTCTACGACCAGTCATTAGGTGCCGCGACACCGTTTTGGGCCTAATAGGACCTTGTAAGCGTGTCCGGGTCAATGCCTAGGTTGTGTACGCCTCTCCCCATGGTCGCACAACCCTTGGTCAACCCCCTCACGTTACCCCCCCCCTATATATATACAGCAGCCACCACAGTTTAGGGTAGGGTTTTTCTTAGATTATTCTGCCACTTTGCAGTTTCACCGTTTATCGGTTTGAGGAACCCCACATTGTGAACTTCATTCATATTCGCAATACAATTCGGATTGTATTTTCCTTGTTCTTGTGAGTTGCTTCGATTGCTTGCAGGAATAATAACCCTCGTGGTAAGGTCGATCGCGTGCGAGCGTGGTTGATAACGATCAGTCGTGCGGGTGTAGCGAATTGCGAGGTGACGATCTGCTGGTCGAAAGCCTCAAAGCGTCAACATCCTCACGACGAAACCAATCGAACCGATCGGAAGATCGGGACACCGTGACTCATCATTTGGTATCAGAGCGAAGGTTGCCCGTTAGGTAATCTCGTTTATCCTTTTGTTAGTTGTTTTCCATCACCTATAGTCCGAAAATTGCCCTACAAAAAGTTTTAGATCTTAGTCTTTCCATTGTCCAAACCACGTTGTGCCTTTAGCAATTTTGTTTTCAGTATTCGCGTTGTTGAGTTCGATTCCATCGTCGGTGTCTTTGTTGCTGGTCTAGTCGTCGTGATCTAGTTTCTAGCGTCGAGTCTTTGCTGTTTTGGTCCTCGTGTATCTCGGCTTGTCCTTTGTTGCATCTGTTGCAATTAGGGTTTGTCTGCTATAGCCGAGAATTGAGTCACCCCCCCATCCGACCACTTACTCGTGACACCACCCCCATCCGACCACTTACTCGAGCCAACATTCCTATCCGACCACCTACTCGGATTCGACCACCTACATCGAGTTCGACCACCTCGTCGGATTCGACCACCTACTCGAGTTTGACCACCTTCTCGGGTTTGACCACCTGCCGAGTATTCGCCCCGACAAGTCTATCATTTTAGTTGCTCTCGGACACCTACACACTCATCATATCGTGTCCACCCAACAAGGACCGAGAAGAAATCCCATAGCCAAGCAGAGATAGCCAAAGTTCGAGAGAGAGAGAGAGAGAGAGTTTGTGACCCCGCTCTCGGAAAAAGTTTGTGACCTATATCTATCCTTAGGCACGAAAAAGGGTTTTGAAGAGTTGTGAGTCAAGGTCACTTGCAAAAAAAAAAAAAGAGGAATCCTAGGTTGGGTTTCTGAGGACCCGGTTTATTAAACATCTTGTTTAACCATCCAATTGGTCCTAACGATTACAATTCAAATAAACCAAGCCTCGAGATATGTATACTTCCAGAAATGCAGATATACACACCGCTACAAAATCATGCATCAATTCCATTCATACACATAGAGCGAAGCAAAAGCAACAAGCTGCAAGACATAGATAATATAAAGAGAGTTATTACAAAAGAGAGGCCGACGGCCAAAATTCATAAAGATAAGTAAATACAGTGGAAGCAAAATGGCCATAAGATGGCGATAAACAAAAGCCAATCGGTGTGCCTTTACCACAAGGCAACCAACCGGACCGCCAAGCTAATCGTCCCAAACAGCGCGCAACCTGACTCACAAAAGTGAGGCCCTTGGGGCTCACCTTCTTCCTCTGCAACAATTAATATTAAGCAAGCGGATGAGTACAAAACTTGTTTTTGTACTGCAAGACCTGACGTGTGAGATAACAGAACTATAATTAACTACATGCAAGCTTTATTTAAGTGGATGAGGCTTTGGACTTATTTTCAGCATAAAGCAAGTTTTCATTTGCAATAAGGTAATAGATTCAAAGCAAGTTTGCAATTAACTTTTAGTGTTCAAATAAAGAGAGACAATAATAACATAGATGAGAACAACACCAACCTAGAAGTGACTAACCCATAGTCACCACAACAATAGCATGAAGTACCCTTCATACCACCCATGTCAAGTTTAAGTTTTAAAAGGTTGTAGTCTAGTTCTTGTGGGAAATAACCAAGCGTGTCCATAACCTAGGGCGAGGCTATTCGAATAGTTTTTAACCTGCGGGGGTGTACCAATGTACCCACACGATAGACCGCCTTTCCACCACCACGGTTAGCACACTTCCTTTGGTATGCGAGCATGGCTAAGTCTAACAAGACGCTTTCCAATGGGCGATGCTAATTAAGAGCCGCAACCCACGGGAGAAAGACACATTAAACAGCCTAACCGGTGCGCTAATGCTCCCTCCAACACCACAAACACACACACACAGAACACACCCACCGACCAGCTCATAATTAACACCTCCCAAAGTACTTAGTCAAGAGAGGTTCCATATCCCCCTCGTGTGGTTAGCACGCAACAATTGCTTGGATCAATGGCACAAGTAACTCGGTCCTTAGGGACTTAGGCACCATTCCATTCACACCCACAGATCACCCAACATACCATTGTGCCCAAGCCAAGATATAATTTTTGTTTTTAGTTTTTGATTTGCAAAATGGTAAAACACAAGGGTTGGACATAATGGAATAATATAAGTGTTTGTGTGATCAAGACCATCGACTAAGTCGATGATCGCCCAATACTACCGATACTAGGCATGGCTAAGCAATATTTATTCGAAAATCTACTAAGTGACAAGAGCTCATCCAACGAACTCTAATCACAGCAAATAACCTAGGCTCAGGTAGTAGAGGATACTTATTTACCTACAGATTATGCAACTAGAGGATTAGCTAATCAATTTAACAACAAATTAGCAATGCATACATAGAAGTTAAACAAAATATTAGACTTTAAGAGTAATGGGATCAAATGGGAAATGATCAAACTGCTTGCCTGCTTGCTGTTGCTCAATTTGTTGCGGAGGGTCGTTCTCGGGATTACCGCAAATATCGAATCCTAAGCGAAAGAGCGAAAACAACCAATAAGACGAGCAACACTTAAACAAAAGAGCAAGCAAAAATTATCCAAATGCGATGAAATTTATACACAAGGTAAAATACGAACATACCTAGACATAGAAACTGGAAAAAACTTAATTTGGATTTGTGGTGCAAAAGATATTCTCTAAAAACCTAATTTCGGCCATAATTAGCACTGTAGCAAAAATATTTTCTAGAAAGATTTTGAAGCTGAAATTTTTATGGTAGCTACCCACTGGTATAGTGGTAACCCATATAAAATTTCAGGTCATTTGGAGTTAAAATGATTTAGTTATGATTTTTCTAAGTTTTAAATCTAAGACATGATTAATTTCAGTATTAAAGATTCTTGCAAAACCTATACTAAGCTAAAGTACTTTATGAGATGCATTTATCGAACTTTAGTTTGTTAAATTTGGAGCTACAGAGAAAAAGTTACGCAATTTTGAAGTTTAAAACAATTAATATGTGCAAATAAAAGCTTTTCGGACTAAATCTGGAAAACCCATAAAACTGGGGAGGTCGTGGGCCGTTGATCAAAGATCGCACGGCTCACGATCTCGAATGCTAAAACCCTTACGAGCACACGGGCGCAAAGACCTCATCGCGCCAAGGGAGGTCTTAGCCGTTAGATCTAGACTTGATGGTGCGAATCTAACGAGGAGGTCCTAGGCGGCAAGATCTGGCGAGGAGGTCTAAGCCGTAGATCTTGAATCCAATGGCTACGACCGGTGCACGCGCGCGCACGCAAAGGAGGTCCTCGCGCCTGCAGAGGTCGTGGACCGTCGGATCAAGATCTGGCGGTCCCGAGCACTAGGGAGGTCTAAAGGTCAACGATTGATCGACGAGATCTTAACGGCTCGAGATCTCCCATAGGAGGTCTGGGCGGTTGAGATCTACAGGAGGTCTGGCAGTTAGATCTAAATCTAATGGTCCGAGTGGCGGGGAGGTCCTAGACGGTCACGATCTCCGGTGGGAGGTCCCGAGCGGCTAAGATGAAGCGAGGAGGTCGGGGCGGCTAGGATTTCACCGAGGAGGTCATGGATGGCCATGATCTTCGCGGGAGGTCCTCGCGACAGTGTTCAACAGAGAGAAGTGCGGGCGGTTCGGATCTCCGTGGGGAGGTCATGAGCGGTCGGATGCGAGCGGAGGAGGTCCTACGACTTCTTCACAAAGGGCCGAGGTGGTCTTTTTGGAAAGAGGACCCTAAGCGTAGTTTTGAAGGTTCTCTTTACAAATGACCAGGTGGTCTTTGCACAAGAGGACCTTGGTGGGGTGGCTCGGGGTGGTTTTTAAAGCGACTAAGGAAGGACTTTTGCAAAGAGGACCCCAAGGAGGTCAGAGAGGCGGTTTTGACAAAACGACCAGGGTGACCTTTCGCCTGAGAGGACCTCAAGGAGGTCTTTTGCAAAAGGACCCCAAGGAGGAGGGTGATCCTAGCGGTGGGATTTAACCTACGGAGGTCTTTAACGGCGAGATTTGGCGGGAGGTCACTGGAGTGGTTTTAATGGCGCACGACCTCGGACAACGACAAAGCGGCGGTTAAGACAAATTAAATGCTCCGGATGATTGACAATAAATGAAACTAAAAGGGACACTTAATGATTTCCAAACTTTAATTCTAAACCCATGGCCCACACGTCGGTGACTCCACGGCACAAATTAGGACACAATTAATGCACCAATGATGAGCAATGATTTGAGCATTAAAGTGGTCCTAAGAATATGGCAGCGGGAGGTTTTGAACCGACAAAACCGGCGTGGCACAGGCTTGCCGCGCGATGTGGACCTCGTCGGCGGAAACCAAAGGCACGAATGAGCTCCAAATAGGACGGAGGACCTAAGGGTGCCAAAAACTACACCAATGGCACCACCAACCGGCTAACGGAGATAACCGCAGGGGACCAATTCTGCCGGCGAAAACCGAAGAGGTCTAAAAGAATAGGGATTTCGATCTTGAAATCGACCGGGGAATGGAGGAGCTAGAGGTGGCGCAAGAGCTCCGGTGAAGGTGGAGGTCGCCGGAGGTGAAGAAGACGACGCCCCGACCACGAACCACACGCTCCTACTTTATCAACCTCTGTGAAGGTCAAACAAAGCAAGTCGAGAGGCTCGAGGTGACCAAGAGAACAAAAGAATTAGCCAAAATTGCAATAATGAACCACTTTGGAGCTCAAGGGTGTGGAGAGCTCCAAGGTCGAGCAATGGTGTGAGAGGCTTTCGGGTGACTTGAGCTCAAGAGAGAGGAAGAAACTAGGGGTGCAAGAATGGATCCAAAGAAACTTAAGGAGAAGCAGGGATCCATATATAGCCGAGCGCCAAAAATGAAAACAAGGTCACACCCACTCGGGTGCAGAGCTAGGGCATCAACGACATGATGGGAGCGGTGTCGGGGTGACTTTTGAGCAAAGGTGCCGCGGACATTTAATGTTGGCAGCACATAGCCGTTGTCGACCCTAGAGTTGACAAGGCATCGCTCCCTACGCCACGCACAAAATTGATAATGCCTGTGCCCACCCGACGGTGAGAGAAATAGGGAAGATGGTCAAATGAACTCAACGGCTAAATCAGCCCGAGCTCCACCGAGGAGGTCGTGAGTCGTTGGATTGAAATCAAGGGCCCAGATTTTGGGCTAAGTATTAGAGGTCCTAACACTTAGGGAGGTGCGAGCCACAGATCTCAAGATGGACGGCTCAAGATCACCCAGCGCTAGGGGTGGTCGTGGAGGGCTAAGGAGGTCGCCCAGGTGGTCTTTGCAAAGGTGCAAGGAGGTCTGGGAGGCCCTCGAGGGTTGTCTTTGTAAAAGAACACGAGGAGGTCGTGCGGGTGGGAGGTCCTTTACAAAGACCCGAGGAGGTCTTTGGCGTCGATTTGAAAATCCAATGGCCCGGACCACTGCGCCCAACCCGACCGAGCAGGACACGGCTTAAGTGGCTCGGTGCGACCAAGACTGAAAGTCGGACACAGGTTTGAGTCTAAGTTTGACTCGGACCGAGTTTAGAGTTTTAATTTGAATTGAGATTTTGAAGGGTCTTAAGAGATAGAATTAGCTCCAAATTTTATGAAATTTTGACATGGCTTGCTAACCTTGAGATGGACTCGTATAAAATTTCCAGAGGTTTTAATCTTGAGCACTTTTCTCCGAAATTATACAATGCTTGAGCTAGGGTTCGACTACAAGTCAAACAAGTTTGATGACCCTTAAAAATATTCGAACAATTTCTAAAATTGTGAAATTTTTGAGAGGGTCACCAACCATCCCAAGAACTTAGGAAAAATATTTCCGAAAAGGATCACAAGATTGGACAAGATTGTTTTTGGAGGATCAAGATTTGGATCAACGGACTTGTGACTTTGTATTTCCATACTCTTGTACAATAATTGTTTAGTACACACAGAAATACATGATGTAAGAAAAAGTTTTAATTTCTACTCATTTTCTTACACTTACAACACAAGTTGAAATTGGGGATGTTCTGATTTCGTGAGTCAAAAAAAGGAGAAAAGAAAAGAGAATCAAAAGAAAAAGAGACCACCTCGGTTGGCTCACGACCACCCTCGATTGGTCTCGACAACCCACGAGCTCCATGACCACCACGAGATAACGGTTGCTTTGCAACTTTGTTCTTTGAGCTTGTATCTACCCTATCTTTCGGCTTGCTTGAGCTAGTGCTAGGAGCGCGTTTGGACCAAAGAAGCGTGGCGAGTCTCGTGGACTTTGATTTAACATTGCTAATCTGATTTCATTATTGCTGCTCCTTGCTACTAAACATTGCTGTCCGAGCTCCACGTACTTTTGGCCCTCGTTTGGATCCTCGCATTCGCCTCCTTGTGATCATACATCCCACCCTCTCCGATCGGACCACTGCTGCAATTTGGTAAGAAATTCATAAGAGCGTGGTAAGGCGCTTGAGAGTGTGTGATTCCACCTTCCACCACCTAGTAGTTGGTAGGGATAATACATTTGTGTTGTCTTTTGTCTCCTACTAACAATGGCGGTGAGGAATTGAATCGCAAGATTGTGTTGTGAGGAAGAGCTTACAAGGGTGTTGGATGAGCACCGTCATGCTATTAATGGCGACATCGAAAGGAAGTTTGCAGAGACAAATGCTACACTACAACACTCAATGCTAGCATTGCAACACTCAATGCGCGTATTGATGGTATGGCCAATCAACCGCGAACAATGGTCGTGTGGATCCTCAAGGTGCGATCCACGACCATGAGATCGACAACGATAATGAGATGCGCAACGCGATGCCCTTGAAGCACGATAACGGAACCGATTGAACTTCAACCGTCAAGGTATGAGAGGTAATAACTTTCCGCAACATAATGCACGTGATAATGATGATCCATATGCTAAAGTCAAGTTCACTATACCATCTTTTGCGGGTGCTTATGATCTTGAAGTATATTTAGATTGGGAGATGACGGTAGAACAGAAATTTAATGCTCACTTAGTCCCGAAGTGCATAGAGTTAGGCAAGCTACAAGTGAATTTAAAAATTTTGCCATCATTTGGTGGAGTAGAGTATGCAATGATGGATTAGCGCCTACTACAGGATGCTTTAAAGCTTGCTATGCATAATGATTTATTCCACCCTCTTTTAAAAGGGACTTGCGTAAGAAATTGCAGCGCTTAAACCAAGGCAATAGATCGGTAGAAGAATATTATCAGGAGCTACAAATTAGTATGTTGCGTTGTGATATTATTGAGGATGAAGAGCCTGCTATGGCACGTTTTATGGAGGACTAATACGTGAAATTCGGACATAGTTGACTACAAAGAATATGATAGTGTTCCTAGATTGTTCCACCTTGCTTGTTTGGCAGAAAAAGAATTGCAGGGTCGACAGCAGAGGCCAAGGAACCATTTTGGAAGCACGTCTACACCACGATCAACATCAGGGCACGTTAAAACAGTCCAACCTTCAGCTACGCGGTCTGCTGCCCCCTCCTCGAGTAGGGCGCGTTCAGCAGCACCTCCGACACCAAGACATGCACCCGAGGAAAACAAATCTACTAGTGTGCGTGCTCGGCCAAGAGTTCTTCTTGGTTGTTTCCACAGTCGTCACGATGGGCTTATTTGCCATCGTTGCAGGGAATGGGCCATGTCATGAGGGATCGCCCAAGTCAGCGAGCCTACCTTGCCACCAAGAAGCGGAGGTTATGTAAGTGCTAGTGATATTGAGGATGAGTATGTGCTTGCGGCTAACATTGCGGTGGAGGAGATGAGGCAGATGGTGATGCGATGATGTGGAAGAACAAGTAGCTCATTGTTGACACAGGACTCATGTGAGCCTTGTTGCGCAGCGAGTCTTTGGCGCACAACCGGAGAGAGCGGAGCAAAATCAGCAGCACAACTTGTTCCAATCCAGATTCCTCGTGAAGGAGAGATCCTGCAGAGTCATCATTGATGGAGGGAGTTGCAACAACCTTGCGAGCTCCGAGATGGTCGAGAAGCTTGGTTTGACCACACAACCACACCCACGTCCCTACTACATCCAATGGTTCAATTCGTGTGGTAAGTTAAAGGTAAACAAAGTTGTGAGAGTACAATTTTCAACTGGTAATTACAAAGATAGTACCGACTTTGATGTAATGCCTATGCAAGCATGCTCTTTGTTGCTCGGTAGGCCTTGGATATATGATAATGATGTTTTGCACCATGGTAGAGCTAATACCTACTCATTGTCACATAAGGGTAAGAAGATTAAGTTGTTGCCTTTGACACCTGCTGAAATTGTGAAAGATGAAGTAGAGCGTGCTAGCAATGAAAGAAACACCAATGAACATAATTCTGAAAATCAGCAAGTAGCGAAACATGTTTACCCACCTAAAAAGGAGAAAGTGGCGCCTAGTTCCAAGGCCGAGGGAATTATATTGAAAGGGTGTGTCATGCTTGCCACTAAATCTGAGCTTGCTGAAATTTGTGATAATGAGCTGCTATGCTATGCTTTGATATGCAAAGATGCTTTATTTTCACTTGAAGATATATCTAGCTCTTTGCCCCCGTTGTTGCTAATCTTTGCAGGAGTATGTGGATGTATTTCGGTGATATACCCGGGGTTGCCCCTATTCGAGGATAGAGCATCAAATTGATTTGATTCGGGAGCGACTTTGCCAAATCGTCTTGCATATAGGACCAATCCAGAGGAGACTAAGGAAATTCAGCGACAAGTCCAAGATCTTTTGGACCGTGGGTACGTAAGAGAAAGCCTAAGTCCTTGTGCTGTTCCTGTTCTTTTGGTTCCTAAGAAAGATGGAACTTGGCGTATGTGTGTTGATTGTAGAGCCATTAATAATATTACCATAAGGTATCGTCATCCTATTCCTAGGCTAGACGACAAGCTTGATGAGTTGAGTGGCGCTATTATTTTCACAAAGATTGAATTGCGAGGTGACGATCTGCTGGTCGAAAGCCTCAAAGCGTCAACGTCCTCACGACGAAACCAATCGAACCTATCGGAAGATCGGGACATTGCGAAGTGGATACCACCAGATTAGAATGAAACTGGGAGATGAATGGAAAACTGCTTTTAAAACTAAGTTCGGACTATATGAATGGTTAGTGATGCCTTTTGGTCTAACTAATGCACCTAGTACCTTCATGCGATTAATGAACGAGGTTTTACGTCTTTTCATTGGGAAATTTGTGGTGGTTTATTTTGATGATATCTTGATTTATAGCAAGTCACATGAGCTACACTTGAATCATATACGTGCTGTTTTTAATGCCTATCAATTGGAGCTACCTGCAGATTTTGGGGTTAGCCCCACATTTAACATTTCAGATTTGAAGCCATACGTGGGAGAAGCAGATGAGTTTGAGTCGAGGACGACTCCAATTCAAGATGGGGAGGATGATGAGGACATCACTCCTTCGGATACACACACTACACAAAATCCTACGGATCCAGTTGCGCAACTACAAGGCCCTATGACAAGAGCTCGTGCACGTCACTTAAATTATGAGGTGAGCTCATTTCTAGGTGCTAATAATTTATCTATGCAGAATGGTATACTACCTAATAATTGTGATCTGTTGTTACTTAGGAATAATGGATCCCCAAGGTCTACGACGAGTCTACAAGCCCTACGACCGATCCCGCGGCGCACGACCAAGTCTCAAGATCCTCGACTAGGTTCGCCGGCGCACGACTGCACCGACCAGCGCTACGACCACATCTCAAGCTCCTCGACAAGGTTCGCCAGCACTACGACCAGACCAGTCAGCGCTACGACTAGGTCTCACGCTCTACGACCAGTCATTAGGTGTTGCGACACCGTTTTGGGCCTAATAGGACCTTGTTAGCGTGTCCGGTCAATGCCTAGGTTGTGTACGCCTCCCCATGGTCGCACAACCCTAGGTCAACCCCTCACGTTACCCCTATATATATACAAAGAGCCACCACGGTTTAGGGTAGGGTTTTTCTTAGATTATTTCGCCACTTTGCGGTTTCACCGTTTATCGGTTTGAGAACCCACATTGTGAACTTCATTCATATTCGCAATACAATTCAGATTGTATTTTCCTTGTTCTTGTGAGTTGCTTCGATTGCTTGCAGGAATAATAACCCTCGTGGTAAGGTCGATCGCGTGCGAGCGTGGTTGATAACGACAGTCGTGCGGGTGTAGCGAATTGCGAGGTGACGATCTGCTGGTCGAAAGCCTCAAAGCGTCAACATCCTCACGACGAAACCAATCGAACCGATCGGAAGATCGGAAGCCCTACAAAAAGTTTTAGATCTTAGTCTTTCCGCTGTCCAAACCACGTTGTGCCTTTAGCAATTTTGTTTTCAGTATTCGCGTTGTTGAGTTCGAGTCCATCGTCGGTGTCTTTGTTGCTGGTCTAGTCGTCGTGATATAGTTTCTAGCGTCGAGTCTTTGCTGTTTTGGTCCTCGTGTATCTCGGCTTGTCCTTTGTTGCATCCGTTGCAATTAGGGTTTGTCTGCTATAGCCAAGAATTGAGTCACCCCCCCATCCGACCACTTACTCGTGACACCACCCCCATCCGACCACTTACTCGAGCCAACATTCCCATCCGACCACCTACTCGGATTCGACCACCTACATCGAGTTCGACCACCTCGTCAGATTCGACCACCTACTCGAGTTTGACCACCTTCTCGGGTTCGACCACCTGCTCGAGTATTCGCCCCCGACAAGTCTATCAATTTCTGGTTGCATAAACCACAAGCCCCATTTCAACCCCTAAGACTCCTATAAATATATCTCGGTGTAGCTGATACGGAAACGCTCAAATCCATTGACTAAAATTCCCACAATCCAAACTTAATCATTAACACCAACATGTAAACATATTCTCGAACCAAATAGAACCTTCCAATATGTCACTCTGCACAAACTAATTTTAGATACTACATAAATCATGAACTCCCAAAGGATTACGAATGTAAAACTCCAAATATTTCATTTAACCGATATTACAAAAGGCGATCAAGTTACTTTCTTTCTAAAAGAATCATCGCCACTCCGACAAGCCACAATCCCTTACGGACAATCTTACTATCATCAAGAATAATCCACTCTTAACACAAACCGCCAGCGTTTACTCTTCTATTATAAGCCCCTAAAAACTCACCAAATTATTTTATACTACCTTATCATCCCATTCTCAAATTGAGAGTCTACCAAAACTTTACAACCTCACTATAAAAACCACTTTATTCTAGATGTGATCTACTACACAATTACAAGGTTTTACCAAAACCCTTTCATCAAGGACTTCCTTTCATCCAACGATTCTACAATAGTGTAGGAATAAGCCACCTATTAAATCACATCAGTTCAACTCTTACTGATGCTCAACACCAAACTTTAACACACAACAACAGCACTCCAACCATCAATGCTAACAACTGGCTTCATCAAGAAATCTAGATGCTACCTACTTTCCTTTCCAAATCACATGTACAATTACAAGAACATATTCAACTATTCCACCTCATAATTATAATTTGGTACAAAATCACAATAAAACTTGAAGAATCGAAATCTTCCATCATTCAATAATCTTGTGAGGACCCCGGTTTATTCGGCTTGTACTGTTTAACCATCCACTTGGTCCTAACAGTACAAATCAAATAAACCAAGCCTCGAGATATGTATACTTCCCAGAAATGCAGTATACACACCTCGCTACAAAATCATGCATCAATTCCATTCATTCACATAGAACCGAAGCACAACAATAACTTAAAGACATACATAATATAAAGAGAGTTAGTACAAAAGAGAGGCCGCCCGGCCAAAAGACATACAAATAGATAAATACACAGAGGAAGCAAAAGGACCATAAGATGGCTATAAACAAAAGCCAATCGGTGTGCCTTTACCCACAAGGCAACCAACCGGACCGCCAAGCTAATCGTCCCAAACAGCGCCGCAACACAGCTCACAAAAGTGAGGCCCTTGGGGCTCACCTTCTTCCTCTGCAACAATTAATATTAAGCAAGCGATGAGTACAAAAATTGTTTTTGTACTGCAAGGTGACGTGTGAGATAACAGAACTATAATTAACTACATGCAAGCTTTATTTAAGTGGATGAGGCTCTGGACTTATTTTCAGCATAAAGCAAGTTTTCATTTACAATAAGGTAATAGATTCAAAGCAAGTTTGCAATTAACTTTTATTATTCAAATAAAGAGAGACAATAATAACAATAGATAGAGAACAACACCAACCTAGAAGTGACTAACCCATAGTCACCACAACAATAGCATGAAGTACCCCTTCATACCACCCATGTCAAGTTTAAGTTTTTAAAAGGTTGTAGTCTAGTTCTTGCACGACCTTACCAAGCATGTCCATAACCTAGGACGAGGCTATTCGAATAGTTTTAACCCTGCAGGGGTGTACCAATGTACCCACACGATAGACCGCCTTTCCACCACCACGGTTAGCACACTTCCTTTGGTATGCGGCATGGATAAGTCTAACAAGGCGCTTTCCAATGGACGATGCTAATTAGGAGCCGCAACCCACGGGAGAAGGACACATTAGACAGCCTAACCGGTCTGCTAATGCTCCCCTCCAACACCACAAACACACACACACAAGAACACACCCACCAACCAGCTCATAATTAACACCTCCCAAAGTACTTAGTCAAGAGAGGTTCCATATCCCCCTCGTGTGGTTAGCACGCAATAAGCGCTTGGCTTAGTGACACAAGTAACTCGGTCCTTGGGGACTTAGGCACCATTCCAATCACACCCAACAGATCAACCAACATACCATTGTGCCCAAGCCAAGATATAATTTTTTGTTTTCAGTTTTTGATTTGCAAAATGGTAAAACACAAGGGTTGGACATAATGGAATAATAATAGCATTTGTGTGATCAAGATCACCGACTAAGTCGATGATCGCCCAATACTACCGATACTAGGCATGCTAAGCAATATTTATTCGAAATCTACTAAGTGACAAGAGCTCATCCAACGAACTCTAGTCACAGCAAATAACCTAGGCTCAGGTAGTAGAGGATAATCATTTACCTACAGATTATGCAACTAGAGGTCTAACTAATCAATTTAACAATAAAATAGCAATGCATACATAGAAGTTAAACAAAATATTAGACTTTAAAAGTAATGGGATCAATGGAAAATGATCAAACTGCTTGCCTGCTTGTTGTTGCTCAAAGCATTGCGGAGGATCGTTCTCGGGTTACCGCAAATGTCGAAGCCTAGCGAAAAGCAAAAAGAAGCGAGAACCACCCATAAGACGAGCAACACTTAACCAAAAGAGCAAGCAAAAAATATCCAAATGCGACGAAATTTATGCACAAGGTAGAACAGGAATACACCTAGACATAGAAACTGGAAAAACCTAATTTGGATTTGTGGTGCAAAAGATATTCCCTAAAAACCTATTTTCGGCCATAATTAGATACTGTAGCAAAAATATTTTCTAGAAATATTTTGAAGCTGAAACTTTTATGGTAGCTACCTACTGGTATAGTGATAAGCCATATAAAATTTCAGGTCATTTGGAGTTATATTGAAAGAGTTATGATTTGTCTAAATTGTTTAGGGTATTAAACTAAAATATGATCCTTATGATTTTTAAAAACAGTAGAATTTGTGAAACCAATTTTCCTAGCAAATAAACTAGCAGTGGGAGCTAATCCAATTGGATTCATACAAAAATAAGCTATAGATAAAAAGATATGCATTTTACAAGTTTGCTAAAAGTTCTGAAAAACAGTATTAAGTTCACTTGTTTACTATTTTTGAAAATGGTTTTCCAGGTTTGATCATGGTCTACAATTATTTTTCTATTTAAGTTCAAGGTATAAGGAAACTAACAAAATTGGAATCTTCTAATTTGGGCTTACAATGAACAAGATATGAAAAAGAGAAACCACCTACTCACTTCAGTTTTGAGACTTAGCATTTTCGGGGATTTTCCTAACACCCGGAGACGTGGACGATTGAGAGCCATCGATCTCGGATCGGACGCCCGGTTGAATCCGGCGACACGAGCGCGAAGCGCAGAAGAGGCGGCGTCGGAGAGCCGAGGGTCGTAGATCTCTAGATCGGACGACCACTAACGAGTCACGTCGCCCCCGACCTGGAGCTCCGTCCGACAACAGAGGAGTTCCCGGCCGCGAGCTTGCTCGGCTCGTCGCCGGCGAGAATCGCCATGGCGACGCCGGCCAAGGGCCAAAATGGGATCCTAGCACTATTGCGCACCTAAAGGCAGCCGGGACTTCGCCGGAGGTGGACGGAAACGGCGGTGCGACGCGGCGGAGCGGAGGTGACCGCTACGGGAAACATGGCAACGGCGAAATAGCTATGCCGCGCGCAAATGGGGGGTGCACGAGCACCAGGAAGGCTCTAGGGACTTAGGGGAAGGGCTCAGCGCCACCAAGGTCACCGGAGGTGAGCCGGCGGCAGAGATAGGCGGCGGCGGGGCAAAATGCCCAGATCCTACACCTACGGAGCTACGGCCGCGCATGAAGGAAACTACGCGATGCTTGAGCTACTACAAGGGTCCGATAACTCACCGGATGGCGGAGAGGAAGATCTGCGGGGATGAGTGAAGCGCAAGCTATGCGAGGCGCCGAAGAGCTTCACCGCGGAGGGGTCAACCTGGGCCAAGCTAGCAACACCGGGTGGTACCATGAGCTTCGCAATACCACAGAGAAGCTCCAGGAGGCAGGGATTGGGAAATGGGGGTCTTACGCGCATCGGAGAAGAAAGGGGGCACTAGCGGCCGAAAATGGGAGAATCCCAAATTAGCTTCCTCCTGAAAAGGATAAGCCGAAACGGGTGAGGGTTAATGACCAGTGAGGCGAGAGGAAGGGGTTGGAGCAAAAGCCGAGCAGGAGAGCCACTGGAGGGTGAGCTTCACCGAGGAGCTCCGAGCTCGGTAATGGCGGCCGAGGGTGTTTCGTCGACTGGAACTCAAACACGCACCGAGAGTGCTAGCTAGAGCTCAAGGGTGGGTAAAGGAAGCTAAGGGAGGAGGCGGGGAGCTTAAGTAGGAGAGGGAGGCAAGGGGGCAACGGCACTCGCCTCGGATGCTCAAGTCCACCGCGGGGACTCTGAGCCCGATGGGAGCGGTGAGCACGGCGACTTTGAGGGAGGACGAGGCGTGCATTAAATGCGAGACCGTTGGTGGGGCGAGGCGGGGCGGTCGTTGCGCGCGCCACGCTCGGCTACGCCATGGCGACCTGCGTCGCGAGCGGCGAGGAAGGAGACGACCGCGGCCGTCCGATTGCATCCAAGGACTAGCGCGATCGCGTTGAAGCGGTATCGGCAAGCGTGGGCGCGCGATGGAAATCCAACGGCCGAGAATCGGAGGGCAACCGGAGAGGTCCGAACGCCTACACGGAGGTGAGCCGTTCGATGGAGATCCAACGGCTGATAGCGCGGACGCGGTTTAACTGGCGCGGGGGCGCGGTTAGTTGGCTCGGCCGAGTCAAGTGACTCGAGCCCGAGCCTGACTCGCGCCCGAGGAACAGTGCAAACTAGTTAGGTTTTGAATTTTAAAGGCTGAAACTTTAAGGATTTAATTGACGTATCAAATCAACTCCAAAATTTATGAAATTTTAACTGGAGCTTCCTGACTTAAGGATTAACCTTCCATAAAATTCTCAGAGATTTTTGTGCACTGGAATTTTCTCAAGAAATTCCAGAAAGCTAATTCTAAGGTTTGTCCAAGGTTTGACTTGCCTCTAAAATATTTCAAATAATTTCCAAAATTTATGAAATAATTCAGAGGTGTCACAAAGCAACCTTAGAACCAATGAAATTATTTCCAATGGTTTGACACAAGATTTCACCAAGGATGTTTTTGAATTGATAATTGAGGGTTTTAATTTTGAATTTTCCAAAATCCTTTTACAAGAATTTCAGAAAAGCTCAAAAGCACAAGGATGTAAGAAAAGTTTTAAATTATCCTCATTTTCTTACATTTGAAACACAAGTTGAAAAATGGGGATGTTACAAGTCTCAACATGAATACAACCAATTTCATCTCATCGTTCTATATAGAAGAGCAGTCAAAAACTCCTCCTATAAAATTCTTGATCCACTGGTATTCTAAGTATCCATAGAAAAGATAATTCCAAGATTTATATCCACTAAGACATTAATCTAGCATCACCTCGACTTTTCCTTCCCACACAGTTAGTTTCATCCATTGAGACCAAATAACCTAACAAGTTTAGCCAACTAAACAATTTTTAATGGTCAAACCAGTTCGTCAATATTCCACACTTCTTAATAACTCTTTTTACTCCAATTAGGTATAGCCATACTCTTAATCACAGTTCATTAGGAACTACTACAAGACACCATCAAATTAATCAACTTCCCTTCCAACGTTCTTAGTTAAGATCAATTATGCACCACACTATAGACCCAACTTGATAACTCAAATCATATCCACTAATTTCATTGATTATAGCCTCTCACTATACCACGCTATGACCACGCTAAAGGGTTAACTTTTTCTTTCATAAAAGAGAAGTATTCAACTTCAACACTCAAAATACCTGAGAGAGATACATGGAGTCAAAGCTTCCGCATAACAAAGGACTTGCAAAAGGAAACTTTCATTATTCAAAACATTAAGCGAATAAATGGGTCATGTTTTCCAATAAGAAAGACAAAACTCCAATACAGAGGTCAATCTTGACATTTAACCAAGCTCACCAGCCATAAGAATAACTCAACAGTTGGAAAAACAATAATTGATTTAGGGGTCAATTTAAACCAATGGAAACACATCAACCTTTCTCAAAGCAATCCTTCAACCGCAATGAACTAATAATCCCAAGAGGAATTCATCAACCATAACTGGACAAGAGTTGACCAAATTCAAATTCAAGGAAGAGAACAACTTTTCTAAAGATACTCACTATCAACGCCTTTACTAAGATATCCGAGGTAATCCACTACACTATTCTCTTACCACGAACGGTGGTGTAACCTAGTAAAGCCCAGGGTCACAACCACGACCTCAACCTCTCAACATCAACCATCATCATTGGTGGGTGCAGGTTTATGCACGGGTTCAACTGGGTAGGTGAGGCCCAGGGTTCTGTTGGTTGTCGCCCAGGACAGTTAAGGATCGGTCTTCGAGCTGCATCTTGCTACGTCACCACCATACTTCCACATGTCCCTAGTATGGGTCGGGACCTGGCTAACTAATTTGCAACATTTCACCGTGGTCGTGCCATCCGGTTGTGTGGGTGTCTGTATGACCTACTTTTATGTATTCCCACCTAGCGCAAGATGGGTCCTGAACCCGGCGGATGGTTAATCCAAAGAGAGTGAATCCTTAGCGAGGCGGGACTACGGTGGGATGGCGCATTGTAAAGGCCTTTACACATGCTCTAGACTGCTCACCTAAGGTAGTGAGTGGTGGTATCGACGGATGCCAAACAAACTAGAGAAGTCGTGTCTTGTGGGTAAAGCTGTACAACCTCTGCAAAGTGTAAAACTATTCGAATAGCTGTGTCTACGGTCATGGACATGCTGGCAAAGCCACTCAAAGTTAGACTCTGGTTTGATTTCAAAATGTTTTTGTAAAACAGTTTTGACATGGATGGGAGTCCATGAGAAAAGTTATGGGTTGAAGCCCCGGGTTGGTGCCCGTGTTTATGTGAGTGTTAGGTTGGTGCCTACACTATCTTTTTTAATTCAAAATCAATTTTAATTAATGTAAAATTTGAGCTTTTGAACTTAGCAATGTATTTAATGTCAAATGTTGTTTTTGCACAAATAACCCTATAAGCCACCCTTTGTTACATCCACGTATGCATGTCATTCTGTTCCTTGACGGGTGTAACTTGCGAGCACTATAGTTGTGCTCATGCTTGCTTTATGCAAAGAAATTTCAGAGGAGAAGGACTTTGCTACCGGTGTGGATCTCGACGACTAGGCCGCTACCCCAGTCGATTGCTTGTGGCAGATTGCTGGAGTCTACTACTTCTTCTTCGTCTTCCGCTGTGTTTCTTTATTATTGGCTCGTAAGCCTATCTTGTAAGCAACTCTGTTATTTATTAACAAATTTTTGCGATTATGGTTGCGTTATCACATTTGTTTACTGTGTGAGCTAGCCACTGATCATGGGACTAGTTCAGTTAAGCACAAAGGATCTGGGATGTTAATCCCGGGTCTTACAAAGTGGTATCAGATCCATATCGACTGTAGGTCGTGACCTAGTTAGAATGGCCTATTAGTTGAGAAATTTCAAAACTTATTTTACACGACTAGAAAAATAAATTGTTCTCTTCTCATTTTGGTCATCTATCTATCTGTAGCTTTCTTATAGCAATTCTTTCTTACCTAATTCTCTCTTCACCATTTTATAATGTTAAATGGAACCTCTTCCCCTGGAAATTTTCTATAGATGGTCAATACGTTCTTACCCTTACGTTCAAGACCTCAAGACATGAAGTTACCAAGAAGGCATCAAGTCATCATCGTCAAACAAGAACAATATGCAAGATTCATCGAAGACCGTAAGCTGAAGTTGCGATGACAGCCCAACCATATAGCTTAAGTTTGCCAAGGCTCATTCTGTGTATTGAGCCGTTTCACCAGATTAAAGAGTCTTGATCCAGTAGAGCGTTAAAACTGTTAAGTTTTTCGGAAAAGTCTTTAAGTTGGTTCTTTCGTTTGGGTATTGTCTTACTTTATCCCCTTGGTTCTTCTTCTTTGTCTCTCCCCTATCGTTTGTCTCCTTCCCTAACTCTTTGGAGTAACCAGCAGGTGGTGAACACTCGTCACTCGGGAAGTGGAGCCAACACCAACAACAATGGAAGTGCCCCAATCAATGAACCAGAGTAGCAGCAGATGATGGCCAATCAAAACCGTCCGATCGAACTGCTCTCTCAGTCCATCAACAACAATCAAGCCCGACAAGCTACAGTTTTTTAAGCTCCAGCCCCAACTCCACCACCTCAAAGGACTAGTATGTCAGAATTTATGAGGATGCGACCACCAACTTTTTCAAGCAGTACCGAGCCCATGGATGTAGATGATTGGCTCCGGGCGATTAGTAAGAAGTTGGACATCGCCTAGTGCACTGATCGTGAGAGGGTGTTGTTCGCTTCACACCAGCTCATGGGGCCAGCTGTAGAATGGTGGGACAATTACAGCTTAGCTAACGATGAGGATTAATCAATCACCTGGACTAAATTCATGCGAGCCTTTCGGCGTGCGCACATTCCTGCGAGCATGATGACCCTCAAGAAGAAGGAGTTTCATTCACTGCGCCAAGGCAACCGCTCTGTGAACGAGTACCTCCACAAGTTCAATCAACTGGCACGATATGCACCTAAAGATGTTGCAAAGGATGAAGACAAGCAGGAAAGATTTGTAGAGGGACTCAATGATGATTTGTCCATACAGCTGATTTCCCAGGATTATACTGACTTCCAGCAGCTAGTCGACAAGGCGATTCGTCAAGAAGGCAAACACCGGGAGATGGAGAATCGCAAGAGAAGAATGGCTGCACAGAAGATCAACTCTGGAAGTTTTTCGAAAGCTAGAGGGACTTCATCGTATCAAGTCAAATCCCAGCCAACAGCAGACAACCCAGTCAACTTGGAGTCCTCCAACACATCTGATGGTGATCAAGCACAGAAGGACACATCCTATGTTGTAGGCATCACGTGCTTCAATTGTCATGAGGTAGGATATTTCGCCAGTAAATGTCCAAAGAAGTAGCAGGTAGCAAATCCAGCCAACCCTGAAGTCAACATCATGTTAGCAAACAAGAAGCCGCAGAACTCAAGAAAAGGACGTCTGTACAATGTCACAGCTCAGGCTCTATCGTATGAGGAGCAAGATGTGGACGATGACAATTCCAGTTGAAGACCTAGTATTTTCCAGTTTTCTATCTAGCCTCTTCGAATCTCAGGGACGAAATTCCTTTTAAGGGGGGTAGTTTGTAACATCCCAAGTGTTGTTACCAATTTAAAGTTAATTAAAGTTATTACTTTGTTGGACTTCTTGAAATTTGAATGAGTTTGATTGCTTTATTTGAATTTCTAAAGTTTTAAAAGTCAAAAGTAAAATTACTGAAGTTCTTGAAGTTTTATTTGACTTAAGTTGAAAAATAAAATTTTAATTGATTTCTAGAATTTTTTCTGGGATTTTAAAAGCTTTTTCCTAATTATTTTAAAAGCCAAAATAATTTATTTGCAAAATTAAAAGCCAACTTTAAGTTGGAATTATTTTATCTAAGTCAAAAATAAATAAGGGAATTTCTGTGAATTTTCTTCCATAATTTTTTGATTTATTTTGCTATTTTCTAAAGCCTAAATGAATTACTAGAATTATTTTAATCAGAAATCAATTTGAAAATCCCAAAACATCTTTGGGCCGAATCTCACTGTTTGGCCCATTTTCCCCGCGCTCTCGGCCTACCCGAGCGGCCTGCTCCACCCTCTCTCCCCTCAACCGCCCCACCCTCTCTCGACCGTCCGATTTACATCGGACGACCAACACACCCCCACGCCACACATGTCGTTTCGACCACCAGATCTGAATCCAATGGCCCCGCTTCATCATCTCCCCCACCTCCTTCTCCGCGTGACAGAGTCCGAGCCGGCCATTAGCGCCACGGGAGCTCCGTCAACGACCATCCCTCAACTGCCCGTGAGACCTGCGTGACGTGTGCACGATCCCCGCGCTCCACCTCCGCCTCCACCCCACTTTCCCCCTCTCTCCACGACCGGTTTGCCCGCGCACCCAACCTCCGCCGTCGCCATTGCTGCGCATGTTCTCCTCCCTCACCCCTCCTCGGCCCCTATAAAAGGATCACCGGGTGCGCAATCTCCTCATCCAAACCCGTCAACCCACTCCTCCCCTCCCCTCCTTGTTTGGCCAGATTTTGCAAATCTTCGCCGACGACCTTCACCCCTTCCGCCGCCGGTTGCGCCGCCGTCAAGCCTTCTCCGGCCCCATCGTCTACCTCTACGGCACTGCCGCGTCATCGCGAACCTTGTGCGCGCATTCACTTCGCCGGAGGACCCTCGGAGCTGCTACCGCTTTCACAGCAGTGCAGCACCGCCGCTTCTTTGCCGATTTCGGTCGCTGCCGTCGTCCTCCCGTGCCAAGTAAGGTACCGCTAGGTGCGCAAAAGCAATAGCTCTCCAATGCGCAAACCCACTGCCGCCGGAGAGCCACCGTTCGACGTTGTCGGGCGAACCCAAGCCTTGTCGCTGGCAAGCCACTGTGTCCCTGCCACCTCAGCGCCGCATCACCTCCCTAGCTTGCGTGGCACCCATGTGTCGTCTACCTGGCACACAGTCAGCACCCACGCATGCACTTGCGTGGCAGTCCAGCCCAACCCCAGAACAAAAAGCCCGTAAACCCAGCCACTGTGAGTTGTGTCTATGACACGTGGGGCCCACAAGTCAGAATTTTATTTAAAATCCTTTAATTCCTAAAATGTCAGGGCTTACATCATCTTGCGCAATAAATCCTATTTTCTTTACAAAAATAATTCCCAAAATTCGGAAAAACCCTAATTCTATCATTTCATGTAATTTGAATCTTCTAAAGCGCATATCTTTTGCATCTGAACTCCGATTTGGGTGATTCAAGTTGCAAAATTTGTATAAAATTGTAATCTAGCTAAATAAACCAAAATATTTTAATTTGGAGTTCACTTGAGTTGTTATTTGAATTTAGTTTGAATTTGGCTTATTTTCACGATTAGATTTCGACGACTTCGGAGAGTCAGATTTCGACGCCATTTGAGAGCAGCTATTTGAGCAAGGTAAGTTACATTCTTGATCATATTTGCACCCATTATTTTAAATTATTTAAATCATGTTTTAAATTATTACTGCATGCTTATTTATATATTCAATTATTTAAATTCCTGTTTTTAAATTCATAGATATGCCTAAATCCTTTGTATGGCCAATTTTGGATATCGAATCAAACATATTGTCACCCTAGATAAAAACCTAGTTGATACAATAGTATGAACTAGGATCATTTCAAAAATTATGCTTAGTGATGCTTAGACCCAAATTGTTTCATTTGGGGAATTTCAGCCAAAAATCAACTATTGCTTAAATTGTACCCTTGGCATTGGTGTGTCATAGGAGTTTTTATAAATGACTTTGGAAAACGAAATAAAATGATGGTTTGAACTTGGGAGAATTGGTTGTCTGGTGGGTGCAGGTTTATGCACGGGTTCAACTAGGTAGGTTGAGGCCGAGGGTTCTATTGGTTGTCGCCCAAGACAGTTAAGGATCGGTCTTTGAGCCGCATCTTGCTATGCCACCACCCTACTACCACATGTCCCTAGTATGGGTCGGGACCTGGCTAACTAATTTGCAACATTTCACCGTGGTCGTGCCATCCGGTTGTGTGGGTGTCTGTATGACCTACTTTTATGTATTCCCACCTAGCGCAAGAGGGGGCCTAAACCCGGCGGATGGTTATTCCAAAGGGGGTGAATCCTTAGCGAGGCGGGACTATGGTGGGATGGCGCATTGTAAAGACCTTGACACATGCTCTAGACTGCTCACCTAAGGTAGTGAGTGGTGGTATCGACAGATGCCAAACAAACTAGAGAAGTCATGTCTTGTGGGTAAAGCTGTACAACCTCTGCAGAGTGTAAAACTATTCGAATAGCCGTGTCCACGGTCATGGACATGCTGGCAAAGCCACTCAAAGTTAGACTCTGGTTTTGATTTCAAAATATTTTTGTAAAACAGTTTTGACATGGATGGGAGTCTATGAGAAAAGTTATGGGTTGAAGCCCCGGGTTAGTGCCCGTGTTTATGTTGGTGTTAGGTTGGTGCCTACACTATCTTTATTAATTCAAAATCAATTTTAGTTAATGTAAAATTTGAGCTTTTGAACTTAGCAATGTATTTAATGTCAAATGTTGTTTTTGCACAAATAACCCTATAAGCCACCCTTTGTTACATCTACGTATGCATGTCATTCTGTTACTTGACGGGTGTAACTTGCGAGCACGGTAGTTGTGCTCATGCTTGCTTTATGCAAACAAATTTCAGAGGAGAAGGACTTTGCTACCGGTGTGGATCTCGACGACTAGGCCGCTACCCCAGTCGATTGCTTGTGGCAGATTGCTGGAGTCTACTACTTCTTCTTCGTCTTCCGCTGTGTTTTTTTATTGTTGGCTCGTAAGCCTATCTTGTAAGCAACGCTGTTATTTATTAATAAATTTTTGCGATTATGGTTGTGTTATCACATTTGTTTACTGTGTGAGCTAGCCACTGATCATGGGACTAGTTCAGTTATGCACAGAGGATCTGGGATGTTAATCCCGGGTCTTACAGAAGGCAATTTGTCAAATCTGTTTTTTAATTGTTGAAATAACAGCGAGACAACAATAATAACATAAATAACAACCTAGAGGTGACTAACCCAATAGCCACCACAGAATAGCACGAAATCCCTATTCGTACCACCCAATTCAAGTTTTAGTGAAAATGTTATAGTCTAATTCTTGCACGACCTTATCAAGCATGTCTATAACCTAGGACGAGGCTATTCTAATAGATTTAACCATGCAGGGGTGTACCAACGTACCCACATGTCAGATCACCTTTTTGCCAAGCTATTTAGCACACTTCCTTTGGTGTGCCGGCACGGCTAAGTCCTACGAGACGTTTTCCAATATTGTGTATTAACTACGAGTCGCCCGTATTAATAGAAACCCATACATTGCATCGGAGTCATTGTAAAGCCGAGAGTCAACTACCCATAGAGGGTAAATCAACTGAACAACTACAATACCCCTCGGTGTGGAGAACGTAGAAAGGATTCCACTCCTATGCACCCAACACATAAACATCATCCTCATTTTACCACAACACAACACACACACACACACACACACACACACATCCTCCTGCAACTCAGAGCCAACACACGACAAAGTACAAGAGAGATCCCATATCCCTCTCATGTGGTTAGCATGCAAAAGTGCTTGGATCAGTGACACAAGTAATTCGGTCCTTGTTGACTCAGGCACCAACCATTCACACCCAAAAGCTCACCATCTTACCATTGTGTCCAAGTCTAAAATATTTTATTTTTAGTTTTAGTTTCTCAAAGTAACATAGCACAAGGTGCTGGACATAAAGTCATAATAAGTTTTGTGTGATCAAGGTCATCAACTAAGTCGATAACTGCCCAATTCTACCGTTCTAAGCATTTCTAAGCAACAACTCGTAGACTACAAGCTCAGTGACAAGGGCTCATCCAACGAACCCTAAATCATAGAAGACATAGTCCTAGGCTCAGTAGTAGAGGATGAACATTTGTCTATAGATTATGCATCTAGAGGATCAACTAACCGAACAATAATTTAACAGCAAAATAGAGCATGCATACTTAGACTTTGCAAATAAGATATTAGGCTTTGAAAATAATAGGAGCAACATGATCAAATAAATTGTGACATCTGCTTGCCTTGCTGAAGATCACAGTCTTGCTGCAGAGGATCACTCCCGTATTCAATAAATTCGTCGGAATCCATCGCAAGAATGAGAAAATCTAATAAGAACGACGAACACAAAAAAAGACTCAAAATTCAAAGTCAGCCAAAACACATGAAAATTACACAACATGTAGAGTAAGATTTTAAATGAATTTAGCAACAAGAATTAACCAATTTGGACTAAGCAAGCAAAAGTTATAGCCTAAACAAGTTTGATCGGCTGGAAAATGCAATTAATTAGCTTTCTGTTACTTTTCATCGCACAAATTTCTAGAAGGTTGGTGAACATGAAAATTTTATGGTAGACAGAGCACGACATTCTAAGAACAGCAAAAATTAGTTCACTTCATTTGGAGTTACAATGAATTTCTTATGATTTTCCTAAGTTATGAATGTAGTCACAACATTTTCAGAGGCAAAGACATAACTAAAACTTATTCTACACTAAAGTATATTAATAGAGGAATCTAACACATTTTAGTCTACACAATTTGGAGTTACAGAGAATTATTTAAGCATTTTACAAGTTTAATGAATTTCTATAGCAATAATTTATGCTAAACAAGATAATACAACCTACACAATTTTTCTGGTACCGAACAAGGTGCAAACAAAATTTTAAATTAAAGTTCAGTTAAAACAAGAATTAACAAAATTGGAATAAACCAAAAAGGAGTTAAAACAAATTACTTAAGTACTTTTGAAATTTAAAGCAATTTACAGTTTACAAATAAAAGACAATTTGGATTTCCTTATTAACCCATAGCGGAAAACACAGGGGTCGTTGAGATTGAATCGGATGGCCCAATGAACGAGGGCGAACGGCCAAGCGAACAGCCCAAACGCTCCCGGCGTTAGATCAAAATCGGACAGCTCACAAGAAGGAGAGGTTCGCGGGGGTCCGAACATCTCACGCGATCTGGAGCATTGATCTAAGGATGGACGGTCCACAGTGAAGGGGCGTTCACGGGGTCCGAACGTCCCAACAAATCTGAGACGCGGATCAAAAAATGGATGGTCCACGATCAACTTAGCGCTACGCACGCACGCACGAGGGTTTATGTGCGTGGGCCCACATGACAGTGGTTGTAGCCAAGGGGGGTCTTTGCAAAAAGGATCACGGGGTGGTCTTTGCAAAAAGTACCATGAGGGTGGTCTTTGCAAAAAGGACAACGAGGGTGGTCTTTGCAAAAAGGTTGAGAGGGAGGTCCTGGCCTTAGGCCGAGAGGGTGGTCTTTGCAAAAGTCCAAGAGGGTGGTCTTTGCAAAAGACCCAGAAGGTGGTCTTTAGGGTGGTCTTCGCAAAAGACAAAGGGTGGTCTTTGTAAAAACTAAGAGGGTGGTCGTGGCTTACAACAACGAAAATGGACTCAAAATTGGGTTCACCGCCGGCGACTCCGGTCATGGCGGCGTAAACTAAAGATAGAAATGAGTTCGCAATAGCATTGCGCAACTCATGAGGTGACCTCAACGGCGGAGCTGGCCTAGAACGGCGGTGAGCCGGAGGAGAACAACGGTGCAAAGCACAGCCAACTAGCAAAAATGACAACGAGCTTCACATTGTCCAAGGAAGTGGGTGCCCAAGCAACTAGGGACTAACAAGAAGCTACCTAAGCACCGGAGGGGTTAGGAGGTGGCCGGAGAAGCTCTAGCGACGACGACCAGCACCGGCGCTGAAGAAGACAACGAGGCGAAGAAGGCCTGAGCAAAACGAAGGTGAAAGAAAGGTAAGGATGGCCACCCTATGAGCAAATAATTGAAGAACAGAGGTCCTTACCGGAGTTGAGGAAGAAAGGGATGAACTTCGACTGAAGAGAACAAAAACCCAAATTTGATTATTCCTGTGAAGGCAATCCAAAATTGAGTTAGGGGAAATGATTGAGGTGATGAGAGGTGCAAAGCGACGTGAAAAGATGGGAAAAAGAACCACTGAAGCGCTGGCGCTGATGGAGGACCTTCACGGCCAACAATGGCGACTTGGGTGTTCTTTGAGGTTTGGGCTCAAACAAGTAGAGAGGAGTTAAGGGAAACCAAAGTGGAGCTGGAAAAGAGATGAGGAGGAGCTCTAGGGCTTTTTATAGCCAAAGGGCAACAGTTTGAGCAAGGACAAAGCTCCACGGTGAGCTCGGTCCACGCTTTGCCAAGGACGAGCTTGAGAGGATGGGAGCAATTGAAGATGACGACTTTGAGTGCGAAAACACAGGTGGTGAAGAAAACCACGGGCTAGGAGCCATTGAAGGTGATGCACGAGAGTTGACAAAGGCTCTCTCCCATGCCCTGCTCTGTACCACGCACACGAGCCAGAGGTAGAAGATGACCAGGACTAGCGAGGGCCCACAGTCAGCGATAGAAACAAAGTGGCTTGGGTCAAAGATGAACGAAAGGGTTGGGTTCAGCCAAAAGATTGAGTCAAAAGATTTGGACGGTTGGATTAGAAATGGACAACCTAGATTAAAAGTAACTCTTGGAACGTCCGAACGTTTAAAGTAAGCTTGGCGGTCCGATCAAAATGAACGGCTCAGATAAAATCCCACTCTCGGGTGGTCCGAACGTTCACTAAGTTCTCGGCGGTAGAAAAGAAATCCAACGGCTAAAAAGGAACGTGCCTTTTACAATGGACCCGAGTACGATTAAGTGGTTGGGTTCAACCACGAGTTCAAGTCTGACTCAGACCCAAACAGTGGCTTGACTAGGGTTTAAGATTGAGATGAAATATAGAGGAATTTTTAAATGGAGCTACACAACTCCAAAAATTCCAAAATTTTTACAGGAGGTGCTCAACTCTAGGATTGACCTTGTATAAAATTTTCAGAGGTTTTTATGCAAATCATTTTTCTCCAAAAATTTCATAAGGTACTGATCTAGGGTTTGACCCAGAGTCAAACTGGTTTGACTGACCTCTTAAAATATTCAAACAATTTCTAAAAATTTTGAAATTTTTCAGAGGGGCCCTAGATCAAAGGAAAAATATTTCCAGAGGATGATCATAAGATGATCCAGAAAAGTTTCAAAGGGTCAAGACTTGGGTTAAAAGAAGCTTGTGATTTTTGAATTTCTATAATTCCTTTACAAGAATTCTCAGAACATTCAAACAACAACAAGATGCAAGAAAAGTTTTAATTTCTTTACATTTTCTTACATTTGAAACACAAGTCAAGATTTGGGATGTTACAACTTGCCTCAACCGTGCGAAGCTTGCTGATACGAAGAGGGCACTACCCCCAAAATCAAACCACCTAAATAAATGTAACAACCACACTAAGAGGACATTTCTGGACAAGACGGTACTAGAAATAAGTACACAACGCACTACGCTCCCAAGCGCAACCCAAAACACTAACTTCCATACACATCGATCTGTCCCAAAACAGAACAGTCATCTTCCAAAATTCATAACTTTTGGTATACTTATCCAAATATAGTGTTCTTTGATTCTACTTAAATCTTATTAAATTATCCACATAAAACTAGTTGGTGAGATTCCCAGATTTTTGTCATCTTCTATCCCTACCAAGTAGATTACTAGGACGGCTAAATCCCGTTAGAGGTTCTGGACAGCGAGACTAAAACTAACGTATCTTTCAATACACTTATCCAAAAATTACGATCTTTAGCTCTCTGAAAAACTTACGAGCATAACGACAACTTTATGTTTGGTGAGATCCTCTCAAAACATCGTTATCTATTTGCTAATGGTCGATTAACATTGACTGTCAGAATTATGACAGAACTGCAGAACAGCAGTGCTACGAAATTCATAACTCCTAAACCGCTCGTCCAAATGACGTGATTTAATACTCTACAGAAAGCTAGAGACGTCACCCACAACTCTTTAGGAGGCGTCCAGGACAGATTCTGCAGTTAACCTCATCAAAAACATCGGCCAAACCTGACTGCACCAAACAGATCTAGTACCGACATCGCCTAATTACACGATTTCACTACTAATCGAATGGGGATGGGGATTACCCTTGAAGAACCACTGAAGATCGTGAAGAACACCACGTAATCCCGCTTCCCCTCCATTCTCTCTTCTCCCCTTCTTTCTTCTTCTTCTTCTTCTTGGCCGGCAACACCAAAAGGAGGCGGGGCTCTGTTCACGGAGGTACTGTAGCAGTGGCGGCTACTGTAGCACAGCATGCTACAGTACCAACCCTAGGGTTTCCTCCTTCTTTTATTAGTGGCCGGCCCCTCATGGGCCTCCTGGGCTAAGGCCCGAGGCCCAGGTTGCCGAGTTTATGCAGAAACCCCCCTCTTTTCCTTTGTTAAATCGCTTTGCTATAAGGTTCTTCTCCCTAATTTAATTATTCTCTCTCGAATACACTTGGGGTATTACATAAAACACATTTGATCAAATCAATAAGCACAACTCCAAAGAGCCAATACATGGCTTAAGTCCAAGAAAAGAGCAACAAGCAATCTTAGACCATGCCAAGAAATGATGAATGAACTTCAACAATTTGCATAACACATTTGCAAACTTTAGTATCATACCACAAGGAGTAGGTGCATGGAATTCAACCATTTGCAAAACACATTTGTAAATTATATTCGCATGCTATAAAGAGTTAATGCATGAGCTTCAATTTTTTATAAAACACATTCGTAAACAATAGCATCATACCTAGAAGAGCTAGAGCGAGCGAGATTGAGCTATCAACATATGATGAGACTTAAGCTACTAGACAAGACCCCTCTTAATAGTACGACAACCTATACTAGCAATCCAGTCTTACAACCAAACACCGAGACTGGTAAAACACTAGGAACACATCTTTAGCCTATGTTAGTCATACCTTTGCCTTGAGCATCTATCTTGGAGTGATCACTTGATGACGAACATCTCCACTCTAAGTCCGGGTTCTTGACTTGATAATTATCAACACATGATGATTTCCTTTACTCCAAGTTCTTGACTAGAATATTATCAACACGTGATGATATTCTTTACTTCGGGATCTTGTCTTGAATATCATCAACACATGATGATTTTCTTTACTTTGAGATCTTGTATTGATGCTCATCAACTATTGATGATATCCTTTATCCTGAATCTTGACTTGATGATAATCAACTCATGATGCTACCTAAGGTCTTCATCGTCATGGGACTCAACCTATTTCACCAACTCATAGAAAATGTTAGTCCACATGACAATTGTCATTAATTACCAAAATACTCCATTAACTCATAATGGCGAGTCTAGATTCTTCACCTGTTCCAAGGCAGGGTATGCTTTGTTTTAAGGGTGGTGATGGTCACCATGCTGCTGAGTGCTCTTGGACGGGTGCTTGCCGTCAGTGTGGCCGACCGGGTCACAAGGAGTGGGTGTGCCATCATAACCCTGCTAGTGTGATCAAGTGGGAGCTTGTGTCTACGTCTTCTTCAACAAGTCCTGCTCGAGCGTTTGTCCAGATGATGGCCGCCCCTTTTGCACCGCCGTTTCCTTCAGCTTGGGTGCCTCCAGCAAGATACCAGCAGCTACTTCCTGCACTCCTTCAGATTGCTACTTCACCAGCTTTACCTACACTGCCACAGTAGGGTGTCGGGGCTCCCGCCTCCCAGGGCCGTCTTCTTTTGCCATGGCGCTACCTGGAGTGCACGCCATGCCTACCGCGGAGTCCGTGGGTCATCCAGATGTGGTGACAGGTACTTTGCTTGTGGGTTCGTTTGATGCTTTAGTCCTTTTTGATTCAGAGGCTACCTATTTGTTTGTTATGACAGTGTTTGCTAGGAGAGCGGACATGAGTGTGTAGTGGATTATTCAGTCTGTGTTGGTCAGTTCTCTTGGGGGTATTATTGCGAGCTCCACTGTTTGTCCTGGGTGTTCTATTGTTATTGATGGGGAGAAGTTCACGGTGAATTTGATGTTCATTCAGTTGGAGCCATTCAATGTCATCTTAGGCATGGATTGGTTGTGTTCCTATTGAGCCGTGTATCTTGGTTCTGTAGGACTGTCTCTTTATAGAATCTGTCTGGTGAGACTTTGACCTTTCAAGGGAGTGCGCCTCCACGCTCTCTTTGTGTGTTGGCCGGATTGTTCCTGGGTCAGTGTGCGGTGAAGACTAAACTTCTCTTGGATCTTGCTGAGAAATCGAACATGGCTTTGCAGATTGTGGAGATTCCAATGATTTGTGATTATCTAGATGTGTTCCCGGCTGAGCTTCCAAGGATGCCACCTATGCGAGATGTGGAGTTTCGTATTAATCTTGTTCCAGGCACTCGGCCTATATCGTTGTCTCCATATCGATTGGCACGTCCATTTTAGGATGAATTGAAGAAGCAGCTGGATGATTTGTTGGCTAAGGATTTGATCAAGCGCAGCATGTAGCCATGGGGAGCTCTTGTCTTGTTCACAGAGAAGAAGGATGGGAGTTGGTGCATGTGTGTTGATTACCGTGCGCTTAACTCGGCCACGAACAAGAATAAAAATCTATTGCCCTGAATTGAGGATTTGTTTGATCAGTTGAGTAGAGCCCAGATGTTCTCCAAAATTGATCTTCAGTCGAGATACAATCAAATATGAGTGCGTGAGCAAGATGTTGAGAAAACCGCTTTCTCCACCAAGTATGGGCATTATGAGTATAAAGTTATGTCTTTGGACTAACTAATGCACCTGTCATTTTTATGGAGGCCATGAATAGTATGATGCATGAGTATATGGATGACTTCATGGTGGTGTTCATTAGTGACATTCTTATATACTCCAAGACTAGTAAGGATCATGAGCATCACTTGAGGCTGGTATTAGAAACTTTTAGAGACACGAGTTCTATGCCAAGCTAAAGAAATGTGAATTATGGATTTTAGAAGTGGGTTTTCTGGGTCATGTGATTAATCCTTATGGCATTGTTGTTGATCCTAGCAAGGTCTCTATAGTGGTGGACTGGAAGAGGCCGACCATTGTGGAAGAGGTGAGGAGTTTCTTGCGTTTGGCTGGCTACTATCTGCATTTTGTGCAAGATTTCTCTATTATCGCCAAGCTGATATCTCAACTCACTCAGAAAGGCGTGAGATTCCAGTGGACTGATAAGTGTGAGTGCAGTTTCATCACTTTGAAGGAGAGGTTGGTGCCTTCTCCTATTCTTACTCTTTCTGAGCCAGGGAAGTGCTTCACAGTCTTCTTATGCAAGATGGCAAGGTGATTGCTTGTGCGTCGAGGCAGTTAGAGAAGAACAAGCGGAATTATCCCACTCATGACTTGGAATTGGTTGCAGTTGTCTTTGCTGTCAAGATTTGGAGTCATTATTTGTACGAGGAGTCTTGTGATATTTTCACAAATCACAAGAGTCTCAAGTATATTTTTACTCAAAAGGATATGAATCTGAGGAAAAGAAGATGGCTGAAATTGATCAAAGATTATGATCTTACTCTTCGGTATAATCCAGGCAAAGCCAATGTAGTTGTTGATGCTCTTAGTCGCAAGGCGACTCCTGCTACTCTAGATTGCCTTATTGCAGATTTTGATCGCATGGGAATATCTTATTGCTATGCGGGTACGGCACATATTGAGACACAGTTGATCCTTGTGTCAGCTATTCCAGATCGTGGTTATTGTCGGAGGTCAGGAAGCGTCTGGGTGAGGGCAAGAAGGGGATTTCAGTATTGATGAGTCTGGTGCTTTGCCGTTTAAAAGCCACCTTTGGGTGCCACAAAAGGCACAGGTCAAGGAGGATATGTTGAGGGAGGCTCATCGCACTCTGTACAATGTTCATCCTAGTGAGACCAAGATATACAATGATTTGAAACAGAATTTTTGGTGGAAAAGGATGAAGGTGGACATTGCTAATTATGTGGATTTTTACGGAGTTTGTCAGCAAGTGAGAGCCGAACATAGGCGTCCTACAGGGTTGTTGCTGCCTTTAGAGGTTCCCTAGTGGCCTTGGGATGATATCTATATAGACTTTGTGGTTGCGTTACCTTGTTCGCCGCGAGGGGAAGAATGCAATTTGGGTAGCGGTGGATCATTTTAGCAAGTCTACATACTTCATTCCTATTTGCACGACAAATACAGTGAGCGATTTGGCTCCTATTTACGTGCCAAAGATTGTGAGATTGTATGGTGTACCAAAGACCATCATTTGGGATGCCAAGTTTGTCTTCAAGTTCTGGGAGAGTTTGCAGGGTGCATTGGGCACTCAGCTTTAACTTAGTATGGCATTTCACCCTCAGACCGATGGGCAGTTAGAGCACACTATATAGACCTTGGAGGATATGTTGAGGTCTCGTGTTTTGTCTTGGACAGGTAGTTGGGGGGATCAGTTAACTCTTGCAGAGTTTGCTTACAACAACAGCTACTATTCCAGTATTAGAGCCACGCCATTCGAGGTTCTATATGGGCAGAAGTGTAGATCACTGCTTTATTGGGATGTAGTGGGTGAGAATGTAGTTTTAGGTCTAGATTGGATTCAGAAGATCGTTGAGCATGTGGCCATGGTGAGACATAATCTGCTGGTAGCTCAGAGTAGGCAGAAAAGCAATGCAGATGTGAGAAGGCGTAACTTGGAGTTTGCGGTGGGTGATCAGGTGCTCTTGAGAGTGTCTCTCACCAAAGGCATTGTCCCGTTTGGTACCAAAGGGAAGCTTAGCCCAAGGTACGTTGGACCGTTCCCAGTTATTGCAAGAATTGGGAAGTTGGCTTACCGCTTGGACCTTCCTGAGTCCATGTGCGGGGTTCATAATGTGTTTCATGTTCGATGCTGAGAAAGTTCCTGAGAGACCCAGAGCAAGAGATTTCGTTGGAGCCACTAACCATTGAGCAAGTCCTCATCATTGAGTCACGTTCGGTGCATATTTTGGAGAGGTCAGAGGGAGTGTTGAGACACAAGACGTTGGTATACGTCATGGTGTTGTGGACGCATCAGTCCGAGAGGGAGGAAACTTAGGAGTTGGAGTCTCGCATGCACGAGCAATACCAGAGTTGTTCACATCGGTATGTGTTAACCCTTGCTTAATCTTAGTTTTGGTGTTCTTTCGAGTAGAACGATGTGTAGAATTCGAGGTCAAATTCTGTTTAAGTGGGTTAGAATGTAATATCCCAAAATGCTTTAGAGGGATTGATTGAATTATAGGGTGAATTTGAAGAAAAATGGACTTTTGCAAAAGGGTGAAAACTTGGGCCATGGGCCTTTGGCCCACAGCGTTCGGCCCAAGAGGGGGGCCACCCATAAGAGGGTCTTGAGGGGCAGCAGCAAACCCTAGCCCCCACCCTCTGCACCTCCTCCCCCTTGCTACACAACCCCACTATGCCCTTCCTCTAGGCGCTGCCCTGCTACCCATCCTCTAGCGCCATGCTGCACTTTCCCTTGTGGGCCACCTCTGCCCAAGGCACTGCCCTTGCTGTAGAGCCAATTGTCACGCTGCTGGTGACCAAGAGGAGGGAGGTCTAGGAGGTTTTGGCCAGCAAGGAGAAGAAGAAGAAAAGGAAGGAAAAGAGGAGGATTTTTGCGGGGTTTCCATGATCTATTGTGTTTGTCAAGGGTAAACCCTGTTAATCCCTAGATGTTACCTTGGATTAGTCACTATTAAATTCGTAGATCATTTTGCTTAGGGATAGTTTAATTTTCAGCATGCCCTAGTTCGTCGAGGATGTAGAACATTGTGGGGGCCATTCGGGGTATTTAGGCTAGGATTCAGAGGTTGGCCTAATTAGATAAATGTTAGATAATCTCCTTAGCTTTTCAGGAAGGTCTAGATCATTATAATTTGAGTAGCGAACGAAAAGTTACGTCCTCGGGAAGGTCGCTGTCCGAAATTTGGATGTAACTAGCAGATATTGTGAAGATGGGTCATTTCACCTAGTAGATAGAAAAGTAAAAATGTGATGATAACTTGAATAATTTAGAAAATTTTGATTAGTTTCGAGAACTAGTATCATTTATATATTTTTCAAGTTTTATAATTAAAGATATAAAGTTGTGAAATAGATTGTCCTGACAGATTCTGGGACGATCTTCAGGGAAAGAAATGGAGGCAAAAAATGGTAGAATCAGAGGTTCGTCATAACTAGGAAGTTGTAGGATTTTTCATGAGGATTCTAGAAAGTCTTGGTTGATTGAATTTGAAGTTCGGATAAATAAGTTAGAGCCATTTTACTACTGGGATAGCGAGTATTGGGTCCAATAGCTTTGGGTTAATTGGGTCAATTTGGTGTAAACGTGTGATGACGATAAATGTAAAGTGTGAGTGCTATGATGTTGTGATTTTGAGTTATGTCTTGCAATATTTGTCCTGGGAGTGTGGCCTCTAGTGCCTTGCTGCTGCTTTGCTATCCAGCTCCAAGGGGATAAAGAGGTAAGTGCATGGTAGATAGTGATCGATGGTGGATCGTTGTATTCTTTATCACTCATTACCATTATATTATTTTTGCTTTCATCTTGTTTAATTGCAAACAATATAAGTGGTCATGATATTAATTGTATTGATGAATTTAAGAATGTTGGATGACGGTGTTAATGATGATCTTATGTTAAATTGAGCATTCATAAGCATCATTGCATGAAGAGAAGATGATCATGGTGATCACATATCTACCTTGTTTGTAGAGACTCCAAGGGAGTGGAGGAGGTCTCCGATCCTTTTGGAGGATGGGCTTGGGAGTGAACATTGTCACGGGTGTTCACTCACACTATACCAGTATACGCGAAAGGGGTTGCATGTGGACATGTTGTGTAGGAATATCTTGCATTTAATGAAAAGAGAATTTGATGACTAAGTATGAGAATAAAGAACAGAAACCAGTTGATGTTGTGATGGTATTGTTTATAGTTGATTAATCATTGTTCATTGTTTATTATTGTGTTTGCTGAGTCGTGGACTAACTCTTGCTCTATTATTGTTTTCATGTGACTGTTGACAGCATTGCACATGGGAAGGGTTAGTGCACTTGGAACCACGTCATACATTCAAATACTTGAAATATTGGCCAAGAAATACTTTATTAGCATGATAATTTATAATTAGGACTTATATTATTGCTTAGCCTTAGTTGATAGGTTGAAGTTGATTATTCATTCAATAGACTTGATTCGATTAGTTTTGCTTTGATCTTGGTTTATTATCTTGCCATGCTTCCTAGGAAATAATTATCTACGATTGCCATATCGTTATGCTGGTGTTAATGTGACCCATGGATGGATTTTATCATTGAGATGCTTGTTGTAATTTTCTGTTATTTGATGTTAAAATTGATAGGTAGTGTAGTTTAGTGGCATTTCGGGCTCCGTATTGGGACGGGGCGTTACATTGGTGACCCAACAGCTTTTCTTAATTGAAGGTTTTTAATGAGGCAACACGTACAACAACAAGGGCGCGAGCTATGTACTCTTCTTCTTACCGATTTTTCCAACTAGGTTTTTCGGTAGGAGCTTTTGATAAGACATGAGCATAACGTTGGCAAAGTATAGAAGGGGGAGTGTTGTAATATTAACATATTAGGCTCAACCATGTGGACACTTTACCTAAACGAGGCCCATTAGTTGTTAAGGCGCATGAGGCATGGCTGTCTAGTTTAGTCTCATATTGCTTATTGATTCATAAGGGGAGACCCCCTCCGCCTATATAAGGGTGCAGAGGCTCTCATTGTACATACACCTGCGGATCTCGTATCCACCCATCAATAAAGAGAGGGGTTGTGGGACTACTTTTTGTGTCTTATACTTTTCGTGTGATTGTTTGTCGGCAACACATAAGGCCACAAATCTAACAATTATATCCATGTACCTTCAATTAACAATGCAAATATAAGTCCCATACATACCCTATTCTCTCCTAATTAAACACTCCTCTATTCAAAACGCTTAATTAGGACAATTGCCATTGATTGGGGACGGCTTGGGATCCCAATCCACGTAAGAGAATGCTTCGATAGTTGACTAGGGTTGTGATCGTTTTCTAGCGGGGGTTGGGGAAAGCTGAGCTATGTGTGGTCTCTCAAAAGAAACGGAGAAAAAAGAAAAAATGAGGGCTGATATGTGGGTAGGGAAAATTGATGTGGGTAGTCCGATTGGGCCGTGCGTGTGCTCGGCTGGCTGCAGCCTGTCAGAGCAAAAATCAAAGGCACGGCCCATAGCTAAATCTCAAGACAAACAGGGGCTAACATAATCCTCCAGATTTTGTTTTTCCTTTTTCCTGATTCCTTCTACCATGTGGTCAGATGTGCTGTAGATCTTGTTTTAGCAGTTGAGCGTCTTTGAGTAATCCAAAGTGTCCCAAACCCTTCGAGGGCCAAAACTCTAATTAAGGATACCAAATGCCTAGCTACCAATTCGCAAAAAAGTTGGCATATCGGAAAATCGTTGGCAAAAATGCAATATACCATTTTGTTTCTTTTCCCTAGCTGGTTCATCACGCCACATTTTATGTAATAGGAACAAAACATACTTGTACTTGGGGTGTGGTGTCTAGCTAATTAAACACTTTGTCACTGATGTCACATGTTGATATATATTAAAGCTGAGTGCAAAACGATGATCGCCCCTACCGTTTCCTGCTAAATCTAACAGACGAAAATGCATGTAAAAGCGCGATAGCGAATCAATACAATATTCAATCTATGCGACTAAACATGTAAACACACTAGAAATCTGTATATTTCAAGGAATACTAAAACTAAACAAACAAGCAGATGTCTCCTCGATTTGTGTGCTTAGGAGGGGGAAACTAATGGGAAAATATAAGATCGCATAAAATGTGAGTTCAATTAGTAATATGTATGTATCACACTATCTAGTTAGTTAAAGAATATTTATTGATTCCAATAAAATATTTTTCCTATTTCTTGAATTAAAGTACTACCACCGTTCGACAATAGGTATCATTTTCCACATCGATACCGTCACAAACACACACTTTGACCATTACTTATCATACAATTAAGTCGGGAGTACACGAGGACATGATAAAAACTGGTAGAAGAAAAAAATGAGACTCTTGTAGCCAAGAAAAGTTGTTCTCTAATATTTATACCATAGCCATCCCTATATATAATTAAAGACAAATAACTTTGGATGATGTTTAACACAAAATATTTTCCATAAAATCCACTCTACCTCTGCTTTCATCAAACTCCTGCTTGAAGGAGGGGTATTCATTCCGTTCTTTTATTTTGTAAAGTAGTAATGAAACTCGGTATGGACAAAACTGTTTTAGTACGTCTGATAGACCATTTGTTGAGGGAAGTGTACTTGTTCTAATTCAACCTTTTTAAGGATATGTTGTATGTGAAATTTTTTATGTTATGTTTGCTATTAAATTTAGGGAATATTTTCTTCATAAAGGAAGGTGCGATGTTTGAGTAAATGAATTGGCTTAGTGTAGAGCTTTCTATGATGGGACATAGATATATGTTGGTAATATATATTTTGCTGCAGATTGTATTTCTTTTTCATACTTTGTTGGTGTGTACTTATTTTTCTGTAGATTGTATTTCCTTTTCATACTTTGCACAAGCCAACAAATATAGCGCAATTTGAGGGCATGCCCACATGTCGGCACCGATTCACTAATTGATGAGAGGTTGAGAAGGACAAATGGAGAACACGTCACTCACTACCACTATAGTCTTTTTAAGTAGTAAAGATGTTGTAAGTGATTTTTTTATGTTATGTTTGCTATTAAATTTAGGGAATATTTTCTAGATAAAGGAAGGTGCATTATTTGAGTAGATGAATTGGCTTAGTATAGAGCTTTCTGTGGTGGGACATAGATATATGTTGGTAATATTTTCCTGTAGATTGTATTTCCTTTTCATACTTTGTTGGTGTGTGCCTAACTTACAGTACGCGATCAAGACATGCAGTACTGTTAGGTAGTATTAACTAATTTGATGAGGTACTATACCTACATAGTTTATCAGTGTAATTAACCCTAGGAAGTTCATGGAATTCATAAATGTGCAAATTAAGCGACTTTGTAGATAGTTTTTTGTTGTTCTTGTACGAAGATATCTATACTTCCATATATAATGTCAGTACGTCGCAGTCACGTTTGGAGTTGGAATTTGTTTAACAACTGAAGGACAACGGCATGTTAAGTTAATTAGTCCAGTTTGTGGAGTCCATGTGACCAATCTCTCACTATTCAAATCTACTTCGAGATATCATTTTTGAGTGATCGAAAGGAAGCTCATCAACTAGCCAACCATATCATGAAGACCTCTTGTCAACAAAAGGAATGTTTTATGTGTCTCCAACAAGAATGGGCGTTCGATCATCATGCATCGATCCCAGCCACCGAAGTGTAAATTAAGTTTAATTGTACTATATTATGTGTGGGCTTAAAATAACATGTAGAATCTACCTTTCCATCAAACAGATCTATCAAATTTTGTTTGTGTGTCATCATATCTAGCTCCAACTAAATGTGGAAACGGTCGGCGCAGTCCAACCACTCCCTCATTCAAATAGACTGATGACAACTTTATTCGGTTTGACAAAGAAGTCAGCCTCCATTTTGATGGCAAGCACGTCTGGCCTTTCATTCCAGAAAAGTAGAATTTAGGGCGTATCCTTGTAAAGCCAGTTTGGCCATATTATGCATGTTGTACTGCACTAGGGACGCAGTTTATATTTAATTTTCTTTACCAACTATAGTAAAATACTTATATATACTTATAACTCGGAAAAGATGCTATTAGTTAGCTGAAAACCCACAGCGAAATGCGTATTTTAGTTTGCCTGTGCTAAACTATATACATCCTCAACAGAAACTACAGTAATAGCATAAATGACAAATGGTAAATTAACAATAGAATATATAACTGTGTGCAAGAGGCTAATTTGTCCATTTTTTTCAGAAAAAAAAAGTTTAACATTTGCGAGAGCGGTTTATAAGTTATAACCATGGGAGAACATATCTTCTAAAAGTACTGCTTCCTATCTTGAAATGCATGTCAGTTAATATATGAAAATTCTTACAAATTTCAGGAGATAGCCTATTTACCGACGTACAAGTCCTAAAATTTCAAATTAAAACTTCAATTTTGTGTTCGGAAAAAATATAAGTTTTATGTTAATATTACCTTTCGTCAATATGTTTCTGAATTTCTTTTGAGGAAAGTAAATACTCTTCTCGGTTTTTCGTTAGTTTAAAATTTCTCTTTTTATACAGTGGCATATATGTTAGGGATATCTTCGCATTTTTTATGTAACTTTTTATGTCAAAAATATGGTTTCATCTTACACTGATCGTCTGATGGAGTGGATGGTTTACACTCCACCATTTAATAATCCAAAACCGAACCTTACTGTTTTAAACGGCATCTATCCCTGCGACTAGCGCGCGTCACGACTGACGCAAGCCATGTAATTAAGTTGATCGATCATTGCCACCACCGCCGCACCCTGGCGTACGTTATGGGCATCGATTAGAATAAAAACACTACGTACAGAGAGTAGAACTCGAACCGAACAATAACATTAGGTGGCAATCAAATCAGAAGATGATGACATGACAGGATTATATTCACAGCAGCAATTAAAAATGCTCCTAGCTACCTACTGCGAAAATATTCTGCCGGTATCTAGCAGCAGATATGCTGATGATATGGTGCTTATATTGCCCATATGTTTTTTAGTCACAACTGCAACATTGCATGGCCGCTGTTATGTGCATGCCGCATCATGCATGTTACTAGCTAGCATTTCTCTTTTCTAGGACCAAGCTGCCTCAGAGCCAATGCTGCAGGAAGCACCGTAGAGAAAAATACTTTAGTAAAATACTATTTTGATTGTATTGTAGCAGTCAATCTCATCCGTCCACGTTTGATGTAACAGCTAAGGAGAGTTAAGGTAGAAGACACCGTGCCCTTCTACCGTTGCTAATTGCAAAGGCAGAGAATCGCAATCCCAATGCTAGCTAGCAATTAATAGCTAGTGTATGTTGCCGTCACCGCCCTTTGAACAGAAAGGATAAGAAAATTAATTTAAAGGTGCACGAATCCTAGTGTTATTGTTAGGTGCCATGAGGATTGAGACGATATATGTACATATAATAATTGTGATCACATGAGCATACATCAGGCTGCTTGCTAATTGATGTCATAGATTCTCGCAAGATAGGTTTGGAGGGTCCATCAAATAATCGCCAAGTTGGGCCCGGAATATATCAACTTTTGGCGCCCTTTCTCGAACGAATCCATGCACCTAACGAAGATCAACGGATCATGACGACAATGATAATTGATGACTCTTTGGCGTCGATCCAAATCTGCCGACGGTAGAGGTATGCCACATCCAGCAACCAGGGTCACCGGCAAGGTTAGGACAAGAGCACCACGTTTTTTTTTAATAAAAAAATCACATGCTTATGGATAGACATGTGTAATTCATTTCATTCTAAAAAAATAAAAAATAAAAAGATTGTTCAAATAGTGGTCAGCTTAATCTGGGCCATTCGCGCATGAGAGTAATGTAAAGTATTAGTGTCGTGTTGTTTAGGAGTACTTTGCATGGTCCACAAGCTTGCTTCGTAATAATGCGGAATCCATTAGCTGCATCTCATGGTGTACGGGCTATCTTTGAACCAAATGAGTGGCCGCTGGCCGCTGGCACTATTGGTATCCTCTATTGACCTTGCTTTGCCATGAAAACTAGTTGCGGTTTTTTTTCTAGTCTAGTAACAAATGACTTGCCTTGTTTGATTGATGTAGCCAAATTAGCTTTAGCCGATATCACTCAAGCTAGCCGTGTTATATATGTGGATTGGAATGGAATGCATTGTATCATTTGTGTAGTTTCAACATTTTGTCTTGAACGGAATATACTCACTTTTGTATGTATCTCGAAAACGTTTTATAGCATGCAAAGTTTTGGAAGATTTTTGAAGTGTCTCTGAAAAATGCCTCTAGACTATATAACTCCTTATTTTAGAGATAAATTTAAAAAAACACCTCTAGAAAAGCGTCTCTACGGAGGAGTTTCCTTGTAGCGACGTAAGCCAACATATAGTCTACATTACTTGGTTCGTTGTGGTCTGCATAAAGTACATTAGCCCGTATGGTAAGACAAATGTATAGGAGGCTTCCAGCGAAAATGAGGCTGAACTTGAGAAGAATTTCATTTTAAAAAAAAGCTTGAACTGAAGAATTAGATTTATACAACTTCAAGCTCAAGCTCATGTAGGTGGCTGACAATACAAAATGAAAGGCCTCTCTTCAATGTATATTTCCAGGGAAAGTGACGTACTTAGAATCATTGCAACCAATCACTGTCGATGTGGCTCCTCTGCAGTAGATAACAGACAGGATACACCTGCACGAAGTTTAGGCCCATCAAAGTAAAGACAGGGTGTAGTGGTGGCCAAATCAAACGCGACAAGTGTAGCAACTAGCAACCTCCGGCAAGAGAATATGCCCACAATTAATGTCCGTCGACGCGGAGGCTTTCACCTCCCTGCTGCTGGCATGTACATACTGCGGCGATGAGTTCTTCCTCCTCTCGCGACCAATAAACTTCCCTTCGTGGCTTTGGCGTTTATCACCGTACTTCCCGGCGCGCCCTTTCTAGATTCACAAACGAGCATGTTTCTAGTCCACACACCTTTCTAGGTTCACAAACGGGCATGTTTCCATTAAAAAAATTATCAGGAAAATGTGCATTACTAGCTTGGAACCGTAAAATTATCTAATTAATTAACTATCGATGATAACTCCAACGAAGTCAAAGGACTAGGGCAATTTTGGTTGGCCACCAGTCCACCACTCGGTTTCGGTTTACCGATCGGTACTACTGGTTATCTTCCAAACCCTGGTTTGGGCAACCAGATCTAATGATTTCTTTTCGTAATATTACAAAATGAAATGACTTGCATTATTTAGCTCAAGGATCAAAGAACCGTTATCGGGCAAAATCCCGCTCGGGACCCGGTAACCGGAAAAACCGGACAAAATTTGGCAAACGAAAATTGAATACAAATTTCTCCCGGCCGGTAACCGGGAAAACCGGTAGAAAAACCGATAAAACTGGAAACAAAGAAAAAAATGTTAAATACCAATTGTAGAGTGTTTAATGAAGTAACAATTGCAAAAAACAGAGAAAACCTTGCTAGCTTCACTCTCTGGCGTAGCTCTCTCCCCCCAAAGTACTCATCACTCAGCAGCATCTAAAATAAGAAAAACATAAGATAATGGTAATGAATAATAACTTGACTAGAATACTAAAAACAATATAAATAATAATGGTGTAGCAAACTAGCAATTCATACCAATACATTGTCGAGAAGCGCGAAGGTTGTGCAATGTACTCATTATTATCAACGAGTACAAGTCCGCTATATTGAGCAAGATAGGCTTTGTATTGATCCCAAGTGTATGTTTCATTGGCATGTTGTAGCCAATGATTATAAACTTGTTGGTAATATTCGGGTTCCACCCACTGATAAACCATTCTTGAATTGTTATCGAATGGTACAAGACCGTAATGGTTAGTAGGATAAGAAGAAATTTCTGAAGATTGAGAATCATCACCATAAGGTAATATGTTGACATCTCGACGTCCATAAGTCGTTGAGCTAGCATGGGATTCATAGGAAGAAGAGTCATGTGGCTGAGAACGATCTTGTTTGCGACTCTTACATCCATAAATCCTATGAATTGTTTTCCCGCATGAGTCTTATGACAATCATGATCTTCATCCTGGGTAGCATACGTGAAATTTTTCTCACAGGTGAATTCCAATGGTTTGTCTTGTGTTGCATCATGCGTTGTCCCACCATCATCGCCATCCTCAGACGACGGAGAGCTACTGTCACCAGACTCTTGGTACTGCACTTCATCATATGGTGGAGTTTCTGTTTCGTCATCGCTTTCCACAATGTCCTCCTGAATTTTCTTTTTCTTCTTATCAGCCTCTCGTTTTTTTGTTTGTGTAAGAGAGGCAAAGTCTGCAGCCAATTTTGCAGTTTGTTGGCTATAATATTTTCTTTTCCCAAAATGACTCTTGCCAATAGTTGTCTTCGTACATTCCTTCAACGGTTGATCATCTAATGCTTTTTCCAGTTCCTCCTTAGGGATGGCATCAACTACAATCTTGGATGGAATAGGGGGCTCACCTTCCTCGTCTAGTACGGACTCTGATTCTATCATGGAGCTATCAAGCCACTCATGGATTGGATTATCCCTGTTGTACATAGTGATGAGAACAGGGTCCTGATCTTCCAACAGGTTCTGGATATGTTCGATTTGGTGGAGGCGCGACACAAATCGACTCGGCTTCCAAACAACACGTTCCGAACCCCGCAATCGCAGCACCACGTCTCCTCAGGTTATCAACCGTGCGCAGCCCAGTTGACCTCGCCAAGAAGGCTAATCCTCGCCTGCGAATCGAAGAACACAAGCAAGAACAAGGAAGAACACAACGGAATTGCAGATGTATTGTTTTAGCACTCGAAAGTTGGGGTCTCACAAACCGATGAACGGCGAAACTGTTCAAGACAGAATTAATCTAAGCAAAACCCAACCCTAATGGTGGGGGTGGCGGCTGGATATAGAGGACTGAGGGGCGTGCAAAACCCCTGGACGCGCCCTAATGGGCTCCAACACGATACAAAGCCGAACGGCCCAAAAGACGGTGACACAAAGACTTGACAGATTCTGAATGCCCACTTGTTTCGACGATTCCGTTGACTCGAAGGAATTTTGACATGGGACCGAGCCATTGGAAAGGTCGTCTTCTCAGCTTTCCATACATATGTGGAACGCCCAAAACGGAGCCGGATGCGATCGGGCGTCCGTTTTAGTGCGGCCTGTCTGGACTCGAATTGGATTGAAGTCGGCTTGAGTTGGGCCTCCAACATGATTCGACCGCCCTTGCTGGACTTGTGCGCCTCGTAGCCCTTCTCCAAGTACTTCCAGGTCCTCTCTATGGTTCCTAATCATAATTAAATCATTAGGTAGCAATCGATTCTCAAATGAACAAAAAGAAGTACTTAGAAACGAGCTCACTTGTAAATTCAATTGTCGGGCGCGAGCTCTAGTGATTGGTCCTTGAATGTCAAGTGGAGGATTGTTGTGTGTACCCGAAGAAGTGATGTCCTCATCACATAGTGGCATTAATTAGATCGCCAAAAGGATCTACATCTCTATCATCATTTCTAGTCTCATGCTCTTGCAATCGCAGCCTTAGATTGTAGTGGACATATACAAGCTTATGCAGTTTCTTGTACCCAAGACGGTTCCTCAATTGTGTATGCACCAAAGAAAATGTGCTCCAATTACGTTCACATCCACTGGAGGAAACACATTGTGAGACAATCCACAAGGCATATTTTTGTAGTATTGGTGTCTTCGCTCCAAAAGTCATCCACCATGTAGCTACAAGTAACATGAAAATTATATTGAACTTATAGTGACGGTTGATTTTCTATGTATATATAAGTTGATAACAACATACCTACAGTAAGACGAGATGCACTAATGTGAGCCTCATTTGAAGCAAGGCCACGTCGATTACGATATAATTCGAGCTCGCCTAGAGCCTGCACTGCCTCCTCGGGTGTATCGGCTATTCTTTGAATTGTCGTTGTCACGGAAACGGTGAGGGATGGATTCTTCCCCCAAACCATATAGGTTGTGGCTCTGTGGATTTAGCACCGCCGCTGTCCAAAGTTTGGAATTCAACACACTTACAATGTTAGAAAAAATACAACAAATATGTGTTAGGATTTACGAAACTATCTACTTGCCTGCAAGTATATAAGTACGTTGCTTGAGCATTGCAATTATTTTATTAACTACCTCCATAACACGATCACAGGTAGCATCATCTTCTGCCAATGCGACATCAAATTCTTGCTTCAGTTTATATGTTTTTCCATCCAGTCCTGCCACAGTTGCGGGTTTTTGCTGGTCTGCAAATCTTAGTAGTCGATAAACCGGTTCTACTACTTTAATGACCCAATGCATAGAGGTCCACCATTGTCTACATGTGAGACAGGAATACATGTATTCTCCTTCTTCAGTCATGGACAAATGGTTGGAGCTCCACACATCTGATACCATTCACTTTATAAACTTGTCTTTTCTATCCAAAAACTTTTTAAGAAAACAAATGCCGTTCTAAACCTTGTGGCGTTTGGACGAACTATCTATCCTCCAATATGTTCTCGCATTTCATTATGGAGACGACCGTGGCTGTATAGGAACCGACAAATCCTCTTCGCCGCCTTCACAACACTAGCAACCTTCTTGAACTGGCTAATATCCTTCAACATGATGTTGATGGTATGTGCCGCACACAGCTGCCAGACTAAAGTTTGATACTCTTCAATGACGAGTTGACATGTTTTCTTGTAGTTTACACCATTGTTAGTCACAATCTGCATAATATGTCGAACTCCAACTTCTTCCACAACTTTACGTATCTCACGATACAAAAAGTCAGCATTTTGCATCTCACCAATTGCATTCACTGACTTATGGAAAAACATTCTTCCATTGCAATACAACATGAAGTTAATAATACTCATCTGTGTAGGTCCTGACCATGAATCACACATGATAGAGATGTAGGGAAACGGGTAGGCTACACTAGCGCAAATTAAAAATTCTACTCGTAAACCAAGATCACTGCAGTTATAGATCACGGTCTTACCACTAGACGCGCGGTGCGGAAGTTGATGCAAGACGCCGGGCGGTGTAGTCGTGCTCGATTGATGCGATGCGTCAAGGCGAGTAGTCGTACTACTTCCTCGTCCTCGTCGCGGTGTCCCACGCTGGCTCCTTTCTTGCGGTTCGTCCCAACGCCACAGATCGGCGCCTCAAAGGTATCCACACGCACGAGGAAGCGACGCACGCCGGACTACTAGATCCGCGCGGCGACTAGGGCGTGGGAGGGTGGCGGCGGGGTTTGAGGATGTCACGAAAAACTCAACCCTTAACGGGCGCCCGCCCTCCTTTTATAGGCGTCCTTATAATGGGCTTCTACGAATAGAGGCCCATTAGGACTCAATGCCCGATCTAATTCGGATCCAATCCGAATTAGGCTTCACCCACTAAGTGTGTGACCCTATAGGTTCACGTATGTTTAGACATGGCGCAAGTACACATACTTGGTCAATAGTTGGTAGCGACCTCTAGCAAGGCGTGCCAACTCCTAAGCGCACGTAAAGATCATATCGGACGAACCATCACAACGTTATGTACATGCCAATCCCTTTGCCTCACGATATTTGGTCGAGCTCCAAGTGACCACTCTTTCTCGATCTGTGATCCGGAATCCCTTACTAGGTTAACTCTTAACCTTAAGTTGCATGGCCATGCATTCGGATCCGATCACTCGAGGGCAGAGATATCTCTCGGTAGAGAGGGCAAATCCCATCTCGATCGACCATGCCTCGCAGCATGCTTCATGACAAACCAGCTACCTTTATAACTACTCGATTCACTGAGTAGCGTTTGATAGCCCTAAGTAGGTCTATTCACATCTCAAGTACATGCGACAATCTCGGTCTAAGGACAAGGCGTACACATTGTGTAGAGAGAACCATAAGTATAAAAGCTATGTCTCATGTTGGGTCGGTCCAACCCCATGTTCTAAACATGTGTCCACATTATTGGTTTGACATCTCCATGTCTATGACACGTGAAACATGGTCATCAACCGATACATGTGCTAATCCATCATTCACGTGTGTCCTCACATGAACTCCGACTAGGGACAACTTTAGAATAACCATACAAGTAAAGAGTTTCACAAACAAGTCACATACTTGTTAATCAACACAAAGGCAATATTCAAGGAACATTTATTAAATCATGGATACAACGAAATATCATCATCAAAATGATTGCCTCTAGGGCATATCTCCAACATCTCCCACTTGCACTAGAGTCAATCTAGAAGATATCTAATACCCATAGCTCTTGTGTGCGCCACATGCTTAGGTGTGGGAGAGGCTTCGTCAAAGGATCTCAAACATTCAAATCGTGTGTATTTTGCATATCTTTAAATCTCTCGATTAAGGATCTCTCGAATGAGATGAAACCGCCTGATATGTGTTTGTTCTTTTGGTGATTCCTCGGCTCCTTGGCTTGCGCAATGGCCCCACTTGTTATCACTGATAAAGATCCAGAGGACTGCACGCACTAGGAACCACACCTAGTTGATTATGAACTTCCTTATCCAAACACCTTCTTTTCCGCTTGAAGCGCAATGTACTCGGCCTCCGTTGTAGAGTCGACAACAGATCTCTCGCTTGGAACTCTTCCAACTTACCGCACCACCGTTCAAAAGGAACACAAAACCCGATTGCGATTTGTAATCATCTTTGTCGGTTTGGAAGCTTGCATCGGTGTAACCATTTACAACGAGCTCTTCCTCACCTCCGTAGACTAGGAACACATCCTTAGTTCTTCTCAAATACTTGAGGATGTTTTTAACATTGTCGATGACTCTCACTGGATCACTGGTATCTGCTCGTAACACTTAGAGTATAGGAAACATCCGGCGAGTACATATCATAGCATACATGATAGATCCAATGGCGAAGCATATGGAATCTTACTCATGCGATCTCGCTCATCAGTTGTCGAAGGACACTGAGTCTTGCCAAGATTTATGCCATGAGACATGGGCAAGAACCCTTTCTTTGCCTCTTCCATGTTGAACCGTTTCAACACTTTGTCAATGTAAGTACTCTGGCTTAATCCTATTAGCCTTTTGATCTATCTCTATAGATCTTAATACCCAAAATATATGCCGCTTCCCTAAGTCCTTCATTGAGAAACTATTTTTGGTGAGGTCTTAACGGACTCGAGCATAGGAATATCATTTCCAATCGTAATATGTCATCTACATATAAGATTAGAAATACGAGTGAGCTCCCACTTGTCTTCTTGTAAACACAAGATTCTTCTTCGTTTTTGATGAAGTCAAACCCTTTGACTACTTCATCAAAACGAATGTTCCAACTCCGAGATGCTTGCTTCAATCCATAAATGGATTTTGAAGTTTGCATACTTTTCTAGCATTGTTTGGATCGACAAAACCCTCGGGTTGTATCATATACACGTCCTCGGTTAAATTTCCATTAAGGAAAGCCGTTTTGACATCCATCGCCATATCTCATAGTCGAAATATGCAATAGCTAGAATGATCCGTATTGATTTAAGCATCGCTACAAAGCGAGAAAGTCTCATCGTAGTCAACTCCTTGAACTTGCGAAAACCTTTGCGACAAGTCGAGCTTTATGGATATGAACATTTCCATCCATATCAATCTTCCTTTTATAGATCCATTTGCACTCTATGGTTTTAACACCATCAAAGGGTCAACCAAATTCCAAACTTGATTGTCTCCCATGGATGCTATCTCGGATCTCATGACACTATGCCATTTCTCGAGTGCGGGTCCATCATTGCTTCCGCATAGGTCGTAGGCTCATCATTGTCTAACAATAACATATCTCGCGCATTGCGAGCCTTCCGACCCGTGGTGGTGGTGCTTCCTTTGCCATGGGGTCCTCAACTTGTTACGCCACATGGGCATCATTCGTCGAGTCTTCCCGATTGGTTCATCTTGAACCTCTTCAAGCCGCACCGTTCTTCCACTTGTCTCCCTATTGAGAAACTCTTTCTCTAGGAAAACACCACTTGACGACAAACACTTTGCCTGTAGTCGGTTGTAGAAGTAATATCCAAAGGTTTCCTTCGGATATCCACGAAAATGCATTTATCCGACTTGGGTGTGAGCTTGTCAGATTGTAGTCGCGACAAACGCCTCACATCCCCAAATCTTTAGAAAAGACAAGCGTGACTCTTCCGGTCCATATCTCATATGGTGTCTTAACTACTGATTTAGACGGTACCTATTAAGTGTGAAAGCTGCCGTTTCTAGGCGTAACCCCAAAGGATAATGGTAAATGATGGCTCATCATCGATCGAACCATGTCCAACAAGGTCCGATCACGCGCTCGGATACCCGTTTCTTTGAGGCGTTCGGCGGTGTTAGCTGTGGAACAATTCGCAACTCTTGGATGATTGCTAAATTCATGACTCAAATACTCGCCACCACGATCGACGCGAGCCTTAATTTTCTTGGCACGTTGATTTTCAACCTCATTCGGAACTCTTTGAACTTTTCAAAGTTTTGGACTTATGCTTCATTAAGTAGACATACCCATATCTACTAAAATCATCGATGAAAGTTATGAAGTAATGAAATCCACCTCTAGCGATCGTGCTCATTGGTCCACATACATCGGTATGTATGATTTCCAACAAGTCGACGCCTCTCAAAGAACCTTTGAAAGGTGATTTGGTCATCTTACCAAGCAAACAAGCTTCACATGTCTCGTATGATTCAAAATCAAAGCGAAGTTAGAAGACCATCGACATGGAGCTTCTTCATGCGCTTTTCATATGTGACCCAAACGACAATGCCAAACATAGGTGGGATTCAAATCATTAGGTCGAAGTCTTTTAGCATTTATGTTAAAGATAGGCGCATCATCAAGATTTAAAATGAATAACCCATTCACAATGGGCGCAAAAGCCATAAACATTCCATTTTAGAGATCAAACAACCATTGTCTTTACTTGCAAATGAATAACCATCTCTCATCAAACATGAGGGGATAAAATGTTTCGACTCATACTAGGAACATAATAACAATTATTCAATTCCATAATAAATCTTGAAGGAAGTGAAGTTGCATGGTGCCGACGGTCAACGCAAACAACCCTTGCTTTATTTCCGACGCGAAAATCAACTTCACCTCTTGCGACTCCTCTACTTCTTATTAGCCCCCTGCATCGAGTTGCAAATGTGAGCAAGCGATCCGGTATCAAATACCCAAGAGTTAATAGGAGAATCTGCGAAAAATGTCTAAAACATTTATAACAAGTGTACCATGGGTAGAAGTCTTACTTCCGACCTTCTTCTTGCATTCATCGGAATCCATGTACTTCTTGCGCTTCTCTTCCAGTGGCGATTTCTTTACAATAGAAGCATCTTGTCTCGGCTCAGTCCGAAGATTAGGCTTAGGCGTTGGCTTGAGATCATATCTTTAACCTTGCCCTTATTCTTTGGCCATGGCTTCTTACCCTTTTCTTGAAGCTAGACTTGTTCGCACGACCATCACATGGCTAGGCCCCGCACACTTCTTAATGTCACTCTCTGCTGTTTTGAGCATCCCACAAAGCTCATTAAGGCCCTTATCCGCCCATGCATATGGTAGTTCAAATGAAATGCCCATAGCTAGGTGAAAGAGACGCTAAAATGAAATCGATTGCCAACTCTTGGCCAATTGGAAAACCAAGTTTATCCAAAGTCATTGTAACCAACCATTTTGATCACATGTGGGCCTACGGTGCACCTTCTATTAACTTGCATTCCGAAAAGCCTTAGAGACATTGAACCGTTCGGTCTGGCACGTGTGCGGAACATGTCCTTAAGCGCTATGATCATATCATACGCTTCCGATCCTCAAAGCGCTTTTGAAGGTCGGGTTCCATGCATGCAAGCATAAGACGACTAATCTCAAGAGAGTCATCACATGCTTTCTTGTAGGCATTTTTAACGGCAGCAGACGCATTGTTAGCGAGTTCTTACGGGATTGGGGTATCGAGCGTTTTCCTTTTATACGCCACGAGAACAATTCTCGGGTTACGGACCGATCCAGAATAGTTTGTTCCATTTAATTTCTCTTTCTCAAGAATCGATCGCAAAGCAAAAGGGTGTGCGTGGTTGCTAGATGCCATTGATCTACAATAGGAAATGCAAAATACTAAGACAAATAAAACCATGATAGAGTAAACTGTATTAAACAAATTTAATAGAATGTACTCCCACTAAGATCAACATCCCTCTGTTGATTCTTAGCGATTCAAGATCCATGATTAACGAGTCTACTAGTGAGCTTTTGCATCAGCTAGGAGACAAGGTAATTCGTAAGCAACACCTTGCTAATCATATCTCTATATGACTCTTGTTGTTGGGTGACATCTCTATGCCCGCGCCCAACCTTTATGCCCCAAGGCCCATAACCTTTATGATAACCTTGTTAAGTTCACCAATCCTTATGCATGTAAGTATCAGATACTAAACCCATCTAGTCAAGGAAAGTTGATGGTGCCCTAATTTTATAGACCCACCATCAATTTACAAGACATGGGATGGTGCAAAGTTTAATTGGGAGGGCATATGTTTAACTTAACATTTTGTGAGGATCGCTATACTTCTACCATTCAAACATGCATAGGAGTAAAACAACAGGAATAGCATTCACGGTTGTGACTCGGTATGGCCCATTTTCTCATGGTGATCTCCATCGCCATAGAATCATCCACCATGATGATCTCCATCTCCATGGTTCATGTGTGCCATCCCTCCAAGTGATGTGTCCTCCGAGTACTACTATAAGCTATTACTCATAATGACTAGTAATAAAATACATGGATACTAGGAATCATCACAAGTCGGCACGCAGTCGTTAATACAATACTTTGACAACACAATGGCTCCAGTGTGTTGCAGTACCCACTTACACGAGTCATGCAAATATTACAAACATGCATCACATACACATTAGGCCATCTGGTCACATACATCCTGCAAAAACAAGTTTATGCATAGAATCGTAATCTCTGGATAGGGGTCGAGGGGTTTCCCCATCAGGTTCGAAGGGGCGCCCTCATCGGTATCTATGTAATTTTTACATAGGATTTTGATCGGCAAATCATATTTACCACAAATCGACTCTTCGTTAGATTCGACCAATTATATTGATCTTCGCATGCGCAACCGGTTTCGTGTCACCTTGTCTACCCCGATGGCGAATCCGACCGGTAGAGGTATGTTGTTTCACGACCTTAGCGATATGATCACGGTACATCGATTATTAATCTAGGTTCGATTCGATAAATCATATTGATCTTCGCATACCGCAGCCGGTTTCGTGTCACTGTCTACCCGATGGCGAATCCGGCCGGTAGAAGTGCGTTGTTTCACGACCTTAGCGGCATGATCACGAAACGGACCAATCCATTACGAGAACTATACAATCGATCACATCGATCATACCGATTACATATCGCCATATGCAAATCACCGAACCTATAACATGGCGACAACCGCTCGATACCGCTTGTAGGAAAGCGGTAGGCTACACTAGCGCAAATTAAAAATTCTACTCGTAAACCAAGATCACTGCGATTATAGATCACGGTCTTACCACTAGACGCGCAGTGCGGAAGTTGATGCGACGCGTCGGGCGGTGTAGTCGTACTCGGTTGATGCGATGCGTCGGGCGAGTAGTCGTACTACTTCCTCGTCCTCGTCGCGGTGTCCCACGTCTGCTCCTTTCTTGCGGTTCGTCCCAACGCCACGGATCACGGCGCCTCAAAGGTATCCACACGTGCGGAGGAAGCGACGCACGCCGGACTACTAGATCCGCGCGGCGACTAGGGCGTGGGAGGGTGGCGGCGGGGTTTGAGGATGTCACGAAAAACTCAACCCTTAACGATGCGCCCGCCCTCCTTTTATAGACGTCCTTATAATGGGCTTCTACGAATAGAGGCCCATTAGGACTCAATGCCGATCTAATTCGGATCCAATCCGAATTAGGCTTCATTTCAAGTGTGTGACCCTATAGGTTCACGTATGTTTAGACATGACGCAAGTACACATACTTGGTCAATAGTTGGTAGCGACCTCTAGCAAGGCGTGCCAACTCCTAAGCGCACGTAAAGATCATATCGGACGAACCATCACAACGTTATGTACATGCCAATCCCTTTGCCTCACGATATTTGGTCGAGCTCCAAGTCGACCACTCTTTCTCGATCCGTGATCTGGAATCCCTTACTAGGTTAACTCTTAACCTTAAGTTGCATGGCCATGCATTCGGATCCGATCACTCGAGGGCGAGAGATATCTCTCGGTAGAGAGGGGCAAATCTCATCTCGATCGACCATGCCTCGCAGACATGCTTCATGACAAACCGAAAGCTACCTTTATAACTACTCGATTCTGGAGTAGCGTTTGATAGCCCCTAAGTAGGTCTATTCACATCTCAAGTACATGCGACAATCTCGTGTCTAAGGACAAAGCGTACACATTGTGTAGAGAGAACCATAAGTATAAAAGCTATGTCTCATGTTGGGTCGGTCCAACCCCATGTTCTAAACATGTGTCCACATTATTGGTTTGACATCTCCATGTCTATGACCTGTGAAACATGGTCATCAACCGATACATGTGCTAATCCATCATTCACGTGTGTCCTCACATGAACTCCGACTAGGGACAACTTTAGAATAACCATACAAGTAAAGAGTTTCACAAACAAGTCACATACTTGTTAATCAACACAAAGGCAATATTCAAGGAACATTTATTAAATCATGGATACAACGAAATATCATCATCAAAATGATTGCCTCTAGGGCATATCTCCAACAAGAGACTCCATATATACCCCAGTCATCTTTGAACTCTGTCACATACTCCTTTATATCTTGTTCGTTAGCATCAAGATATGCCCATCAATTTCAAGATCTCTTGGTGGCGCCACGCCTTCACCAAGTTTTTGTGTCTCTTTGATAGCAACACGAAAATAAGGACACTCTGCTTTTTTCCTAGCAATGTCATTACTATGAAACCACTTAAACCAAATTTTTCCAAGTTTCAACCAAAGCCTCCACGTATTGTTGTATCAATGCGGGTTTGCTGGGATACCCGAGCTGCCAAAATATCAAAATCAACCCTCACAGACTGTGACCTGCCAAACATCGTAGAAATGGCACCACTTCCCCTGCCACTTCCCCTACCACTTGCACTGCCACCACCATGTTCAAACGTTGCACCCCTGGCTTTTGCCCTTTGTTGGAGCTGGTGTACCTCCAACGACTCTCGGCGAGCCCATTCCATCTGCATTTCCTCGTCATCATCGAAGACATCTTGAGATGAAGTGCCACGAGCTACAGGTTCTCTTGCAACTTGCTCCATTCGGAGTCGTTCATCTTTAATAGCTTTCTTTCTTGCCTTCACTTCATCAAGACTTACCAGCATGAGCATTTAGACTTGCGTCGGAACCCCACTGCAAGCAACAGCATCTCCGTGTCTCCCAGTAAGATGTTCTTTTAGGCGGGTGACACCTCCGCTTGATTTCGTTAGATTACAATATCTGCACTTCCAACCAGCACCTCATAGTCTCTCTCCATGTTCCCAAACATTAATAGATTTAGGAGCTATCACATACCATAATCCATATAGGATGAAAAATAGATCAATTTTGTAAATATCGATGACTAAAGAAACACAACACCCATGACACTTAAACTGATGTTGGGCAGCATGACAATGATGAGAAGAAATGAAAACTGAGTCTAGCTACACATTTACTCAACATTCTGGCCTAATTCAAATAGTTCAGGAATATGTCTATCAGTTTAAATATGTTGCCACGTGACTAAATAACTAACTCATGGCCAACCAAACAATATCATGGGATTGTTTATGTAAGAGTTTCTTGAGTCTCCAAGTTTAATATGTCTATATGAACTATGAAGTATCATGACAAAAGATATTTTTACTGATAACATGTTGATGTCAAAAATACTATTTTGCTTACATGCTCATCAATCAACAACAAAAAGAGATGTATATCTGCATCATTTCATATCTTGCTTACATGAAGAAACTTGAGAACTTGAGCATACACATGCTAGTACTTGAGAACTTGAGCGTATATGGATATATCTGCTGTTGCCACCGCAAATGGAGGGAGGGAGGCTGCTGGCCTGCTACTGCAAATGGAGGGAGGGAGGCAAGAGAAAGACAGCAAATGGAGGGAGGGAGGCTGCTGGCCTACTACTGCAAATGGAGGGAGGGAGGGAGGCGAGAGGGCTGCTTCTGCTGCTGCAAATGGAGGAAGGGAGGGAGGCAAGCAAGCTGCAAAGTGCAGACACAAAAGAAAGAGAGGGGAACAAGTTCACATGCCCCTGCACTCACATCTCACATGCAGCCAACTAGCCAACAGCAAAAGGAGGGTAAGGGGCCAGCATCCCATGTGAAAAAGATAAAAAAAAAAAAAAGCAAAAGCAAACTGCAAATTTTTTTTGGCCGGTTTTTTTCTTCCGGCCACCCCTCCGGAACCGGTTACCGACCAGGTTTTTTTTCACTGATTTAGCTTAAGACTGATTATATATAGATATGCAATAACACTGAAGTACATAAAAGATTAGTAATTAACGAGGTTGAGGTTAGCATGCAACTTCGCTCGCCGCTTTTTCTACTGCTTTCTTCTGGGCGGTTGCAACTTGCAACACACTAATGAACTCTAGTAATTGGTCTAAAAAAAGTACCCTACAATTTGGACAAGCTCTGGTTGCCACACACGTGCAGTTTACTTGATACACAAATAGAGAGCTGCTCATTCGTTGGAAGTAAACCACCCAACCATGGGCCCAATCGAAAAAATCGTCACATAGTTACAGTTGCTGGCCACTGTTATGTACGTTCATTCAATTACGAGTAACTGATGTTGAGAAGACACACCCTACCAAATGAATATGATGCAGCTCCACGTATTGACAACCTGTGGTTTGATACAATTAGAACACAAACCTAGACCTGACAATTACAGAGAAAATAACAAAATAAGTACAATGGAGAAAATCCAGATGGAGCCGCACCGTTCCATGTGGGTAATGTTGCTATTTATATCTGAAGATCATCCAGTGTCAGCTCTTCGGCTGACAACATCTTCAGTTTCTGCAAACAACAGAGATCTTTATCAATCCTGCTTGTCCTTTGCATATTGGACACGAGATTAACAATACAAACTACTTACTGTGATGAACTGGGGAGGATCATCAAGGCTGGATGAACCAAGGATGACCTCCCGCTTCAGCTTGGATGTAAGCTTGTGCGCAGCGCGTAACTGGACAATGCATATTACTGGTTACAGCGTGCGGATTGGAAATGCCAGTAAAGAAATGAGGGATGTAAAGGCAAGATACTAAACGTAATTGAATATGAAAGCCACCAAAAAAAAAAGTAGCATGCAAGTAAAGGCAAGGTACTAAACATACCTCCGATCGAGTGGCACCACCAATGACAAAAACAAATATACGTTGACCAAGCTTTTTGAAATCACTAGATGCATGCTTCAGGACGGAATCACTGCAAAATGCTCATATATTTATGCTGACAGTTACATAAAACATTATGTGCTGCTTTCAAACAGGGTTTTAAATTTAATTGCTTGCATTACATATGGTCCCGAATAGATGTGCACCAATTCATAATACATAAACTCTATTATCCAAAACATGAACACATGCTAATCAGTGAAATATACTTAAAATGCGCTGAGGTTTATCACTAAGGGGTGACTAAGGTACATACACCTTCTTAGATAAACTTCTATAAAAAAAAACCTTTCCCCTAACTTCAATTTCAAAAAAAAACTTTGCCCTAACTACTCCCCAATCCCCACCCCTACCGCTCAATCATCCTCCCTAAGACGACATTGGTGCAATTAAACACAAATGCAAAAAAAAAAAAAGGCATCAATGCAAAAAAAAAAAAAAAGGCATCTATCTACCATATCAAAATGCAAAGCCCTGGCATACATAAATGCACCCACGGAAAACATAAATACGTAGCATCCTAAGACAGAAATGCATCAACCCAATGACCAAATGCAACATTTTAAGGTATATAAATTTAACACTGAAATTAAATAATGTGACAACCTAAACAAAATGCAACATCCTTTGGTATAGAAGTACACTAAACTAACCAAAATGTAACACCCTGAAATACACAAAGAAAAAAAAAAGAAAAAAGAAAAAGAGCTCCACTTAATAAAAAAAAGGGCAACATCCTGGAATTTTTAAAAAAACATCAACCTAATGGAAATCTAAACAAAACAAAAGAATCCATTGGTATAGAAGTACAATAAATTAACAAAAAATGTAACACCCTAAAATACAAAAAAGGAACTACTTAAGTTTTTTTTTAAAGCAAAAACTTAAAATTAAAAAATGTGTCAAACTAGTGGAAAATGCAACACCTTAAAATGCAAAACAAAAACTTTAATATGCAACGACCTGATGACAGTACATCAAGCTAAAAATATTGGATAGATTTTGTGTGTATGCAACTAATTGAAGTTAAAGATAAATCTCCTTTTTTTGGTTTTCCTTATCTTGTGTTCCTAGCATTGGGTATGAGGAGCAGAAAATTAGAAACATAGCATCACAGTTCAAATGAAAATGTTGAGTACGTGGAGCAGATGTATAAGTATTCTTGACTGGCTGTAGCACATAGGTCCCGTGCCCAGGTCCAGCCCGCATTAATATTGACCATCGATCAACCATCTAAGGGCTCACATTAGACGCGAATGTAACTTGGCTAGAAAAGTGTTAAGGGTAGTAGTATGAGTGGTAGAAGTTGTAATAGTTATTTAAGTGTTAGGGATAGTCTTGTAATTGTAATCAGTCTAGGGTTTCTTGTACACTGTATATAGCCCCTTAGGTTCTTGCAATAGAATGAACAATTCAACCCCTATTCCTCTCCTCTTCCAAATTTTAACATGGTATCAGAGCCTAGATCTATAGTCTAGCTTTCATCCTCTTCCACCACTACAGCTCGTAGCGGTTGCGCAGATGTCCACATCAACTGTGCTGAAGCTAAACCAACCACATCCCCAGTGAATGGCACCTCCATGCTAGCAACCAGAATAGCAGAGGCACGGGCATCCTCATCAATTCATGTCTTGTAGGCAGCATACTGAGTCTAAAGAGTCTCCATAGCATTCTCAAAAGCATCAGATGTCTCCTTACGAGCGTCTTCGAAAGTAGTCTTCGGGAGAACGAGCTCAGCAGGTGGAGCAGGGTGAGGTAGGCAAGGCAACTCGCCGGTAAGAAACTCCCAAAGGTGCGCTGACCACGCATGTGGAGACGCATGTGGAGACGCATATGCTAAAACCAATCCCGATAATTGAGACCATCAAAGATCACCAGGCATCGAGGAATGGAAACGGTGGCCATTGGTAGGCGGCGCTGGACGGCGTGGCAGTTAGAACTACGTACTTTTCTTTCTTTCTTTTTTTTGCTAGGGTTCCCCTGCTAGAGCGACGGCGGCGGGCGACTCCGGTGAAGGCGGCTCTCCGGCGTCTACCTTCACTCACGAGCGGTGGAGACCTTGGAGCAGAAACGCACGGTGGCGGAAGACCAAGACGATGGCGGCTCCTTGCGGCAACGTCGGCGCGCCGAGCAAAAGCGGCGGCTACCCGGGCGACCGAGCCAGAGGCACGCGGCGATGTCGCTTAGGCTCCGAGCTGCCCACGGGGCGGCGTTGAAGATAGGTCGCACGTTTAAGGTAGGCGGCAGCCAAATGGATTCGGTGGGCAGCGAGGCAAGTGATGCCAATCGGGCCAACGTTGACGCTGAGAAACTGAAGCAAAAGAGTTGGTGGCGGCGCCCAAGCGGTGGCGACGACGCCAAGTGGATCCGGGCGGCCCGAATGGACGACGGCAAGCGCGGGTGGCCATGAGCAAAGCGGCCACGGGCAAAGCCAAGCGACGGCCACGAGCAGGCACGGCGGAAGCAAAGGCAAGCGGAAGAGGCGGCGGCTTGACAAAATAGAACCCTAGATTTGCTCTGAGACCATGTTATGAATAGTGATTATATTTATCATAAGGCTAATGGGTCAATATATATACAAGTACAGGTGTGGCATATATGCAGGTAACCCCTTATACAATGTGAAAAATACACATGCAATAATATACATCTAATATCTTCAGCAGCATATCTGGCGGGAGTCTTTGCGCACCAGATCCAGTCGCATCCTCTGCTCCGAAGCTCGCCATCGACAGGGCTGGGCGCCGGCGTGTCCGCGGTGGAGACGACAGGGAGGGCGGCTAGCCGTCTGCCGGTTGGATCTATCGTCCTCAACCCATCTTCTTCCCCTGCTCGAGTCAGCGACGCCGTCCTCACCTCTTCCCCACTCGCCTCCGAGCGGTCCATCTCACACCGGTCGAATCCGGAGCAGAGAAGACCCGAAGTCGCCGGCCTCACCTCTTCAAGGCCACCGTCTTGCCCGATGGCATCCGGACCTCACCCATCCAGAGCTCTCCGTCGCCCCCATCCAAAGTCGCTCGGATCTGGGGCCTCTTCATCGCCACTGCTTGGATCCTTTGCCCCAACGATCTCGATCCCGATCCAGATCTGCGTGCAACGATCTCGATCCCGATCCGGATTTGCACGCGACGATCTCGATCCTCAGCAGCACCCGGCGCTGCCTCACGCTGCCTCCAAGCACGGCATCAAGCCTGGAGGTCGACCCGCCACGTCTTCATCACTGACCTCCTCCACCGCATCACGCGCCCCGTCGCCGAGTTCGGCTATCTCAAGGACCTCCCTGTCGCCAAGCCACCTCTTCTGGCCGTCTCCTCTTCGACACTTGGAGGTCCACGCGGGGAGCTCGTATGCCGCTCCAGCAACTCCTGCTCTGGCACCCTGGACTTCGTCTACTAGTTTGTATGGGTGTAGGTGATTACTGCTTCTGATCTGCTAATACTCATACTGTTGCTTGGTTATTGCTAGTTTGCATCTGATCTGTTGATTGATAGCTCTACCTCACTACCACTAGTATACTATGTCTATATTTTCCTTTGATTTCCATCGAGTCCATCCAAATCCGTTGCATCGCTGAGTTCGTTGAAGTCGTGCCAGTTCATCATATCCTTTGTCGATCAGCCGATTGCTTCTTCCTTTTCGGGTTGCCGCAGTCCGTCCATTAGATCGAGTGTGGTCACCCCATCATCGTTGTTGATGCGACTTTACCCTCTTGGTCCTCTCTTGTAGCCATCTTGCTACACATGTTCGCATCATTGCGACTCTTGACCAATGGCCCTCTTTGTCGTTATAATCAACTCTTCGTCTTTGTTTTCGTCGGGCGTCAGATTCGACAACGTCACCTCAAATTTTGGGTGGACGGATCTGGTCCATCGTCTTTGCCTTTGCCGAGCGCCAGATTCGACACCGTCACCTCACTTCTTGGGTGGGCGAATCTGGTTCGCATCTTCATCTCTATATCTGGTCCATCGTCTTTGCCTTTGCCGAGTGCCAGATTCGACACCATCACCTCACTTCTTGGGTGGGTAGATCTGGTTCACGTCTTCATCTCTATGCCGAGCATATCTCTCTCTTCATCGGCTAAGATGCTAAAGCAAAAGCAAAAGCAAAGAAGCCGACACACAAAAAGCCGACACGAGATTTGACACCTCTCTATTCGCTGGAGGTAGTTCAATGCTCGCGCGAGCGAGGAGGAGCTTCGCCATGGTGACGGGTCCCGGTTTCAACATCTCCGAATCGCATCTCGGCGGATCGCAGCGATGAGGGCATCCAATACGCCGATCTCGGTCGTAGTCGACGCCGCCGCACCGGACCTCCCACATGTGCCGCACTGAGCTCACTCATCATCAAGACATTCGTGTGTGAAGAGCCGAAGGTCAATTTTTGTTCAAGAGTTGCATGCTTCGACGACATCTTCAAGTTCGGACTTCGGATTTATCTTTTATTTTAGTGTTGTCCTTTTCAAACTCAATGCTATTGCATATGCATTGAATTTGAGTAGGGGTGTTAAGGGTAGTAGTGTAATGAGTGGTAGAAGTTGTAATAGTCATGTAAGTGTTAGGAGTAGTCTTGTAATTGTAGTCAGTCTAGGGTTTCTAATCTAGGGTTTCTTGTACACTATATAAGGCCCTTGGGCTCTTACAATAGAATGAACAATTCAGCCCCTATTCCTCTCCTTTCTCCCAAAATCTAACAAAAAGGATGTATGTAGGATAGTCACTCCGTGATCACCATTCGTTGTCCAAGACGAGTGTTGAAAAAGACTCATTGCCCTTGCCAAAATATCTGCAATTTGCAATAATAGTAGCAGAAGCCAACTGCTAGGCGTCCACTACAATATCATAATTCTGATAATATGTTACTCTCAAAACAAACAATTTTGATAGTATGCTTTTCATTTCCCAAAAGTTCGACAAAAGAATCAAAATTTTCCAGCAAGTAGACAACGCATGGCAGGGCTAGGTACGAGCTCACGAGCCGATACAGGCATTGGGCTCACAATAACTTAATACTGTACAACAACTGCATGCAACAGTGCACACCCAAGCCAATCAATGTGTGAGATTCTGCACATTTAATCGAGCATGCATGACATGGGGACTAATAAGTTGGATTAGTTTGCCAACCAAATATTTCCACGTTAGCTCAAAAACTGAAAAGAATTAAATCGAAATGCCACGTTGGATAGAAGGAGCTAAATGCCCTATTTTTTAACTAAGCATAAGGATTTAAGTCTTCACTTTTAAAGTAGAGAGACCTAGATGCTCCTTTTGTGAAAGTACACAAGGACCGGATGTGCATTTTCACCTATTGTAAACATAGTAATAGTTGCATGTGCATTTTCCACAATGGCTGATATACTGTTTAGTGATCTCAATAGTCGAATAGGCCTATTTAAACTGTATGGCCAGTACCCATTCAGGAAGAGAAACCCTGGTTATTTACACAAAACATAAATGATCCTCAATCCATGAGGAAAACCACAAGTATCCGACTTCCAAATAGTTCTGAAAAGATTCTACATTGGAATAGCTTCTCTTGTTTCAAACTAGTGTTTTCTCCGTAAGGATGAACTCGGTACTGTTAGAGATATATGTATAGTGTGTTATTCCCCATTGTTATAAGGAGTTCTTTGCATATTCACCACATGTACTTGTTTATATATACTGGCCCATTGGCCTCATATTGAATACAAGCGCTATTCATAACATGGTATTAGAGCAAACCTAGGGTTTGTTTCGCTTCGCTTGCCGCCGGCCGCTCGGATCTGACGGCGTCACCTCTCCCGATCGGATCCTTGCTGCCTCCGGTCTCTAGACGCCACCACCTCGGCTGCGTCCTCTCCCGATCGGTTCCTCGCCGCCTTTGGTCTCCACACGCCGCGTTGCGCCCGCCGCGCTCCGGGGCGACCAGCGCCGCCGCTCCTCGAGCCGACGCGGCCAGTTCGCGCGGCCTGGTCTTCGCTCGCCGCCGTCGCCGCTATCGCCTTAGCCGCGCACCCGACGCCGACATCGCGACGCCGCTTCGTCTCCGCACCACCCGCGGTGCCAGGGTCTTCGGGTCTCCGCGGGCCGCGTCGTCGCCGGGTCGCTTCACCTAACACCGCCGCCGCCGCTCCACCGACGCCGCCGCCGCCGGGTTACCGCCGCCGCCGCCGCTGGCCGCCGCCGCCGCTGCGCCGCGCGGGGAACCCTAGTCCCGTCGGCGCGCGACGCCGCCGTCGCTTCACCCGACGCCGCTGTCGCCCGCGCGCGCGCCGCCGCGCCGCGTCGCCGCGACGCCGAGGAGCCGCCGCCGCGCCGCCGCCAAGGGAACCCTAGTCCCCGTCGCGCGTTACTCGTCTTTGTAAAAAGCCACCATGGCCTTTACAAAGAAAACCCTTCGGGACCTCTTAGGCTCGATCTAGCCGTTCACGACCTCCGGTTTAGATCGGCGTTAGATCTCATTTTGTAAAATCTTTAGCGCTCGGACCTCCCTCGCGTCGATCGGACCGTTCAGGACCTCCAGGTCTAATCCGAGCCGTCCGGATCTCCTCCGATTAAAACCCTATCGCTTAGGACCTCCAGAAGATCTTGGCCATCAAGACCTCCTCGTGTCAATCCCACGATCAAGACCTCCCGAGTAGATCTTGACCGTCTAGGACCTCATCCTTTAGATCCGAAGCTTTAGGACCTCCTCCTACGGTCTAAACCGTTAGATTTAGATCTAACGGGCTAGACCTCCTTCCTCGGTTTAAAGCCTTAGGACCTCCTCGTTCATCTTGATCGCGGGACCTCCTCTCGGGATCGTGTCCAGTTAAAGGTCTCCTGCGGAGATCTAGGCCGTTGAAGGCCTCCTCCGTGAGCTTTTAGCCGTCTAGACCTCTCTCAGAAGGTTTACAGTAGGACCTCCCTAGTGCTCGGGACCGCGGATCTCGTCCGCCGGTCCACGACCTCTGTTAGGCGCGTAGACCTCCTTGCGTGCGCGGTGCACGACCGTGTCGTGATCGTTGGATCGAGATCTCAACGGTCCAGACCTCCCGGTCGCGGGGAGGAGGTCTTCCGTCTGCGGCTGTAGCCAGTGCGTGGCCTGCGACGCAAGATCGTCGACCCACGACCTCTCTTTGTCTTCGATTCAGATTGGACCTCCAGAGCTCAAAGTTTCCTAAGTCTTTTCTTTGTTTCAAATTTCAAAAGTGCTTAACTTTGTCATTTTAACTCCTTTTGAATGATTCGGTTTGTTGTAGCTTTGTTATAGTATGAACTTTAATCGAGAATGAAATTAGGTCTGTTTGTAGAGAAAATGATTTAAACAAGCATGATCTTGATTAATGAAAGATGATGTCTAGAAATTCATGGAAAAATTTGTAAAACACATAACTTCCTCTCTGTAGTTACAAAGCGAGCAAACTCAACCTAGTAAATTTGGCACTGTAGACATGCTTTAATTTGAACTAGGCTTTGTCTTTATTCATGTTCTGAGAAATGATATATGCTAGTTTTAGAACTTAGAAAAATCATAACTAAATCATTTTTACTCAATTAAGATGAAACCACTTGTATTAGTCTTAAAATATCGTAGCAACCTATCATAAAATTTTCAAGTCGAGAAAACCTCTAGAAAATATTTTTGCTACAGTACCTTCTTATGGTAGAAAATGGGTTTTAGGTAATATCTTTTGCACCACAAATCCAAATTAGGTTTTTCCGTTTCTATGTCTAGGTATATTCGTATTCTACCTTATGTATAAATTTCGTCGCAATTGGATAATTTTTGCTTGCTCGTTTGTTTAAAGTGCGGCTCGTCTTATTGGTTGTTCTTGATTCTTTTTGCCTTTTTCGCTTAGGATTCGACATTTGCGGTAATCCAGAAGCGACCCTCCACATGATTTGAGCAACGACAAGAAGGCAAGCGGTTTGATCATGTTAATCGATTATTTTAAGTATTTATGTTGATTACAAATTCTATGTATGCATTGCTACTTTGTGTTAATAGTTGGCCTAGTAGATGCATTTCCTTAGCAAATGATTATCCTCTACTACCATGAGCCTAGGTTACTTCTTTGTGATTTAGAGTTAGTGGATGAGCTCTTGTCACTTAGTAGTTGCGAATCAATTGCTTAGCCATGCTTAGTTTGGTAGAAATGGCGGTTATCGACTTGTCGATAACCTTGATCACTAAAACTTATTATGATTATGATTTCCACCTTGTGCCATGTCTATTTATGAAAACTAAAGCTGAAAACAAAATGATTTAGACTTGGGCACAATGGTATGATGGTGTGATTTTTGGGTGTATTGGAATGGTGCAGAGTCAACAAGGACCGAACATCTTGTTACACTAAACCAAGCATTTTAGCGTGCTAACCACATTAGAGGTATGGGACCTCTCTTGACTTAGTACTTTGGCGTGTATTGGCTCAGAGTCGCAGGAGTCGCGGGAGGATGGTGTTGGGAGCATTGTAGTGTCAGAAAGACTTCACCGTGATGGGATTTGTTGTCTTTCGCTTGCAATGTAAGCATATGGGTTTCTATCCATATGAGCGGCTCGTAGTTAATACACAAGATTGGAAATGTCTCGTAGGACTTAGCGTGCGTGCATACCTTGATGAGTGTGCTTGTGGCTTGAAGCGATGCGAAGTGTGGGTACATTGGTACACCCTGCGAGGTTAAAACTATTCGAATAGCCTCGTCTAGGTTATGGACACGCTTGGCAAGGTCTTTCAAGAGTTAGACTACAACCTTTTAAATTAAAACTTGATGGGTGAGTGCGAATCGAGGATTAGTGCTATGTTGTGGTGACTATTGGGATAGTCACTTCCAGTGGTTACTTGTATGTATCTTTATTCTTGTTATTTCAACATTAAAAACAGATTTGCAAACTTGCTTTTAAATGTATTACATTATTGCAAATAAAGTTGGCTTCATGCAAAATGACATTTGGAGGTTAAGTGTTACTAGAGTCCTCACGAGCATAGTTTCTACCTCTCCAAACTCAGTGTGGTTGATCCAACATGAGTTTGAGGGGGGGTGTTAGAGATATATGTATAATGTGTTATTCCCCATTGTTATAAGGGGTTCTTTGTATATTCACCACATATACTTGTGTATATATACTAGCTCATTGGCCTCATATTGAATACAAACGCTATTCATAACAGGTACAAGTTAAATACAATTGTACAAACAAAGAACAGAGTATCCCCCACTGACCTCGAATAGCCATCGTCAGAGCTGCGAGGCCTAGCCCATGAGCCACCCATCCGTCTAGATCTCATCGAGTGAGCTGGCTGGTGAGCAGGGCTTGTTCGGACTGAGGTGCTGGTTGGTAGTCCATGAAAACTGGGGCTGGGGTCATTCATGCAGTTATATTCATCTTTTGATAATTCACCCTTGCTGAGCTTCTCAATCAATTCCTGTATAAAAGGGAAGTTTCTCATTCTATATACCAAAAAAAATGAAACCAAAACTAAATAAGAGGTGTCTAAATGTACTAATGTAGTTATGTTCAATGTGCACACTAACAAGAGGTGTCTAAATGCAGGTTAATTTTCGTGATAGTCCACATGCAAGTATCTTATGGTCTTAAAAACATCCCCACCAAACCTGAGAGGTGTTTTCTGTGAGATAACTACAGGGGTTTTTGAAAATTTAATGTGCAGTGAAAATTCTATTGGATCAGAGCAGCTAGAACTGAAACGTGCAAGAACAACGTGGCACTATATTAATATTAGACACCCTGCCTTGATGAGATCCTGTATCCGGATGGAGCAAACACTGGTTTGGAAGTTCATCAAACAGAACTGGAAAGAATCCTAATTCGTAGTGGTATCCATTAAGTACAAAATTTGGGTTCAAACTGATCCTTCACAATGCTACTAATATGGATGTCAATGGTGTTGAAAAGCACAAGCAAAAAATATGGTCAAAGGATTGTTTGCATCACTATGTAGAGATCCTGTATCCGGATGGAACAAACACTGGTTTGGAAGTTCATCAAACAGAACTGGAAAGAATCCTAATTCATAGTTGTATCCATTAAGTACAAAATTTGGGTTCAAACTGATCCCTCATAATGCTACTAATATGGATGTCAATGGTGTTGAAAAGCACAAGCAAAAAATATGGTCAAAAGATTGCTTTGCATCACTATGTAGAGATGTACAGAATAGTTGAGAGCACAAAGGACTAGAGATATACGCATATGCATCCAATAGTTGAGGCCGCTCTGTGAAGTTGTACAAATACAATTGGAGCAAATCCAGGTGTTTATTACTATGAATTATACTACTTAACTAACAGAATTTATTAATAAAAATCAGAGATAGCTTAGCAGGTCCAGTTGAAACCAGAATATTAATAGAACAACGTGAGTGGATAAATTAGAACATATGAAGTCCATGCAAAGAATTAAGAATCAGAATGGACATGTTTGGGTTGATAGAAGTATGTACACATAACATTATAACATAGTTTTGGATAGAATTATACCTCTATAACAGGATAAAATCGGGATAGCGCCCATGCTGATTCTTCCCCTGTTCGCTCTTTTCTAAGTCCATGCTTTTTCTGTTTTCAATACGAACAATTGAACAAACCCTGGCATGCAAATTGCTTATACAAGTTGAGATGGAACCTAGAACTTTTACCTTGTGAACATCAAATTTCAGTGTAAAACCTCCTCCTGAGGACTTTTTTGTATCAGCACATAAGCAACGCATATTATTTACAGCAATCATGTCATCAGCAGATAATCCTGCCAACTGTCAACGCACATAATATCGTATGGTTCCATGCCAAGTGATTATAGATAGAATCAGCATGAGATTAATCGAAAGAATTGATAAATCTAAAGGTTTTGTATTCAAACATTTCTGAGTAAAAGCAGTTATAGACCTTTCTTGCCGGCAGTGCATACCACTGCATTAACCATTCATCATGGCTATCAGTTATCTGAACCGAAATGGTTTTGCATGGCAGTAAGAAGTGGTACCCCAAGGTAAACAACTAAAGATAGCAAAGCCTTGTTGAATCATGCGACATCCTAATAATATTTGTAATATGCTCATATTCACATGTCCATACTGTTTACCTGTAGTTCAGCAAATACCTAATACCAGCATAAAGAACATACACTCGCACTTGTCCAGTATGATGAAAATAACTGCATGTGCACCCATGCTTGTGTCATATATTCAATTCTTATCGAGTAATAAGATGCAGATTCGTAAAAATATTTCATAATTTGCTTTAAAATATTCCCTAGGCAAAAGTTCAATCAATGTCTTATGTACAATATGAATAAGTGCAACTGCTAACCCTTACAGGAAGTGCATGCGAGCTTATAAGCACGTCCTGAAAATAATGCTATGAGATGTTAACAGGTGTTTTATTTCATGATACACTGCAAAAGAACATTTACAGCAGAACCAAAAAGAAAAATAGCAGCAGCTGAAAATTAACAATGCATTTAACCAATGTTAAGGGTATTTATGGTATTACTCCTAGTCTAGAGTTTACTCTTGTTTGTGTCATTGTACTATATATATGGAAAAATTAGATATATGCCATCGCAAAGTACACGATTTTGAAATATACCACCAGAGAGTTTCTTATTTGAAATATACCATAGAAGAGAGGTCATGTTTGGAGATATGCCATCTTGTACCCTGTACATCACTTTTGTACGTATTCAGACCACGTACTTGACGTATTTCCATACGGACGAAAATGCACCAACCTGCCCTGTCCATTACTACCGATTGGACTCAGTCATAACATCTGTGGTCATAACTTATTATGTAGACTATGCTATCCTTAGAACATTTGCAAAATCAAGGTGGGGAATGGATTTGGGACTGAACGAATTGGGTCCAGTTGGTAGTAATGGACAAGGCAGGTGGGGGCATTTTCGTCCATATGGAAATACGTAATCAAGTGCGAGGTCTGAATACATATAAAAGTGATTTAAAGGGTATATAATAGTATATCTTCAAACATGATCACTGTTCAATGGCATATTTCAAAAAAGAAACTCTCAAGTGGCATATTTCAAAACCGTGCACTTTGCGATGATATATATCTAATTTTTCTTATATATATTGCCCCTTAGGCTATTGCAATACAACCAATCATTCACATTTGCACTGTCTCTCTCTCCATCTAACATGGTATCAGAGCAAAATTCATAGTCTAGCCACTCCCACTTGTCATCTTCTGCCGCTGCCCCCGAGAGGAGCAATCTCCACTCTTGAGGGCAGCCCCCATTTAGTTGTAGTCTTGATCGAGCGTCGGCATCATCATTTTCTTGCCTCGTGTTCAAGCAACAACAGCAACGACACCAAATCGAGGGCGTCCCCCGGATGCCACACCGTGGATCTAGGTTTCCTCTTTGTTGCCGCCCTCAAATCCCGACAGATCCGGTCTTGTCCTCGCCATCACCGTGGAGCTTTCCAACATTGCTGGCCATCACCAATCTCTCGGATCTTGTCGTATCCGATCCTCGCCGCGCCTCCTCTGCTCGCGCTCGCCCCCGAGCTCCGTGCGGCTCCTCCCCGCCCAGATTTGCCGTCGCCGCCTCCCCATTCAGATCCCCTCTAGATCTAACCCCGAGTGTTGCCCCCCAGGGCCCGACCACCTCGCCCTCGACTCATCCTCGCCGCCACCGCCTCTGCATCCTCTTCGTCGCTACGCCTACCTCGCGCCACCGCACCACCTCGGCCATGGCCCCGAAGGACAAGGCGGCATCGCCGTCTTCGAAGCCCGCCAAGTCCGGCGGTGGGAAGCAGAAGAAGTGGAGCAAGGGGAAGCAGAAGGAGAACAGTGCGGTGTTGTTCGACCAGGCCACCTACGACAAGTTGTTGCCCGAGGTGCACTTACAAGCAGATCAGATGACGCGAGGGGATGAGGAGGCAAGGGAGGAGATCTGGTTTATAACCAAATCTGGCTGGAACCGCTCTGGCTTCACCGGCTCCGGCTTCTCTATCAGCTTCTGGCAGCATCTTCCGCTGTCAAAGTGTGTTGTTGCTAAGTATCTGCTGCTCCTTTTGAGTCCCTTTTCCCTTTGAGTCCATCCAAGTCCGTAACACACCATCTTTAAGTTCGTTTAAGCCGTGTGAGTTCAGAAATTCCTTGTCAGTCAGCTAATTGCTTTGCTAGCCACGGTCCGTCTTCTTGGATCGAGTGTGGCCCACTTCGTCTCTTTTTCGCATGGCAGCAGCTACCGCTCCTCTCTGAGCCGCTGCAGATTGTAGAAGTCATTATGATGTCGCCGCTTCTCTTTGAACCATCGCACCGCACTTCTTTGGCACCACGCCTCCATTGCGCTTCTTGTGCACTGCGCCGCTACTGTCTCGGGCTTCGATCTGCGCCGCCATACTTCTATCTATTCCTCTTCAGCTTGATTTGACAGCTCTCTCTATTCCTGTCGGTTTCATCTTCTTCATCGTGTTGTCGCAGTCGACTTTGCTCCCAGTTGCCTCTGCTTTCTCAGCCCTACACCTTGTGCTTTATGAGTTGTCGCACGACCCAGGATGGAAGACTTCTAATACTCGACATATTTTCCAAAAGTTGCACGCTACGATGACATTATCAAAACTCGGACTTTAGAATTTCCCTATTTTAGTGTTAGCCCTTTCGAATGCAATGCTATTGCATATGCGTTGCATTTAAAGGGGGTGTTAAAGGTATTTGTGGTATTACTCCTAGTCTAGGGTTTACTCTTATGTGTCCTTGTACTATATATATTGCCCTTTAGGCTATTGCAATACAACCAACCATTCACATTTGCACTCTCCCTCTCCATCTAACAACCAAGAGCTTGCTAAGGAAAAAAGTTTTATACAAATTAAGACAAAATATCCTGAGGTTGACCAATAAAATACCAAGGTTCTAAAAATTGGTAACAAGTACTCAACAGGTCACCCCACCTAGTAGTGATTATATGGCAAAATCGGCCTATTATGCGGCATAACTGGCCCGATTATGCTGTATAACTGGCTAACAGGTAGGGCACTCGTTACTTGTATAAGGCCGAGTATACAGCCTAGTAAACCTATTTTTAGAACACTGTAAAATACAGAACCAAAGATTTACCTGCATCAATTTTGCACCCTTATCACTTTCGAACTTTTCCGAATTGATTGCTGCATAAATCATCAGCAAACGCAACTTATTTTCACGACTCACGCCCTGCATTGAGGCAGTAAATATCTAAATATAATGTTCAAAGAAGTCAAGTATATAATTCTGCGTAGTTCAAATTTCAGTTACCAATTGTGTCCTCAAAAAATTGATTAATTCTTTTGTTCCAGCATCACCAAACACAAGATCTTGCTCTAACTGTCCAACATCTCGAAGACATTGCTCCCTTATTATGCTATTGAGTTTTCCTGCAATCTGTACAAAATTAAGTAATAGAAATAGAAAATCTAATTATTTTGCATATACTTAATATAATAAACAAAAATATAACAAATGCAGAGTACCTGTGTTACTATTAATTATTGAAGATAAAACATGGCTCAAAAGCATCACTCAATCACAAAATCAATATAATAAGTGGCTTGGAGAAAATGACAAATAAAGAATATATTGAGTCAAAGGCAGACAAAAAATCTGATTTTTTTCAGAATTTCCATTCAAATATTGTGATCCCGAAAAAATGGATTTTAATCTCAGGTGTTTGTTACATATTAGAACTAACTAGATGAAGCTTTTCTCATGACCTGAAGGAAGAACACAGGATATAGTACCAGGCTACTGGTACATGCAAGAAAAGAAGCTTCGTTTTCCTTCTATTTATCATCTCTATCTATGCTGCTACAGTACCAATATAGCAACAATCTATCGAATAAAACACCTCATTTTCATTGTCTCAAACTGGTGCGAAACCTCAACCGACACATGAACATAAGTCTTTCTTGAAAAGACCATAGTAACTTTTGGATGTGCGACCTCTATTTATTTTTCTTATTTTATCATTTTTGTTTACGTAAATATTTACCTTTCTAATAAATCTTTTGATTTTCACTTCTGTAGATGTTGGTGAGTTAGTATTAGGATCTAAATAACGAGTCGTGTTTGAGTCGGATCTAACCTTGTATTAGAGTCAGATTCAACTTTTAGACTATAAATAAAGGGTGTAGGGATCCTATGGGATATGCACAATTGTTCCCGAAAAATCCACATGGTATCAGAGCCAAACCCTAGTTCTTAGATTTACCTAAGATACAGATCCGCCGCAGCAGCCCATCCACAGCCACTGCTGCTGTCCACCTAGAGCCGCCGCCACCCACAACTCGGGCCGCGCCGTGCCATGACTGCGCCTCATGGCCGTGCGGGCCGCCGTCGCCTCCGCCACGTGGGCCGCGTTGCGCGCGTAGCCTCGCCGCCAGGGCCGCTCGACGCCGCTCGGGAGCACAAGGGTAGCAGCCGCCGTGCCTCACGCCGTGAGCCTCGCAGTCGCCTCCTCTAGGGGTGGCCGCTGAGGAGGTAGAAGGAGAGGAGAGAAGTCGTCGGCGGAGGAGATTCGGGTCGGGAGGAGCTCTCTGTTCGGCGTTAAGACGGCCAAAGAAAGATGAAGAAAAGAGTTCTGTTCTGGAGGCTATTTGTTTCCCTTGCTGAGTCGGGATCTGTCAGCCGAAGAAAGAAGGTTCTCTGTTTTGAAAAATAAGTACTGCGTGATTTGGGTAATCGTGAAGGCAAATATCAAGGTTCGGCACATCATTGATGCATTAAGGATTGTCGTTATCGTGGGAGATACGCGTAGCATATCTTAGTAGTGATTTGCATTGCTCTAGTTGTTTGAGAAGATGACCCCAGAGGAGATTGAGGCTGAGGGGAAGGAGGAGGAAGCTGCAATGAGGGAGGTAGAAGAAAAGAGGAAGGCAATTGTTGAGACTACTTCCCCGCTGGTCACACGAGGTGATATGAGAAGCATGTTACAAGACCTCTTCGCGATGGGTATGATAGGTCCGAGAGTTGGTGCATGGTTATTTGAATTAAAGCTGGAGCTGATGCCAAATGATGTAAAGTTAAAAGGAAGCAAAAATTACTTGAGTTGGTCCAAAAGGGCTCAACTAATTCTGATGACAAAGGGGTGAAGCACTACCTGCAAGAGACTTGCGTTGAGCCTGCAGACAAGGCGAGCATGGATTGAAGGGTGTGGAACACCACCAACTCTGTGATGGTGGCTTGGTTGCTAACTTCGATATCTCCATCCATCGCTCGAATGGTGGAGATGATGCAAAGTGCACTAGAGATATGGAAGACGCTGAGCAACATGTACTCTAGGGCAGGAAATATGATGATGATAGTGGAGGTCCAGGGCAAGGTGGAGGCCCTGAAACAGGAGAAGACTGTCCAGGAGTATGCTAGTGAACTGCAGCAGTTGAGGGCAGATTTAGATTACTATGATCCACTGCAGTTAAGATGTGCTAGTGATATTGAGGCTGGCAGGGTGTGGCTACAATGCAGATGGGTTACACACTTTCTGAAAAGACTGAACTTAAAGTTTGAGAGTAGAAGGGTTGCCATGTTTCACTTAGCAAATTTGGCTACTATGGAGGAGGCTATTTCAGCTATAATGCAGGAAGAGATTCGACTATGAGTAATGGGGGACAACCCTATCAGATCCGCATACGCCATACCAGATGATAGGGACTGCTACAACTGTGGGATGAGAGGACATCTGAGTCGTGCTTGTCCTCCACGGTATGAAGGACGAAGAGGAGGTCTTGGTCGTTGTATAGGTGGAGGTTGAGAAAGAGGGCCGAGTTGGCCCTAAGGCTAATATGGCCCTAACAGAGGAGATCACGTCTGTTACTCTGACAAACGAACAAGCTATGTAATGGGAGAAGTGGCAGCAGGGAAAGGCATTGGAGACTTATCATGATTCTACCTCCTTTGGTAACTTTGTCAATTACACCCACGTGGGCGAAAGTACTCAGGCACATACACTTGTATCCACATATAAGCACTCTCATATTGATTAGATCATAGATTCAGAGGCATTCAAGCATGTCACAGGTTCACTTAGTACATTTGCATCTTAGACCCCATATAATCATTCTAAAACTATCTAAACAGCTGATGTAACCTCTCAGCTTATTCAGGGTGTGATCTGTAGAGTGCACACCATCCATTACTTTATCCTCCATTTTTCATATTGCCTTCTTTCCGGTCAACCTTCTTTCAATTAGTTCCATCATTGACTAATTCAAATGTATTGTCACATTTGATGAGGATTCGTGTTTGTTCGAGGAGAAGAGAACTGGGAAGAGTATTGTGACTAGAATAACGCGTAATGGGTTGTGGTACATTGATCAGGTTGATGCGGCATTGGCTATGGCTGTAGGAGTTTAGGGAGAAGTTTTGTTACATCATCGCTTGGGACATCTGTCATTTGAGAGTTTAAGTCAGTTATATCCTGTTTTGTTCAAAAAGGTAGACAAGAGTAAACTTTTGTGATGCTTGTGAGTTTGAAAAGTATACAAGGTCTACAAATACTAGTATTGGTCTTCAGTGTTATGAACCTTTTATATTAATACATTCTGATGTTTGGGGTCCGTGCTCAGTTACTTATGTGAGTGGTTTTAAGTGGTTTGTCATATTTACTAATTGTTATACTCGTATGACTTGGATTTATATGATGGAGCACAAGAGCGAGGTCCTTCAGTGTTTTCAGGACTTCCATAGTATGGTTGCTACTCAGTTTGACGCAAAGGTTCCGATTCTTCGAACAGATAATGGAACTAAGTACGTTAACAAGGAATTTGCAACGTATCTCTCAGAGGAGGGGATACTTCATCAGACTACTTGTCCAGGAACTACACCTCAGAATGGAGTGGCTGAAAGGAGTAATTGACATTTGTTGGAGGTAACATGTTCACTCATGTTCCAGATGAATGTGACAAAGGGATTGTGAAGCGAGGCAATGATGACGATAGCATATCTCACCAGCCGTATGCTGTCTCGAATACTTGGGATGAAGTCTCTAGCTGAACTTCTTTTGAGTTAGCGGGAATTCAAGGTGTCTCCCAAGGTGTTTGGCTGTGTGTACTTTGTACGGGATCACCGACCAGCGGTTGGCAAGTTGATTACGAGGGCATTGAAGTGTATCTTTATAGGCTATTCAGCAAATCAGAAGGGCTATGGATGCTGGAACCCAATTGAGCGAAGATTGTTCGTATGGATGTGATATTTCGGCAGTTTGAGCCTTACTACACGAGAAGAAGACATTGTGGGGACAATTCCATGCCCGAGCCTAACGGAACATGCGAGAGATGTAATAGCCCCAAAAGAATTGTAAGTTTATCAGCGAAAACGCTTTGGGAAACAGGGGAAGAAGCAGAGGGACAAGCAGTCAGCACCTGAGCTACCAACAGAGCTGGCAGAGGCGCAACCAGAACAGCCACAACCTGAACAGCCAGCCTTGCCAGTTGATCCAGTCCCAAATCCCTCCTCAAGTCTCTCTCCATCAAGTTTCTTGCCTCCCCTTGGGGCGAGTGGTAATATTCCTTCTAATCACTCCCATCTAGAGTTACCACTTGCACAATGTAGGGAAACTAAAGCTAATGCCGGAAAGCCTCCAATTCGGTATTGCTTTGAGCATGACATTGAAAATTTCATCTCACATCTCATATCTGCAGACAAAGCATTCATTGCATCTTTTCAAACAATGTATTTTTCAAAGGATTGGCGAACTGCTAAGCAAGATCCTAAGTGGAAAGATGCTATGAAGGAGGACATTAGTGCACTTCAGAAGAACAAGATATGTGATCTTGTTCTACTTCCAATAGGAAAAAGGGCAGTAAGATGCAAATGGGTGTATACGATTAAGCAAACTCCTGAAGGCAAAATAGAGAGATATAAGGCACGATTAATTGCAAAAAGTTATAGTCAAACATATGTGATAAACTATGATGACACATTTACACCAGTAACGAAGATGAGCACAGTAAGAACGTTGATCTCCTGTGCAACTAACTTTAGATGACCCCTACATCAGTTGGATGTGAAGAATGGTTTTCTACATGGTGATTTACAAGAGGAGGTATACATAGAGATTTCTCCAGGCTTTGAGAACAGACAGACTGATGGGAAGGTATATAAACTCAAGAAATCTTTATACGGTCTGGAGCAGTCTCCAAGGGCGTGGTTTGATAGATTAAGACGTGCACTCTGTAGTATGAGCTATTCTCAGTGCAATGAAGATCATACTGTGTTTTATAGGCATAGAGGATCACATATCACTATATTGATAGTCTATATTGACGATATTGTGATCACTGAAGATGATACTGAGGAAATCAAATCCTTGAAGAAAAGACTGGGAAAGGAATTTGAGGTGAAAGATCTTGGAGCTCTTCGATACTTTGTTGGGATCGAGATTGTCCGTTCTTCGAAGGGTATAGTTCTCTCCTAGAGTAAGTATGTTCTTGATCTGCTCGCAGAAACAGGTATACTTGGGTGTTTCACCCATTGATAGGAATCACAAGCTATGTGCTGAGTCGGGAGGTCCAGTTGATAAGGAAGCTTATCAAAGGCTTGTTAGACGTACAATAATCTGCAATCAACATTGCTAACAACCCAGTTCAACATGATCATACCAAGTACGTTGAGGTTGATAGGTTTTTCACCAAGAAAAAGCTCGATGGCACGATATTGAAGTTGGAGTATGTAAGTCTGGTGAACAGTTGACTGACTGTTTCACTAAAGGGTTAGGTCCTAGTGAGGGTGCTACAATATGTAACAAGATGGGCATGATTGATATCTTCGGTCCATCTTGAGAGGAATGTTGGTGAGTTAGTATTAGAATCTAAATAACGAGTCGTGTTAGGGTCGGATCTAACCTTGTATTAGAGTAGGATTCAACTTTTAGACTACAAATAAAGGGTGTGGGAATCCTACGGGATACACACAATTATTCCCGAAAAATCCACAGTAAATTTGCTGAGTAACCTCCAATCCGCCATTGTTTATGAGCTTTATATTTTGCAGAATTGTAAGTTATTTTATTCCAACCTTTTTATGATTTCTAAATTTATGCATTCTTATAGTTTTTTCATTCTATCAATCTTATTTTCAATGCAATGTGTGAAAAATTTTATCAGTGGCAAAAACATACTAAATTACAAGTGGGGGTAATTATCAAATATGTATGTTAAGAGGGGTAATTATCAAATATGTATGTTAAGAGGGGGTAACTATCAACTCTTGTACAAATTTCTGAAGGTGGTGTATTTTGCAATAAAAAATAGTCCTCAATTGACCCTTTGAGGATTAAAATCCCACGCAGAATCGGATTCTACGCTTCTTGGAGAAGCGAGATACGGGATCCCGTGGTAATCCCGGGTTGTTCAAATTCAAATTCAAATTCGAATGGTTTTAATCAAATTTGAACGAATTTCATTCGGAAAAAATCGATTTGGCCGTGAATGGACCGTGAAACCGGCCGATTCACGTCTGGTGGTGGCGGGATCCATCCCGGGACCGGTTACATGAACCTTGGACCCCACACCGTACAACGTGACTCCACCACTGATTCTTCATTCTTGTAACGACCTTTTGTGCTAATGAAGAAGGAAGTTTGACCATTAAGGTCCTGTTCGGAATGGAGTTTTTTCAAAAGAATTCCAAAGGATTCTATTCCTTTCTTTAGCAGTGTTCAGAAGTAGATTTTCAGTGCATGCTAAATTAGTAAAAAATGTTATAATAAAGAAGATAATCATAATAAGACACTATAGGTCCCATCTGTTTTTCCTGTGAACCAAACAGGGATAAAAAACCCAGAACTGGGCAATTTCCCGCTCAGAGGCCCTCATCTGGTTACCGGCCAATAACCGGAAATCCCGGAAAAAATCCGGTTGAAATTCGTTTGAATTTGCTTAAAAACCAGCCGAAATTCGAAATTTGAATTTGCTAAACCGGAAAGAAACCGGCCGGTTTTATTTCTCCCGGTCGCCACTGGTAAGTCCGGTTACCGTAACCAGCGGTAACCGGCCGGTTTTTTATTCCTAGATCTAAACACCCATTCCTATGTTTTTCCTGTGTTTTCTATTCCTTTGTTGAGTCATTGCATTCCTGTGCCTTTCCTGTGTTTTCGCTTTGGCAATTCCTGTGTTATCTTATTCCTGCGTAACAGGCCCTAAGAGTTTGAAGATACTAAAATTTTGATGAAATTTGCAAATATAGAAGGGCCAAATTTCACCTTACACCCTTTTGGAATATGAGGACCACAAAATCACTTTAAAAAATATCTGACTTATTATATCCAGATGCATAATTCCAAGTTTAGAAGAAAATTGGTGCAAGAGTAGGTAAGTACAGATCTTAAAATTTTGAAGCTTATCATGGAGAATATAACAACCAACCTCGACATGCAGAGAAAGCTTGTCGATTTGATCACTGTACTGCGGAAGAGCTTGAACCATTTTTTGTAAATCTCTAGTAGACATCTCTCCACCAGTTCTGATAATTTAAACAGAAAGCACTGAACACTAAAACAAGAAGTCAAGAACATAACAAACAAAATGGACTCATCCAACTCAACATAAGCATCCAAGGAAACAAAAGGAAAATCAATGCTTACAGCTTACGATTAAGTTGACAGAGAAAAAATTAAGTTTATATAGGGAATTGAGTTGTCACTTAAACTTATTTCTGTTTCAGTGTTAACTCAAAAACTGTCTATTCTCTCCAATGCAACTATGCACATCCTATTTCAATTACTTGTTTCGTTTTCACTTAAAGAAACAACACAGCCAACTCAGATGGGTTGGTTTAGAACATTTTTTTGTGCAGTTACTAATCAGCCTAATACAATTACAACTTTTTGTTTATGTTAACATAGTTTAAGACATGCTTTCTCAGAAAGAAATATGCACCCATTTCATTTAAATGGCTAGTATGTTTGAGAGACAAACATGAATTGGTCAGAATAGCATGTGAGGACAAGGAATTCTTCCATATTGCATTAGGTTAGTTTAAGCCAGGCTAGCCAGATTATATAACTTAAAATGGATCAAGTGAAGCACACATGATCTAACACTATTTGGTAGGTTAAGCTCTTAACCTGCATTAACCTGGAAGCAAACAAAATCCAGTGGTCCTAAGAAATAAGTTCAACCATTTACATTCGCATTTGAAGTTCTGAACCGATGGGGGAAATAAGATATCAAATAAAGATTCCCAACTCATGAAAATATTGATATATGCGACGGTAGAAGCACGAAATTTGATGCATGGCATTATAGAGCAGTTTATTTGGTATACGCTACTATCTAGTGGCATTTTCAAAATTTGCCATGTTTTAGATTGGCATAAAAAAATGGTTTTCCGAGTTTTGAAGTGGCATGTATCAAATAAGCTGTTTTACAGTGACATATCACACGTCATATTTCACATTTTTGCTGCAGCAGCACATATCAAAATTTCCCACATCTGTATGACCAACAGTATTCTAGTGTCAACAACGAAAATAGCTGATGATCAACTAGCACTATTATCAAGACAAACTCTGCGTACGTATCTTAAATTATTTGTAAATTAATTTATGAGAGTTTACACCTTTGTCCATATGAACATCGAGTGCATGGCGGAACATAATTGAATTACACGGCTTGGAATGCCAGTAACATATGTCTGACAAGTGCATTGATTTATTTCTGAGACAAAACAGCGTGACCAATTCAGGAAAGCAATACTAACTAGCCATGTTACATTAATCTTGAAAACAAATGTTACCGAAAAGTAAAACAGAAGTACCTGCAACAACCCCACCCACCTCTAGTATCTAACTAAGGCATGTTGCAGAACTGTTAAGACAGAACGACACATGGAGATAACAAGAGAACGCATTTTGACTAATGAAGAGTTATCACAACTAGTTTCATACTTGGTTTGAAACAATGAACAAACCTTGCTTGGTGTAGTTGAGCAGCTTTATTCTTCGAGACAAAATGGGTCATCTTATCATGCAATCTTTCACTTGCCTGAAATTATGATGGTTAATCGTAAAGCTGTCAAACACATGAACCACATAGAAAGGTGGACTGAAAAATAATCTCACATCTGCTATATGCGCATGTCGAAGTTCAAGCCAAACTGGATCATGGTCTTCTAACAGGACCTCCTTTTTTTCTGAGGCTGAACCATTTTTACTCGGAACCTTTTCTTTCAGTCACATATAAGAATCCAGTAACCATCAAAGGAAACATAACAGAATCCTACATTAGAAAGTCAACATGTCTGATTTTGTGCTCACCTCATGTACGTATTTGTTACCATCCATGCATAGCAGATCATGGCACATGGCATCATAAGTCCATTCATGAATAATGGGCGCAATCTGTAGTACCAAAGAAATGATGAACCAGCAGGATAAGGAGCACCATATTAAATGTAGCACTGGTGTAGAAGTCTCAGATATACAGGTATGATCACCAAGTACCTGATCTATTGAACGGTCAACTATAAGCAGTTCGCAGGTTTCAGTTTGAGGAAACTCAGGAATTGCCGTTTTATATTTTGAAAGACAATTCCACACCGCAGCAGCAACCTTTGTGGGCACCAGGTCCCGTAGTGTTGTTATTGTAGAAGCATCAATTGTCTTGGCTACGCGGTAATGCACACGGGGGAACTCCTAACATTTATAGAACAACACATGTTAATAAATTGTAAGCCAGCAGTTGCTTTACACCAACTTGCACACAGGTCAAGCATTAGAATTATTGTTGAAAGTTGATGGAAACCAAACATGTAAAGAAATAACGATCACAAAATGGTTATCGCAATAACCCATGAGCACCCAAAACATCAGCTGAGCATCCAAATCTTCAGCTTTGTCCCTTTCTCTTATTTTCAGTACATGAGTTATCACCAAGACTGTCCCAACTCCCAACCTTTACTTTAGTCTGCATTATTTTTCCTTGCATCATGCATTGCCTATTTTAAGTACTAGTGCGGCCCAGGTTGGGACTACCCAGGATCTAGGCCATAATAACCAGGAAGCAAACCATGGGTCATGGGTTGGGCCAACACATGCTGTTTCGTTGGCAAATTGAACCAGCTTGGCATCATGGCCCAACCCATCTCCACCATCTGGATCTCCACAGCTGCAAGCCTGCAAGTCCAGAAGCCACCATCGATTTCCACATGTTTGTCCTAGAACAGCTGTTGCTATCTAGGAGGTCAGCGCTGACCTCTGCCACTGCAATCTCATGCCGGCCTCCACTCCATGCATCATCCCCTTGTCCATTGCCCCCTCAACAGCAATTAAACACATCACACCACCCAATGGCAACAGCTGCGGACATCGGGGATTCTCCTTCTCGGTGTCATGTATCGTCAATCAGGGCAGCCGTGCTACACCCATCTTGCCCTACAACTGAGTGTCCTGGATTCCTCCACACCCCTGTTATTGTTTGATACACATTTGGTTTCTTGCACTTATCAACGTCTGGGAGCTCTAAGTAATTTGTATTATGAATAGCTAATGTATTTCCGAAGGAGGCCAATACAGTGACTGCGAAATACACAGCAATTAGCGGGGACTTGATGGTGGAGGTGCCGGGAGCTAGTTGTAGAGTCCAGGATGTGGGTGTGGAGAGTGGAGACTAGCAGCAGCACAGGTGAACACGGAACCAGCAGGCGAATCGGAGGAAGGACTTGGTCTTGTGCCCAGGCTGGAGGCAAGACAGCTTGTTTAGGTCTCATGTTGGGAGAGCGAGAGCATCTCTTCACCGAGCTTGCCGCCGGCAATGGTTGGTGTCTTGCTTTGCACGCAGCACCAATACTGCAATGGAGAGAAAATGGGTCGACCTGAGTGGACCCATAGGTCACCTTACTCCCAACCCAGATTAGCCTGAAAATTTGGTGGGTCAGCACTTTTCACCTTTTTTAGTACAGTTTGTGGGTCAGGCAAGAAGGCAGATGGCACAACCCACCCGACTTGCATCCCTAATTTTACGCGATCTTCCTAGATGCAGTAAAGCACTTGTCTTCCTCATGTATCTATCATCATAAGTTCATAACACAAGGAAGTAACAGGAAAACACACAAACATTCAAGCAACAGAGATTTTGCAAGTAACATATATACATACTTTCATTGATGCAAACACTGTAGATATACGAGTAGCCATTGCATTCAAACAAGCATTGTACTTCTGAGAGCCTTCTGCATTTTCACTAAAAAGCTCCTCCAATGCCCTTTCATGGTCAGTTATGAAGCCCTGCACACAATCACCATGAATATGTGATGCCAGATAAAAGGAATAAAATAGTTGATTGCTTAGACTAGCATCCAACTCCCAACAAAAAAAATATTCTTAACACAGTATACAACTAGCAAAACATAATTTGCACTAACTTGTAACAGTTATTACATAAAAAACAATTACAAAAAAGTTAATAGTTAACAGGTAAAATTTCAAAGTTGGTTAGTTACTGTTGCTAGTGTTGGTAAATGGTAACGACCAACTTGATCAAAGTTGAATATTGGTGAACCTCTGGGAATCCTAGTTATGCAATCACAGAAGTACTCAATACTACACTAAATATTTGAGTGACTTTATAATTAATAATAACCATTCTTGCCAGTAAAAATACTTTAGTGCTAGAAGCCAGTGGAAAACTCAAAAAACTATCTAGAGATATGCTTATAGATCTTTTTACAATGGAGCAATGATTTCATGCTCTACAAACTGACAAAACAACAAAAAAATCATAAGAAAAACTGAAAAAGACATGAGCCATCCTAGATTCATAAATGAATTTTAGGAGATTTTGAACAACAATATTCTCTTTTTTATTTGTGAAAATTTCACTACTTAAGTAGCCAAGGCCTCAAATCCAACCAATTTTCTGTAAATTTATTAAATGAGTTAATCATGTATGAAATAATTCCTAACAATTAGTGTTCATGAAATTGCTCTAGGCGGCGCCAGCTGGCCGCCGCGACTTGTGCCCTAATCAGGTGCCTAGGCGACCGTCCGCCTAGGCGTTCCTACACACTCCTAGGCGGACAGGGCGGTCCAAGGCGCGGCGGTGGCTCGCGGTGGCCGCCAAGGCGGGATGAGGCGGTCCAAGGCGGCGGAACAAAAAGAGAGGAGGGGGTATAAAAGCAAGGGCAGCGTGAGGCTAGGGTTTTTTCGGCCGAGCACCTATGCTCCTGTGTTGTCGCTGCCGCCACAGCCATCGATTCGGCCTCCGCCACCGGTGGTGGAGCGGCTGGTGGCAGCACGGGGGGGCAGCCACGGCTCTGATGCCGGCTGGTGGTAGGTCGCCGAAGAGGAAGGTGGAGGTGGTAGCCGCAGCTCCCGCAGCATGAGCCTCCTTCGCATCCAGATCTGAAGTTTTGAAGTTCTAAAGGCACTTGTCGCAATATGGAGGGTCAGGAGGAGGTTGGTTTGTAGGTTATGAGGGACACGTGTCGCAATATGGAGGGGGTGGGGTCTCGATCAAACGGCTCAGATTACGCGACCACCTATTTCGATCGGACGACCGAGATTACACGACCACCTCATTCTTTCCCCTCGCCTCCTCTTCTTCCCCCTTGTCGCCGCCTCCTTCTTCTTCTCCCACGCTACCGCCGCCTTCTTCCCCTTGACCACCCCGTGCTCCCTCCGCGCCTCGCTCCCCCTTGCCTCCTGCCTGACTCGGCCGCCTAGGCGCTAGGCGCCGGTCCACCGCCCGACTAGAGTCTAGCACCTTCGTGAACACTGCTAACAATAAAACATGTCTTAAAAGATGAGTGTCGTTTGACCACTTATACTAGTGGTTGTATGCACTATCTACACAACCACTTATACTAGCGGTTGTATGCACTATCTACACCGTGCATATAGCTTTGAAATTTGTGCTGGCTTTTTGAGAGTGGAGTGGGAAACATTGTCTTGTCTTTTGGGGGAGAATCTCACTTGCACGAATCTCAAAGCCATATGGACGGCTCTAATAATACATGTTCCCGCTGGTACAAGTGGACTTGCATTATTGATTAAAATATTTATGTTTCCAGAACGTGTATCACAGCAACAAATTGTATCTGAAATCTACAATCTTTTAGAAGAACTATAATACCTGGGAATCAATAGCAAAGTACTCCAAATTCATCTGGAAATGTCAAGTACAACAATGAGTGAATAAACAACGTAACAGTCTTTCATCTTTAAAATACTCGAGCATAAAATAGAAAGGAACAAGAGTGTTAAAGTAACCTCACTAAGTGCACCAATACGAGGTAATACACTTGAGTCCTTTTTTATTTGAGCAACTAATTCTTTCTGTATGGGAGAACTGAAAAACACGTATGCCCTACAACATGAGCAGCAGTGTGTCAATAAATAAACCACCAAAGCAACTGTACATAAAAGATAAGTGGGTGGCACGGTGGCAGTTTATGTTTGTTTCACACATACTTCTTGTATAATGGGCTTCTTCCTGACATGTCAGAGAGGAACATGACAATGCTGCAATTACCACAACATGAAGGTTAGAGAATCAAATTTATGGTCATGCATGAAAAAAATGACAGTCTAATTGCGATCACGAGATACAAGTACATAGCAAAGATTATAGGTCGAAATAAAATATATGGTGTGGCACTATGTGACCTATGTCAAAGTGCTAGTCTTAACAGCATTGCTGCAAGGGAAAGGACTTGAATTTCAGAAACATGGAAGACAGAAGCAAACAGAAAACAAAATTAAGAGGTCACAAGAATAGTTACAACAGTTGATTTTATTTCTAAGCACGGCAAACACATCATCAGGAACCTTTAGCAAACATAGCAAAAAGAAAATGGTCCAACAATAACAAGGTACTTGGATGTCGCTTTGATAGATCTAGACCGTTGTGAGACCTAGGACAGCATGTGGTGAGGATCCTGAGATAGGCATATAGGAATGAAAACGAGTCTCCTTTGCAATCAAGCTAGATAGCACCTCAAAGTCAGTGGAGTAGGATAGTCGGGCAATTGAGTACGAACAAGCTCAAACTCTAATCGAAGCTCCATCACAAACTGATACATGAGCGTCTGCAGAGCATACTCATCTTTCGCAGCACAAGACTGACAAGCAACAGCAGCCTTTGGTGTCATAGGCTCTAGAGGGCCAATGATATGAGTGAAAACACTGTAATACTCCTCCACTGACTGATCCTGCTGCTGCTGAATAATATGAAGGTTCTTGAGCAATGTGAAGCGAAACGCACCACTGGACTGAACATATCTCTTTCAAAGTATGTCCACGTCTGCTTAGCTGAAGTATGATACTCAAGACTCGTCCTCAAGGAGACATCAACACTCAAAACAAAACCAATCATAACACGATCATCCTCTTTCTGCCAAGCCTTTACTGCCTCAACATTAACCTTCTTCGGATCAGGAGGATTGTCAGTTAAGTGAGAGGCCAAGCCATAACCCCTAAGAGTAGTCTCGACTGAGAAAGCCCATGCTCGGTAATTCAACCCATCGAGCTTGATGTCCTTGAACACTAGGGATGAACTGCCCCCAAACATTGAGTCAGATTTTGCCATCTCCAGCAGCAAGTAATCAACCGTAGCAAGCAATCAACAGTAGCAGAGAGCAGTACCAATCAATATAGAGAGCAATACCACGAGCGATGAAGCGAGCAAACATGGCGAGGCAATACCACGAGCGAGAGCGAGTAGTACCAATCAATCAAAAGGCGAGACGATGCGGACCAATCGACACAAACGTCGCGGAGACAAGATGGAGAGGTGCAACCGAGCGAGCTCCTTCGCTTTGGTGAAGAACGAGGTGGCTCCGGGTTTCAGGCACCCGATTCAACGTGGCTCCGAGCAAAGGAGGCAGATCCACGGGCGGTGAAAGGCTTCAGCGGCACTGATCCAACCGGATCCACGACGAGGAGGTGAAGTAGAGGCCGAAGCCATGGTGAAGCAACCGAATTCGTGATGAAGCAGCCGGATCCGCGACGAGGAGGTGAAGCAGAGGCCGAATCCACGACGAGGAGGTGAAGCAGAGGCTCGAAGACTCCTCGTCTGCTCGCGAGGACAAGGCGACGACGACGTCGCCTGGAGGATCCACGAGTCGGATGGTCGAGGACGTGCGAGGATCGACGCAGATCGACGAGCTTCAAGTGCGAATCGAGATGAAGGCACAGATCGAGATCAAGTGTCGGATCTCCGGCGTCGCCCAAGAACAAGTGAAGCAGAGGAGAGGATCTTCGGCGCCGCGCAGACGAGAAGGTGAAGCTGCTCAGGCCCGCCAGCCTGAGCGAAAAATCTCTGCTAGCAGAAGCAGGCGGCGACGGTGGAACTAAGGCTAGGGTTAGGGTTAAGCTCGATACCATGTTAGAAAGATGGAAACTAGGGTTTGCTATTCACAACTCTACAGCTTATTCATTAATTGAGAGTATATATAGACAGTTACATGGGCTACATGGGCCAAGAGAAAGAGAGAGAGAATGTAGAATATACAACATTCTTAACAGTGTGCATCAGTTTGAGTGGAGTCAAGTTGAGAGTTTACCTAAATCGTCGGCCCCACATTTCTCTTATCCTCAATGCCAAAGCCCAACACCCATGAGGAGACACACAGCATTCTCAGCTACTCATTGGTCGTCTTCAACCTCCCATCATCTCCCCTAGTCCCCTCTCTCTCTCCATCTCACCCAGTCCTAACCGCATACAAGGCCACAAAATTGGGAACAGCTACGGCGAGGCTGTCGGCGCCGGAGCCCGCGCCATCTGCTCCACCCCACTATAGCCTACACCATCTGCTTCGCCCCCACAGGCTGCAGACCCCGAATCTTATGCACATTTTCTTCCCCAAAATAGTGACCGATCTATCCGTGGCGATCTCGCCGTCAACAATCCTGGGGTGCCTGTTGCGCCCACCTCCGTGATCTACCTCCCCGAAGTGTCGCCGGATCGTTGCTTCATTGTTATCAGCACCATGGACCGGTACCGGAATTGATGGAAGGTTCGATTCTGCCGGAATGGCTGGAACCGAATGGAATGGCCAGAATTTTTGCCGAGACGAGATGCAGTGCCGGTTTGCAAGGCGGTATGGAACATACCGGGCGGTACCAAAACAGAATTGATAAGTTTGGCTTGGATGGCATTGCCAGAGTCCATGGCTTGAACCTTTCAGCGATTTGGAGCCTCCAGCGATGGTAGAACTTTTTTGCACAAAGGTAAGAGAAATAATCAACGGCAACATGGACATATGACATCCAAACCTACAGACCATTAATCCCCATTCTGCTGTAATGGCATTTTACTAATTAAACCAATTTCGTAATGGCATGTAGCTAATTTTTACAGTGGCAATTCTCCAATTACTCTGTTTTATAGTGGCATGCAGCTATTTTTTTTCCCAAGTTAAAAAAATGAAAAAGACTGCAAGTCTAGTGGTAGAGGTTCAACAGAAAGAGATTGTACCAAAATAAATCACTTCAATCAAGCTAAGTGCATAAGTAACAACTTACTTTTCTTTAGTTGGTTGGATGAAATATATGGCATCCAGTGAAGGCAATGGCTGCCTCCGTTTGTATAAATCTTCAACCACTGCAAAAGAACTATCATTGCTGAGACTTTATGTCAGGGGGTGCATCTAATGGAAGACTCGTGTACAATATGAACAATGTTTCAACAAACAACATTTTACTGGAATCCAAAGGTTCCGAGATGCAACCTTAAAATAATTGACAAAAACGGACATATAACAATTCAGGATCAATACGGCAAGGCAAAAAGATGATAAGTACTCTAGCAGCACATTTATGCCAGTTGAAGCAGAAGATACCACAAAAACATGATATGGGGCATCGGTGCGACTTTCAGCAAAGTACTTTTGTAGCACAAGTGTGGTCTGAAGGGAATACTGCAGTTTTGTTAAGACACTGTAGATGATTTTTAGTAAAGTTTGAGGATACACCTATATGGAGACAGGAATTTTTTAAGCTCCAATGGGATCTATTCAAGAGTGGTCATCCTCATCTGCATATGCTGCACTCACAAGAGGGATCGTATTCCAGGAATTGACCATCGAAAACCAATTCTCATATTTTTATGTGTTGACACTAATATGATCAAGTTCCTTGCAACAGATCACAGGGTCTTCGCCTGAAGAAATGCTTCACGGTAATGCATTTACAAATGACGACAATAAAGCCAAAAGGGCCTTCAATTGTAACACATATATAAAGGTAAAAAAAAACTTCTAGTACAGAAAAAAATAATAGAAATGATGTATTTAGAGCAGATTATCTATACCCAGGAGTAGCTATACCCATTCAGCGGCTGCAATTGGTTGGGACATTTGGAATGACTCAAAAGTTCTCAAAAACATTTCTAGGAGTGGTACATGTTATATCAAATGTCTCTCCAAATCTCATCATCATACGCCACATCATTTGGGAGGTACAAAAAGAGAAGGTTCAGGAAACATATGCATCGATTCCGCTGTGTGTGTGTGTGTGTGTGTGTGTGTGTGTGTGTGTGTGTGTGTGTGTGTGTGTGTCCAACATACAATCAAGTTTATCCTTGAAAATTTGCGAATGTACATGATTTAGCATGTCCTAAATCCATAGTCATTTAGGAATTTTTGGGACATTTGAAGTGACTGACCATAAGTGCATGTAGCTACCCTATTTTCTAAGAAGCGATAAAGCAACAAATGTTTGTCTTTGAAAAAAAAAATCACAGTAAGAACAAATCATATGTGACTACTTACATGAAACTCCTTCTTCTGTAATATCTGCCATCTTACATGAGTATGACATTATCTTGACTGTAAACTTATCCATGATCAGAACCTAGAAGAAGTCATAACATTTATGTATAAGATGCTAAACAAATTTTGTAAGGTAAACCGTATGGTAAAATTATTAGATGTTTTGAAATCATAAACAAAAATGTCAAGATATATCTATAAAGAATCTCTAAACTTATTCAAAAGGTATGTATAGTGTACGCATCAACATATCTAAAATAACTGTATTGGAATGTGGTTATGGTGCCCATGAGTGCCAGTGCCCCACCGTTATGTACACCTGCAAACCTTTGGTATCAAATACATCCCTGGTATCGAGAACCAAAAAAGGCAGGTAGTACATGTAGTGCATATGCTGTACAATGACATTACATGTAATACATCTATGAAATCTTTTGGGAACAATACATCATACGCATTTCGCGAATAGAAGTCACAAATCAATTGAGAACGCTACCAATTATTTTTTTCTACTTAAATCATGCAAAGTGTAAGCCACAAGAAATGCCATCTAGGTGCTATGCTGATGCTAAGTCATCCATTTGAGGAAATAAGGACCAAAAGTTTGACATACCAAACTAACTGTTAGAAAAAGAGAGGCTAGGGTTTGTTATTCACAACTATGCATCTTATTCATCAATAGAAGAGTATATATAGAGAGGAATACATAGACCTCATGGGCTACATGGACCACATGGGCTAAGAGAAGGGGGAGAATACACAACCAACACTCTTTAACACCCCTTCAAACTCAAGGTGGGTCAGGAGGATCTGATGCACTGAGTTTGAGTAGATGAAGTCGATGATGTTCTCGAGTCTAAGCTTTAGTGACGAAATCTGCAACTTGAAGCTCTGAGGGAACATACTTGAGGGCGATGGTCGACGGCTGACAATGAGATCTTGTGAAGGATGCGTCAACACCAATGTGCTTTGTCAGCTCATGCTTAACTGGATCACTAGCAATCTGAATGGCACATGTATTGTCACAAAAGAGAGGTGTAGAATTGTCACAATAGACACCTAGATCAATCAAGAGCCATCGAAGCCAAATGATCTCTAAGGTGGTAGCAGCAAGAGCTCGAAGCTCAGTCTCTGACAAGAGCGTGACACCATAGTCTGCTTCTTGGACTTCCAAGCAATGAGCAAAGTACCAAGAGAGATACAGTAGCCAGTGATAGATCGGCGATCAGCAGGATCACTTGCCCAATTAGAGTCAGAGTAAGCGTGAAGCTAGAGCTGACTCGAACTGGCATAGAACAGACGCCTGGATGCAGTCCCCCTCAAGTATCTCAGCACGCGAAGAACATGACCATAATGGACTGATGTGGGAGCACTAACAAACTGGCTGAGCACATGAACAGCATGAGCAATGTCTGGCCTAGTGACAGTGAGATAGACAAGACTCCCAACGAGCTGTCGAAGTTGCAAGTGAAGCTCCATGGGTGTGGCAGTAGTACAAGTATCAGTCATCCCAGAGCGAACAAGCGGACCCTGAACGTAGCGATGCTGAGAGAGATAGCAGCCATCACCATCAGAATAAACCTCAATGCCTAGAAAATAGCTCAATGGTCCCAAATCGGACATCTTAAACTGTTCACTCAACTTCTTCTTGACAAAAGCCACGTAGTCCATATCATCTCCTGTGATCAGCATATCATCTACATACAGCAGAAGCAAAGCACGACCCCGCAGAGAAGTGTGAATAAACAAAGCAGGATCATGCTTGCTCGGAGTGAAACCAGCAGCTCGAATCACAGAACTGAAACGCTCGAACCAAGCACGAAGAGCCTGCTTGAGACCATATAGAGCACGCCTAAGGCGACAAACATAGCCTGTAGGAGCCTCAACACCAGGGGGTGGTTGCATATAGACCTCCTCATGTAGATCACCATTAAGAAAAGCATTCTTGACATCCATCAAAGATATATTCCATGTGTGTACTGCTGCAACTGCAATAAGAGTACAGACTATGGTCATATGAGCAACTGGAGCAAACGTCTCATCATAATCTCGACCATAAGCCTGCTAAAAAACTCTTGCAACAAGACGAGCTTTGTATCGCTCTACTGACCCATCTGACTTGTTCTTTACTTTGTACACCCACTTGCAAATGATAGGAACAGCTCCAGATGGCAGCGGAACAAGATCCCAAGTGCATATACACTCTAATGCTATGAGCTCCTCTGTCATAGCCAACTGTCACTCAGGTACATTAGCAGCCTCCTGATAGGTACTCAGTTCAGCTACTACACCTGCACGAGAAAAACCCCATCTCTCTGGTGCCTGAATAGAAAAACGATCACGTAGGGCATATCATGATGTAGTAAAACGATCGTCAGAATTAGTGGTACTGGCTGGAGGGTCAAGCGGAGAAGAGCAGGACCGAGGATCAGAAGGAACTATCTGTCGACGACTATAGTAAAAGGGAAAAGTGGAAGTGTCAGAAATTGGTAGAGCTGGTAAAGAAACTAGTAGAGCTAGTGGAGAAACTGGTGGGGAAGGTGTATCTGGAGAAGGCACACTAGAAGGTGAAACTGATGGAGAATATGTATCTGGAGAAGGCAAGTCTGGTGAAGGAATGCAAGGTAGACACAAAAAGGAAGTGGAATCTATGGAAGAAAAAGTGGGATCACTGGGATGTGTAGAAGGATGATAAAAGAAAGGTCGACCCTCATCAAAAATCACATCACGAAAGATGCGAATGCGACGTCTTGAGGGATCATAACAACGATAGCCCTTATGCTCAGGACTATAACCCAGAAAAAAACACTCAACTAACTTAGGGCTCAGCTTTGTGCCCTCATGAGATGATAGAAGGACATAGCAGACAACCAAAAACACAAAGATGAGCATAGTGAATAGGTACTCTATATAGGACCTCACCAGGACACTTGCCGTAAAGCTTGGAAGAGGGCTGACGGTTGATAAGATAGACTGTTGTAGAGACTGCTTCCCCTAGAAGTGGGAGGGAACAAAGGAGGAAATGAGCGAGTACGAGCAGTCTTAATGATGTGACGGTGCTTACGCTTAGCAACACCATTTTGAGCATAAGCACCAAGACACGAGAGCTGAGGAAGAGTACCCTCAGAAGAAAGGAACTGACGAAAAGCTGATGAAAAATACTCTCCCTCAGAGTCCGAACGAAAAACACAGATGGTAGAAGAGAATTGAGTATGAACCATCCGAACAAAAGATTGATAAATAGAAATCAACTGCGAACGGTGTTTCATGAAGTAGATCCAAGTGTATCGAGTATGGTAATCAATGAGGATAACATAGTAACTGTGACCCCCTTCGAAGCAAATGGAGAGGGACCCCAAACATTCGAATGGACCAAATCAAAAGGACGATCAGAGTGAGAAATGCTGGAAGGATATGGGAGTTGTACTTGCTTGTCAAGTCTACAACCCTTGCACTGAAAATTTGTGTCAACGGAAAGAGGACCAAGAACACCTTGATGGATCAAGATAGAGAGGCATGAGCCACACAAGTGCCCCAGCGATGATGCCATTGAGTCCAAGATTGGCAAATTGAAGTAGATGCAGAAGGACAAGGGGTAGATGAACCAACAATTGAGGATGAAAGAATTGGGTCAGGAGCAATACCATAAATGGAGGAGAAAGGGAGACTCAGACGATCAAGAACATAGAGCTCTGCAAAACCTCTCTGACGATGACCTGTACCATTGACAACTCTTATTCGACGATCTTGCACAAAGCATGAGCTATCATCGAACCCAACAAAACAGTTCATATTAGCGAGTTGCCCGACATAGATGAGATTCATGGAGAGTGTGGGGACAAGTGAGATATCTGAAACTACAAACTGAGGTGGAAAGAGTCCCCTAATGAATGACCGTGCATGGCGTTCCATCAGTTGTCTGAATCTTAATACCTTATGCAGCAAGACGACATGATGTGAGCTGTGATGCATCAGATGTCACATGAAAAGAAGCCTCTGAATCCAACACCCATGGGAGTGAAGCACCCAACATAAGACATGATGGTGTAGTAAAACCGATGGATGCCTGCAACTGACACAACTGGGCCTGAAGATTACTCATGTGAGCCTTAATCTGACCAAACTGAGTTAGCCATGACTCAACATCACTAGCAGGGACAGAAGAAACAATAGCAGCATCACCTCGAATATAGCAGCATCACCTCGAATAGGTCCAGGACAAAGAATGCCATCAAGAGCTATGATAGGATCAAATACACTAGCACCAAGCAACAATCCTCAATAGTACCAACACCACAGGCAATAGTAGGATATCATGATCCACAGCACAACAAGCTAACACAGTAGCAGATCAACAGTAGTATCACTAGCAGAGCAGGACTAGAGTAGTACCGAACAATTCGCAGAGCAATCAACAGCAGTAGCACAATAGTATCAATACCAGCAGCAACAATCAGAGTACAAATACCAGCAGCAGCAATCAGAGTACCAATACCAGCAAACTCGAGCGCATAGGAGGTGATGAAGACCCAAGCGCAGAGGAGGCGATGAAGACCCAAGCGCCAGATCAGCAAGGTCTCGGCCGATGGCTGTTACCAGTTGAGCTCGGCGCAAAGCTCGCAGATCCAGCGCAAATCAAGATGCAGAGTCGTTGAAGATGCAACGCAAGATGCAGCTGTCGAGGATCTGCATCGGGCGAGAAGGTTCCAGGCGTGGCGACCTCCAGGCACGACGACGCAGATGAATCTCCAGGCGCGGAAGCAGATGGATACCACCGGAGGAAGACGTCTGCGATGCGGAAGATCCAGCACAGCGCAAGATGCAGCTCGTCGAGGATCTGCGTCGGGCGAGAAGGTTCCAGGCGCGGCGACCTCCAAGCTCGTAAGCACAAGAAGCAGAGGAAGATCCGGGCGACGAGTCGCAGAGGAGGATTTGGGCGACGATGACACTGATTCAGGTGATGAGTCGCAAAGGAGGAGCTCTAGGCGACAAATTCGGATGCTCTAGGCGACGATGACACTGCCGAGCAGCGGCTCGGGCCGCCGGCCCACGGCGGAGGAAGCTCAAGCACAATCGACGGCGGCTATGGAAATAGGGTTAGGGTTGGAAATGGCTCTGATACCATGTTAGAAAAAGAAGAGGCTAGGGTTTGCTATTCACCACCATGCATCTTATTCATCAATAGAAGAGCATATATAGAGAGGAGTACATGGGCCTCATGGGCCACATGGGTTAAGAGATGGGGAGAATACACAACCAACACTCTTAACACTAACGACATAAGAAACCTGAGAATTATTTCTCCTAAAAATATTAGGATTAATTCTTTATTTGACATTGGAAGTTGACCGCATCCCTAAAATGCCATCGTGGTATTACTCTTTCCTTCATTGCCATCGGTTCTCAACTTTCATCTCTTTTTCCACTCCCGTTAGCGTCGTTACGTCCAGCCGCCGTTAACCACGAAAAAATATCAAAATGTCCATCTTACCCTTCTTTCTTCTCACTCATTCTTCCTTTTCCTCTTTCTTCGTGCCCCGACCTCCCCCTGCTCCCGCCACGCCGCCCCTTCGCTCCCGCACCCCTCTACGCGCCGCTCGCCCCTCCACGCCACCTCCCACACCACCGCACCGCCCGTGCCGTCTCCGGCATCGCTTTCACCCCAACAACCGCCGCCACCTCCGGCATCCGCCCCAACCACGTTCGTCGCCTTGGCCTGAGCTGGGGATGTAGAGCAATGCGGGGAGAGAGGAGAGAGACGGCACGACACCGGCCAGCAGGCAATGGGGCGCGCGGAGGTGACCGATTGTGGTTTTCATCCCCTCATCCGATTGTGGTTTTCATCCACCAGAGCACCACGTTGCTGTCTTCTTCCCCAATTCCGGCCAAAAAGGACCTACTGCCACCGCCATTTCTCCCCGGTGAGCTCCCCCTCGATTCCTCTCACCCGAAGCATTCCCTCACCTTCCCAAATCTTTCCCCTCCACTAAATCGGGTCGTCTTCCCCCAAGTCACCGCCTCCCCGTTGACCTCGCTGCGCTGCCCATGGCTCACGGTGTCGGCCCGCCTCGGCTCCTCCCCGCCGCTATTGACAACCCTAGTGAGTTCCCCTCACTACCCTCTAGCCCGTGCGCACCCCCGGTTTTCCTCCCCTCCCTCTCCAACGCCGCCGTCCTGTTTCTTGCCCCATCCCGACTGCCGTGCACCGCCGCCTGACTGCCACCAACCACCTCGGGCCACGACACCACCCATCAGATCACCTCCCATACCTGGTTCCATTTTTCCCATCCACGGCCACCGCCGTGACCTCCCCCGCCGACGTCGAGCCCCATCGTAGTTGCCGCCCCTGTTCCCCCGTTTTCTCTGCTTTCTCCCTCTCTCTGTTGCCTCTCAATCTCTCTGTGTCTGGTCTCCCTATGTATGACATGTGGGCCCACCAAATTAAGTGACTAATCTCGAATAATTAGTAATAGAGTTTCAATAGCAATTTGCATTATCAGTGGTGTTAATTAGTGGACAAATAAAGTAATTAGAGGTTAGTTAGAAGTAATTAGTAAGCTATTAACATATAAAATGCAAAAGGCAAATATGTCTTTTCACACATAATTTGACAATCAACCAATGGTTTACTGATGAGAGTGGCAAAAAGGGGATGAAAGTTGACATCTGATGGCAATAAAGGGATGAGCAGTTTCACGATAGCATTTTATGGACTCCGCCAACTTACAGTGGCAAATAAGGAATTAACCCAAAATATTAAGACTAATACCCTTATAAACATTACATACAAGACCCAAAAAAATGAAATTAACTTATTTTTTCCTAGCATATCAACCAACGACCATACATAAATAATAAACAATTAAACAGTAATAATAAGGTGTAACTACTAAAAATTGTCAAAAAAACAAAACACCTCAAGGGTAAGTACTTGATACAGCAGGGCCACAGGAGGCACATCAAAAAAACCATGGCAAAGATCAGTACAAATTAGACCTATTCAAACCCTGCGTCAGACCTAGAAAAGCCTAGCCATGAATGTGTAGGCCCAAGCCCAACCTGGCCCGAAACCTGTGCTTTCCCATAAAAATTTTGTTTAATTCTTTTTTGAATAAATATTAATATTTAATTAATTTTGAGAATTAAAAAATATTTTTTATTATTTTTATTGCCCTTGTAGGGCTTTTATGGGCTTTGGGCCGAAAATCAAGGCCCGAACCCGGAAAAATGGGACCGGGACACCCATGAACAGGTCTAGTACAAATATCCGTTGGAAAGGGATACCTTCCATGTTGATTTTGAATCCTTCCTGGTCGATCTGAGCATTTCAAATAACAAACCTGCATGGTCATAAAAAAAATTGAACCATTGAATGAATATAAAAGTAAATTGAACTGCAGCATTAGGTTGGAAAGGTGTGCCAATAAGTGCAAAATCAGACATAAAAACAAACAAGACAACATAAAAACAAACAAGTCACACACGATGCTGTGAGGAATAGAATCAGAATTTAAAAAAAAAAATCATAAGAACAGTTGGATGTTTAATATAGAAAAATTTTAACCAGTGATCGTCCACAGGAAAACTGCAGGTTCACACAACTGTCAACAATGCGAAAAATGTTGCCTTTACCATGGCCAAGGTAACATTGATACACTTTGTGACTGTTCCAATGCAATATGGACAACACCAAGACAGTTGTTCAAAAATGCTAATACAGAAATGCATGTATATGAATAAGAGATAAAAGAGTATTTTTTTTACATATTTTCAATAATTTCACGACGAAACAGAATTACAGAAATATAAGACATGACATTCTAAAAATGCTGCAGTAGATTAGCTCCATTGCCTCCACATAAGCTCACAACAACGAAGTTAAGAATGTATTTTTTTAACTAAATGAACACAAATATAACAAAACTGTATATTGAAACCCATAAGGAAAAATACCAAAATGTAAATTATATTAGCGCAGCCATATCTCACCGTTTCTTAGTAAATTTTGGCCCCATTACTCATATAGATATCAAATGGTTTGACTACTACTGGAAAAGCAAGCAAATTCCAGTTCATTACATTACCACATACTCCATTAGACAAGATCACCGTACATCATAGCAGTACATACTCGAGCGAAAAATACAACAAATTCAGGAGCGCAACGAAACCATTAGTGTAGCTAATCTAACAGCCTTATACAACTAGTAATCACTCAGTTCAACGGCAATGCAGCATTGAGCAATCGAAGCACCTCAAGTAAAAGCCAATAACCATATACGATTCTCTACTCCGATATGAGCTCTAGACAAAAACAAAACAAACAAAAAATGGCACAACCATGCCCATTTCCCCCACTCCACAAGCAATTTTGCCAGATCCATCCCCAACAACAACAGCAGCACCAAGCAAGCAAATCCGAAACGGAAGGGGAGAGGAAGCAGGGAGGGATGGTTACGGTCTCGCGTGATCTGGCGGAAGCTCCGATGGTCACCGCCCTGCGAGGAGGCGTCCGAGTCCATCGACATGTCGCCGGGAGATCTCCCGCCTCCTTCCAGCGAGGCCGCCTTGGTTTGGGCTCGTAGGGTAGAGAGGCCAGGCCCCTCGGCTTTGACTTAGCGTAGAGGAGACGGCGACCAGAGGCCGGCGAGCAAGCGGAAGGAGGAGAGAGATGGGCCGCGTCCGCGTGATGGGAGAAGGAAGAAACGGGGAGGACGAGTCTCCAGTCTCCACTCTCCAAGAGGGTCGTCGCCTCGTCGGCCGCCACCGGCCAGGGAAATTACCAGACTGCCCCGTTGCTTCGTTGGACCGGAACAACCGCCTTCGCGAACAGGGGCGAGAGGGACAGGCTGGCCTGGTGTTTTTGCTCGTGTTTTAGTTTGTCCTTTGACATGTGGGACCATATATTGGACCCACTGGTCATTGGGTATAGTTGGATGGTGCGGATCTGACGCCCTGCCGTTGCGCTTCCGGAATCCGGAAGCGAGACGCGGCTGCGTTGTTGCCAATTCAGCGTGGAAGCGCCGCCAAATTGTACCTTTTCCATGAAATTACACGGTTTGCTATTTGCAAAATCGACTATCAAGAATTTTCCGAGGGGTGCTTTTTTGTTCGGTTTATAATAAGTTTAAGCCAATTTAAACTTGAAAACCATAAACCAAAGGAGAGATGCTTTTTTTTTGCTTTTGCAGAATAAAATATATGTTTGCCACCGAACTTCGTTAAAATTACTCTCAAATTGCCATCATATATAAATATAAATCATTTCATTTTTTCCATTGAATCCTTACCCAACCCGACGCTTGCCTGGTGCTCCCTCCCGACGCCTCCCACACCCGCCTCTTCCCCTCCCACACCCGCCTCTTCCCCTCCCCAACGCCGCCGCCTCCCCTCTCCTCCACCCAACCCCGCCGCCTCCCCTCCCCATCCCCAACGCCGCCGCACCCCCTATCCCCACGCCGCCGCATCCCTTGCCCCGACGCCGCATCCCCAACCCCGCCGCCTCCCCTCCCATCACCAACGCCGCTTCATCCCCAACCCGCGCCTCCTCCCATCCCAACGCCTTGTGCATCCCTGCCCCGCGTCGCCTTGATTGCTCGGCAGTGCTGTAAATCGTGAGTTTGTCCTCTCTCTGTGTGTATCTGATTTTTCACAAATTTTTGGTGATGACACAGTGCTAATGTAGGAATTTAAGTCTTTCTTTAGATGTATAGTACCGCAGATTAAGTTTTGTGAGAATTGGGATGGAAATCTATGAGTATCCCCCTCAACACCTACCTGCTACCACTGCCGCCGCCCTCTAGCACCTCCATGCCGCCGCCGCCCAATAGATCAGCACGGGCGTGTCGTCCTCCAGCACCTCCATGCTGCCGTCGTCACCCTCTAGTAGATCCACGCGAGCGTCGCCTCCATATGCCCAATAGATGAAGCAATATAGTTTGTTGTTTTTTTAGAGGAAGGTAGGGATTTTATTCATCAATGATCAGAAAAAACATCCAGCATCTTTCTTTGTCCTTGGAATGTATTTTTTTTTTCTGAATCATCTTGTTCTAACGCTGCTCTGACATACCCTTCTGATGAATTGACATTGCCAGGATAATGAGCCACTCATGAGAGCACTCTCCAAGCTCATCAATTTAAATAACACAGATCTAGTTCTATTTGTTGGGGAAGCATTAGTTGGAAATGATGTTGTTGATCAACTTACTAAATTTAACCAGGTAATGGTTTTTTAAGGACAGATGGATGATGGATGTTATAGGGTAATGCCTATTCAGTAGCAATATGGAAGTTGTGTTTCATTACTGACTGGCGACTGCGTCGAACAATTTTATTTGATGAACCGAAATTAGAAGACCTTTCCACTGTTGCTACTGCTAGATTGATAGATGGTATCCTGCTAACCAAGGTTGACACCATTGACGACAAGGTATGAACTGGTACAAAATTTATAATTGATTAGTTACTATAGCATCCCTTTTATAGTATTTTGATGACGATTTTATAAAATATGCAGGTTGGTGCCGCTCTTTCCATGGTTTACATATCTGGAGCTCCAGTCATGTTTGTTGGATGTGGTCAGTCTTATACTGACGTCAAGAAGCTCAATGTGAAATCCATTGTGAAAACCCTCCTGAAGTGAATGCTACATGTTGTACTCCAATGTCTACTGCCTACAAGTCTTTGTTACCTTCAATCCCCTATGACCTTGTCATCTTTGTGTTGGATGTGGATTTGTCCCTAGTAATTGTTGTATAGCATAAATTGTCATGGGTATTAACTTATGCTCTTGTGAGTACTTGTATCAATGGGTGTCTCGGTTGCCTTAGAATATAATAAAATGTGAGTACAAATTGGTAATTTGAGGAATGCTACTACCCATATATGCATTGTTTTAATTTTTGGGAGGCAGAATTGCTTTGACCAGAAACATATTATGTTTTTGTTAGTAATCTCTTCTGCCATTTTTCACTAGCTAGTGCTTGAATTGCCACAGTTTCTCCGATGTATGCTAACTGGTCATAAACGGGTTTGCTTAGCCCAATCACCGAACATCAACAATATGATACGTGTCCCGAGAACAACATCAGGAAGCTCGAAATCTGTACAATATGATAGTGCTTTACGTGATGAATTTTTTGAGAGATGTGATCTTGACGAAGATTATGATCCTTTAAACCCTTAAGGGCATTTCAGATATTTTCTCCTTCACACACAACTCAATAAGTCAACATCTTACAAAAAGTCTGACTACTAAACAACAAAATTTGGCTTAAAAGCTTAGAGGCTTATAAGTTGATTAAGCCAAAAAGCTGGCTTTAAACTATAAGCCAAAAAGCCTACGCCTAAACAAAGAGGGCCTAAGGCGCGTCTGAGTTGAGGCAATCACGCGTACTGTTTGCAGATCTCTTGGGCATATCAAGTATATGGTACAATGGATACTGCAAACGGGAAAGTTAAGATTACATGCATAACTGTAATCTTCCGGACGTGATCTCTCAACCTGTTGGGCACGTATATAATCTCCCCGACGTAATATCTGAACCTGTTGGGCACGTATACTCTTAACACACCCCCGCAATCTAATGCGGAGGAGAACGAACGTCGGGCTCGACCGAAAGTCGACAAACATCGATGTAGGACGACCTTGGTGAAGATATTGGTGTATTGAGAGGCCGACAGCACCTTAAGGACTCGAACATCACCTAAGGCCACACATTCGCGAACAAAATACAGATCGATCTTAACATGTTTCGTGCGCCGATGTTGCATGGGGTTTGTTGAGACGTAGACCGCACTGATGTTGTCACGGTAAACGACGGTAGCCTTCTGTATGTCGGACCCGCAAAATTAATTCCAGATCATATGTGTATATCGTGCTAATCTCATGATAAGTTGCTAACACACACATATTACATCATTGTATCATATCCATACACGAGTAAATAAAACAAAGTATTACATGGTAGTCAATGGTTGCACATAGGCCATTATGACCAAAATTTAGCACAAAGGAGTTGACGGGCCAAATGGTCACATAAAAAGAGTACTTGCAGGGGAAGGAAACGATAAATAAAGATAACGGCCCTTGTGGTATGCCTCAGTCCACATGCAACCGACTAGGTTAATACCTTAGAACGCGGCATCATCATCCAAAAACCTACGACGTAAAAGTAACTGATCGTCGGGTCTTCATCTTCTTCCACTAATAGTGTTCAACAAGCAAATGTGAGTACAAAATATACTCTGTCAGACTTACATTAAATGCTATTAGCTACGTGTTTGGCTTTTTCAAAGGAAATGTTGTCCTGCCTAGGTTTGTTGCTCAAAGCAAGTTTTGCATTTACAATATTAATAGTAGATGCAAAAGGCATTGCGAAGCAATTAAAGTAATAATAAGCAATTATATGAGAATAGCATAGTGTAGGTCTCCAATACCTACACCAACAAGGATGCCACATGCCACTAAAATTACACCATTGATAACATATACTTGAATAAATGGCTTCCTTTTGCCTAAACCTTTCTAGCATAGATTCCCACCATCCATACCATTCCCGAAATTACTTTTAAAAAACTAGAAAATCTAACCAAGTGTAGTATCATCAAGCGATGTCCATGACCAGAGACACGACTATTCGAATAGATTGATATCTCACTCCATAAAAGATATACAACTTTACCCACATGGGATAATTAGCTTATAATGTTAGCCAATACACACTTCCTCGGGTATGCGACTAAGTGACTTTCACAACACTTTTACAATGCACTATCCCAACTCGATTTTGTCCGCTAAGGTTTCACCACCACTTAGCTACGACTAAGTGGGAGCCCCTCTTACGCCGTGAAGGTTACATGTGGCTCTAACGACTGTAACACCCTAGCCCAACATAAGCCTAGAATATTACTAAAACAACAAGATAACAATTTAAAACATAAGATATTACACTAAATTTCGACAGAACCTCATTTGAAAGCTAACCAGCAAGAGATTCTAGCTATTATCATTAACATAATCAAATATTTTAAGCATCCAACTTAAATCATATCCATAGAAACCTCCAGGCAACACTAGTCAAAATCTATTACAAGCAACAGGTGCAAAAAGACATAATCGATAAAAATCATCTTAGTAGTTTGCTCAATTATGAAATCATAATCCAAAATCTATCATTTATGAAGTTATTCATGGCAGAGTGCATCAATCCTTATTACTAGCCCTTCCCATGCATGACATCCATATGGTACCTAAAAGATAGACATATAACAAGTGTGAGTCCATGACTCAGCAAGTGCAAATAAGATAGTAAACCTGTCGGTGTTTTAGAACCGATCTTACGTAAAGATTGTTTGATTCGGGGGGTCTCCACAATTGATCACACAGACGAAGAAGACACGGGAATTTTATACGAGTTCGGGCCTTCTCCGGTGAGAATAACAACCCTACTCCTGTGTATCTTGTATTTGCTCTTTGGATTACAATCGAATAAGTATTTTCCTAACTGTTCTCCAAAGAAGACTCTATTTCTTCTTTCCCCCAAGCCTCTCCCTCTATCTCTAACAGATACCTATTTATACTAAGCAATAGTGGATGTTGTTCTTCCAGGCTAATTAGTCGCTCATTATTATGTAATAATGAGAGTAATTACGGAGTAGTAACCTCCCATCTTGTCAATCGATTACGATCGAGATAGTGGGAATTATCTGATTATGTCGAGAGATAGCTGCGTATTTTATTGCTTGGATTCTCCTTTGTTTAATGGGTCGTCAAGCGGGTGGGTCGATGAAGTCGTGAGGAACTGTAGTGAGCCCCGATCGTAGAAAAACTTACGACCGGACATACCGTAACGATCATACCATAGTCGTAGAAGAGCTTACGACTAGGTAGTAGTCGTAACGATTATACCATGGTCGAGAGAGCTTACGACCGGGGGTAGTCGTAGGGATTACAGTGGTCGTAGAAGAGCTTACGACCAGGGGTAGTCGTAGGGTAGCCTCGACTTCGACTAGTTCTTCCTTTTGATATTTAAAGGGTATGTCTTATGGCGTCATATTTCTTGATTATGGAGTAAATAAATGTGGATTATTTAGATCCTCGTCATCTAGCCCCGACTTCAAGTGAAAATAACTTACTTGAGTGAAGGGTCGTAGGCGATCCTTTGACCACCGAGGGTCGTTAGGAAAAGCGTTGAAGGAAAAACTCTTCAACCCTTGTTTTCTCGACCAGAATATGCTTGATCGAGGTAATTGGTTTAAGGTTGTCACGACTACGAGATGTCTTACGACTTGGCCGTCGTAGCCTTAAAACAGGAAATAAGGTTTTCCGGTTGGTCTTTCACTTGACCGGGGTCAAGATGGTAATTTCACTTGAGGTGTGAAAATGTGTCTTGGGACTTTCCATAGGGCGAGTAAAAGCTTGTCCGTTGAAGCGATTCGAAGCGGTGGCGATGTTGGGATTTGCGATGTTTCATCTCAAGCGTGCGGTTATAAAGCGGGCCGCAGGGAAGAACTTAGGGTTCTTACCTTTTACCCATGATCTATTGCTTTCTTGTTTCTTCCGCACGGTGACTCGTACATTTTCTTGAAGCTTTCCCAACCTTAAATCTTCGTTCTTGAGAGAAAAATGGCGGGATTGTCTCGAATGGGCCGAGTCGGAGATGGGCGATGCAAAATAGCGCTTTGAGTCGCGCCGAGAAGATCCCGAGGGTCTTCGTGACTTGGATTGCGGCGAATGGGCGACATTGGCCTTCGAGAGAGGTAGGCCAAATTCCGTCTTCCGTGCTTCTCGTGAGTGTGGCCTTCGATTGCACGCTCACCCTTTCCTCACGCTCGTGCTCGAGCACTTGAGGTGGAATTAGTGAACCTTGGTCCTAATTCTATCACGATTTTAAGTGTATTCGTGTACTTGTGTGAGGCCTACCTAGGATTCGGCGGACCTCGAGCACATTCGGTATTATTATGGAATGGCTCGTCAGCGAGATCGCTAGTAAGCCGTGATGCAGCTCCATGACAACAAGTCGAAGGAGTATATTGAGATGTTTACCGTCGTCTGGCGGGTTGGAAGAAGAGGTGGTTCTCTTTGGGAGGTTACCCAGAAGATAGCCTCTCGTTCGTTGGACAGGCAGCCGGCGATCTTCTTCCTAGACTCGACTCGGTAATCTCGGCCAGGATAGCCCCTATATTCAAGCTATCAAAGACTTGAAGTCGGAGGGCTCACCGGTTGGCGCGTGGTGAAGGACTTCATCACGCGCCGGATTAGTCCTTTGAAGACAAGGGTCCCTCCCATGTGGAGGTACTCAGAAAGGGCGACCCAACCGGGGACTACAAGGGCGGTGAGTAGAAAGACTTACTCTTTTGGTTTTATCCTTGGTTAACTACGATTTAGTCTGCTTAATCGTATTGTCCATATTCCCGGATCTTTCGCGGCGGAGGTTGGCCTGCGTGTCGGCTCATCTGCGCGAAGCATCTGGCGAATATGGCGGCCCCTCAAATCCTCGCGGTTTTGACCACGGAGGAGAAAGAAAGCGCTAAAGGTAATCAAGCGATTACGCCTTTAGGTGTTTTATTGTCGTAGAATAGTATACGACTAGGCGATTTGTCATGAGAAAAACTTACATTGAGTGCGATCGTAGAAAAATTATTGACCGGATGTAATCGTAGAATAACTTACGATTAGACAATGTCGAGAAAAACTTACGACTTAACGTAATCGTAGAATGACTTACGATTAGATAATGTCGTAGAAATACTATAATTTTGAGTGATCATACGGACCACTTTTCTCCTTCTTCATGAAAGTTGGCATGGAGAACTGTAACATCCCAATTTTAGGCTTGTGTTTCAAATGTAAGAAAATGAGTAGAAATTAAAACTTTTTCTTACATCCTGTATTTCCTATTGTACCAAGCAAGCATTGTACAAGAAGTTATGGAAATACTGAGTCACAAGTCTTTTGATCCCAATCTTGAACTTTCAAAACAATCTTGTCAAACCTCTTGATCATCTCCTGGAAGCATCTTTCCTAAGTTCTCGGTATGGTATGTGACCCTCTGAAAAGTTTCACGATTTTTAGGAGGAGTTTAAATACTTTTGGAGGTCATCAAACCTACTCCAGTGGTCAAGCGTGGGCGGCGCTTGTGGAATTTTGGAGGAAAAAGCATAGCACGAAAACCTCTGAAAATTTTATACAAGGTCATTAACTCGACTAACAAGCTCTGTAAAAATTCCATAATCTTTGGAGTTGGTTTGCTACCTCAATTAAATCCCCAAACTTGAGATCGATTGAAACCCAAATTTGGTGAGTCGATTCGGGCTCGAGTCGGACCGAGTCCGACCGACCTAAGCGCGCAGTTGAGCCAAGTTCGCCGGCGCCATGCTCGGTCTCGCACGCAGCAGTGCGGGCCGTCGGATTGAGATCATGGGGCTCGCGACCTCTGTGGCGCGCTTCATTCTTCTTCCTCCTCCCGCGTGCGCGGTGGCGGTGGTGGCGAGCTCGGTCGCCGTGGGGCCCCGCGGCTCGGAGCCCTGTTGTCAACCATGTCAGCCTTGCTCTGACCTTACCTGCCTCCTTGCCTCGTTTTCCCGCGCGGCAGTCGCTTTAGGTCACTTCGCCATTAGAGCTCCGTCCTCGTGCTCCGGGGACCTTCGAGTACTTGAACACCTCTGAGCCTTCCTCGAGTCTCCTTCGCTCTCACAACCTTCTACCCAAGCTCACCCCACTGTGGAGCTCGAAACCTTGAAAACACCAAACCACCATTGTTGGCCGAGGAGCTCCATTGGTGAACTTGGGGCCTCGAGTGGTTCTCTCATACGATTTCGTTTCCACAGGACCTCGGTCATCGCAAAGTCGGTCCCTAACTCCTTTTGGGTTGTTTTCAGAGCAACTTGAATCGAAGTTTAGCGGTTTGCGGCGAGAAGGGGGCCGTCGTCTCGGCCGCGTAAGCCTCCTCCGTCCCATCGTGTGGTTCTGGACCACTGGTGGTTTGTGCGAACCCTCTCGACCATCCTTTATTTGTTGGTTGATCGAGGTCGCGTCGTCGTCATCTCCTCGCCTCCGGTGGCTGCTCGCCACCGGCACTCCTCCGACCTCCTCGGACCACCCCGTGCCCCTGGTGAGTCCGTTTTAGATCCTTAGAGCTTAAGGTCTAGCTAGGTTAGCTCGTGGCGCCCTTTTCGCGTTCGGATTTTGCCGAAAGCTTGTCCTCGCCTCGCTCGGCTCGCCGGCGTTCAAGGCCGTCGCGCCGTCGAGCACCTCGATAGGTTCGCAATAGTATTAGTTTCGTTTTGGTGGCCTTGGTCCCCGCGCCGTGGTCTTGGTCGTCGGACGTCTTGGCGATCTCGTGCGGTGCTTTGTACTTTGTCGGGTTTCAGACAAGTCCCCGAACCTCCTAGGGTAAATCTTAGCCGTTTAAGACTACCCCTAGTTAGATCTGTACCATAGAGGGTTTTCGCGTAAAGTTCTAAGTCCTAGGACCTCTTTGGGTCGATCTTAACCATTGAGGACCTCCCGAGTTAGATTTGGACCTTTAGATCTTTCCAGTAAAGCTCTTATCGCACTAGGACCTCCTGGTTAGATCCTAACCGCTTAAGACCTCGTGGAACTCCATCGAGCCGATAGGACCACTCTGCATAAAAGACCTCCTCGAGGTCATTTTTGTAAAAGCCACCTTGTGGAACTCCACCGAGGTCCTCTTTGCAAAAGACCTCCCGTGGTCATTATGCAAAGACCACCTCAGACCACCTCGGGTCGTCTTTGTAAAAGCCACCGTGGCCTTTTCAAAGAAAACCACCTTCCAGACCTCTTAGGCTCGATCCTAGCCGTTCACGACCTCCGGGTTAGATCGGCGTTAGATCTCTTTTGTAAAACCTTTGGCGCTCGAGACCTCCCTCGCGTTGTTACGGACCGTTCAAGACCTCCTAGGTCTAATCTGAGCCGTCGGATCTCCTCCGATTAAAACCCTATCGCTTAGGACCTCCCGAGAAGATCTTGGCCCTCCAAGACCTCCTCGTGTCAATCTCGACCGATCAAGACCTCCCTGCGGAAGATCTTGACCGCCTAGGACCTCCTCCTTTGGATCGATGGCGTTAGGACCTCCTCCTCGGTCTAAGCCGTTAGATTTAGATCTAACGGATCGGACCTCCTTGCGTGGATTTAGCCGTGGGAGTAGGACCTCTCTCGGAGATCTAGGCCGTTGAAGACCTCCTCCGTGAGCTTTTAGCCGTCTAGACCTCTCTCAGAAGGTTTACGTTGGACCTTCTCTAGTGCTCGGGACGCGGATCTCGTCGGCGGTCCACGACCTCTGATAAGCGCGTAAACCTCCTTGCGTGCGCTGTGCACGCGCTGGTGCGTGATCGTTGGATCGGATCTCAGCGATCGCACCTCCGGAGCGGGAAGAGGTCTTGTCTTGTGCTGTGCCGAGGCTCGTGGCGTCGGACCTTGATCTAACGCCCACGACCTCTCCTTGTCTTCCAGTTGTTTGGACCTCCAGAGCTCAAAGTTTCCTAAGTCTTTTCTTTGTTTCAAATTTCAAAAGTGCATAACTCTATCATTTTAACTCCTTTTTGAATGATTCCGATTCTTTGGAGCTTTGTTATGGTATGAACTTAACTGAGAGTGAACTTAGGCCTGTTGTGTGAGAAAATGATTTAAATGACATGATCTTATTTAATGCAAAATGATGTCTAGAAATTCATGGAAAATTTGTAAACCACATAACTTCCTCTCTGTAGTTGCAAAGTGGGCAAACTCAACACAGTAAATTTGGCCTATAGACATGCTTTAAATTGATCTAGGCTTTGTCTTTATTCATGTTCCTAAGAAATAATATATGCTAGTTGTAGAACTTAGAAAAATCATAACTAAATCATCTTAACTCCAAATGACCTAAAATTTTATAAGGGTTACCACTATACCAGTAGGTAGCTACCATAAAAATTTCAGCTTCAAAACCTTTCTAGAAAATATTTTTGCTCTGATTGCTAATTATGGTAGAAAATGAGTTTTTAAGTAATATCTTTTGCGCCACAAATCCAAATTAGGTTTTCCAGTTTCTATGACTAGGTATATTCGTAGTTTACCTTGTGTATAAATTTAAATCGTATTTGGATAAGTTTTGCTTGCTCTTTTGTTTAAGTTTTGCTCGTCTTATTGGTTGTTCTTGGTTCTTTTTGCCTTTAGCAGGGTTCGACATTTGCGGTAACAGAGAACGACCCTCGCAACAAATTGAGCAACGACAAGCGTGCAAGCGATTTGATCATGTTAATCGAGTATTTTAAGTATTTATGTTGATTACAAATTCTATGTATGCATTGCTATTTTGTGTTAATAGTTGGCCTAGTAGATGCATTTCCTTAGCAAATGATTATCCTCTACTACCATGAGCCTAGGTTACTTCTTCTGTGATTTAGAGTTCGTGGATGGGCTCTTGTCACTTAGTAGTTGCGAATTAATTGCTTAGCCATGCTTACCGGTAGAAATGGCGGTTATCGACTTGTCGATAACCTTGATCACTAAACTTATTATGTACTATGATTTCCATCTTGTGCCATGTCTACTTATGAAAACTAAAGCTGAAAACAAAATGATTTAGACTTGGGCACAATGGTATGATGGTGTGATTTTAGGTGTGGCTGGAATGGTGCACGAGTCAACAAGGACCGAACATCTTGTTACACTAAACCAAGCATTTTAGCGTGCTAACCACACTAGAGGTATGGGACCTCTCTTGACTTAGTACTTTGGTGTGTATTGGCTCGGGTCGCAGGAGGTCGCGGGAGGGATGGTGTTGGGAGCATTGTAGTGTCAGAAAGACTTCACCGTGATGGGATTTGTTGTCTTTCGCTTGCAATGTAGCGTATGGTGTTTCTACCCATCTGAGCGGCTCGTAGTTAATACACAATATTGGAAAGCGTCTCGTAGGACTTAGCGTGCCGACATACCTACGGAAGTGTGTTTTGGCTTAAAGCGATGCAAGTGTGGGTACATTGGTACACCTGCAGGTTAAAACTATTCGAATAGCCTCGTCCTAGGTTATGGACACGCTTGGCAAGGTCTTTCAAGAGTTAGACTACAACCTTTTAAATTAAAACTTGATGGGTGAGTGCGAATCGAGGATTAGTGCTATGTTGTGGTGACTATTGGGTTAGTCACTTCGGTGGTTACTTGTATGTATCTTTACTTCAGTTACTTTGATAACAAAATCAATTTGCAAACTTGCTTTTAAAAGGTACTACATTATTGCAAATAAAGTTGGCTTCATGCAAAATGAGACATATGACCTCCACCTAAATAAGCTTGCATGTAGTTTATGAATAGTGCGCTATTCCACACGTCGATCTTGGGTACAAAGACAATCTTTGTACTCGGTTGCTATCTTAATTGTTTTGTTGCGAGAGGAGGAAGGTGAGCACGAAGGGCCTCACTTTTGTGAGTTGTGTTGTGGTAGCTTATGGCGACTAGCTTAGCGGCGGTCGGTTGCCTTGTGGGTTATGTTGGCTAACAGGTCGACTTTTGTTCTAGCCATCTTATGGCGCTTTTGCTTCATTGTCATTCTTATATATTGTTCTATTTGGCGGTCGGCTCTCTTTTGTAATAACTTTACTTTATGGATGTCGTTGTTGAACTTAGTGATGTATGTGTATGGAATTGATGTGTAATTTTGTGATGATGTACGTATGCTGCAATTCAGGAAGCATATGTCCATCGAGGCTTAGAATGTTTAATTAGTAACGCTAGAACCAATTGGAGGTTAAGTGTTACTAGTTAAATATTCGGTCCTCACAAAGTTGGTATCGAGCCATCTTGACCGTAGAAACCCTAGTTTGGTCGCCTTTAGGATATTTTGGAAACTTACTTTCAAATAGTTTATGAAAACTTAAGTAAGTTCTCTAATTTTATTCCTTACTGTCTTAGCTTGCTCATCTCACCTTGCTCTCACTTAAGTTTGAAAAGTTGTTCCTCTCTCCTTTCAAAAATTAGCCTTTATCGATTAAATTGGGTTTGGGAGAACCATGAGAGGGCTTGGAGGAAGAAATTTGGACAGCTAGCTAGTGGTTAGTAATTAAGGTAGGGCCTGAGAGGTAAATACAACTAAAACTCGTGGGAATAAAAGGGTAAGAAGTGATATGAAGTTAGCTAAATGCCTATACTCTATTAGGTGGTTATACCTTGATTTTTGGACTGTTTTGAGCTGGAAATTAGTTCTGAAATTTTGGGTCTTCTCAAGCGATTACTCGTTCTTCCATACGGGTTAGTCGTTTCGGGAAGTTGATTCGGTGACTTACAGTCTCATGTTCTTTTGTGGCTACTCTTTGATCGTTTTGACTAAGTTTGGATTTACGTGCTCTTGGGTCTTGAGGCGTATCTAACTTGTCTTAGTAAATCGGGATGGTGGTGGGACACGAGCGGCGGGAATCAGGGTAGTCCCGATGAGGATCTTCCCCTCCTCAGACCATGGCGGAAGTCCTCATGCAAATCGAGCAATCGTTCGGAGGACCGCAGGTGTTGGAGGTTATCGCGAGAACACCTCCACTCTGGTGCCTCTGGATGCGGAGGTGGGCACGAGGCGCGTGGGGGCTTGCGGAGTTCCTCCGTCGCGACCTCCTACCTTCTCGGTCAGAGGATCCCTGGGCGCGAGACGATCGGCTGCGTGCGGTTGAGCGAGCTCGCGTTGCTCGATGCCGGGGAGCGGGGCGGGCACACCGCATCCATCGGTGGAAGGTGCGGCACTCTCATGGTGGGAGAACTTCCTCGCCATGCGACTGCGGGACACGTGGTCTCGTGGGAGGAGTTCGGTCGACTTTCCGTCGGGCCCATGTCCCGCGGCTGATGAAGTGAAGAAGAAGGACAAGACCTTGCGCATGTGTGTTGATTACCGTCAAGCAATGAGGTGACGGTAAAGAACAAGTATCCTTTGCCGTATTGATGATCTTTTCGATCAATTGGCCGAGCACGAGTCTTCTCAAAATTGACTTGAGATTGGGCTATCATCAAGTCGGGATCGGTACGAGGATATTCCTAAGGCGGCCTTTGCTACTCGTTATGGTCTTTACGAGTACACGTCATGTCTTTTGGTTTGACTAATGCTCTGCTTTATTCATGAACCTAATGAACTCAGTATTCATGGAGTATTTGGATAGGTTTGTGGTGGTATTCATCGATGATATCCTTATCTCTGCAAGAGTGAAGAAGAGCATCTTGAGCATCTTAAGCTTGTATTGGGCAAGCTGCGTGAGCACCAGTGTATGCCAAATTCGGCAAGTGCGAGTTACAGTTGAAGAAGTGGCATTCTTGGGCCATGTTCTTTCAAAGGAGGTGTGGTCGTGGATCTAGCAAGGTCGGTGATGTGCTATCTTGGGGTCGCCCAAGTCGGTCATCGATGTGCGGAGTTTTCTTGGTTTGGTGGCTACTATCGCGCTTCATCGAGAATTTCTCCAAGATTGCAAAGCCTATGGTGAACTGCTCAAGAAAGACAAGAAGTTTGAGTGGTCATTGCTTGTGATGTGAGTTTCGGGAACTCAAGAAGCGGCCGACCTCACCCAGTGCTTGTTCTCCCGATATTCACAAGAGTTTTGATATCTATTGTGATGCTTCGTCGAGGTCTTGGTTGTGTTCTTATGCGGGAGGGCAAGGTGGTGGCCTATGCATCGCGGCGATTGAGGCCTCATGAACTCAACTATCCTACTCATGACTTGGAGTTAGGCTGTGGTCCATGCACTCAAGATTTGGCGGCATTACCTAATTGGTAACGTTGTGAGGTGTATTAGACCACAAGAGTTTGAAGTACTTGTTCACCCGACAGATCGAACCTCGGGCAAAGAAGATGGTTGGAATTGATCAGGATTACGACATGGGTATTGGTACCATCGGGCAAGGCCAATGTTGTTGCGGATGCACTCGGTAGGAAAGTGTATTGCAACATGTTGATGCTCCAAGAGCGTGACCTACCCTCATTGCGAATTCAGCGCCTCAATTTGGGTTTGATCGAGCACGGTTCTCTTGCTACATTGGTTGTGCAACCAACCTTGGTGGACCAAATCAAAGCGGCGCAATGACGGATGCGGTGTGAGCGAGATCAAGCGAGCATCAAGGATGGGATGGCCAAGTGCTTTTCGGAGGATGAGCATGGCGTTGTGTGGTTTAGGCGGCGCCTTGTGGTTCCTAAGGTCATGGAATTGCGGAATTGATTCTCGCGAAGCCCATGATTCTCCTTTGTCCATCCATCCGGGGCTACCAAGATGTATCGGGATCTTCGCCGAGATTACGGTGGACCGAATGAAGCGAGATTGCCAAGTTCGTTGTCGAGTCGGCGTATCTTTGTCGTGTGAAGGCCGAACATCAGCGTCAGTGAGTCTTCTTGACCTTTGCGGTGCGAATGGAAGTGGGATTAGTTGGCATGGACTTCATCACCGGATTGCCCGCTCGTCAAAGGGAATGATGCTATTTGGGTCGTGATTGACCGGTTGACTAAAGTGGCACATTTCCTTCTGTAAAGACTTCGGCCAGTGTGGGGCCTTTGGCGAACTTTATGTCTCGAGGATTGTGAGTCTTCACGGTGTCCAAGGCGATTATTTACGATCGTGGTGCGCTTTTCACCTCGCGGTTTTGGCATAGTCCGCAAGAGGCTATGGGGACCGCCTTCATTTGTCTGACCTTTCATCCTCGGTGATGGCGAGACAGGCGAGTCAACCAAGTGTTGGAAGACATGCTCAGTGCTTGTGTTCTTTCCTATGGGAAGAAGTGGGAGAAATGCCTACCGTTTCTTGAGTTCTCCTACAACAACGACTTCGGGCCGATCTTGGCATGGCACCATTTGAGGCTTTGTATGGGAGAAGGTGCGAACCCGTTGAGCCGTCGAGAGGCGGTGGCGGCGATTTTCGCCCGATTCGATCAATGAGGCGAAAGTCAAGTTCGATTGATCGCGAGCATCTGCGCGCGGCGCTTAGTCGGATAAAAGAGCTATGCGGATCGTCGTCGCCGTGAGTTGAGCTTTGAGCCCAATGACTTTGTGTATCTCAAAGTCTCACCCTTAAAGGGCCATCGCGTTTTGGCATCAAGGGCAAGTTGGCTCCTCGATATGTTGGACCCACAGTATCATCAAGAGAGTTGGAGCGATTGCATACCGATTGGAGCTACGGTGCACTTGAGGTGTGCATGATGTGTTTCATGTTTCACACGAAGAAGTGCCTCAGTGTCCCAAGCGAGGAAACTCCGTTGGAGGTTCTCGATGTGCGGGAGAATTTGACCTCGCGAGCATCTGTTCGCATTCTTGAGAACTGAGCGGAGAACAAGGAACCGTGTCATCAAGTTCCTTAAGGTTGATGGTCAAACCATTACGAAGATGAGGCAACTTGGGAGCGAGAAGATCGCGCCGTGCAGATTTTCCTTCTTTCTTCTCCGATGCGGAATCTCTGGTCGAGATTCTTGTAAGGGGGAGAGTTGTAACATCCCAATTTTAGGCTTGTGTTTCAAATGTAAGAAAATGGTAGAAATTAAAACTTTTTCTTACATCTGTATTTCCTATTGTACCAAGCAAGCATTGTACAAGAAGTTATGGAAAATCTGAGTCACAAGTCTTTGATCCCAATCTTGAACTTTCAAAAACAATCTTGTCAAACCTCTTGATCATCTCCTGGAAGCATCTTTCCTAAGTTCTCGGTATGGTATGTGACCCTCTGAAAAGTTTCACGATTTTTAGGAGGAGTTTAAATACTTTTGGAGGTCGATCAAACCTACTCCAATTCGGTCAAGCGTGGGCGACTTGTGGAATTTTTGGAGGGAAAAAGCATAGCACGAAAACCTCGAAAATTTTATACAAGGTCATTAACTCGGCTAAGCAAGCTCTGTAAAAATTCCATAATCTTTGGAGTTGGTTTGCTACCTCAATTAAATCCCCAAACTTGAGATCGGTTGAAACCCAAATTTGGGGTGAGTCGACTCGGGCTCGAGTCGGACCGAAGTCGACCGACCAAGCGCGCGGTTGAGCCAAGTTCGGCGGCGCCATGCTCGGTCTCGAACGCGGTGCGGGGCCGTCGGATTGAGATCATGGGGCTCGCGACCTCCGAGCGCTTACATTCTTCTTCCTCCTCCCGCGTGCGCGGTGGCGGAGTGGGTGGCGAGCTCCGGTCGCCGTGGGGCCACCTGCGGCTCGAGAGCCTGTTGTCAACCATGTCGGCCTTGCTCGACCTTACCGCCTCCTTGCCTCGTTTTCCGCGCGGCGATCGCTTTAGGTCACTTCGCCATTAGAGCTCAGTCCTCGTGCTCGGGGACCCAGTACTTGAGCACCTCGAGCCTTCCTCGAGTCTCCTTCGCTCTCACAACCTTCTACCCAAGCTCACCCCACGTGGGCTCGAAACCCTGAAAACACCAAACCACCATTGTTGGCGAGGAGCTCCATTGGTGAACTTGGGCCTCGGTGGTTCTCTCGCATACGATTTTCGTTTCCACAGGACCTCTGGTCATCGCAAAGTCGGTCCCTAACTCCTTTTGGGTTGTTTTCTCGGGAGCAACTTGAATCGAAGTTTCGCGGTTTGCGGCGAGAAGGGGGCCGTCGCTCTCAGTAGCAGTAAGCCTCCTCCGTCCCATCGTGTGGTTCTGGACCACTGGTGGTTTGTGCGAACCCCTCGACCATCCCTTTTTGTTGGTTGATCGGAGGTCCGTGCTGTCGTCATCTCCTCGCCTCCGGTGGCGCTCACGCCAGGCACTCCTCGACCTCCTCTGGACCACCCCGTGCCTGGTGAGTCCGTTTTAGATCCTTAGAGCTTAAGGTCTAGCTAGGTTAGCTCGTGGCGCCCTTTCGCGTTCGGATTTTCTTGAAAGCTTGTCCTCGCCTCGCTCGGCTCGCCCGGCGTTCAAGCCGTCGCCGCGTCGAGAGCACCTCGATAGGTTCGCGATAGTATTAGTTTCGTTTTGGTGGCCTTGGTCCCCGCCGCGTGGTCTTGGTGCGTCGGCGACGTGTCGGCGATATCGTAGCGGTGCTTTGTACTGTCGGGTTCAGACAAGTCCCAGAACCTCCTAGGGTAAATCTTAGCCGTTTAAGACTACCCCTAGTTAGATCTGTACCATAGAGGGTTTTCGCGTAAAGTTCTAAGTCCTAGGACCTCTTTGGGTCGATCTTAACCATTGAGGACCTCCCCAGGATTAGATTTGGACCTTTAGATCTTTCAGTAAAGCTCTTATCGCACTAGGACCTCCCCGGTTAGATCCTAACCGTTTAAGACCTCGTGGAACTCCATGCGAGCCGATAGGACCACTCTGCGCAAAAGACCTCCTCGAGGTCATTTTTGTAAAAGCCACCTTGTGGACCTCCACAGAGGTCCTCTTTGCAAAAGACCTCCCCGTGGTCATTATGCAAAGACCACCTCAGGACCACCCTCGGGGTCGTCTTTGTAAAAAGCCACCCGTGGCCTTTTACAAAGAAAACCACCGCTCAGGACCTCTTAGGCTCGATCCTAGCCGTTCACGACCTCCGGGTTAGATCGGCGTTAGATCTCTTTGTAAAACCTTGGCGCTCGGACCTCCCTCGCGTTGTTACGGACCGTTCAAGACCTCCTAGGTCTGTCGAGCCGCCGGATCTCCTCCGATTAAAACCCTATCGCTTAGGACCTCCCGAGAAGATCTTGGCCTCAAGACCTCCTCGTGTCAATCTCGGCCGATCAAGACCTCCTCTGGAAGATCTTGACCGCCTAGGACCTCCTCCTTTGGATCGAGAGCGTTAGGACCTCCTCCTCTGGTCTAAGCGTTAGATTTAGATCTAACGGATCGAACCTCATACGTGGATTTAGCGGTGGGAGTAGGACCTCTCTCAGGAGATCTAGGCCGTTGAAGACCTCCTCAGTGAGCTTTTAGCCGTCTAGACCTCTCTCAGAAGGTTTACCAGTTGGACCTTCTCTGGTGCTCGGGACCGCGGATCTCGTCGGCGGTCCGCGACCTCTGATAAGCGCGTAGACCTCCTTGCGTGCGCGTGCATCGCTACCGGTCGTGATCGTTGGATCAGATCTCAACGATCCGGACCTCCCGAGAAGGGAAGAGGTCTTGTGTGGCGTGCTTCGAGGCTCGTGGCGTCGGACCTTGATCTAACGCCCACGACCTCTCCTTGTCTTCAGTTGTTTGGACCTCCCGAGAGCTCAAAGTTTCCTAAGTCTTTTCTTTGTTTCAAATTTCAAAAGTGCATAACTCTGTCATTTTAACTCCTTTTGAATGATTCGATTCTTTGGAGCTTTGTTATGGTATGAACTTTAATCGAGAGTGAACTTAGGCCTGTTGTGTGTGAGAAAATGATTTAAATGACATGATCTTATTTAATGCAAAATGATGTCTAGAAATTCATGGAAAATTTGTAAACCACATAACTTCCTCTCTGTAGTTGCAAAGTGGGCAAACTCAACACAGTAAATTTGACCTATAGACATGCTTTAAATTGATCTAGGCTTTGTCTTTATTCATGTTCCTAAGAAATAATATATGCTAGTTGTAGAACTTAGAAAAATCATAACTAAATCATCTTAACTCCAAATGACCTAAAATTTTATAAGGGTTACCACTATACAGTAGGTAGCTACCATAAAAATTTCAGCTTCAAAACCTTTCTAGAAAATATTTTTGCTCTGATTGCTAATTATGGTAGAAAATGAGTTTTTAAGTAATATCTTTTATGCCACAAATCCAAATTAGGTTTTCAGTTTCTATGACTAGGTATATTCGTAGTTTACCTTGTGTATAAATTTAGTCGTATTTGGATAAGTTTTGCTTGCTCTTTTGTTTAAGTTTTGCTCGTCTTATTGGTTGTTCTTGGTTCTTTTGCCTTTAGCAGGGTTAGACATTTGCGGTAACCCGAAACGACCCTCATAACAAATTGAGCAACGACAAGCGAGCAAGCGGTTTGATCATGTTAATCCCAAAGTATTTTAAGTATTTATGTTGATTACAAATTCTATGTATGCATTGCTATTTTGTGTTAATAGTTGGCCTAGTAGATGCATTTCCTTAGCAAATGATTATCCTCTACTACCATGAGCCTAGGTTACTTGCTGTGATTTAGAGTTCGTGGATGGGCTCTTGTCACTTAGTAGTTGCGAATTAATTGCTTAGCCATGCTTAACCGGTAGAAATGGGCGGTTATCGACTTGTCGATAACCTTGATCCACAAACTTATTATGTACTATGATTTCCATCTTGTGCCATGTCTACTTATGAAAACTAAAGCGAAAACAAAATGATTTAGACTTGGGCACAATGGTATGATGGTGTGATTTTGGGTGTGGTGGAATGGTGCTGAGTCAACAAGGACCAGAACATCTTGTTACACTAAACCAAGCATTTTAGCGTGCTAACCACACTAGAGGGTATGGGACCTCTCTTGACTTAGTACTTTGGCGTGTATTGGCTCCGGTCGCGGGAGGTCGCGGGAGGATGGTGTTGGGAGCATTGTAGTGTCAGAAAGACTTCACCCGTGATGGGATTTGTTGTCTTTCGGCTTGCAATGTAGCGTATGGTGTTTCTACCCATCGAGCGGCTCGTAGTTAATACACAATATTGGAAAGCGTCTCGTAGGACTTAGCGTGTGACATACCTACGGAAGTGTGTTTTGGCTTAAAGCGATGCGAGTGTGGGTACATTGGTACACCCTGCAGGTTAAAACTATTCGAATAGCCTCGTCTAGGTTATGGACACGCTTGGCAAGGTCTTTCAAGAGTTAGACTACAACCTTTTTAAATTAAAACTTGATGGGTGAGTGCAGATCGGGATTAGTGCTATGTTGTAGTGACTATTGGGTTAGTCACTTCCGGTGGTTACTTGTATGTATCTTTACTTACTGTTACTTTGATAACAAAATCAATTTGCAAACTTGCTTTTAAAGGTACTACATTATTGCAAATAAAGTTGGCTTCATGCAAAATGAGACATATGACCTCCACCTAAATAAGCTTGCATGTAGTTTATGAATAGATGCACGCTATTCCACACGTCGAGTCTTGCGGGTACAAAGACAATCTTTGTACTCGGTTGCTATGCTTAATTGTTTTGTTGCAGAGGAGGAAGGTGAGCTGAAGGGCCTCACTTTTGTGGTGTGTTGTGGTAGCTGCAGGCGACTAGCTTAGCGGCCGGTCGGTTGCCTGTGGGTTATGTTGGCTAACCGGTCGACTTTTGTTCTAGCCATCTTATGGCGCTTTTGCTTCATTGTCATTCTTGTATATTGTTCTATTTGGCCGGTCGGCTCTCTTTTGTAATAACTTTACTTTATGGATGTCGTTGTTGAACTTAGTGATGTATGTGTATGGAATTGATGTGTAATTTTGTGATGATGTCGTATGTTGCAGTTGGGAAGCATATGTCCATCGAGGCTTAGAATGTTTAATTAGTAACGCTAGAACCAATTGGAGGTTAAGTGTTACTAGTTAAATATTCAGGTCCTCACGAGAACCGCCGAGACGCAGCGAGGAAGTCGGTGGTGGTTGTAGGCGACTCTGTGACGAGTCGTGAAGTCCCCTCCATCTAAGCGCCGACCGGTAAAAGTCGACGACAAGGGGGATTCGAGTTCGCTCCTCCCGCTCCTTTTGCTAAGTTTGCCGAGATCTAGCGCGGCAAGAAAGAGAGCGTAAGAAGAGGCTCTTGCCCTTAAGCGCAAGGTCCCCAAAGTTAAGGTACCTTTCTACTACGATGACAAGTCCTTCGCAGTTTACGCTTCTCGCGCTTTGTAAGACGGCTAGAAAAGGAGAACGGAAGGAGTTCATGTCTTTGTGAAGGAAGCCGCTGCTCGGTGGAATATGAAGCCGGGAAGCGGCATTCTCGTGGTGGTCGAGGCGATCTCGCCCACCCGAAGTCGGGAGGAGATGACTCTGTTGCCCGAGTGCATCTCAACCAATGGTGGTTGAGAAGAAGTCGAAGAAATCTTCCGTTGGGAAGGTTGCTCCCAAATTTCGGGTTAGGTCCGATGCGCGGAGGTATGTAAAATAAAACACATAAGTGTAATGACTACTTCTGCTTTATTTGTTGACTTATTGTTGCGCTTTGCGATTCTCACCCGCCGTCTTTTCTGTGGGAACTCTCATAGAGGATCTCGTTATCACCCCTTCAACCGAAGCAAGTGCGACAACGACGATGGCGAAGATCTAGCTATCGCCCCCGCCGCGAAGAGGCCGCAGCTTGCCAAGTCGCACGAAGGCCAATGATGTTGAAGTCGCCACGACATCCGAGTCGTCAGAGACCGCGTGATGGAGGCCACACAAGCCTCGAGGAGGCACGAGACGCAGAGACGGCGGCGAGCGCGTGACCGCCGTGTCGGCAAGGAGGTCGTTGAGGATGTTCCTCCGCCCTCGGTGGAGTTCACGCCACGCAGTCGAGGAAGAGGAGTATTTCAACTTTGCTCGACTTCTTTGCCCCGACTCCATCGTAGGATCTTCCGCCTACGCTCCGCATGATCGAGTTCCCCACGATAGCATTGTCAATTGCGGAGACGTATTTGACAATGAACGACTTGAAGGGGTATGGTGGAAGCGAGTCGAGGAGATGGAAGAGCTGAAGGATCCATCACGAATAGTCTCCATGTTTGCTTGGTCAAACATGAACGTAAGTATTTATCGATACTCACTTAGGGTTTTATCTCTTTATCTTATCGTTTCTCTCTTTTTCAGAGAGCCATTGAGCAAGTTGCTACGATTTGCGAGTACAATCGGCAACTTGTCAAGCTTCGACAAGAAAAGGCAACACTCTGCGAACAAGCAGAGAGGTGGTGAGTGACACTCGTAACCAGTTGTCGTAGAAAAGCTTACGACTTATACTAGTCGTAGAAAAAACTTACGACTAGGGGGTAGTCGTAGAATAACTTACGACTACCCATTGGTCATAGAAATGCTTATGACCACTCATTTTCATGTCCGCTCTTTTATCTTTACAGTTTAAGAGCGACGAAAAGACCTGGTGATTCGCCGACTTTGAAAAAGCCGAGTCAAAGAAGCTAAGGGACAAAGTCCTTGACCTCTGAAGAAGCTTGGGAGGCTAACTCGCAGACTAAACAATTGCGGGAAAAAATAAATAGTACGTATTACTCATCGCTTCGATCTTGGTTTCGCATCCCTTTGCTTTTTGACCTCTTATTCTTTTGTAGAAAAGAAGTGAAAATAAGACCCTTCACCCAATATGGGGCTCTCTGATCGAGGTTAATGAGAAGACCTCCGTTGTCATGAAATCTCCGGATCGCGAAGGAGAAAGACAAGAGATTGAGAACTTGGGTTCTCAATTAGGTAGTAAGTAGAACTTTTACGCTATTTATTCATTCTATCTTCTCATATAATCGTTTTCTTATTCAATCCTCGCTCTTATCGGACCGATTGGTGAAATAAAGCGACTCCATGAGGCTTCGACTTATTCCGGGAGGAGACAAAATCAATGAAGATCAATCTTCAAGATAATATCTCACTTCAACAATGTACTCGATGGACTTCGTGCGGGAGGTTGTTCCTCGTGGCGACACGATGGCCGCCATACGAAAGCATTGGGAACAAGTCAAGACTACGAACGAGATGATATCTACTCAAGGCCAATCGAGCGATTCAATAAGGGAAGCGGTCAAAGGAGCCGTGAGTTTTATTTTAGCAAAACTCAAGGCCCGCGATCCTAACCTTAATCTTCATTCTGTTGAAGCCGACTTCGATCGCACGAATATGAAGCCGAGAAGTCGATCAAGAGATGCAATCGGTTGGCGAGAAGGTCACGGAGGAGATGCAGATAGAATCTCCCTAGGCAGTAGTCTTGTAATATATTCTTGTATAAACAAGTCTTTTTGGTGGTGATGCCTAAATATATGATCCTTTTTCACGCAAATTATCTTGTAGAGTAAATAGTAACTCGTAAGATAAAAGAAGAAATAGTTAGACCAGATATGAGCGATTCCTCCTTCCTTAAGTATCTTTCCCGCGAATCATCTCATAGAGTAGTTAGTAACTCGTAGGATGATATCTTTAGAAAAATTAGACTAAGAAATGAAGTCATGTTTATAACTTTATCCTAGTTCAGGCTACTTACTTAGTTTATTTTAATAAACTAGGTAAGTAGTAAAGAAAGGGTTCGAAAAAGCAGAGGTTTGTTCGTCTTAGAGTTGTCAAATATCGCCTTGTTTGCACTAGTCGAAAGAGTAGAAACAGATCGACACTAGGAAGTTCCTCTAGTGGGCGGGACCACGTGCGAGAGAAAAAGGCTTCGACTAGGTGATGTTACCATCTCCACTGCATTAATTAACTCGATAATGACGACTAGAGTGAAACAAGCTTCTCGAGTACCTTAAGGATTCATTCGGCTACATTCATCTTTCAGGACTTAGTTGTTACGGCAAAGCAAAGTAGGAAAGCGAACGACATTAGGAAGTTCCGTCTAGTGGGCGTAACCACGTGCGATTGTGAGAGGCTTTGACTAAGTGTGTTTCTTCCTTCGACCAAGAAACTAATCAAGTTATTTGAAAAGGTAGCGAATGCATCTCAAAGAAAAGGTTACTCTTCTTAGTTTATTTTTGAAATAAGCTAAGGTGATATGAATTAAACAACAACTTTCGACCATTTTTCCGAGCTCAATAAGCTTTGTACCGATTGTTTAAGAACGGCGATATTAGGAAGCTCCTTCCAGTGCGAGAACCACATGCAGAGAGGAGAGACTTGACTAAATGTATCGTCCTTTGCTAACCATTGTACAGAAGGATGAGAAGAAAAAATGGTCGAAAGAATAAGCGAGATTCAAAATAGACAAAAAGATAGGGAGAACTGTTGCTTTATTGCCGTTGAAGTTTGTTACACATAAAATTTGCGAATCGGTCAATGTTCCAAGAATTTGAGAGAACACGGCCATCTTCCATTGCAAGTCGCATCGATCCCTGACGCAAGCCGACCACGGTGTAAGGACCTTCCCACTTGGGGAAAGTTTGTTCCGATTAGGCGGGATTGGATAAGTCTCAATACCAAATCACTGCAATGAGGTTGCGAGGTTGAACCTTACGATCATAGTATCTGCGCGCAGGCTTGTTGGTAGAGCTGCGCGAGCGGAATAAAGCTTTGTTCCTCTGTTCTTGGCGAGTTGATGTCGCTGTCAAGATGTTCTTGAGACGCAGTCGTGAAACTTGTCGACTCTTCGACTGATCTTAATTTACGGAGAAGCATGGTTTGGCACCAAAAACTAGAAAGAAAGGTGTTTCTCCTGTAGCTCGGCTAGTCGTGTCGTCAATTGCCCATAATACCAAGGTAATTCTCGCACCCAAGCCCCGAGCGCTTTACCGGTGATCGAAGACTCGGTCTTGATTCCCTTCATTATCGCCGTTCGCTCTCGATTGCTCCGTTGCTTTTGGGGTGTGCGACGAGGCGTAACACAAACGAAGTTCCCAACTCGTCGCAAAATTCCCAAATTTTGCGCTTGTAAATTGTTTACCGTTATCGTGATAATTCGACTTGGTACTCGAATCGAGTGATCACGCATCTCATCATGAACCGTTTTGTCGCCGTTGTTATCGATCCACAGTTGGCTTCTATCCATTTGTGAGCGTATCAATAGCCACAAACAGAACTCGAAACCTCCCGAGCTCGGGTAACGGTCCTAGGATATCGAGACCCCAAGTTGCAAAAGGCCATGACAGAGGAATTGTTTGCAACGCTGAGTTGGTTGGTGTATTTGCCGCCTATGAAACCGACATCTTATACATCTTTTAACCATCTCCTTGGCATCGTAGAGGGCTGTTGGCCAATAAAAACCTTGTCGAAAAGCTTTACCAACCAGTGTTTTGTAGGAAGCATGAGTTCCACAGATCTCTCCGTGTATGTCGTGAAGGAGTTTTAATCCTTCGCTTATGAATACATCGCATGAGCACCCCTTGGGTTCCTCTTTTATAAAGAACACCTTCGACCAAAGTATACATTTTGGCTTTTCGGGATAATCGATCTGATTCTATATCGTCATCGGGTAAGGAACCCTCTTGAAGATACTCATAAATGGGCGCCATCCATGTATCTTCGTACTCTAGAGAGGCTGTTTCTATAGAAGGTGTCTCGGTTAAATCGACTATGGGCGGTTTCAAGTGTTCGGGAACACCCCTTTGGTACTACGGATCGGGAGGAAGCTAGGCGAGCGTTGGTTCATGAGGAAATTATCCTTCTGGGATAAATTGTACCTCAAAGCCCAAAAGTGCTTTTCTAACTTTCGTATTCGATAGGTACCAGGACATGGTTGAATTGGAGCACTGGTACTCCTTTCCGACTTGATTCACGACTAGCTGAGAGTCTCCTCTTACGAGCAATCGTCGAATCGAGAGTGCTTTCGCAACTCGTATGCCGGCTAGCAAACCTTCGCTATCGCCACGTTATTAGTGGCCCGAAAGTTTAATTGTATGGCATACTTTAAGGTTTCTCGGTGAGGAGATTCCAGACCACCCCACTTCGAGCCACTTATCGTAAGTGACCCGTCAAAGTACATCATCCACCGATCGTGGGAATCGATGGGGATCTGAGCGCAGTTCAAGATTTGTCCATTCGGCGACAAAGTCCGCCAAGATCCGGGATTTAACGCCGTTCGGGACACGAAATGGATGTCGAACGCCCCAAGTTTGATGACCATTTGCCATACGCCCCATTGTTTCCCTATTCGGAGGATCGCTCCCAGGAAACTCGGGCGACACGACTAGTTTGTGCGTCTCAAAATAATGCCGCAGATTTCCTCGAAGACATGAGGAGGGCATAAAGAAGTTTTGAACCCGAGGGTAACGCTCCTTAGGTCGTGCAAAACCTCACTCACGTAGTATCTTGGTCGTTGTATGTTCTCACGTTCTACGACCAAAGATCGCGCTTCTTGCTCGTGGCGTGGTAGCTAGGTAAATTAAGAGTCTCTCCTAGCTTCGGAAACTAGAACAGAGCACTCGTGAAGATACCTCTTGACTTCCTCGAAGGCTAAGTTAGCCTCTTCGACCATTCAAACCTTCATGTTTCCTTAGAAGTTTGAAGAAAGCGGTCCTTTTTCTCCCGATCGTGCTATGAAACGACTTAACGCCGCCATGCACCCCGTGAGTTTTGGACTTCTTTTTCGTGGTCGGGGCGCATCCGAGTGATGGCTTTGATCTTTTTGATTTGCTTTGATTCCCCGTTCAGGATTCGGGATTTGCTTTGATTCCCCGTTCAGAAACCAGGAATCCAAGCAATTTTCTCAAGAGACCCAACACACACTTCTCGGGATTTAGTTTCAATTGGTGTTTTCTCGAGGTTGTCAAAGTCTCCTGCAAGTGCGTGATATGTTCGAGTCGTTTGGTGCTTTTTACGACTAGGTCATCAACATAGGCTTCCAAATTTCGGCCTAGTTGAGGAGCGAAAGTCGTTTGCATCAAACGTTGAAAAGAAGCTCCAGCATTTTTTAGGCCGAATGACATTTTGACATAGCAAAATACTCCAAACGGTGTAATAAATCCGGTCTTTTCTTCATCTTCTCGATGCATACTGATCTGATGATAACCAGAGTATGCATCTAGAAAACTCAACATTTCACATCCTGCAGTAGAGTCAACCAGCTGATCGATGCGAGGTAAAGGAAAATCATCTTTTGGACAAGCTTTATTAAGTTCAGTAAAGTCTACGCACATACGCCATTTGCCGTTAGACTTTCTAACCATTACAGGGTTGGTCAACCACTCTGGGTGGTTGACTTCTCTTATAAAGCCTGCTTTAAGCAACTTGTCCAATTCTGACATAATAGCATCTTGTCGATCAGGGGCAAATATCCGTAACTTTTGTTTTACGGGTAGTTTATCAGGCCGTAAGGCTAGCCTGTGCTCGATCACATTCATTGGGACTCCGGGCATGTCGGATGCTTGCCACGCAAAGACATTAGCGTTTGCACGGAGGAAGGTGATGAGGCGTCTTCCTATTTAGGTCGGAAGAATCCCAATGCGAGCAGTCTTCGAGGGCTCCTCTGCGCCCGGAGGAACCTCTTTGACCTGGTTGTTTGGCTTAGGTGCGACTTTAGGCTTCGACTTGCTAATCGGTCGACTTTCGTCTCGAGTTGGTAGTTGTCCAACCATCTCAAGGGAACGACGGTCGCAGAATGCGCCATCTTCTTGTCACAATATATTGTGATCACTCCTTTGGGACTCGCATCTTAAGACATTGGTACCCATAGTGAGCGACTATCAAAAATTTTGCGAGTAGGTCGTCCGAGTATGGCGTTATATGCCGATCGAAATCGACTACATCAAAGGAGACTTTCTCGTCCGAAATTGCTTGGTGATCCAAACGTTAAAGGAAGAGAAACTTGGCCAATGGGTTTGGCGAAGACCGATGCGATTCCATGAAATGAATATCGCATCGGTCTTACCTTTGTCCCGGTACTTGCATCTCGCCCGGTACTCGTAAGCGATATTTAACGAGCTTCCACCATCAACTAAAACTCGATTGACTTGACAATTGTTGATGGTGGGTTCGACTACTATCGGAAATCACTGGTCTAGTCGAAGGTATCGGACAATCACCTTCTCGAAAGCAAGGGTGATTTCCGACCACTTCGGTAATTTATTGACAAGAGGAGAGTCGATTGTGTTTACCTCACGTTAAATCGCTTTGTTTGTCTTCGTGATTCGTATGCCGAAGACCCCATAGATGTGATCAATGGTGTCTTTGCGGGTCCCGAACGACATCTCCTCATCGTCCAGACTCCTTTTGTCCCTTGGTTTGGCCCACCTGCTCAAGAATAGGAAGTGGCCCTTTGCTAGAATAATAGTCCTCGAGTTTCCGTAAGAAAACTCAGCGATTCTGAGTCATGCCCTTCTTTTTTATGAAAAGGACACCACCTGGGTTTGTCGTTTCTCCGATCTTGGTGTTTACCTTTACTTCGATTGGGATTTTGCTTGGGGTTGTGTGGCTCCTTATCGCTTACGGCTAGGACCTCCTTAGAACTGACATCTGGAGATTTTTGACTTTTCGCTTTGTTCTTAGATTTCCTAGCCTTTTTATCCTTTTTCTTACCACTTTCGCCTGCTTCCCGCGGGATGCCATCTTTGAGATCGATGGTATTGTTCCATTCGACCGCCGCCAAGCGATCGCGATATCTATCGACCATCTCAAAGAGCTCGGCCGACGGTGGCGGGTGGATGTAAGGCGATGTCCTCTGTTATTCTTTACGCTACGGACTCCTGCTTGAAAGCCACGATCACGGATGAGTCGAAACTTCCGAATAGAGTTTCAACTCGACCAAGCGCTGATGAATTGTCGTAGCGTTTCATGGTTGTTCTGTCTTATCCGGTGCAGTCATCCTCCTTTCCGGCGATTGTAAGTTCCACGAAATTAGCCAACAGTAGATCACAGAGGTGTTGCCACGAGTAGATCGACTCAAATGGTTGGTTTAGAAGCCATGATTGCGCCGATCCTTCGAGCACAGTCGGAAGGTAATTCGCCATGACATGCTCTCCTCCTCCTGCAGCTCGGATAGTCAGAGTGTAGATTTGGAGGAACTCGATGGGGTTTTAAGTTCCATCGAATTTCTCCATATTCGCTCGATCGAAATCGAGGCGCCAACGAACCGCTCAAGGTCGGCGAGAACGCCGACATCCCGAGATAACCTCTTGTCTTCTTTTTTGCAGAAACGAAGGGTTAATGTCGCCGGGCGATCGAACTCGTCGATACCCAGCCATGGGGGGGCTAGGCCTATAATAGGCCTCAGCCTTACGGGGGAAATACTCCTCGTACCCCACCTGCCGCCGTGTGTCTGGTCGCTGAAGTGGTGAAAGATCACCCCTCCCGTTGGCTTGTGGCATTTTTCTCATGTCGAGAGAACGACATGAGGGAGAGTCGTGCCGCCTTCCATGCGACGAGTTTCCTGAACGGCTGGCAGAAAAAGTAGTCGCACTATTAGTCGACCTCGTCGCTCGAGTTTGGCCATCATGTCACGAAGTCTTTGTGCGATCTCCTCGGCAAAAAGATCATAACCTGGTGCTCGATCGAGTTCTTGGGCCGGGTTCTCCAGCAAATCATTGATGTGTTGGAGTTCTTGAGCTTCCTTCGATTGGAAATAAGCGCGCTCAGGGAGGTTCTTCTGAGCCACTATTTTCTTCCGTCGAATTGCCTCAGAATGGTCTATTTCAGACCCTTGAACTTGTTTTAATGGAGCGCGAGAATGTTGAGGATGTCCCGCACGTTTATCAAAGTGTTCGTTTCGTTCGCCAACTGTGGTGTCCTTGCCATTACGACGAGGTGGTGTAGAGTATGCTCGGCGGGAAGCATGTCCAATCCTTCTTCTGGGAGAACGATCCTGATCAGAGGGAAAGACGAAGACCTCCCGTGGATGACTTCCACTTGCGCCGAGATCTCCTCACTGGTGGAGTGGTCGGCGACACCATCTGGCGACTTGGAGTAAACCCCTCGGTAGGGGAACTCGGGTTATAACCGTCTCGATGCAGTGTAGGTGGCTCTGCGTCGGGAGGGTTGAATTTGGATGAACAAAGATGTTCGATCCCCTTCCTCGCGAAATGCTCTGAGAGAGGACCATCGGATGTCGATGGAGTTCCGGATAATGGCTTCTAGAACTTGTCTTGCCAACTCGAATCGTCTTGGGGACTCGAACACTTAGAGGAAAAGCTCGTCGTGTTGCGAGTTTGCCACGAGGCAGTACGTTCTTTAGTCGAGTTGACCCTTGCCTCCCGAGGAAATTGATCCTCGGTGGCGCATGTCGTGGGGATAAGGATCCTCTCGACTCTGGTGGTAATGCGATCTCGAGATCCGATAGAAGATCTCGAGGCGCAATACCGTCGAAGATTCGATACTCGGTTCGTATTCGAGACCGGCATCCATGTCGATGTCACGTAATCGGCCAAGTCGAACCAATTCTCCTCATTCCATTCTCTGGCATGGTAGCATAAAAGAGAAAAGGAAGAAGCGTGACAAGGAATTACCAGAGGGTCCCCACGGTCGGCGCCAAGCGCCGGTGTTTTAGAACCGATCTTACGTAAAGATTGTTTGATTCGGGTCTCCACAATTGATCACCTGATTTAAGAAGACACAGGATTTTTATACGAGTTCGGGCCTTCTCGGTGAGAATAACAACCCTACTCTGTGTATCTTGTATTTGCTCTTTGGATTACAATCGAATAAGTATTTTCCTAAGCTGTTCTCCAAAGAAGGCTCTATTTCTTCTTTCCCCAAGCCTCTCCTCTATCTCTATGAGATACCTATTTATACTAAGCAATAGTGGACGTTGTCCTTCCAGCTAATTAGTCGCTCATTATTATGTAATAATGAGAGTAATTACGGAGTAGTAACCTCCCATCTTGTCAATCGATTTACGAGAGATAGTGGGAATTATCTACGATTATGTCGAGATAAGCTGCGTATTTTGACCGCTGGATTCTCTTTGTTTAATGGGGTCAAGCGGGTGGGTCGATGAAGTCGTGAGGAACCTATAGCAGCCCCGATCGAGAAAAACTTACGACCAGACATACTCGTAACGATCATACCATAGTCGTAGAAGAGCTTACGACTAGGTAGTAGTCGTAGAAGAGCTTACGATTATACCATGGTCGTAGAAGAGCTTACGACCAGGGGGTAGTCGTAGGGATTACACCGTGGTCGTAGAAGAGCTTACGACCAGGGGGTAGTCGTAGGGTAGTCGTAGAAGAGCTTACGACCAGGGGGTAGTCGTAGGGTAGCCTACGACTTCCTGACTAGTTCTTCCCTTTTGATATTTAAGGGGTATGTCTTATGACGTCATATTTCTTGATTATGGAGTAAATAAATGTGGATTATTTAGATCCTCGTCAAAACCAATATTCATCTTTAACACGATCGCTCAATCACAATACTTCATATCAAATCAGCTCATATGCTTATGCAATGCAAATGCACATTCCTTTTCTCTTTGCATATACCAGTAATACGGAGTATGCATCTGTCGATGCATACCTATGCCTGTGCCTTCTAGCACAGGGACTATAAGCCCACACTCCAAGAGTGTGGAGGCCTCAAGCCCGTCTAATGCATGACGGGGACTTCAAAAATCAATACTTGGCCACCACGTAGCCAAGTCTCAAGGATAATAACATGATGCATATGAGTCTATTCATTTATTTATCATGAGAATATAATAACCAGCAGCAAAAATCATGAATAAAGAATATAATCATAATACAAGCATTCATGAGCATTCACTTTAAATTTTCTACCCATTAGTTGCACTTGCCTCAGCCTTGTGAAGCTTGGCGATGTGAAGAGGGCGTTGCCCCCAGATTCAAACCACAACCTGCACATTTTTATAATCACACTAAGTGGATATTTCTGGCATACGACATTGTTTAAAACAAATTATATAATTATCTATGCTCCTTAGTGCAACCCAAACATCACTTCCCGAGAACATTGATCTGTCCCAAACAGGACAGTTCTCTTCTAAAAAAATCATAACTTTTTGTCTGCTTACCCAAAAATGGTGTTCTTTGATTCTCTTGAAAGCTTACTAAATTATCTACATTAAACTAGTTGGTGAGATTCCCAGATTTTGTCATTCACTAACTCTACTAAACAGATTATTAAAACTGCCAGAACCTGGCAAATGTTCTGGACAACAGAACTAAAATATGCATAACTTTCAATACAATTATACACATACGCCAACTACCATCTTTCTTTTTTGTAAAAAGAACGGGAGCTCCCCAAGGGGACACAATGGGACGAATGAGATCTTTGGCTTTTAGATCATTCACTGCTTCTTTAATTCCTCTTGGAAAGGACGAGCCAAACGATATGGAGTCATGGAGGCAAGTCAAGCACCCGGGACCAAGTCAATACAGAACTCTACCGGGTGAGGTGGAGGCATCCCAGACAACTTTGCTGGAAAGACATAAAAAAAAAACTCCCGAACCACCAGGATATCTTCTGCAGTCAGGGATGAACTTGGCTTTTCTATTAAAGATAAAAGGAACCCATTCTTTGCTGCACGGCTACCAGGAAACAAGCTAGCCACCACAAAAAGTGAGTGAGATGGCGCGCTCCCCTGAAAGACTAACTCTTGCCCAGACAGGCCTTGCAAGGTCATTGTCTTCCAGAAACAAGAGATGACAGCACGGTAACAATGTAACCAGTCCATACCCAAGATAACATCAAAAGGTTCCATCTTCATAACCATCAGGTTAGCAATAAATTCCTCCCCATTTAAAGAAATCACACAACCAGGACAAACTGTGGAACTAGAAAGAATACCCCCAGGAGAGTTAACTACAACTGATTGAGCTATTTGTTGCATACTCAAATTTGCCTTGCTAGCAAACTCTAATGATGCAAAAGACAATGTAGCCCCTGAATCAAAAAGAACGAAAGCATCCATTGAATCCACTAGAAGCGTACCTATCACTACATCGAGATGACTGTGAGGACCCCGGTTTATTTGGCTTGTAATGCTTAACCATCCATTGGTCCTAGCATCACAAATCAGATAAACCAAACCTCGAGATATGTATACTTCCCAGAATTGCAGTATACACACCCCGTTACAAAATCATGCATCAATTCCATTCATTCACATAGAACCGATCAAGCAACGAGCTGAAAGACATACTTAATATAAAGAGTTATTACAAAAGAGAGGCCGACCGGCCAAAAGACATACAACTAGATAAGTACACAGCGGAAGCAAAAGTGCCATAAGATGGCGATAAGCAAAAGCCAATCAGTGTGCCTTTAACCCACAAGGCAACCAACCGGACCGCAAGCTAATCGTCCCAGAACCCGCACATCTCGCAAAAGTAAGGCCCTTGGGGCTCACCTTCTTCCTCTGCAACAAAACATTTAAGCATAGCATCCGAGTACAAAATTGTTTTTGTACTGCAAGAGTGACGTGTAAGATAACGTAACTATAAGTAACTACATGCAAGCTTTATTTAGTGGAGGAGGCTGGACTTAATTTCAGCACAAAGCAAGTTTTATTTGCAATAAAGTAATAGCTTTCAAAGCAGGTTTGCAAATAACTTTTATTGTTCAAATAAAAGAGAAACAATTATAACAATAGGTAGATGACAACAACAACCTGGAAGTGACTAACCCATTAGTCACCACAACAATAGTATGAAGTACCCCTTCATACCACCCATGTCAAGTTTAAGTTTTTTAAAAGGTTGTAGTCTAGTTCTTGCACCTTACCAAGCATGTCCATAACCTAGGCGAGGCTATTCGAATAGTTTTAACCTGCGAGGGTGTACCAATGTACCCACACGATAGACCGCCTTTCCACCAGCCACGGTTAGCATACTTCCTTTGGTATGCGGGCACGGCTAAGTCTAACAAGACGCTTTCCAATGGACGATGCTAATTAAGAGCCGCAACCCACGGGGATAAGGACACATTAGACAGCCTAACCGGACTGCTAATGCTCCCCTCCCACACACCACACACACACACACAAGAACACACCCACCGACCAACTCATAATTAACACCTCCCAGAGTACTTAGTCAAAAGAGGTCCCATATCCCTCTCGCGTGGTTAGCACGCAATAAGCGCTTGGCTTAGTGACACAAGTAACTCGGTCCTTGGGGACTTAGGAACCATTCCAATCACACCCAACAGATCACACCAACATACCATTGTGCCCAAGTCAAGATATAATTTTTGTTTTCAGTTTTTGATTTGCAAATTAGTAAAACACAAGGACTGGACATAATAGAATAATATAAGTATTTGTGTGATCAAGACCATCGACTAAGTCGATGATCGCCCAATACTACCGATAACTAGGCATGGCTAAGAAATATTTATTCGAAATCTACTAAGTGACAAGAGCTCATCCAACGAACTCTAATCACAGCAAATAACCTAGGCTCAGGTAGTAGAGGATAATTATTTACCTACAGATTATGCAACTAGAGGATTAGCTAATCATTTTAACAATAAAATAGCAATGCATACATAGAAGTTAAACAAAATATTAGACTTTAAAAGTAATGGGATCAAATGGGAAATGATCAAACCGCTTGCACAGTTGTCTGCTGCTCAATTTGTTGCCGAGGATCACTCTCAAGGATGGCACAATTGTCGGAACCTACCGAAAGAGCGAAAAAGAACCGATAAGAACAAAGAAATCGAAAAAGACTCCAAACGCAAAATGCTCCAAATGCTCTGAAAATTTTACAGCAGTAAGAGCATGATTTATAACAAATTTAGAAATAAGAATCAACTGATTTGGACTCTCAATGCGAAAGTTATGATCAAAACAATTTTGCTCAGCTGGAAAAATTGCAAAGAAGGGGAGCCGGGTGCTTAAGTAGCAGAGGGGAGCTCGGTCCACAATGGCTCTCTCGCACGGGAGGTCCAGCTACGGTCATGGGAGCTGAGCGACGGGAGCAGGTAGAAAGAGACTTCTGTGGCAAGCCCTGAGCACAATAAATGCATGCGCCGAGGAGCGATTGGGGAGGTGACTAGGCGCCGCTCTCCCACCGACTTCACCGCCGCTGACGCACGTGGGCGAAGCGGAGGAAGAAGATGACCAGCGGCGACATCGGGCCCGCAGGTCGGCAGCACAGAGCGGCTCGAGTCGGGTGCTTCTAGTTGGTTCGGCCGAGTCAATTGACTCGAGCCCGAGCCTGACCCGCGCCGAGGAATAGTGCAAACCCATTAGGGTTTTGATTTTTAAAGCTGAAACTTTGCAGATTTAATTGGGATAGCAAAACAACTCCAAAATTTCTGAAATTTTAACTGGAGCTTGCTAACTTTAGAATTAACCTCCCATAAAATTTCCAGAGATTTTGGTGTGCTAGAGTTTCCTCAAGAAATTCCACAAGGTTATCTCCGGGGTTTGACCAGGGTTTGACTTGCCTCTAAACTGTTTCAAATCATTTCCAAAAATTATGAAATAATTCAGAGGTGCCACCAAGCAACCCTAGAACCCAGGAAAAATATTTCCAGAGCATTATCACAAGATTTGACAAGATGATCTTTGCCTTGAGAGAATTGAAGGTTTTGATTTTGCATTTCCCAAAATTCCTTTGCAAGAATTTCAGAAAAGTTCGACAACAGAAGGGAGTAAGAAAAAGTTTTAATTTCTACCCATTTTCTTACATTTGAAACACAAGTTGAAAATGGGGATGTTACAAACCTCCCCCCTTACAAAAATCTCGTCCCGAGATTTGGTTCACTCGGAAAAGAAAGAGGGGTAGTCTGCACGGAGGCGATCTTCTCGCTCCCATGTAGCTTCATCCTCGGAATGGTTTGACCATTGAACTTTGAGGAACTTGATGGTCTTATTCCTGGTTCTTCGTTCAGCCTCTTCAACGATACGAATCTTCCTTTAAGATTTCTTTATCCATTTATAATATTTTTTTTGTTGTACTTGGATCTAATTCTCGAACTCTGCTCAGCCCAATTGACACTTTATTTACCGACATATTGTTCCCACTCGTTCCTTGAGACATAACGCTCAAACAAGCGATCGGTACGAATCTTGGGTCTGACCTGGTAGAAAATGTGCCACTTTAGTTGACACAGAGAAACTTACAAATTCCAGATAAAACAAGGATTGACAGACTGAGAGGTCTTTCTAGACCCTAAGGTTGATGGAGCAAGGCCGTTGTTAGCTGGTGGAGCGATTTGTCTGGTCAATTCCGCCAACAACGGGATCTCAGCCTGTTAACTAGCTATGCAGAGTCATCCCTCCGCAACTAGCTTCTTAGAGGAACCAAGGCCATTCTCAGTTGGTGGAGCAATTTGTCTGGTTACTCCACTAACGAACGAGACCTCAGCTTGATAACTAGCTATACAGAGTCATCCCTCCGCAGCTAGTTTGTTAGAGGAGCTATGGCCATTTAGGCCACAGAAATTTGAGGCAATACCTAGTAGGTGATGCCCTTGGATGTACAGGGACAGAAGGGGGCCACTCAAGTCAAACGACCGAGGACAAACCAGATGGTAGCATTCTTCTTGGGGGAAAACGGGGTAGGCTAGCAAGGCTTGATAAAATCGAGGTGGTGCCGGGCACCAGATAAAAGAGCAAAACAAAGACCACCAATAGTAGCAAAAGACGGGGATACAAGAGAATGAGATGCTCCTGAACTGTATCAGGGCAAGAGGTAACAAGAAGCGTACCTACATGATACCGGGTACCTCCTGTGCTTTCCCAGCTGAAATGGAGTTGTCTTGAGTACGAACAACCCTCAGGTCAGGATGTTTCGCGGGTGCATGTGATCGAATCACGGGTCGTGAAAAGAAACGAGAGGTTGTTGCAAGCTTCTTAGGACAATTATTAGCATAATGACCCTAGAGCTTGCAAAAGAAACAAGTGACATCAGCGAGATTGCGGGGGCCACGCTGCTGACTCGCAGGTGCACGTGATTGAGGCACGGCCTGCAGAGGGTGAGGGGTGGCTGCACTCTCCTTAGGACAATTATATGTATAGTGACCCTTGTTGTTGCAGAAGAAACAAGTGACATCGGCTATCTGTTGACGCCATGCGGCGATCCTTTGGCTTTCCTTTTCGCTTTAGCAACAACGGGATTTTCCACCACAACTGAAAGTCTGAGAAGGTATAGGCGGTAATCTATCATGCGGTTCCTTAGACAAATCATTCAAGAACTTCTCGTCGGAGGCATCGCGATCGCGATACTTGTAGATGACCGAAGAAGTAGTCGCTGAAGTTCTAGTGACTTGGCGATCACCAGGTTCATGCTACACTCCTTGGGATAGTGATTGCTTCCCTCGCAGAGGAAACAAGTGATTCGGGCAGTCGGACAGTTTTCAGGCAAGTGGTCTTCGTCACAGTTTAGGCAAGCTGTAGTACACTCGTTGCTGTAGTGTCCTTCCTCACCACATCGCTGACAGACCTTGACCTTTCCTAGTTCACGACCTTTGACGACATGGCTCCCTTCACCATAACCAATGAAAAAGGGAGGCAATTTGTAATACTCCGGAAGTGTGAGAAGTCAAGAATCGGGTTAATTAAATTTAATCGGTAGAGAATTATTTAATCGGGGAAGATTTTATTTTTAGAATTCGTCAAATCAAGTTTAGAGAGGGGCTTTTCCGCTTGTTCTCTTCCATTTGGGGCTGGGCCCTGGCCCATCTAGCCTAGTGTGGCCGGCCAAAGGGGGGGAGGGCCACCCTCCCCAAACCCTAGCCGCCTCCTCCTCCTTTTCCTCCTCCCACTTGCACCGCCGCCCCTCTCCTTTCCTTGGCCGACCCCCTCCTCTCCCTTGCACCACCCCTCTGCCCAAGGTGTTGTCCCTTGCGCCTCCTCCGCCTTCTTGCTGTCCCTTGCAAGAAAGAAGAAAGAGAGGAAGAGAAGAAGGAGAAGAAGGAGAAGAAGGAGAAGAAGGAGAAGAAGATTTTGTGTGGGGATTGGTTCAGCGAGTTCTAGCGGTTCTACAAGGGTAACGAGATGCCTTCCCCGCTGTTTGATCCTTAGAAGATGCGAAACCGATTAGAATTGTTGGTTAATTGTTGGGCTGCAGAAGATTCAATTCTGTCCAGTACCTTGCGTGGGTTTTTTCGTGTATTTAGAGGTTGAATTTTAAGATTCCATCTCCTAGAGATATGTGTGATCTGTTGTTATATTTCAGTAGCCGTGAAGATCACTCGATTCCGAGGTCTGAGTCAAAAGTTATGATCATTTTATTATCTGCTGCCAGAAATCTGACGAGAATAATCTATCTGGTTATTTCCTAAAATATGAAAGGGAATTTGGTAGAATCTGAAAGTTCACCCAACTAGGTTATTGTAGGTCATTCGATAACCTTTTTAGATTGATAAAGAATGATCAATTCGGAGTTACCTATTAAACGTTATGGTCATTTTAGTTTTTGCTGTTCGATTGTGTAGGCAGTTTCTGTACTGAAAGTTCAGACAATGGTTAGCCTAATATTTTGGCCGAATTGGATTATCATGTCAACTAGAGTATTGTAGATTAGTCAGTTAAGAATCTACAGAAATTGGGTTTACCTCTTTTTGACTTCCAGATCTTGAGTTATGTCATTTACCGTGCTGCTGTCCGTAAACGGTATATGGCGAAACGTTGTTTTTTCGCCACTTTGTAAACTCGTTTTGAGTCGTCAAGTAAGCGATGTGGAATGCCGATTAGTAGTTCTGGGTATATTGTCCTTATTGAATTTATTTTACCTGTTTAGGAGGTGAAGCCTCAGGTTTAGGAGTAACAACTTGGCCGGCTAACGCGTCGCATCGTGGAAGGCAAGTAATTGTAGCAGTGTTACTACCGTTTAATTGGTTGATCTTACTACTTGCAATCCATATGATTCTCGTATTTTGAAGTATTATGCTATGGTTGGTTGACTTACATATGAGATGATAACAGCAATTAATAATTTAATGTTTTACATTGGATATCTTGTGTGTAGTCATGAAGTGGTTGCTTTATGTGCCGAATGTGGATCATGGATGTATTTTCCATAGTGATTATGTGGTAGTAGTACAAGTTAATCTTGTTGGTGCCCTTATGGAGATGTCACATATGTGGTTTATGAGTATCATATCATTCATAACATATCATGATATTGCATTGTGGATGTCGCCGCTTATGGCCGCGACCGTACCGGTACAGCATCGTACATTGCCGTAGTACAATGCACACTCTTACCCTGATGGGTAAGGGTGCAGTGGAGCATGGCATGCATTTGCATTAAGCATTGTGGATGGAGGACATGCATACTTATGCCAATGGTTGAAATCTTAAGAGGAAGGACTCATGTTAGTCCATGTGGTTAATTGAATGAGATAGTGGAATGTGGTTGCGGTCATGCAATGATATAATTTTTGTTGTAGCTTGCTTGTTATTTGATTAACCTGTTACTCAATTTACTTGTTGAGATTTTATCTCACTCTTGTTGTTTCTTTCCCCCTTTCAGGTGATTCTTAAGCATTCCTGGGATGGGTAGAGCGGCACTACAATAATGCACTCAATTCATAGTTTCATGCTGTAATAAAGTTGAGAGGAAACTAGCCTAATGACTAGCTATTCACGAGTGTTCTGTTGAATTATTATTGATGCATTTGTGGACTACACTTGGATTAATCTGCTAGAGGTTGTTTAATTATTGAACTTGTTACTGAATTATCTTTATTCCCTTAGTGGTTTATGCTTCCGCTTATTGATCCTTGCCTAGAGTTCTTCGCTAAATAATCAATTTTGAAATTATTGGCTAGTCAGAGAGTGGTTAAGTAGCATTCGAGGTAATGTGGGTCCCGGGTGTTACAGTTGGTATCGAGCCTAGGCTTTAGGTTCTAGGAGAAGTAAGAAAATTGACACACTTGCACATGTAGGATGGGGAAGGGTTTGCATATCTTGCATATACCTTGTTGAATTCTTTAATTTATTGCTTGTGCTTCACTTGTCTGAGAATAATGTTTTGTTTGCTTGTGGGTTGCGGTGGCTGCAGGAATGCCACCTAAGGGTAGTGGCCGTGTTCGTGCCGCCACGCCAGAGCACAACCGCGATTGAGGAGGCCGAGGATGCTCGGCCAGTGGCGTACCCAAGAGGAGCCGTTGGTCGTGGTCGGGCCATGCGGCAAGAGTTGAGGGCTTTGAAGCGAGGCGGTGGCCTGGTGCGATGCCGCCCGTGCCGAGGTTGCGTACTGGAGTAGTTAGCGGCATCTCACTTCGTGAGTGGGTAGGGTTGAGGCCGGCGGCCGACGCGGCCGCCTGTCCCGTCTGTGCCACTGGTCGTCCCACGTGGAGGACAAGATGGAGGCTTTTGAGGTAGTGGCTTCCGATCGCGTGCGCTATGTGGCGAATCGCCGAAGAGGCCCAGATCCGGTGGAAAGGAGTGCGATGCGCTCGCACGGCCGCACATGGACTGCCGTCGTGGGCGGAGTTCGTCCGGCAGTTTGAGAGGCGGTTCTATCCAGAGACCTTTCCGGACAAGATGAAAATTGACTTGGGCAAATACACTCAAGACAAGCAATCGGTGGCAGAGTATGAGGTGGGCTTCAATCGATAGTCCGCCGTCCCACATGTGGCTCGGGACGATGCGGAGAAGGCCGTGCATTTGGCTCGTGGGCTTAGGCCTTCGATCCGCCACTGTGGGTGCCTTTCCGATCACAGATTTTCGCACCGTGGAGCAGGCCTTAGGGATCGAGATGCGACGCACGCGTACACGGAGGACACTCGCAAGGCCTGCGGAGAGATCACCTCGAGGTCATAGCGAGAGGAGGGGCCATTCGGGGCCCTATGTTTAAGAAGGCAAGGGTCATCGCCACCGCCCTACCGTAGTAGCGCGGGCGAACATCGACTCTTGGAGGGAGCTCTTTGCGATGCCGTGCCACTTCGAGCTTGGGTGGGCTTGGTGTGCTTCGTTGTGGGATCCGCGACAGCGGAGGATCGCTCTTGGAGGCGCATGTACTATTTGTGGTCAAAACCACAAGGATGTGGTGTGCGGCGTAATCCTAAAGGAAGCTACGGTGGGAGTTGGCGCCTACACCTCTGGCAGATTCTCTCGTCCCGATGGCACCGTTCGGATGATGGTCGTGGCTCCTACCCGCAGCCCCTACCCGCGGTTCCTACACCGTGTTACTGCCGCGCCTTCAAAGACCTTCATCGATCGTCTTGGCGCCCCACTGGAGGATATCGGGTTCAACGACCTACTCCATCGACCCGGTACCTCAGTGGACACCTGCGCCGACCTACCAGAGTGTGGGAGATCCTTCTTCTTCAGCTGTCCCTGCGGCATTCTCCATGCCGACATCGGATGGCAGGGATCGTGGAGACGTTGTGACAGGTACCTTATCTGTTGACTCTTTCGATGCCTGCGTACTTTTTGATTCTGGAGCCAGTTTCTCTTTTGTCTCGGAGAATTTTGTTGAGCGGCGGGCTTTCGTGCGATTAATTGGGAGGCGGTGGTTGTTAGTTCTCCTAGTGGGCTTATATCTAGTTCTGTGTTTGCCCCGGTTGTGTGGTGATTCTAGCGGATGAGGAGTTCGTGGCGAATTTGGTGGTTATACCCGAGCCCTTCGATGTGATCCTTGGGATGGATTGGCTCACGCGGTATCAAGTCATTATCTCTTGTTTCGGAAGACGGTCACTTTGCGCTCTGTCGTCGGGCATGAAGTTGTTTTCCAAGGATCGCTCGCAGTACTCTCTCTTGTTCTTGTGCGCTTGTTTCTGAACAGCGGATGCGAAGTCGTGGTTGTTGTGGGCTTTGGTGGAGGGTCACGAGGTCGCCTTGAGGTTAGAGAACATACCGTAGTCCGCAAGTACCGGATGTTTTTCCCAGTGAGCTCCCCGACTTGCCACCAGAGCGGGAGTCGATCTTCCGTATTGAGCTTGTTCCAGGTACGTGGCCTATTTATAAGTCCCCGTACCGGATGGCACCGCTGGCGGTGGAATTAAAGAAGCGATTGGATGAACTCTTAGCTAAGGGGTTCATTAGACCGAGCACGTCACCTTGGGCTGCTCTGGTTTTGTTTGTGGGAAAGAAGGATGGCACCAAGAGGCTTTGTGTGGATTATCGAGAACTCAACCAAGTGACAATCAAGAACAAGTATCCTCTGCCTCGTATTGAAGATCTCTTCGATCAGTTGAGAGGTGCCAAAGTATTTTCCAAGATTGATTTGCAGTCTGGTTACCATCTGTGGATATCATGGGGATATGCTCATGATCTTAGGATGATGTGTCAATTGGCAATGATGTTGAAGGTTTGCGGAATCACGAGTTTCGGCAAAGTTCGGTTTCGTCGAGTCTCGAGCGATGGCCGGCCGGTGGCGGTCGGATCGCCCATGCCTCGAGTGTTACAGGATGGCGGTCCGCCCGGCGGTCGGGCGGATCGGCCGATTTGGTAGCGATCCGACCGGCGCTCGTTGAGCGGCCGGACCGGCAAGTTGAGTGACTTTGAGTTTGAGGTGGGCCAAAAATAGAGGTGTAGGCAAGTGAGGAGATTCTACCGCACTTGGTCCCATAATTTTGGAGCTTCGATCAAAAGTTCTATTCGTTTTAAATTTCGGAGAGGTTGCGGATTTCAGCGTTGAAATTTGGCTAAGTCCTATTGTGGCGGTCGACCGCCTACGTTGGCGATCGGCGCAGAGCTGGGCCGAGCCGGCCAAAGGCGGTCCGACCGTTCTCACTTATGTCGTCGGCCGTGTGGTGGCGATGGTTGCCGATTAGGTCAAGTTCATTGGTTTCATGTCATATGTGTTGCATGATGCATGTTTTGACTAACGTGGGTCAAGTTGTGAAGAACTTGTTCCCGAATTCGATTTTCTTGTCTATTGTTGTGCGGGTTGCTTGGTGGTCAACGACGGTCAATGGCGAGGATGATCGGGAGTAGTCTTGAGAGGCGAGGTTCAAAACGATCGACGATGCGGGTGAAGTCATTGGACTCAAGCATGGTGCAAGATGGACAAAGGTGACCGAGCAGGCGCGGTGCGGCGATCGTTGAATCAAGCGCGCGGGGTCGGTTCAAGTGCCATGGTGGTTTCGGTGGGAGCCGGATGGGAGAGACTTGCCGACATGATGAGAGCCGTTGGATCAACCTACGTGGCGAACAGCGCTTAGTGCCGCACAATATGAACACTGGCGCTTTAAAAGGCGTGCGTGTGTCACCCGCTTGTTTTGGGCCTTAACGGGAGCCCATTAGGAGACTCTATTAGAAACCCTAAGCCTCCACTATAAATAGAGGAGGAGGTGGCTGCACCCGATTCCCCGACCTTCGACGTTTCGTTGTTGAGAAACCCTAATTTGCTTAGGAGAGGAGGAGAGGAGGTTAGGGTTCTAGAGAGTTGGATTGGATTTCGTGCTCATGTATTGAGTCTTTGTCATCCATTGATGGAGTGGGTGTAAACGGATCAAATCAATCCAAAGAAAGTTTCTTCAAAAGTGAGTTCATGTGCTTTCTTTTCTCTTTTGATGAATTGAGTCTTTGTTTGATCCGCTAGTTATTGCTTAGTTTTTGACGTGATTTAGCTTGCGTGACGTGTGAAAATACATCTAGGATCATCAAAATCATCAATCACCACGTGCAAGTCTTAAGATCATATTTTCGCTTTGACTCGGTTTTGACCTAACTTCGCTCAAGCGGTAAAAGGTCTGAACCTGAGCAATAATTATCACAATTGTTGCTTGGAATAGGTTCCGACATCCTTAGGAAGTTGTGTGTCAAGTTTCACGAAGTTTGGACGCACGAATCAAAAGTTTGATCAATTTGCGTTTGGTTTGTCGGGCTGTTTTCTCTGTTCATCGAACCGCAGGTCCGACCTCCGTGAAATCGGCCCGACCGCCGAGTAGCGGTCGACCGCTGGATCGATCGATCGCTGGATCGGCCCGACCGCCCGTGAGAGGTCGCACCACCCGAGCCTCTCGTGTTTTGGTTTTGTGTTGATTTTACTTTGGGGTTTTGAGTTGGTTCAATACAAGTCTTCCATTGTGCATGATTGATTGATCTTCATAGCTTTCATAACTATTGGAGTGAGATTCGTATTGAATTGATTTTGGGAGAAAAGAGATAGTGCTCCTATTCACCCCCTCTAGTCGCCTTTTCGGTCCAACAAGTGGTATCGAGCCGGTTAGTTCATTCTTGATCTTAACCGGCCACCGAACTTGGCGATGGATAAGTACTCTTCCAAACCGCATATCTTCGATGGGCATGACTATGCCTTTTGGAAGAACCGCATGCGTGTCTTTCTTGAGAGCGAACCACGAGGTATTTGGGAGGTGTTCGAGGTCCGCTAATCTTGCTCGAGGTTGCTACGCGAAGCTCAAGCTCTTTTGGCTAATGACCGTAAGGCAAAGAATTTTCGTATGGTGGGCTTGGTAGACAGAATATGATAGGATTTGCAATCTCGAGACTGCACATGAGATTTGGAAGACTCTCGAAACCTATCATGAGGGTTCTTTCCAAATCAAACAAGTGCGTCAGCAGGTGTATAAAAGAGAATATAACAAATTCGAGATGCGTCCTGGTGAGAGCATCGATGACATTTCGATTGCTTCAACACGGTGATAAATAAGATAAATCATTGGTATTGAATTTACACAATGAAAATGCCATCCATCTCTAGCTGCAATCAACACCGTGGAGTGGGAGATAAAGGCTACCGCTATTCAGAAAATGTCAACTTCTCGATCGACTTTGGAGCTGCTCTATAGCAAGCTCAAGACTCATGAGATCCGAGTGACCATTCTAAGAAGGGTAACATGGCTTTGGTAGCGCACCCACTCAAGAGAGCTTCGATGGGTCGTTTGAGTTCTCTTCCGTTTTTCACTTGCTTCTTTATCGCAATCCAAGAAGAGGATCTTGAGAGTATTCCTGAGCCCGAGATGGCGCTTTTGATTAAGAAGTTCACACGGGCCTACAACAATATGAGAAATAAAAGAGAGCGGCCTGTGACTTGTTATGAGTGTGAGAGCTTAATCACATCCGCAAATTGCCCCAAGCTGAAAGGTAAGAGCAACCACAAGGATGAAAAGCCACTTGGAAGAAGCCTCGGGCGCAAGTCCAGTTTGATGATGCCAAGCTCGGGAAGGTCGCTCACAGGGTTCTTGCCGCTCTTGGAGATCGATCCTTGAGTGATGTGGACTCGGGAGTGAGGAGGACAAGGAGGAGGAGCTCCTCAAGACAAGAAGGGAAGGCCAAGGACTTCAGGCATGTGCTTCATGGTCGACTCCGACGACATCAATGACAACAATGAGGTATCTCCTTCTTATGATGTTCTCTTTGCTAGATGTGAAAGCGTCTATGAGCAAATGCTAGGTCGGGATAAAGCTTTAAAGTTCATCATGACTAAGAATGAGGAGTTAGAGTCACAAGTAAAGAAACTCACATTAGAACTTGTGAATGCTAAGAGTCTTGAATCGATGAATGTTCATCCTGCTATGCTTTACATTCTCAATTTGCTAAACCGCAATCGCTCATGATATTGCTTTGCAACAACTTGAAAATGCTAGAACCGAGCTAATTGAAGTTAAATCTGCTCCTTACAAAAATGCTTAAAGTCTAGCATGTTGGTTGTTTCGATGTGGTTGAATCTAGCTCTTGCTCGCTCGCTTAGAACGTGAACGTGAATTACATGATGTTGTAGAAGCGCCTAGAGCTAAATATGCCAAGCTTAAGGGCAGATTAATTCGCTACTTGTGCTTCATGTGAAGCTCTTAAGCTTGAAGTTGCTCTTTATAAGGAGAGATTTAACGCTAAAACTTGTGATTCATGTGTTAACCTTACAAAAGAAATTGCTTACCTTAATGACACATTAGAAAGATTTTCTAAAGGTAAGAAACAGTTAAACATGATTCTTGACAAGTCAAAACTCCTTATAAGAAGCAAGGGTTAGGATACAACTTTGCCTGTGATAAATCTAATGACATTCAAATTTTGAGAAATGGCTTAGTTGAATTTGATACCCAACCGCAAAGATCACTTTCAAATCTGCGAGTTTTGCCCAATCATCTGCTCAGTCAAAGGTGCTTCTCCCGGTGGTACCAAGTACCATTGCACCTATTGCAAGAAGGATGGGCATTTGGTTGAGTTCTGTTGGCGTAGGTTGAAAAATGCTAAGAAAATCTTGCTAGAATGTCATCTAATCAACCTAGAGCTCTTATGAGACATGGTAATTTAGAAAGGAAGAAACCTGGTCTAGGATTTATTTCACATGCTAATGATGCTCATGCTCCTAGACAGGATAACTCTCATGTTAGAGTAACCATTGCTCACAATGAATTTCAAATAGAATCAAGGATAGCACTTCGCTTTGCATACTACTGCAGACATGTGTCTCAAGATCTTTGGGTTCCCAAGTCATGTTTAACTAACCCCGTGATTGAGACACATCGTTCTTTGTGCCTTGATTTTCGGGATCACCGCGGAAGGAAGGACACATGGTTCGTCGACTCACTATTCACGCCACATGACCAGGAGACTCAAAATGGTTCACCTCCTTCACGCGGTCGATAGGTGATGTCCTCATCACCTTTGGAGACAATACACAAGGGCGGATTGAAGGAACGGGATCAATCAGGGTGAATGACAATTTCATCCTAAAGGACGTCGCCCTTGTGGACAAGCTTAGGTTTAACTTACTCTCTGTCTCACAGCTTCTTGATGATGGTTATGAGACTATATTTAAGAAAAATGCTTGTCGGGTGCTTGATTCTGTTGGTGAGCTCGTTTTTGGGATTTATAGAGTTGCTAGGATCTTTGGAGCTGATTTTTCTGAATCTTTGGTTGGTTCTCTTAAATGTTTGTTTACACCTTCTTCGAAGTTCGCTTTGCACCGACGTTTGGGGCACATTGGTTTTGATCATCCGACGCGAGTTAGCAACCTTGATCTCATGAGAGGTTTGCCCAAACTCAAGGCCGTCAGGATTTTGTATGTGCGCCTATAGGCATGGCAAGCAAGTTGTCGCCACACCCTTCGGTGACTTTGGTCATGACCGACGGACCGGGACGCTTGCTTCATATGGATACTGTTGGTCCTTCTAGGTTCGATCAATTGGTGGCAAGTGGTACATTCTTGTCATAGTTGATGATTTTTCGAGATACACTTGGGTGTTCTTTCTTGCTTGAAGGATGAAGCTTTTGGTTTTATCGTGATCTTGTTCTTCGCTTGGCTTGAACTTTTCGCGCCTTGAGAGCGATCCGCAGTGACAATGGCACGGAGTTCAAGAATACCTCGTTTGCCTCTTTTTGTCTTTGCGCGGAATTGAGCATCGTTCTCTTCTCCACACGTCCCTCAACGTAATGGCGTTGTGGAAAGGAAGAACAGAACCTTAGTCGAGATGGCTAGGACAATGCTAGATGAGTATAGCACACCGAGGAGGTTTTGGGCGGGCTATTTCTCTGACTTGCCATATTGCAAATCGTGTCTACTTGAGACCGTCTTTGGGCAAGACTTCATATGAGCTTTGATTTGGTAGAAAACCCTCATTTCTCATTTTCGAGTTTTGGAGCTAAGTATTTCATTCTTAAGACAGAAATCTAGATAAATTTGAATCAAGAACTTTTGATGGTTTATTTCAGGTTATCCCGCACATTCGAGGGTTTTCGGGTTTTAATGTTGAAACTAACATTGTCCAGAGACATGCAATGTCACTTTCAATGAGACTAGCCCCGAGCTAGATCCGACATTTCGGGTGATACAGTGTGAAAGCATTTTTGTGGAGGAAGATGATGACAAAGCGATATTTGTCCTCCACCGCTGCTGAGGCTCTGCCCAAGTTCAGAAACTCGCACGCCCGCTTCACCTCCAATTGAGGCTCCTTTGCATCTTCATCATCAGCACTGCGAGGTTGAGGAGATATTGTCTCCCGGCGCTCCACTTCATATTCGAGGCATCATCCTCCGGATCATATGATTGGTAATCTTAATGAGCGAGTCACTCGCCTGTATCACGATCCAAGTCTCTACTCTCATTACGCATTTGTTGCTTCTTTCAACCCCGCGATATATCACATGCGTTATCCGATTCTATTTGGGTTAATGCCATGCATGAGGAGTTAGAGAATTTTGAGAGGAATAAGGTCTGAATCTAGTAGAACCTCCTAGTGGTCATAATGTGATAGGAACCCGTTGGGTGTTCAAAAATAAACAAAATGAGGATGGTTACGTGGTTAGAAACAAGGCTAGATTGGTAGCTCGTGGTTTTAGCCAAGTTGAGGGTTAGACTTTGATGAGACATTTGCTCTGTTGCTAGATTGGGAGCCATTCGCATTCTCGCTTGCATTTGTCGCTTCTAAGGGTTTTAGATTATATCGGATGGATGTTAAGAGTGCCTTTTGAATGGTTTTATAGAGGAGGAAATGTATGTTAGACAACCCCCAGGCTTTGAGAATCCCAAGCATCCACATCATGTTTTCAAGCTATCCAAAGCCTTGTATGGTCTTAAGCAAGCCCCTAGAGCCTGGTATGATAGACTTAAGACCTTTCTGCTTAAGAATGATTTTGAGATGGGTAAGGTACACAAGACCCTGTTCATCCTTAGGCGTGGCAATGGCTTCCTGCTTGCTCAGATTTATGTAGATGATATTATCTTTGGTGGTTCTTCTCATGCTCTTGTTTTCAGCTTTTCTGAGACCATGTCTAAGGAATTTGAGATGAGCATGATGGGAGAACTCAACTACTTTCTGGGGCTTCAAATCAAGCAATGCAAGGAAGGGATCTTCATCCATCAGACGAAGTACACAAAGGATCTGCTCAAGCGCTTCGAGATGAGTGACTGCAAGCCGATCGCCACTCCCATGGTGACTTCGACTGTTTTGGATCCAGATGAGGAAGGAGAAGCCGTGGATCAACGCGAGTACCGCAAAGATGATCGGTTCACTCTGCACTGACGGCCTCAAGACCGGACATCCACTTCATTGCTTGCCTCATGCGAGGTTTCAGCGTCTCGAGGACTTCCCATCGCCAAGTTAAGCGCATCTTCAGTATTTACACTCTACCCTCCGCATGGCATTTGGTATTCTGCGCTTTCGTCCTTGTCCATTCTGGGGTTTTCGATTCGATTTTGTGGTGTCGGCTAGATAGGAAGAGTACCTCGTGCACTTGTCACTTCCTAGGCACTTCTCTTATCTCTTGGTCTTCTAGGAAGCAATCTTCGTTGCACAATCCATCTTTGGCTGAATATGTAGTGCCGCTAGTCTTTGAGTCGATTTTGTGGATGGTGTTCACTCTTAAGGATTTTGGGTTGGCTTTTGATAGTGTTCCTCTTTTCTCGTGATAACACTTCGCGATTAACATTGCTAAAAACCCTGTGCAACACTCTAGGACCAAGCACATAGACATTCGCTATCACTTTCTTAGAGATCATGTCGAGAAGGGTGATATTGTGCTGCATTTCGTGGAGTCCGAGGCTCAGTTGGCTGATATCCTCACCAAGCCTTTAGATCCAACTAGGTTTGCCACCTTGAGAAGTGAGTTAGGGGTAATTTATCCCTACGGTTTGGTTTGAGGGGGAGTTTGATCTTTTCTGATCTTACCTTGTTCATTTGATCTTTTCTTGATCTTCTTTTGATCTTTTTAGGCTTTTTAAGTTTGTGTGCGTCTCATTGTTTCATACTACATTCATATGAAAAACCAAAAAGATGCATTGTAATATAAGCTTTTCTGCTTGTTTTTTAAAATTGATGAAGCTTTGCTTATTACCCTTTTTGAGCTTTTAGTATTTCAATTCTGCTCAATGCCATGTTTAGTTCTTTGACTTGCTAGAATTATCATGCTTTCACATGTGTAGCTAAGTCTTTGCTTTGAATGAGCTAGAACTTTAAGACAACTTGAACTAAAAAAACCGCAATTTGTGAATGTTTTAGCTAGTTGCGCAATTAGTGCTCCTTTTGTGACATTGGCCCTGTCAAAATTGCGGTGTTAGCTCTTGAATCTAGTATTGATCATTACTTGAGCTTCTTGTTCTTTTAAGAATCTAAATCTGCTTTTGTGAACAAAAAAAAGGAGGTCTCTTTTGTGCGAAAAAACTGATCCCACTAATTCTTTCTCATGAGACGGCTTGCCATTGCACTAGGCATGAACTCAGGGGGAGTTTTGGATGATCTAGACCATTCTTTTAAGCTTTTTGTGCTTAAGATGGTCGCGGCAAGCCTTGAGATCTAGCATGTGGATAAGAAAATGAATTATCAAATGGGTAGAAGCTTAGGAAGAGTTTGTGGATGGCTCCTAGTCCAGGATCTTCTTCACTAAATATACCTTTCATCAACTTCAATACTCCTTTGCAAATGAAAATCTGTTGAAAAATGGACGTTTGAGACAATTTGAGCAAAATAATTCAATTTAGGACTTGTTTGTCTCTTAATGTGGTCTTTGTTAGCTTCTTGGTCTCACATTGACATTTTGACATGGCCAGTTTCATTTTAGGATCTCTGTTGATGGACTTGCTAGATTTGAAGCGTTGCTTAAAATGCTAAAATTTATTGCTTTACTTTGAGCCTTCCTGCTTTAGCTTTGTTATATATGTCTTATCATGATCTTGCTAGCGCATTCAGGCTGATATGGTGTTTATGCAAAATTTGAGATGCTAGCTTGTTCTTTTGGGTAATCTCCAAAGCTTCTTGTAATCCAAAATTGAAAAATACAAAAATATGAAGCCACTTCATTACATTTCATGCATGCTCCTTCTTATGTTTTTCCTCATTCTGCATTTGTTATCTCCGGATGAGAGGAAGGCGTGATTCCTGATGACTCCATTGTCAAAGGGGAGAAGATATTTCAAGATGTGTAAAAGGAAAAGTATTAAAAGAGGGAGAAAATTGGAGAATTTGAAATTTTCTCAAATTTGAGGATCATAGTGAGGGGAGTTTCTTATTTGCATTCTTTTGGTCTTATTGTTCTTTACGAACTTGAATTGCAATTCTTGATCCTCACCATGATCAAAGGTCATTTCGAACAATTGTTCTTTCATATGGACCTTAAGGGAGATTTTTTGACTCTTCTTTGGAAATTGAAGCTTTCTTGTTTTCTTTTGCCTTATCTCACTTGCTGATGCTATTCTGAAGCCAGCTTGGTCATTTCCATTGCTTTCTCTTGCATTTGGACCAAGTTGTGCCTTTGCGCGAAAACGTTGAGTTTTTACTTTTCAAACCTCAAAACTTGCATTTGTGGGGAATTGCCAATGTGATCATCAAGGGGGAGATTGTGGATATCATGGGGATATGCTCATGATCTTAGGATGATGTGTCAATTGACAATGATGTTGAAGGTTTGAGGAATCACGAGTTTTCGGCAAAGTTCGGCTGTCAGTCTCGGCGGTCGATCGCCTCGTGGCGGTCGACCGCCCATGCCTCGTGTGTTCGTGATGGCGGTCCGACCGCCGCGGTCGGCGGATCGACCGATTTGGTAGCGGTCCGACCGGCGTCGCTGAGCGGTCGGACCGGCAAGTTGAGTGACTTTGAGTTTGAGGTGGGCCAAAAATAGAGGTGTAGGCAAGTGAGGAGATTCTACCGCACTTGGTCCCATAATTTTGGAGCTTCGGTCAAAAGTTCTATTCGCTTTAAATTTCCGAGAGGTTGCGGATTTCAGCGTTGAAATTTCGCTAAGTCCTTTGTGGCGGTCTCGGCCGCTTACATTGGCGATCGGGCCGTGAGAGCGGTCGATCGCCAAGGTCGTGGCGGTCCGACCGGTTCTCACTTATGTCGCCACCCGCGTGTGGTGGCGATGGTTGCCGATTAGGTCAAGTTCATGGGTTTCATGTCATATGTGTTGCATGATGCATGTTTTGACTAACGTGGGTCAAGTTGTGAAGAACTTGTTCCGAATTCGATTTTCTTGTCTATTGTTGTGCAGGTTGCTTGGTGGTCAACGACGGTCAACGGCGATGATGATCGGACTAGGCTTGAGAGCGAGGTTCAAAACGATCGACGATGCGGGTGAAGTCATTGGACTCAAGCATGGTGCAAGATGGACAAAGGTGACCGAACGCGCGATTCGGTGCGATCGGTTGAATCAAGCGGCGCGGGGTTGGTGCAAGTGCCATGGTGGTTTCGGTGGGGCCGGATGGGAGAGACTTGCCGACATGATGAGAGCCGTTGGATCAACCTACACGTGGCGAACAGCGAGTGCCGCACAATATGAACACGGCGCTTTAAAAGGCGTGCGTGTGTCACCCGTTTATTTTGGGCCTTAACGGGAGCCCATTAGGGAGACTCTATTAGAAACCCTAAGCCTCCACTATAAATAGAGGAGGGAGGTGGCTGCACCTGATTCCCCCGACCTTTCGACGTTTCGTTGTTGAGAAACCCTAATTTGCTTAGGGAGAGGAGGAGAGGAGGTTAGGGTTCTAGAGAGTTTGATTGGATTTCGTGCTCATGTATTGAGTCTTTGTCATCCATTGATGGAGTGGCTGTAAACCAGATCAAATCAATCCAAAGAAAGTTTCTTCAAAAGTGAGTTCATGTGCTTTCTTTCTCTCTTTTGATGAATTGAGTCTTTGTTTGATCCATGAGTTATTGCTTAGTTTTTGACGTGATTTAGCTTGCTGTGACGTGTGAAAATACATCTAGGATCATCAAAATCATCAATCACCCACGTGCAAGTCTTAAGATCATATTTTCGTTTTGACTCAGTTTTTGACCTAACTTCGCTCAAACGGTAAAAGGTCTGAACCTCGAGCAAGAATTATCACAATTGTTGCTTGGAATAGGTTCCGACATCCTTAGGAAGTTGTGTGTCAAGTTTCACGAAGTTTGGACGCACGAATCAAAAGTTTGATCAATTTGCGTTTGGTTTGTCGGGCTGTTTTCTCTGTTTATCGAACCAGAGGTCTGACCTCCCGTGAAATCGGTCCGACCGCCGAGGTAGCGGTCGACCGCTTGGATCGGTCGACCACGGATCGGTCCGACCGCCCCGTGAGAGGTCGGACACCCGAGAGCCTCGTGTTTTGGTTTTGTGTTGATTTTACTTTGGGGTTTTGAGTTGGTTCAATACAAGTCTTCATTGTGCATGATTGATTGATCTTCATAGCTTTCATAGCTATTGGAGTGAGATTCTCATTGAATTGATTTTGGGAGAAAAAGAGATCGTGCTCCTATTCACCCCCCCTCTAGTCGCCTTTTCGGTCCAACACCATCAACTGCGGATCAGGGAGGAGGATATAGAGAAGACAACATTTAGCACAAGGTATGGGCATTACGAATATGTCGTTATGTCTTTTGGACTGACCAATGCCCCTGCTGTCTTTATGGAAGCTATGAACAGGATGCTCCATGAGTACCTAGTGTGAGGACCCCGGTTTATTCGGCTTGTACTGCTTAACCATCCACTTGGTCCTAACGAGACAAATCAAATAAACCAAGCCTCGAGATATGTATACTTCTAAATGCAGTATACACACTCGCTACAAAATCATGCATCAATTCCATTCATACACATAGAGCAAGCAAAAGCAACAACTGAAAGACATAGATAATATAAAGAGAGTTATTACAAAGAGAGGCCGACCGCCAAAATTCATAAAGATAAGTAAATACACAATGAAGCAAATGGCCATAAGATGGCGATAAACAAAAGCCAATCGGTGTGCCTTTACCCACAAGGCAACCAACCGACCGCCAAGCTAATCGTCCCAAACAACACAAGAACACACTCACAAAAGTGAGGCCCTTGGGGCTCACCTTCTTCCTCTGCAACAATTAATATTAAGAAAGCGGATGAGTACAAAACTTGTTTTTGTACTGCAAGACCGACGTGTGAGATAACAGAACTATAATTAACTACATGCAAGCTTTATTTAAGTGGATGAGGCTTTGGACTTATTTTCAAAGATAAAGCAAGTTTTCATTTGCAATAAGGTAATAGATTCAAAGCAAGTTTGCAATTAACTTTTATTGTTCAAATAAAAGAGAGACAATAATAACATAGATAGAGAACAACACCAACCTAGAAGTGACTAACCCATAGTCACCACAACAATAGCATGAAGTACCCCTTCATACCACCCATGTCAAGTTTAAGTTTTTTAAAGGTTGTAGTCTAGTTCTTGTGGGAAATAACCAAGCGTGTCCATAACCTAGGGACGAGGCTATTCGAATAGTTTTAACCTGCAGGTGTACCAATGTACCCACACGATAGACCGCCTTTCCACCACCACGGTTAGCACACTTCCTTTGGTATGCGAGCATGGCTAAGTCTAACAAGACGCTTCAATGGACGATGCTAATTAAGAGCCGCAACCCACGGGAGAAAGACACATTAAACAGCCTAACCGGTCCGCTAATGCTCCTCCAACACCACAAACACACACACACGGAACACACCCACCGACCAGCTCATAATTAACACCTCCCAAAGTACTTAGTCAAGAGAGGTTCCATATCCCCCTCGTGTGGTTAGCACGCACTAATTGCTTGGATCAATGGCACAAGTAACTCGGTCCTTAGGGACTTAGGCACCATTCCAGCCACACCCAACAGATCACCCAACATACCATTGTGCCCAAGCCAAGATATAATTTTTGTTTTCAGTTTTTGATTTGCAAAATGGTAAAACACAAGGGTTGGACATAATGGAATAATATAAGTATTTGTGTGATCAAGATCACCGACTAAGTCGATGATCGCCCAATACTACCGATACTAGGCATGGCTAAGCAATATTTATTCGAAATCTACTAAGTGACAAGAGCTCATCCAACGAACTCTAATCACAGCAAATAACCTAGGCTTAGGTAGTAGAGGATATTGATTTACCTACAGATTATGCAACTAGGGATTAACTAATCAATTTAACACCCAAATAGCAATGCATACATAAAGTTTAAACAAAGTATTAGACTTTAAAAGTAATGGGATTGAATGGGAAATGATCAAACTGCTTGCCTGCTTGCTGTTGCTCAATTTGTTGCGGAGGGTCGTTCTCGGGGTTACCGCAAATATCGAATCCTAAGCGAAAGAACGAAAACAACCAATAAGACGAGCAACACTTAAATGAAAAGCAAGCAACAATTATCCAAATGCGTGAAATCTACACACAAGGTAGAATATGGATATACCTAGACATAGAAACTGGAAAACCTAATTTGGATTTGTGGTGCAAAGATATCCCCTAAAAACCTATTTTCTACCATAATTAGCAATCAGAGCAAAAATATTTTCTAGGAGGATCTTGAAGCTGAAATTTTATGGTAGCTACCTACTGGTTTAGTGGTAACCCATATAAAATTTCAGGTCATTTGAAGTTATAAAGAATTAGTTATGATTTTTCTAAGTTCTAAAACTAGGACATCATTTATATCAGTAGCAAAGACCACTAGCAAACTGGTCCTTCACTAAAGTTCATCCCCAAAGGAAATTAACAAAATTTAGTTCGCTCTATTTGGACTTACAGAGAACAAGTTATGGATTTTCTAAGTTTTATAGCATTTTAGAATATTTACTTAGAGGCTGAAAAAGGCTAAAATCGATTCACAACATTTCTGGTTCTTAACAGGGCCTAGAAACATTTCTATATTAATCTCTAGCTTAAAGGAAAATTAATACTACTAAATTCACCCAAAAAGGATTTATAATGAAAAAGATATGAATTTCTAAAGTTTTAACAACATTTTTCAAAGAGAAAGATAAAGCTCACCGAGGAATTTTATATCCTCAACCGAAAAGAAAAGGCGTGGCTCAAAGTGGGGCGACAAAGATCCGACGCCTACGCAAGACGGCCGATTCAACATGCACGCCGCCGCACCGTTGGATTTGATTCCAACGATCCGGATCATTGCGACCTTGGATACCCAATTGCTCGCACAACTGGACCGCTGATCAAGCGATGAAGGGTCGATGGAGGGAGCCTTGGACGATCCAATTGCTCCTACCGATCCCGCCACGATCCAATATCGAACTACCGAGGTTGATTGGGCCGTTTATGATTTGAACAGACTCACCGACAATAGGGGCCCACCGTCGGCGACTCAAGTCACATGACGGGTTCAAACGCACGCGCACGTGGAGGGGTTTGAAATGGCGGCCCACGTCGATGGCCAGTGGGCCACGCACACGTGGTTTAGCGCGCGGGGATTAAAATGTGCGGCCCACCCGTAGGCATCGAGGAGGTGGGTTTAAGAAGCTAATGATTACTAACCCATGATTAACAATGATTATCATTAATGAACGCCATTATCGTGTCCGAACGATATTACGATCTGCCGTTTCGTCGACAACAAAACCGAGGGCACCCTCCGCTTGTCGCCGCGACCCAAGGCACGCGGTGGAAACTAAGTGCCAAATGGAACGCAATAGCATAACGCACACACCGGGACCATCCACACCGCGGTGGTGGCCTAACAGCGGTGAGTCGGCGGTGGCGCGGTGACCAAACGGCGAAATGCGAAAACGCTCAAAGCTCGCAGCACCGGTAAGCGGATGCCACACCTTCTAGGGACTACTAGAAGGCTACCCGAGTGCGGAGGTGCCGAGGAGGTCGGAGCAGCCCGCGACGAAGAGCGCGCAGACCGAAGAAGAAAAAGTGGAGATGACGGCCTGAGCAAAATGGGGGAGACCAGGGTCATCACAACACCTTCATAATAGCTCGGAGATGCCACATGAGCAAGGAATTAGAAAGAAGCTCCTACCGGGAGAGGAGGAAGAAGGGGTGATTCGGTTTGCGAAGCAATTCCCAAATTGAGCCGCTCTGTGAAAGAAAACTACAATTAAGTTAGGGTTTTGCTCCAAGAAGTAAGGACACAAACCGAAGCAAGAAGAAGGAAGAAAAGCCCCGAGCGCTGGTTGCACCGAGGAGCTCCCACCAACAATGGCGCGAAAGGGTTCGGAGATTTGGGCTCAAGCAAGCAAAGAGAGTGCGGCTGGAGCTCAAAGGTGTAAAAAACTCATGAAGGTTTTGAGGGGCTTAAGTAGCGAGGAACGAAGAGAGCAGCGCGCACACGCTCGGGATGGTCTTCGTCCACAAGCAGTCGGCGGTCGCCGGAGCGACGGGAGGAGAGTAAGCTCGACGACTACGAGGCGGTGCACCGACGTGCATTTAATGCGCTGCAGAGGAGCCGTTTAAAGGGCTCAAGGAGGTGACAAGGCACCCTCCTCTCACCGCCATGGCGTCTGCAGCACGCCCGCGCGTGAAGGAGGAAGATGACCGGCGACGCGAGCGGCCCACCGATCCGGCCGCACAAAGCGGCTCGAGTCAAAGTGTTTTAGTGGGTTGAGCCCAACCCCATTAGATGCCGCGGATGAGATTTGAACGCCACGGCGCGATCGCTAATTGTAAAGACCGGCGAAGTGAGCAAGTGCGGTCTCGTGACGGTTGGATCGAATCCAACGGTGAGAATCACATGGCAACCGGAGTTGTCCGAATGCCTACGAATGAGAGCCGTCCGATGGAGATCTAACGGCTGATGACGCGCGCGCCCGCTCGACCGCGCCGGGTGCGATTAGTTGGCTCGGTCGAGTCAAGTGACTCGAGCCCGAGCCTGACTCGAGTCCAATGAGCAAGATACAACCCGCTTAAGGTTTGATTTTTAAACCCGGAACTTTGGGGATTTAATTGAGGCATCAAATCAACTCCAAAATTTATGAAATTTTAACTGGAGCTTCCTGACTTAAGGATTAACCTTCCCTAAAATTTCCAGAGGTTTTTGTGCACTGGGATTTTCTCAAAAATTTCCAGAAGGTTAAGACAGAGGTTTGACCAAGGTTTGACTTGCCTCTAAATATTTCAATTAATTTCCAAAATTATGAAATAATTCAGAGGTGTTACCAAGCCACCCTAGAACCAGGAAAATTATTTCCAAGGGTTTGACAAAAGATTTGACCAAGGAGGTTGTTGACTTGATAATTGAGGCTTTTGATTTTGAATTTCCCAAAATTCCTTTACAAGAATTTCAGAAAAGTTTCAAGAGTAAAAGGATGAAGGAAAAGTTTTAATTTACCCTCAATTTCTTACATTTGAAACACAAGCCAAAATTTGGGATGTTACAAACCTCCCCCCTTACAAAAATCTTGTCCCGAGATTTGGTTCACTCGGAAAAGAAAGAGGGGTAGTCTGCACGAAGACGATCTTCTCGCTCCCAAGTAGCCTCATCCTCGGAATGGTTTGACCACTGAACTTTAAGGAACTTAATGGTCTTGTTCCTTGTCCTTCGCTCAGCCTCCTCGAGTATGCGAACAGGGTGCTCGCGATAGGTCAAATCTTCCTGAACATCAAGAGTTTCCAACGGAGCTTCCTCCGTTGGAACACGGAGGCACTTCTTTAGCTGGGACACATGGAACACATCATGTACCCCCGCAAGTGCAGCAGGCAACTCCAACTTGTAGGCAACAGCTCCCTTCTTCTCGATAACACGGTAGGGACCGACATATCGAGGAGCCAATTTGCCCTTGACACCAAAACGCCGTGACCCTTCGAGGAGAAACCTTGAGATAAACGAAGTCATTGGGTTCAAAGCTCAACTCACGACGGCGGCGATCCGCATAGCTCTTTTGCACGGATTGAGCGCATGCGTAAGCGATCACGAATGAGTGGACTTGACCCTCGGCCTCATTAATCGAGTCGGGCCAAAGAAAGGTCTTTCACCGGTCTCGCACCAGTTCAACGGGTTCTACACTTCCTCCCGTATAAGGCCTCAAATGGTGTCATGCCGAGACCGGCTTGAAACCGTTGTTATAAGAAAACTCGGCGAATGGCAAGCACTTCTCCCAATGCTTCCCATAGGAAAGGACACAAGCTCGCAAAGATGTCCTCCAAAACTTGGTTGACCCTCTCGGCCCGACCATCCATTTTGGGGTGATATCTTTCAGGCCGAAGAAAGACGAGTTCCCATAGCTTCTTGCAAGCTATGCGAGCTAGGAAGTGAAGATGGAACCACGATCGAAATGATCGTCTTCGCACCCCATGCAAGCTCACGATCTGGCGATATAGAGCTCCACAAGGTGACCGTGACGAATCTTGGTCTTGACCGAAGAAAGTGTGCCACTTTTGTCAACCGGTCAATGATGACCCAAATGGCATCATTGCCCTCGGTGACTGGGTAGGCGGTGATAAAATCCATCCCGACCGAATCCCACTTCCACTCCGAATGGGCAAGGGTGAAGCAATCCACCTGGCACCGATGCTCGCCTGACACGACGGCACACGCCGATTCGAAGAACGAACCTTGCGACTTCCTCTTCATCGGGTCCACCAAAATCTCTCGCGGAGATCATGATACATCTTTGTGGCCCCGGATGAATGGGCAGGGAGAATCGTGGGCTTCGCGGAGGATCAAATCCCGCAACTCCTTGTCCTTTGGAACCACGAGGCGTTGCGAACCTCAAGACACCAAGCTCATCTACGGAGAAGCACTTGGCTATTAGTTCTTGACATTTTCCTTGATGCGGTTTACCCCAACATCCGATCACGGCGCACTGATCCGATCCACCAAGGTTGGTGTGACAACCAAGGCGGCGAGGAACCATGCTCAACCAAACCCGAGTTGAGGCGCTGAAACTCCTCTAGAAGAGGGGCCGATGCTCTGAAGCAACAATGCATTGCAATGCGCTTATGCGACTAAGCGCATCCATAACGACATTGGCCTTGCCGGATGGTAGTGAATACCCATGTCATAGTCATGATCAACTCCAACCATCTCCTTTGCACGAGGTTCAGTGCGGTTGGGTGAACAAATACTTCAAGCTTTTGTGATCCGAATACACTTCACAACGATTACCGATTAGGTAATGTCGCCAAATCTTAAGTGCATGGATCACAGCGGCCAACTCCAAGTCATGGGTAGGATAATTAAGTTCGTGAGGTCTCAATTGCCTTGATGCATAGGCCACTACCTTGCCTTCTTGCATAAGGACACAACCGAGGCCTCGACGAGAAGCGTCGCAAAGATATCGAGCCGGCGGACATCGGGAGAACAAGAACGGAGCGGTGGTCAATCGCTTCTTAAGCGCTTGAAACTTTCCTCGCAATCAGCGACCACGAGAACTTCTTGTCCTTCTTGAGCAACTCCGTCGCATCGGCCGCTATCTTGAGAAGTTCTCGATAAAGCGGCGATAATATCCCGCTAAACCAAGAAAACTCGAACTTCGGTGACCAAGTAGGTGACTCGAGAAAGCACATCGCTGATCTTGCTAGGATCCACGCCACGCCTCCGTAGAAAGAATATGGCCTAAGAAGGCTACTTCCTTCAACCGTAACGCGCACTTGTTGAACCGCGATCTGACTTGTGCTCACGGAGCTTGCCCAACACAAGCTTCAAATGCTCGGTGTGTTCCTCCTCGCTCTTAGAGTAGATAAGGATATCATCGATGAAGACCACAACGAACCTGTCCAAATACTCCATGAACACGAATTCATGAGGTTCATGAACAAGGTGGAGCATTGGTTAAGCCGAATGACATGACGGTATACTCGTACAAGCCATAACGAGTAGAAAAGCCGTCTTGGAATATCCTCGGTCGAATCCGAACGATGATATCCCACTCGCATCAATCTTGAGAAAACGCGAGCTCGGTTAATTGATCGAAGAGGTCATCGACACGGGACAAAGGGTACTTGTTCTTTACCGTTACTTCATTAAGTGGACGGTAATCAACGCATACGCGCAGCGTCTTGTCCTTTCGGGACAAAGATTGCCGAGCATCCCCAAGGAGATGAGCTAGGCGGATGAAACCCTTCTCTTGAAGCTCACCTAGTTGCTTCTTCAACTCCACCAACTCAACTGGGTCCATTCGGAAGGCCTCTTTGAAATCGGGCGATGCACGGAACCAACTCAATGACAAACTCGAGGTCTCGAATGGTGGCATCCTGGAAGGTCGTCGGGAAGACATCAACAAAGTCACATACCACTGGGACTTCACTAATATCTAGAGTGGCTTCGCCGAGCGCGAAGAGATGCGGATCCCGCAGCTTCGGCAAAGCGAACTCGCCGCCGAAGGATCGTGAGGTAGATGAGCCTCCTAGCGCAATCAATTTGTCCCATGTTTGAGACAACCAATCCATGCCTAGGATTACATCTAAGCTCGCCGATCGAAGGAGGATAAGGTTTGCCAAGAATCCTACCCCTTCTATCTCAACGGGGACATCCCTACACTCGTATTCGACTCTCAACTCCAACCGGAGAGCGAATGAGCGGCCGGACCAACAATGGAGTAAAAGAAGACCTCCCACAGCAGAAAAGACTCGAAACAAAAGAATGAGATGCGCTGAATCAAACAAAATCGTAGCAGTGGAAAGAGTTAACCGAAAGGGTACCCAACACGACGTCGGTGCCTCCTGTGCCTCCTCCGCGGAGATGAGGTTGACGCGCCACTACCCACGCCTTGGGTAGCGGGACAACCTTCGATCACGAGAAGAACCACCTCCCGCCGCGCCCTCCATTAGGACGAGGCCGCTCGATCTGTTAGGGCAACTATTGGCATAATGCCCTCTCGTTGCACGAAAAGCAAGTGACCCGGCGGCCGGATTGCGGGGCCACCTGGCTGGTTCGCAGCGCACGCGGATCGGGCACGGCTGCGAGGGCGAGAACCGGTGCCGCGGCCTCGGTGGTAGGAAGCCACGAACGGGCCCCCGAGTAGGCCCGACACGAGGGCGAGAGGCCGGCTGCGGCACGCTGGGCCTCCCACTTGCGCTTGCGGGACTCGCCAGCGCCTTGGCCTTGTGCTCGGCAACAATGGCCTTGTCTACCAAGGCACAGGCGCAACAAAAGTCCACAATGGAGAGCCTGCCTTGCGGCTCCTCGGACAAACCCTCCATGAACTTCTCCGCTTGGCCTCATCGGTGGCCACCTCGGATGGAGCATAACGAGCCAAGTGGTTGAACTCGCATGGTACTCCATCACCGACTTACGCCCTTGCTTGAGCGCGAAACTCCTTCTTCTTCACTTCATCAAGCGGCAGGATGTGAGCTCGACGGAACGCCGTCCGAACTCATCCCAAGAGACAAGTGTGGCGCGCGCTGCATGGCCAAGCAGTTCTCCCACCAGAGAGTGCCCCTCAAGGCGATGGGAGGCAAAGAGTGCCTGCCCCGGTCCAGCATCGAGCAACGCCGAGCTTACGCCAACCCGACGCAGCGGTCATCGCGTCGGTGGGTCCTCGGACACGAGAACGTGGGGCCGAGTGCGAAGAAACAAGAAGACCCCACGGATCGATGTCCACCCCGCCGGATCCCGAGGCACCGGAAAGGGCGGAGGTGTTGCGCGCACAACATCCAGCAGACCCTCTCATCCTCCGAGCGGTTGCGCTCGACCGGAGAAGGACCTCAGCCATGGTCGGAGGAGGCGGAAGCTCCTCATCCAATCCAGGCTGCTGACCACGGCCGCTACGAGTACCTCCAGCCATCCTGCTCTAAGAAACTTAGGTTAGAAACCAAAGCACTAACATTAGAAGTTGATGAAAGCGAAAAGCTAACGATTAGGGAATGAGACATCACCCTAACCGAAAGCCAAAAACAGCAAGTAACAACTTTAAATGTTTCAAAGAAGCTCCAAAACAGCAAGGAAACTCCAAACCAAGCTCAACTTCTCAATGCCATTAACCCGTATTGAATGAACGAGTAATAGTGTGAGAAGATAAAAATTTCAGCACACTACAACCAGCCTAACACTACTCAAGAACAAGGTTAAGGCGATAAAATAACGTTAGATACTTAGCTAACTAGTATCACATCTTACCCTTTTATTCCCACAAGTTTTACTTGGTTAATCTCTTATTTTCTACCCTCGTTAGAACCTTTGAGCTCGCTGTCAGGAAATTGAATGACCGCTGTCCAGATTTCGCATCCAAGCCTCCTAATTGAAATCTTCAACTCGAAGCTTCAAAACCTTGTAGAGGGCGGCTAACATTTCAATTTGCCAAGCTCATTGGTCCCAAAACCCAATTAATTGATAATGACTATCTTTTGAGAGAAGGAAAGGGGAAAACACTTTTAAAACTCAAATTAGAGCAAGACGAGAAGAAAGCTAAGATAGGTAAGGAATAAAATCCGAGAACTTACTTAAGCTTTTCAAATCATTTGACCCTTTGAAAATAAGGTTTTCAAAATATCCTAAGGACGACCAAGCTTGGGATACTACGGTCGGAATGGCTCGATACCAACTTTGTGAGGACCCGGTTTATTCGGCTTCTTGTTTAACCATCCACTTGGTCCTAACAAGACAAATCAAATAAACTAAGCCTCGAGATATGTATACTTCCAATGCAAGATACACACCGCTACAAAATCATGCATCAATTCCATTCATACACATAGAGCCAAGCAAAAGCAACAATCGAAAGACATAGATAATATAAAGAGAGTTATTACAAAAGAGAGGCCGACGGCCAAAATTCATAAAGATAAGTAAATACACAGCTGGAAGAAAATGGCCATAAGATGGCGATAAACAAAAGCCAATCGGTGTGCCTTTACCACAAGGCAACCAACCGGACCGCCAAGCTAATCGTCCCAAGCATACAACAACACGACTCACAAAAGTGAGGCCCTTGGGCTCACCTTCTTCCTCTGCAACAATTAATATTAAGCAAAGCGATGAGTACAAAACTTGTTTTTGTACTGCAAGACTGACGTGTGAGATAACAGAACTATAATTAACTACATGCAAGCTTTATTTAAGTGGATGAGGCTTTGGACTTATTTTCAAAGATAAAGCAAGTTTTCATTTGCAATAAGGTAATAGATTCAAAGCAAGTTTGCAATTAACTTTTATTGTTCAAATAAAAGAGAGACAATAATAACATAGATAGAGAACAACACCAACCTAGAAGTGACTAACCCATAGTCACCACAACAATAGCATGAAGTACCCTTCATACCACCCATGTCAAGTTTAAGTTTTTTAAAGGTTGTAGTCTAGTTCTTGTGGGAAATAACCAAGCGTGTCCATAACCTAGGACGAGGCTATTCGAATAGTTTTAACCTGCGCAGGTGTACCAATGTACCCACACGATAGACCGCCTTTCCACCACCACGGTTAGCACACTTCCTTTGGTATGCAGCATGGCTAAGTCTAACAAGACGCTTTCCAATGGACGATGCTAATTAAGAGCCGCAACCCACGGAGAAAGACACATTAAGCAAACCCTAACCGGTCCGCTAATGCTCCTCCAACACCACAAACACACACACACAGAACACACCCACCGACCAGCTCATAATTAACACCTCCCAAAGTACTTAGTCAAGAGAGGTTCCATATCCCCTCGTGTGGTTAGCACGCACTAATTGCTTGGATCAATGGCACAAGTAACTCGGTCCTTAGGGACTTAGGCACCATTCCACCACACCCAACAGATCACCCAACATACCATTGTGCCCAAGCCAAGATATAATTTTGTTTTCAGTTTTGATTTGCAAAATGGTAAAACACAAGGGTTGGACATAATGGAATAATATAAGTATTTGTGTGATCAAGATCACCGACTAAGTCGATGATCGCCCAATACTACCGATACTAGGCATGGCTAAGCAATATTTATTCGAATCTACTAAGTGACAAGAGCTCATCCAACGAACTCTAATCACGACAAATAACCTAGGCTTAGGTAGTAGAGGATATTGATTTACCTACAGATTATGCAACTAGGGATTAACTAATCAATTTAACACCCAAATAGCAATGCATACATAAAGTTTAAACAAAGTATTAGACTTTAAAAGTAATGGGATTGAATGGGAAATGATCAAACCGCTTGCACGCTTGCTGTTGCTCAATTTGTTGCGGAGGGTCGTTCTCGGGGTTACCGCAAATATCGAATCCTAAGCGAAAGAACGAAAACAACCAATAAGACGAGCAACACTTAAATGAAAAAGCAAGCAACAATTATCCAAATGCGACAAATCTACACACAAGGTAGAATATGGATATACCTAGACATAGAAACTGGAAAACCTAATTTGGATTTGTGGTGCAAAAGATATCCCTAAAAACCTATTTTCGGCCATAATTAGCACTGTAGCAAAAATATTTTCTAGGAGGATCTTGAAGCTGAAATTTTTATGGTAGCTACCTACTGGTTTAGTGGTAACCCATATAAAATTTCAGGTCATTTGAAGTTATAAAGAATTAGTTATGATTTTTCTAAGTTCTAAAACTAGGACATCATTTATATCAAGAGCAAAGACCACTAGCAAACTGGTCCTTCACTAAAGTTCATCCCCAAAGGAAATTAACAAAATTTAGTTCGCTCTATTTGGACTTACAGAGAACAAGTTATGGATTTTCTAAGTTTTATAGCATTTTTAGAATATTTACTTAGAGGCTGAAAAAGGCTAAAATCGATTCACAACATTTCTGGTTCTTAACAGGGCCTAGAAACATTTCTATATTAATCTCTAGCTTAAAGGAAAATTAATACTACTAAATTCACCCAAAAAGGATTTATAATGAAAAAGATATGAATTTCTAAAGTTTTAACAACATTTTTCAGTAGAAAGATAAAGCTCACCGAGGAATTTTATATCCCTCAACCGAAAAGAAAAGGCGTGGCTCAAAGTGGGCCGCTGATTAAAGATCCGACGGCCTCGCGCAAGACGGCCGATTCAACATGCGCACGCGCAGCACCGTTGGATTTGATTCCAACGATCCGATCATTGCGACCCGGACGGTCAATTGCTCGCACAACTGGACCGTTGATCAAGCGATGAAGGGTGGGATGGAGGAGCCGGACGATCCAATTGCTCCACGATCCCGGCCACAGATCCAATATCGAACGGCTGAGGTTGATTGGGCCGTTTATGATTTGAACAGGGCTACTGACAATAGGGGCCCACTGGTCAGCGACTCAAGTCACATGACGGGTTCAAACGCACGCGCACAGGGAGGGGTTTGAAAATGGCGGGCCCACAGGTCAGTGACCGTGGGCCACGCACACGTGGTTTAGCGCACGGGGGGATTAAAATGTGCGGGCCCACCTGTAAGCGACTGAGGAGGTGGGTTTAAGAAGCTAATGATTACTAACCCATGATTAACAATGATTATCATTAATGAACGCCATTATCGCGTGTCCGAACGATATTACGGCACTGCCGTTTTCGTTCGACAACAAAACCGAGGGCACCCTCCGGCTTGTCGCCGGCGACCCAAGGCACGGCGGCGGAAACTAAGTGCCAAAATGGAACCGCAATAGCATAACGCACACACCGGGACCATCCCACCGTCGGTGGCAGGCCGAACGGCGGTGAGTCGGCGGTGAGCCGGTGACCAAGCGGCGAAATGCGAACGCTCAAAGCTCCGCAAGCAATCCAGTAAGCGGATGCCACGGCTTCTAGGGACTACTAGAAGGCTACGAGAGGTGCGGAGGTGCCGAGGAGGTCGGGCGACTCCGCGACGAAGAGCGGCGGCCGGCAGAAGAAGAAAAAGTGGAGATGACGGCTTTGAGCAAAATGGGGAGACAGGGTCATCACAACACCTTCATAATAGCTCGGAGATGCCACATGAGCAAGGAATTAGAAAAGCTCCTTACCGGAGAGGAGGAAGAAGGGGTGATTCGGTTTGCGTAGCAATTCCCCAAATTGAGTGCTCTGTGAAAGCAAACTACAATTAAGTTAGGGTTTTGCTCCAAGAAGTAAGGGACACAAACCAAGCAAGAAGAAGGGAAGAAAAGCCACTGGGCGCGGGTTGCACCGAGGAGCCCCACTCAACAATGGCGGCGAAAGGGTTCGGAGATTTGGGCTCAAGCAAGCAAGAGAGTGCGATTTGGAGCTCAAGGGGGTGTAAAGAAAACTACGAAGGTTTTGAGGGCTTAAGTAGGCGAGGAACGAAGAGCGCAGCGCACACGCTCGGGATGGTCTTCGGTCCACGCAGAGCGGCACGGTCGCCGAGCGACGGGGCAGTGCTCGACGACTCGAGGCGGTGCACCGACGTGCATTTAATGCGCTGCGAGAGGAGCCGTTTAAAGGGCTCAAGGAGGTGACAAGGCACCTCTCTCTCACCGCCATGGCGTCTGCATGCATGCTGTGCGCGGAAGGAGGAAGATGACCGGCCGACGCGAGCGGGCCACCGATCAGCACAAAGCGGCTCGAGTCAAAGTGTTTTAGTGGGTTGAGCCCAACCCCATTAGATCTTGGCCGCGGATGAGATTTGAACGCCACGATGCGATCGCTAATTGTAAAGACTGAAGTGAACCGGTACGGTCTCGTGACGGTTGGATCAGAATCCAACGGCTGAGAATCACATGGCAACCGGAGTTGTCCGAATGCCTACACGAATGAGAGCCGTCCGATGGAGATCTAACGGTGATGACGCGCCGCCGCCGGCCGCGGAGTGCGATTAGTTGGCTCGGTCGAGTCAAGTGACTCGAGCCCGAGCCTGACTCGAGTCCAATGAACAGTACAACCCAGTTAAGGTTTGATTTTTAAACCTGGAACTTTGGGGATTTAATTGAGGCATCAAATCAACTCCAAAATTTATGAAATTTTAACTGGAGCTTCCTGACTTAAGGATTAACCTTCCCTAAAATTTCCAGAGGTTTTTGTGCACTGGGATTTTCTCAAAAATTTCCAGAAGGTTAAGACAGAGGTTTGACCAAGGTTTGACTTGCCTCTAAAATATTTCAATTAATTTCCAAAAATTATGAAATATTTCAGAGGTGTTACCAAGCCACCCTAGAACCAGGGAAAATTATTTCCAAGGGTTTGACAAAAGATTTGACCAAGGAGGTTGTTGACTTGATAATTGAGGCTTTTGATTTTGAATTTCCCAAAATTCCTTTACAAGAATTTCAGAAAAGTTTCAAGAGTAAAAGGATGAAGGAAAAGTTTTAATTTACCCTCAATTTCTTACATTTGAAACACAAGCCAAAATTTGGGATGTTACACCTAGATTCTTTTGTGGTGGTCTTCATCGACGACATCCTGGTTTATTCCAAAACGGAGGAGGACCACGAGTTGCATCTCAACCTGGTCCTAGATACTCTTGGAGGAATAAATACTATGTGAAGCTAAAGAAGTGTGCTTACAGTTATCCAAGTAGGATTTTGGGTCATACCATCACCAAGACGGTATTACAAATGGATCCAAGAATGTGGCGGAAGTGGTACATGGCGGAGGCCAACCAATGTGTCGAGATCCGAGTTTCCTTGGTCTTGCCGGGTATTACGGCGCTTTGTGCAGATTTTTCTAGCATGGTTAAACCAATGACCCGACTCACGCAAAGGGGTTCCTTTGTGTGGACGGACGCCTGAGGTAGGTTTCGACTTTGAAGAACAAGTGGTGAATGCACCTATTCTATCCTTGCCCGGGAGTGGCAAGCTTCACTGATGTACACGGATGCTTCTCGGATTGGATTCGGATGTGTCTTTGATGCAAGAGGGCCGAGTAATCGCTATGCTTCTAGGCAGTTGAAGACTCATGGCGAATTATCCCACTCATGATCTCGAGTTGGCGCAGATTGTGTTTGCTCACGAAGTCATGGAGGCATTACTTGTATGGGGAACAGCAAGCGATATCTTCACCGATCACAAGAGCCTTAAGTATATATTCACACAAATGAGCTAAATTTGAGGCAACGGAGGTGGTTGGAGTTAATCAAAGATTATGACCTGACTATCCAGTATCACCCTGGTATGGCTAATGTGGTGGCTGATGCCCTAAGCAGGTCAGGGGTACCTCAGGTAGCGTTGTCCTTGGTCTCGGAGTTTGAGAAGATGGGTATTTCTTTCTGTCTTCACGGTTCTCGCGGCAGAGACACAAATGATCATCGATCGCCATTCTGAGCGCGTTCTTGAAGCTCAACAAAGACGATCGGCTCCTTTGGAGAGGTGCGGAAGAGGATCTCGGAGGGGCGTTCCCGAGATTTTAGTGTGGATGAACACGGTGCGGTTCGTTTCAAAGGCCGGCTGTGTGTACCCCATAAATCACCGGTGAAGGATGATATTCTTCGTGAGGCTCACCGGACCCCATATTCGGTACATCCAGAGAGACCAAGATGTATCGTGATCTGAAACAAATCTTTTGGTGGAAGCGGATGAGGTGGATATTGCTAAATATGTCGCCGCTTGTGGCGTTTGTCAACGTGTAAAGGCGAGCACAAACGCCCCGCTTTGGTTTGTTGCACCTTGGAGGTACCGAGTGGAAGTGGGAGCATATCACTATGGACTTTGTGGTTGGGTTGCGCGCCGCCCGAGGCGAGATGCAATTTGGGTCGTGGTGGGCAGGCTTACCAAGTCCGCACACTTCATACCGATAAAAACGACCAACACGGTGCGGCAGACCTAGCCCCGTTGTACATCCGAGAGGTGGTGAGACTGCACGGTGTACCCAAGTCCATTGTTTCTGACCGAGATGCCAAGTTCGTCTCTAAGTTCTGGCAGAGTCTTCAGGCTGCGTTGGGCACGACAGTTTCCCTCAGTACAGCTTTTCACCCTCAGACGGATGGTCAGTCAGAGCGGACCATTCAGACCCTGGAGGACATGCTTCGTGCTTGCGTGCTATCTTGGAAGGGCAGTTGGGAGGACTATCTGGCTTTGGCAGAGTTCGCTTATAACAATAGTTATCAGGCGAGTATCAAGATGCCTCCTTTTGAGGCTTTGTATGGTCGGAGGTGTGTTTCCCCTCTTTGTTGGGATGCAGTGGGTGAGAGGTCGTTGCTTGGTCCGGATCTTGTTCAGCGGACCGTGGAGAAAGTGCGGGAGGTTCGTGCGAACTCGTTGGTCGCTCGAGTCGACAAAGAGTTATGCGGATGTTCGCGCGAGAGTTGGAGTTTATGTGGGTAGCCTTGTGCTCCTTCGGGTGTCTCCAACCAAGGGTATTGTTCGTTTGGTACCACCAGAAGCTTAGCCCGCGGTACATCGGTCCTTTTCGATGGTTGCTCGGGTGGGTAGTTTGGCTTATCGCTTGGAGTTGCCAAACTCATTGAGTGGTGTGCACAATGTTTTCCATGTGTCTATGATGAGGAAATACTTATGGATCGAACACAAGATTGACACGGAGCAGTCACGTGGAGCGAGATCTCACCGTGGAGAGTCGGCGGTTCGTATCTTGGACACGTCGAGCGGTCTTGAGGAATAAGACCATCAAGTATGTGAAGGTCCTTTGGGACGAATCGGTCAGAGAGAAGCTACGTGGGAGTTGGAGGATCATTTGCGAAAGAAGTACCCGAGCTCTTCGAGGTGGTGAGTACCCCTAGTTTGGGTTGCTTTTGCTTGTTGTTCTTTTCTTTGTGGTTCAGAGTTGGATTAGAGGCTAATCCTTTTAAGGTGGGAAGAATGTAATACTCGGAAGTGTGAGAAGTCAAGAATCGGGTTAATTAAATTTAATCGGAGAGAATTATTTAATCGGGAAGATTTTATTTTCGTAAGTCGTCAAATCAAGTTTAGAGAGGGCTTTTCCGCTTGTTCTCTTCCATTTGGGGCTGGGCCTGGCCATCTAGCCTAGTGTGGCCGGCCAAAGGGGGGGAGGGCCACCCTCCCCAAACCCTAGCCGCCCCCCCCCCCCTTTTCCTCCTCCCACTTGCAGCCGCCCCCTTCTCCTTTCCCTTGGCCGACCCCTCCCCTCTCCCTTGCACCTCCCCTCTGCCCAAGGTGCTGTCCCTTGCGCCTCCCCTCTGCCCTTGCTGCTGTCCCTTGCGCAAGAAAGAAGAAAGAGAGGAAGAGAAGAAGGAGAAGAAGGAGAAGAAGGAGAAGAAGATTTTGTGTGGGGATTGGTTCAGCGAGTTCTAGCGGTTCTACAAGGGTAACGAGATGCCTTCCCCGCTGTTTGATCCTTAGTAGATGCGAAACCGATTAGAATTGTTGGTTAATTGTTGGGCTGCAGAAGATTCAATTCTGTCCAGTACCTTGCGTGGGTTTTTTCGTGTATTTAGAGGCTGAATTTTAAGATTCCATCTCCTAGAGATATGTGGGATCTGTTGTTGTCTTTCATTAGCCGTGAAGATCACTCGATTCCGAGGTCTGAGTCAAAAGTTATGATCATTTTATTATCTGCTGCCAGAAATCTGACGAGAATAATCTGTCTGGTTATTTCCTAAAATATGAAAGGGAATTTGGTAGAATCTGAAAGTTCACCCAACTAGGTTATTGTAGGTAATTCGATAACCTTTTCATATTGATAAAGAACGATCAATTCGGAGTTACCTATTAAAAGTTATGGTCATTTTAGTTTTTGCTGTTCGATTGTGTAGGCAGTTTCTGTACTGAAAGTTCAGACAATGGTTAGCCTAATATTTTGGCCGAATTGGATTATCGTGTCAACTAGAGTATTGTAGATTAGTCAGTTAAGAATCTACAGAAATTGGGTTTACCTCTTTTTGACTTCCAGATCTTGAGTTATGTCATTTACCGTGCTGCTGTCCAGAAAGCGGTATATGGCAGAAGCGTTGTTTTCAGTTTCAGCTTTGTAAACTCGTTTTGAGTCGTCAAGTAAGCGATGTGGAATGCCGATTAGTAGTTCTGGGTATATTGTCCTTATTGAATTTATTTTACCTGTTTAGAAGGTGAAGCCTCAGGTTTAGGAGTAACAACTTGGCCGGCTAACGCGTCGCATCGTGGAAGGCAAGTACTTGTAGCAGTGTTACTACCGTTTAATTGGTTGATCTTACTACTTGCAATCCATATGATTCTCGTATTTTGAAGTATTATGCCATGGTTGGTTGACTTACATATGAGATGATAACAACAATTAATAATTTAATGTTTTACATTGGATATCTTGTGTGTAGTCATGAAGTGGTTGCTTTATGTGCCGAATGTGGATCATGGATGTATTTTCCATAGTGATTATGTGGTAGTAGTACAAGTTAATCTTGTTGGTGCCCTTATGGAGATGCCACATATGTGGTTTATGAGTATCATATCATTCATAACATATCATGACATTGCATTGTGGATGTCGCCGCTTATGGCCATGGCCGACGTGACAAGTCTGACATCGTATTTTTGTCAGTGACGATGCACACTCTACTACGATGGGTAAGGGTGCGATGGAGCATGGCATGCATTTGCATTAAGCATTGTGGATGGAGGACATGCATACTTATGCCAATGGTTGAAATCTTAAGAGGAAGGACTCATGTTAGTCCATGTGGTTAATTGAATGAGATAGTGGAATGTGGTTGCGGTCATGCAATGATATAATTTTTGTTGTAGCTTGCTTGTTATTTGATTAACCTGTTACTCAATTTACTTGCTGAGATTTTATCTCACTCTTGTTGTTTCTTTCCCCCTTTCAGGTGATTCTTAAGCATTCGTGGGTAGAGCGGTACTACAATAATGCACTCAATTCATAGTTTCATGCTGTAATAAACTTGAGAGGAAACTAGCCTAATGATTAGCTATTCACGAGTGTTCTGTTGAATTATTATTGATGCATTTGGGGACTACACTTGGATTAATCTGCTAGAGGTTGTTTAATTATTGAACTTGTTACCGTTATCTTTATTCCCTTAGTGGTTTATGCTTCCGCTTATTGATCCTTGCCTAGAGTTGCTGCCGAAATAATCAAATTTGAAATTATTGGCTAGCTGTAGAGTGGTTAAGTAGCATTCGAGGTAATGTGGGTCTGGGTGTTACACAATTGCCGTTCCCGGGGCAATGGGAACAAACTCGTCTGTCGCTCGAGTGGGCGCAAGCAAGCCTTGTCCGGACAAATCGGAGATCGGAAGATCTTTATCCCACCGACTTGTCGACCTAGTCATTCTTTGGTCCGTCGCACATCCGATATCGAAGAGATGGGTTAGCAACGCAACCCGAAAACTAGAAGCTGAAAGACGCGATTAGAAAAGCCAAGGACTGGGGAATACTGCGGAAAGTTGGGGGTGGGGATAGATACTATGACAGATAAGGGCCAACCCTTAAAACTGAAGGCAAAGGGAAACAATAACTCGCAAGGAAATGGACTCAAAAACTCAAAAACAAACACAAAATCAGCACAAGGTCTTAATCACAAGATCAACTTCCTAGTACGACTAACTCGTATGGAAAGAATGAGCGATCGGTTTAGGAAGGTAAATTTCAGCACCTAACTCAAACCTTAGCACATCTAAAGAGCAGGCGAAACACTACTAATATAGTGTTAGGTACTTAGCCAACTAGTATCACATCTTACCCTTTTATTCCCACAAGTTTGAGTTAATTAAACTCTCATTATCTACCTTGTTTAGAACCTTTGAGCTTGCTGTCCGGAAATTGAATGATCGCTGTCCAGATTTTGCATCCAAGCCTCCAAGCCGAAATCTTCAACTTCCGAAGCTTCAAAACCTTGTAGAGGGCAGCTAACACTTCAATTTGCCAAACTCAATGGTTCCCAAAACCCAATTTAACTGATACAACTATCTTTTGAGAGAAGGAAAGGAGAACCACTTTTAAAACTCAAATTAGAGCAAGATGAGATAGAAAGCTAAGATAGGTAAGGAATAAAATCTGAGAACTTACTTAAGCTTTCATAAATCATTTGATACTTTGAAATTAAGTTTTCCAAAATATCCTAAAGACGATCAAGCTTGGGTTACTACGGTCGGAATGGCTCTGATACCAAACATTGTGAGGACCCCGGTTTATTTGGCTTGTAATGCTTAACCATCCATTGGTCCTAGCATCACAAATCAGATAAACCAAGCCTCGAGATATGTATACTTCCCAGAATTGCAGTATACACACCCCGTTACAAAATCATGCATCAATTCCATTCATTCACATAGAACCGATCAAGCAACAAGCTGAAAGACATAGTTAATATAAAGAGTTATTACAAAAGAGAGGCCGACCGGCCAAAAGACATACAATTAGATAAGTACACAGTGGAAGCAAAAGTGCCATAAGATGGCGATAAGCAAAAGCCAATCAGTGTGCCTTTAACCCACAAGGCAACCAACCGGACCGCCAAGCTAATCGTCCCAGAACCCGCACATCTCGCAAAAGTAAGGCCCTTGGGGCTCACCTTCTTCCTCTGCAACAAAACATTTAAGCATAGCATCTGAGTACAAAAATTGTTTTTGTACTCGCAAGACTGACGTGTAAGATAACAGAACTATAAGTAACTACATGCAAGCTTTATTTAGTGGAGGAGACTCTGGACTTAATTTCAGCACAAAGCAAGTTTTATTTGCAATAAAGTAATACCTTTCAAAGCAGGTTTGCAAATAACTTTTATTGTTCAAATAAAAGAGAAACAATTATAACAATAGGTAGATGACAACAACAACCTGGAAGTGACTAACCCATTAGTCACCACAACAATAGTATGAAGTACCCCTTCATACCACCCATGTCAAGTTTAAGTTTTTTTAAAAGGTTGTAGTCTAGTTCTTGCACGACCTTACCAAGCATGTCCATAACCTAGGACGAGGCTATTCGAATAGTTTTAACCCTACAGGGGTGTACCAATGTACCCACACGATAGACCGTCTTTCCACTAGCCACGGTTAGCATACTTCCTTTGGTATGCGGGCACGGCTAAGTCTAACAAAACGCTTTCCAATGGACGATGCTAATTAAGAGCCGCAACCCACGGGGATAAGGACACATTAGACAGCCTAACCGGACTGCTAATGCTCCCCTCCCACACCACACATACACACACAAGAACACACCCACCGACCAGCTCATAATTAACACCTCCCAGAGTACTTAGTCAAGAGAGGTCCCATATCCCTCTCGCGTGGTTAGCACGCAATAATCGCTTGACTTAGTGACACAAGTAACTCGGTCCTTGGGGACTTAGGCACCATTCCAATCACACCCAACAGATCACACCAACATACCATTGTGCCCAAGTCAAGATATAATTGTTGTTTTCAGTTTTTGATTTGCAAATTAGTAAAACACAAGGACTGGACATAATAGAATAATATAAGTATTTGTGTGATCAAGACCATCGACTAAGTCGATGATCGCCCAATACTACCGATAACTAGGCATGGCTAAGCAATATTTATTCGAAATATACTAAGTGACAAGAGCTCATCCAACGAACTCTAATCACAGCAAATAACCTAGGCTCAGGTAGTAGAGGATAATTATTTACCTACAGATTATGCAACTAGAGGATTAGCTAATCATTTTAACAATAAAATAGCAACGCATACATAGAAGTTAAACAAAATATTAGACTTTAAAAGTAATAGGATCAAATGGGAAATGATCAAACTGCTTGCCTGGTTGCTGCTGCTCAATTTGTTGTTGAGGGTCACTCTGAAGGATGGCACAATCGTCGGAACCTACCGAAAGAGCGAAAAAGAACCGATAAGAACAAAGAAATCGAAAAAGACTCCACAACCAAAATGCTCCAAATCCTCTGGAAATTTTACAGCAGTAAGAGCATGATTTATAACAAATTTAGAAACAAGAATCAACTGATTTGGACTCTCAATGCAAAAGTTATGATCAAAACAATTTTACTCAGCTGAAAAAATTGCAATCTGTTACTGTTCAACATAATTAAATTGTTTGGCAAAAATTTCTAGAAAGGTGGTGCAGTTGAAATTTTTATGATAGGTGGCTACTGACATTTTAAGGTTAACACAAGTGGTCTCACCTCATTTGGAGTTAAAAAGATTTAGTTATGATTTTTCAAGTTATGAAAATGAACAAAACTAATTTGCATGCGAAATCTTGTTGGAAACAGTAACATGCCTAAAGTCAGTTTTATTAACAAGTTTATTACTAGAGGAAGTTAACAGAATTGGATTCACTCAAAAAGGAGTTAAAATGAAAAAGTTATGCACATTTGAAAATTAGAACACTTAAACACTTTGAAAACTTGGAGCTCTCAAGAGGTCTGAGGGAGCTAGCGAAAAGGAGGAGGTGCGGACCGTCGATGCGGGATCCAACGGTCCAGAGCACCGATGCCTGCGCGCAGCGTGGCGCGATGGGGAGGTCCCGGCCGTGGATATCGAATCCAACGGTCCCGACCATGGAGGCCACAAAGACGCGAAGGATCTCCTCGCGCACTAGGGAGGTCGTGGCCGTCGGATCGGAGATCGGCGGTCCCGAGCTCCACGAGGAGGTCCTACGGCTATCTCACTAAGGGGGAAGTGCGAGCGGTTAAGATCTCAGGGGAGGTCTTAACGGTCTAGATCTGAGCGCAGAGAGGACCTAAAGCGGTGAGCTTAACAAAGAGAGGTCTTGGCGGCTAGGATCTCACCGAGGAGGTCCTAAGCGGTCACGATCCCAATGGGGAGGTCCTAGCGGGTTTTTAACAGAGAGAGTGCGGGACGGCTTAGATCTCCCGGGGAGGTCATAAAGCGGTCCAGATTTGAGGCGGGGAGGTCCTAAAGCCACGGATCTAAAGGAGGAGGTCCTAGGCGGTCAAGATCTCCAAGAGGAGGTCTGAGCGGCTAAGATGAAGCGAGGAGGTCCTAGGCGGTCAAGATCTCGGGGAGGTCTGAATGGCTAAGATGAGCGAGGAGGTCCTAGGCGGTCAAGATCTCCGGGGAGGTCACGAGCAGCTAAGATCTCACGTGGGAGGTCATGGATGGCCATGATCTACGCGGGGAGGGATCTTGCGGTCTTCTTCACAAAGGACCAGAGGTGGTCTTTTTTTTTTTGTAAAGAGGACCCCAAAGGTAGTTTTGAAGGTTCTCTTTACAAAAGACCAGGGGTGGTATTTTGCAAAGATGACCCCGGGGCGGTGGCTCAGGGGTGGTTTTCATAAAACGACTAAGGGAGGTCTTTTCGCACAGAGGACCTTAAGGAGGTCTTTTGCAAAGAGGACCCCAAGGAGGAGGGTGATCCTAATGGCTGGGATTTTAACCTACGGAGGTCTTTAACGACCACGATGCAACCGAGGAGGTCCTGAGATCCGACAAAAACTCGGCAACAAGACAGAGCACCGCACTCTGGTCACCAGCTCGTCGTCGGCGACTGCGGGCACGGCGGCGCGGGCGAATGGGGGTGAAACGTTCGCAATATTATTGCGAACATTTCGGGGGTAGTTTTGTCGCCGGAGGCGACCTAGAACGCCGGCTAGCCGGAACGAGGTGGAGAGCAAAGTACGGGAAAATGGAAATGGCTAAGAACCTCGCCGCGACCTAAATCAAGAGGTGCTCGAGCTCGGGGGAACAAAAGGCACTGACCGCAGCGACGTGGGAGAGTCAGAAGTGCGGGAAGGTCTGGCGGCGGAGGGCGTGCTTGCGTAGTAAAGACGATAATGACGATACGGCGGCTGAGCAAAAGAGCATTTGCAACATCAAAACAACTCCCACATAGCTCGGGTGCTTCGGAGCAAGGAATCGGGAAGGAGCTCCTTACCGGCAACGGGGATGAAGGAGGCGATTTTCAGCCGAAAAAGGGGGAAACCCGAAATCAGCAGTGACCTGAAGACACAAACTGAAATAGGATTAGTGTCAACACTCCAGGAGACCAGAGGAAGGAGCTGGAGCAAAGTTTGAAGAAAAGAGCCAGCTGGGCACCGGTGCACCGGGAGCTCGAAGCCGATAATGGCGGCCAAGGGTGATCTTGGCGATTGAGCTCAAGCAAGAAGAGAGGGTGCCAAATGGGGTTGCGGAAAGGTGAAAGGAGGGCAAAGAAGGGAGCGGGTGCTTAAGTAGTAGAGGGGAGCTCGGTCCACAGCGGCTCTCTCGCACGGGAGGTCGGCTACGGTCATGGGAGCTGGCGATGGGGAGCAGTAGAAAGAGACTTCGTGGCAAGCCACGAGCACAATAAATGCATGCGGCGAGGAGCAGTTGGGGAGGTGACTAGGCGCTGCTCTCCCACGACTTCACCGCCGCACGCCGCACGCGTGGGAAGCGGAGGAAGAAGATGACCAGCGGCGACATCGGGCCCAGGTCGGCGGCGCAGAGCGGCTCGAGTCGGGTGCTGCTAGTTGGTTGGCCGAGTCAATTGACTCGAGCCCGAGCCCGACCAGCGCCGAGAATAGTGCAAACCCATTAGGGTTTTGATTTTTAAAGCTGAAACTTTGCAGATTTAATTGGGATAGCAAAACAACTCCAAAATTTCTGAAATTTTAACTGGAGCTTGCTAACTTTAGAATTAACCTCCCATAAAATTTCCAGAGATTTTGGTGTGCTAGAGTTTCCTCAAGAAATTCCACAAGGTTATCTCGTGGTTTGACCAGGTTTGACTTGCCTCTAAACTATTTCAAATCATTTCCAAAAATTATGAAATAATTCAGAGGTGCCACCAAGCAACCCTAGAACCCAGGAAAAATATTTCCAGAGCATTATCACAAGATTTGACAAGATGATCTTTGCCTTGAGAGAATTGAAGGTTTTGATTTTGCATTTCCCAAAATTCCTTTGCAAGAATTTCAGAAAAGTTCGACAACATAAGGGAGTAAGAAAAAGTTTTAATTTCTACCCATTTTCTTACATTTGAAACACAAGTTGAAAATGGGGATGTTACAATGACCCACCGACTCAGCAGTAGGCATAGCATAGGACACTGACACTGGGGTGGCGGGAGCCCCAACACCCTGGTGTGGTGGTGCAGTAGCTGCCAAAGACACCGCAACTGGAAATGGAGCCGCGGGGGTAGGCGGCCAAAAGTACCTTGCTGGTGGAATCCCTCCCGAAACGAAAAGGTAAGACTGTGGCGGTACCCAAGTTGGAGTAGGAGTAGCAGTAGGAGTAGCTGCTAGCATCTGCACTGATCCCTGAGAAGAAGCAACTGGCGCTGGCGCTTGAACTGGCTCCCACATAATGATACTAGCGGGATTCCACCTACACACCAATGCTTTGTGGCCCTCCTGTCCACAGTGACGACATGGGCCAGACCAGGAGCACTCTGACGCATGGTGCCCGTTGCCACACTTGAAACATATCATGCCCCACCTTGGAACTGGACGAAGCATAGGTGCATGTAACAGCCCTAACTTAGGGTTTGTATTTCAAATGTAAAATTTTGAGGAGAAATAAAAACTTTTGTTGTCTCATCAAATCATTTGGAAGATTTCCAAATTTTTCCTAGCAATTTCCAATTTTTAGAAGTTAATTCTTGTGATTGGAAATTGTGGTCGTCAGATTCTTAGCTTTCAAACCTATGATCATCCTCTGAAATTATTTTTCCTATCATCTTGGTCATCCTACCTACCTCCCTGAATTATTTCACAATTTTTAGATTTTATTTGCTATTTCAAATGGCCAAGTCAACCTAGTTTGAAATCTGGTCAAACTTACATTCGCACTTGTGAATTTTAGTGGGAGAAATCTAGAGCATAAAACTCCGGAAAAATTACACAAGGTGGTCCTCTGTTCCAGATTAGCTTCCATAAAAATTTCAGAAATTTTTGGAGCCTCGAGCTATCTCTAAAAATTTCCCAAACCTTCTCTGTCTTTCTAATTCAAATCGAAATCTTGTTTGTCGGGCCGAACCCCTTGGGCCCGAGTCCGACCGCACTAATGGACTCGGTCGCACCACCTAGTTGCGCGTGAGCCCGATAGCTATCAGCCGTCCGATAAAGATCGTGCGGCCCTCGTGCGTCGAGTCTGTCGACCAGTCCGAATGCATACATCGATCTCGGCCGTCCATCTCGGATCGAGCGGTCGGCGCGATAATGGTCGAGTCGAACCAGCGGTTTCGCGTCGCGACTTGACTCGCTCGCGCCGTTTCTTCTTGTCGACGACGGCGGCCCCACATGTTAGGTCGTCACCTACCTTGCGCCGGAAGGGTCGAGTCACCGGCCGTAGCGCATGAACGCCACCTCACTCCATTGTCTCGTCACCGCGTTCGATTTTCTCGCGCATTTCCTCGGCCGCATCTTCCGCTGAGAGACCATGCCCTGAGCAGCATCAATCACTCACTTTTCCGTTCGCCAGCTTGTCGGCACCGTTCTTGAGCTCCTCGGTGCCGAAAGCATCGCCACTTGTTTTCCTCCGCCCTCGTCCCTACTTAAGCTCACCCAAAGCTCCCTCTTCCTTCTTTAGACACCATTAAACAATCCTGTCACCCATTGCTCCTTCTGAGCTCAAATCATAGTAGTGCTCAAACTCGGTTCACGGCGTGCGCTCAGCGTGTCATCCTCGCAACGATGAAGATCATCCCTTCTTTGCGCGTCACATCATGTTCCAGATCCTATCATGATTTCCTCGGCTAATTTTGAGTTTCACTCGCGAGGGGCCATTGAATCTTGGTGTCCCTCTTCTTCGGCGAAAGTTGGATCATCGTCCTCATCTCCGGTGAGTTGGTTTCTAGGGCAATTGCTCGCGCCAGCACCATCTAGTGCACTCACTCAAGCTATCTCCGTCTCCCTTTTCCCCTATTTTTGCTCAAAGTTGCTCCCTCCTCGGTGACCCCTTGATCGCCGTGGCGGTTCTCGTCGCGGGCCATCTCCGCGACCTCTTGAGCTCGCGTCATTCGGTGAGTTCTGGTAACTCGCGATGCCCATCTTGCGCGCTAATTTTCATTGTCTACCTCTCGGTGCGGCCGCACCTTGTCACCCCATCTGCCGCCGCGCGCGCTCGTCGCCGCGCCGCCACCGTCTTCTCCGTCGACCCGCGACCACCCTTAGCCGGTAACCCCTGGGCGACCCATTTTGGCGTCGCCACGGCCGCCGCCACTCCTTCACCGCGTCGAATCAGTCGAGCCTCTCTGTTCTTCCTTGTGCTCACTTTGTCTTTGTTGTGGTGGCGATGTGGAGCCCACCTCCATAAGCTTTGTAGTTAGGCTGTGATCACGCTTATGAATGTTCATTAGTTCACTCTCATTGCATGATCAAAGTTGGTATTGGAAGTTTGAAAGTATTTTAGTGTTGTTCTCTGTAAATGTTCCCTGTTGTCGTTTCTGTTGTCAGTAACTAAATTTTAGCTTCATTCTTACGTTTTGGATTCTTGTTTAGTGCTGGTTAGCTTCCTTTTGTTGTGGTGGTTAGCATGAAATCATTTAGTTAGCATCTTTAAGTTTCAAAGCTCTTGTTGTCATGTTTGATCATAAGGGTTAGTTAGCTGATCATGTTATTGCCTCTGTACTTTTGATTTATCAGTGCAGTAAGATTTGGTGTAGTAGCATGCTGAATTGTGATAACCTTACAATGTGTTGGCATGTTGCTTAGGTGTGTTAGTAGCTGAATTTTATTAAAGCCCAAACTTAATTGGAATTTTGTTTAGCATCTCATGGTTGGATACTTGACTAGTTAGTGTTTTCAATAGCTTCTTGTAGGTTCTGTGCTCTCACCTGATAATGGTTGTTTTAGAGTAGCTAGCTGTTTTCGATATACTAACTTGTTGATTAAATAATAGATGTGCACACAATCACCATCAAAGTCTGTCCAGAGTTTAAATCATATAAGAGGATTGATTTTGTGGTTAACCTGATAAATAAGTGAGTGGGTAGATCAATCACTTGAAAGCATGTCTTTTTGAAGCATCTCTGTAGCAGTTATTTGTTACTCCTTTTGTGTTGGTCTAGCCTCTGTGTATAAATTGGTGTTTGTGTTTGATTATTGAGTTTTGCCGGTGTTATTCGTTCTTATTCGCTGTTTTGTTCAATCGTTAGGATTCGATATTTGCGGCAACCCTGAGAACGACCCTCCGCAACAAATTGAGCAACAGCAGCCAGGCAAGCAGTTTGATCATGTTTATCCCGGTATTTTAAAGTCTAATATTTTGTTTCAACTGTATGTATGCATCGCTTAATTTGTGTTAAATTGGTTAGTTAATCCTTTAGATGCATAATCTGTAGGCAAATGATTATCCTCTACTACGGGCCTAGGTTATTTCTTTGTGATTAGAGATCATTGGATGATCTCTTGTCACTTAGTAGATCGATTTCATTTGCTTAGACATGCTTAGTATCGTTAGAAATGGGCGATTATCGACTTAGTCGGTAACCTTGATCACACAAAATTTACTATAACTTTATGTTTCAGCATTCTGCTATGTTTAATTGCAAAATTAAAAATGAAAACAAAAATGATTTAGACTTGGGCACAATGGTAAGGCTGGTGTGATCTGTTGGGTGTATTTCGAAAGGTGCCCGAGTCGATTAAGGACCGAGTTACTTGCGCCACTGTCTTGAGCATTTTGCGTGCTAACCACACTAGAGTATATGGGACCTCTCTTGACCTAGTACTTTGGCGTGTATTGACTCCGGTCGCAGGAGGTCGCGGGAGGGATGGAGGTGGGAGCATGGTAGTTGTCCAAAAGCTTTATCCGAGTGGGTAGTTGCCTTTTCGGCTTTACCATGTAGCGTATGGATTTCTATCCATACGAGCGGCTCGTAGTTAATACACAATATTGGAAAAAGTCTCGTAGGACTTAGCCGTGCAAAGCATACCTTCTAAGTGTGCTTTGGCTTAAAGGCGATGCAAGTGTGGGTACATTGGTACACCCTGCGGGGTTAAAACTATTCGAATAGCCTCGTCCTAGGTTATGGGCACGCTCGGATACACCCCAAGAACTAGACTACAACATTTCAATTAAAACTTGATGGGTGGTACGAATGCTGGGATTCGTGCTATTTTGTGGTGACTATTGGGATAGTCACTTCTAGGTGGTTACTTGTATCTATCTTTATTTGTGATTATTTCAACGATAAAATGAATTGCAAACTTGCCTTTAAAGCTGTATTATATTACCGCAAATGAAAATTGGCTTTATGCAAATGAAACATATGGCCTCCACCAGATAAGCTGCATGTAGCATATGAGCAGTCCGCTAGTTCACACGTCGAGTCTTGCGGGTACAAAGACAATCTTTGTACTCGGTGCTTTGCTTAATGTTTTTGTTGCGAGAGGAAGAAGGTGAGCCCCAAGGGCCTCACTACGTGGTGTGTTGCCGTTCGTGGGCGACTAGACTTGGCGGTCCGTCGGATCGTTGTGGGTTGGAGGCACGCTGATTGGCTTTGTTTATAGCCATCTTATGGCACTTTGCTTCATTTGTCTTCTTTACATTATTTGTGTATCTTGTGGCACGTCGGCCTCATGCATAATAACTCTACTATTTGTTTATCTTACATTTGGTAGTGTGGTGTTTGGACTCTATGTTTGGAATGGAGTTGGTGTCTAATTTTGTAACAGGTGTGTATGCTTTCTGGGAGGTATACATATCTCGAGGATCAATTTATTTGATTTGTGATGCTAGGACCAGATGGTTGGTTAAGCATTACAAGCCAAATAAATTGGGGTCCTCACAGTGCATCTACTGACGGTCGAGATGTGACTGAAGATTGTGGTTTCGAGAACTTGGGCTTGGATGAATTCTGAGTGCCTTTGAACTTCTTGGAAACGGGTATATGAAAAGAACCACCTCCTCCACCAAAACTCCTCTTTTGACTGCTGCCAGGACCACCAGGAACCACACTATCTCCAGCGCCTTGCAATTCCTCACTGAGCTGCTTCTCTATCTCCATGCCCCTGGCCTGTTCTACCAGGGAGCTAAAATCACGCAACTCTAAAGCCCCCAACACATGACGGTAATCAGGTCTAAGCCCCCTGTGAAACCTCTTTGCCTTCTCCACATCATTCGTGGCCACAGCTGGAACGAAGCGAATTAGGTTATTAAAACCCGCTTCATATTCTAACACCGACATCTTGCCCTCCTTATAATTGTTCAAGGACACCTCCATCCTCTCCACAAAAGAATTCGGGTAAAACTTCCTCCTAAACTGTTGAACAAACAACTCCTAGGTGGTCAGCCCATGAGCAGCGGTCCTAGCTGATAGGACTCCTTCCCACCACATATCCGCCTACCCCTCCAATTGGAAGGCCACAAACTGAGCCCTTAACTCTAAAATCGTTCCTAGTGCTCCAAAGTGCCTCTCCATATGACGCAACCAGTTTGCAGCATCAACTGGTGTGCCCATCCCATCAAAAGTGTCCAATCTCAAAGCATTCCATTGATGAAGACCCATAGCGACTACGGTAGGAGCCACATTAGGAGCAGCCATAGGAGCAGCAGCAGGAACAGCTGTGGGAATATGCTGGGGTTGAGCATGGCTCCCCTGATCCTCCCCATGCTGAACCGCTGAAGCAACTTCTTCTTTTGACCCTGCATGACTACCCTCCCCAGCAACAGATTCCAGAACCTCGAGCGGTGGTGTCGCTTAGCCCTGACCGGCACCCTGCCGACCACGGCCACGGCCTCTACCCCTTGGCATAGCTATACACCACAAACAAGAATGATCATACATTAAGCACAATGATCAACTATCAACCCAAACACAAGAACAACTACACTATTCAACAGAAACGTATATGCAATGCAATAACCTAAATCCCACCTATTGTGCATAGTGTCAAGATTAATAATTCAAGTACCACGGACCTATAGCCCACTCTAATACCAACTGTAACACCCTAGCCCAATATGAGCCTAGAATATTACTAAAACAACAAGGTAACAATTTAAAACCTAAGATATTACACTAAATTTCAGCAAAACCTTCTTTGAAAGCTAACCAGCAAGAGATTCTAACTATTATCATTAACATAATCAAACATTTTAAGCATCTAATTTAAATCATATCCATAGAAACCTCTAGGCAACGCTAGTCAAAATCTATTACAAGCAACATGTGTAAAAAGACATAATCGATAAAAAATCATCTTAGCAGTTTGCTCAATTATGAAATCATAATCCAAAATCTATCATTTATGAAGTTGTTCGTGGTAGAGTGCATCAATCCTTATTACTAGCCCTTCCCATGCATGACGTCCGTATGGTACCTAAAAGATAGACATACAACAAGTGTGAGTCCATGACTAAGCAAGTGCAAATAAGATAGTTGTGGGATCAAGGATAACCGACTAGAGGGGGGTGAATAGGAGGTTTTTAAACTTTTAAACAATTTAACGAGATAAGTCAATTAATAACTTAGTCTAAACAAGTTATACTTCTAGCTAAGCAATACATGCACAAAGACCAAACTAGAAATAGAAATGCGGAAGAGTAAAGACTAGAAATAACCACAATGAGACAACGATGTTTTCCCGTGGTATCGAAGACTTGTCGGTCTTCACTAGTCCACGTTGAGGGAGCTTGAACCAATCAAGCTGGCTCCACGTATTAAGCCTTTCCTCGATCACTATTGGTTGTTTTTCCTCCACTCCAGAGATGGTGAACACCAAACCACTCACAATTTAGGCACCGGGCCTCTTCACAATCTTCTTGAAGAGATCACCGTGCAATCACCGTCAAGCCGTCTAGGAGTTTGGCAAAACTCCAAGAGTAACAAACCAAAACCTTCGCTTGACGACACTCAAGTGCAAGAGGATCAACTAGAATGATGAATGCACTTGAATGAGTTCAACAACCTCCCAATGAGTGAACAAATGAAATTGAGGAGTTGAATAAATGCACAAGGCTCAAAGGATGTTAAATGTAGTCTAGCAAACTGCCCTTGAGCAGTTTGGGGGGTATTTATACCATCCACCAACAAAAACGACCGTTGGAGAGTCATACCCAGAAAAGTGGTGAAATGCGATATGACCGCCATTTAAGGTGCGGTACGACCGCACCCGAGACTGAGCACTGTAACGGTTAGAACAGTGGCATTAAATGACTCTGACATAGCCGTTGAACAACTCTTGCGGTATGACCGCCAACTAATTTTCGGTACGACCGCAACTTCCGGTTATACCGCACATAGGAGCGATGCGACCGAGCGAAGGTTTCGAAGCGGCGAGATGACAAGCTCTCTCTAAAATTTGTACCGCCATATAAAATTCGGTACAACCATAGATCGGTACGACCGTTTCTCAATTTCGGTACGACCGATTATCTTGGAGAGGTCTGAGTTAAAAATGCATCTGTTCTGGTAAAACTCAACCGCCAACTAAAAAACGGAATGACCGCAATGCGGTAGTACCGCTCAAGGAGCCGGTCGTACCGCATTAACGCTCGATTGGCTGAGGAGTTCAAGAAACGGTAGAACCGCCTAGTAACATGCGGTCATACCGCACCAAGCGGTACAACCGCTAGTGACATGTCGGTTGATCCGATGTTTTGATACCTACCTTAGAAGCTTTTGAAAATGAAACCAAATGCATGCATGATCCTAAATTTGATCCATATTGCACAAAACTATGTTATCAAGGTACTAGTCAAGATCCCTCTTAATAGTACGACATTTATCCTAAAATCCGGTCTTCCAAACAATTCTCCTAAGACCGGCAAAATAGAAAGAAGGGATCCTAGTCTACTTATATCTATTTTTGAGCCGAGTAGATCCGAAAACCTTTATCGAAACGTTCAACACGAACCTTTTACATCATCATTAACCACCAATAGATCTTCACCTCGTAGACACTCAATGAACATGTTAAAACAACATTCACATATAGTCATTAATTACCAAAATAATTTTAGGGTCCTAGATGCTTTCAATCTCCCCCTTTTTGGTAATTGATGACAACACAACTTATTATGAGAGAAGAAATTATTTGAACATACTGAAATTGTATATTCTTTTGATGACTTAACAATAAGAAATCCTTGCAATGAGCTTTAACAGGTTATGAGAATTATCTTTTTGATAAAGCCAAGATGGGAAAAACTCCCCCTAAACATGTGCATAAGGATAAAAAAAAATTCTTGCACATGAAGACATTTAACTTAAGAGAGATATACTAACATAGGCATGAGTTCAACAAGATTAAGCATTACAAGCATTAGAGTTTAACAGATACACAAAAACAATAACCCATAAAGATAGAGAATTTCACTAGTCCACTTAACCTAACAATTAACCCTGCTCCCACCACCAACACTTCTCCCCCTTTGGCATCGAAATACCAAAAAAACGCAAAATCAAATGGCTTGGTCCTGAGAGGAAGAGGCAGGGTCCTGAGGAACTGCGGCCTGATCCGGAGGAGGAACTGGTGCAGGGACAGAAGATGAAGCAGGCACTAGAGGAGCTGGAGGTGCAGAAAAAGTAGAGGCTCCTGAGGGAGGAACAGAATGAGATGGAGGAGGTCGACGAGAGAATTGCTGAGGAGTTCTCAGAATCTCTTCTAAGTCGTTGAAGCTATCCATCACAATTGCTATCCTGTTATGAGTCTCATCAAAGAAGTCATTCTAAGTTGCCTCCAAGAAGGCTAGTGTAACATCCCAATTTTCAGAGCTTAAAAATCTTTTAATAGTTAGTAGGGAGAAAATTCACCATTTGAATTTTATTTGATTTTAATTCCAAAGCTTAATATTGGACTTTAGAACCAAAAACATTTAATGTGCATAATCCCAACATGAACAATAGCCAAAACTATTTTATTTGGGTTCTTTGTGCTCAGATATATTTTCTAGATTTTTCTAGAATTTTTCTGAGTTCTTTTGCTAATTTCTATTGCTTATTTGAATTTCTGGTATTTTCTAAATTAGAAAAACTATTTAAAATCTCAGAAATCAACTCGGGCCGCATCTCCGCAGCCCATCTTCTCTTCCCGTGCACGCGGCCCGCTAGCGGCCTAGCTCCGCACGGCTCGCGACCACTCGCCGCGCGCGCCCCGCCTCCTGCCGCTGACGTGTGGGCCCCGCACGTCAGGTCGTCGTCTTCCCCGCGTCGTCGTCTTCCTCGCGAGCGCCCGAGTCGTCCGCCATTGCCGAGCTCCAGCTCCTGTCCGACAACGCCACTTTTCTATCTAAAACCCTTCTAGAAAACGTGTCAAATCCTATCTCTAACCTCTCCGCGCCCGTTTCTGTTAAAATCCAATCCCGAATCTCACCCTATCCCCGAATTTCCAAATTTGGTCTCGTGTTCATCTCGGACTCGATTTGGGGATTCCTTATCCCGGGCACCCCAGCTCCTATAAATAGGCCCCGAGGATCGCCAGCACCTCCGCAACCCAGAGCCGCCACCCACCTCGCCCCAAGAGCCCTAGCGCCGCCGCAATCAGAGTTTTAGGGTTTTCTCACCGCCGGTCTTCTTCTTCGTTTTGCGCCGCCGCCAGTGTCGCCGCGTCATCCTCGAGTTCACCACCGGGTTCAGCGACGCCAGGACTACCTCCAGGAGACCTCGCCGTCGCCGGAATCTCACCGGAGCTCCCGTCCGACAAAAACCGAACCTCTCCGCCGCTCTGAGCTCGCCGCCGGTCGCCACCGTCCACCCCGAGCACCCGGAGTTGCACCAGTAGGTTTGCAATAACGCCCTCTACCCACCAGTACCACTCACCGCCGGTGAATCGCTGCCGTTCGCCGTGCCGTTGGTTCCCGAGCTGTTGTCGCCGTCGGTCTGACGTGGCAGCCCGTGTCAGCGTCCACCTCAGCCGTTTGCCTGCGTGTCATCCCGCGTGGCGCCGTGTCGCCAGACACGCGTGTGCGCCTCGCGTGCACGTCCACCGAACCCGGATCGACCGGCGTGAACTTGGTCCACGGTGCACCGAGCCACTGACATGTGGGTCCCACCTGTAGACCAATTTTCATCCCATCCGAACGTTCTCAGATGACGTCAGCGTTGCGCAATAATCCGATTTTTCTTTAGAGAAATAATTTGGAAATCCCAGAAAATCCAATTTAGGGTTTTTCTTTTAGATTCAATCTTCCAGAGCTCATAACTTTTGCATCCTAACTCCGATTGAGCCCATTCAAATTTCTAAATTTATCTAAATTCAAGCTCTATTTATCTGAGATTTTTATTTAATTTTTGGAGTTTGTTTTTCCTCTGTTATTTATTTGTTTTGTTTGTTTGTGTCTCGTTTGCGAGTAGACGTCGATTCGTCGGGGAATTTTGTGGAAGAAGGAGCACCTCAAGATCAAGACCAGTACATAGACCTTTTCCAAGGCAAGTCATACCTTTGATCATCTTGGACCCAGTTTTCAAATTATTTGTGTTAAATTATTGCATTCTACTTTAATTATTTATTTAAATGCTTTGGACATAGTTATTATCCACATTATTATCACATCTTGGCCTTGTATGTCATAATTCCTTGTCACCCTAGATTGGTTATTAGTTGGTAATATTATAGCACCAACGTGGGTTGGTTAGATGCGAGTACAATTGCTTAGCCATGCTACGAGTCTCACATCTCATGAAAGTTGCAAATATGAACTATGACTAAGTGACTATGGAACTTCGTGTAAAACTGTGTGCTATGTGTTATTACTTCGTGATGGCATGTGTTGCACTAAAACCAACTGGGTGGTAAAGGATTTAGACTGAGGCAAGTGGTGGAAGCTGTGTGATATGGTGGACTATGTGATGGGAATGATAATCTTCGTGACTTAGTTAGAACATGGAAGTCTTGCCTTGGTCAATTAAGGACTTAACTTTGTGCGCCATTGAACTGAGCCTTACTGTACGACCACATGCCTGGTATGGGACGGGCCTAACTTAGTAAGTTATGGATTCTCGGCATTGATGTTCAGGTGGATAGGTTAGGCTGTGTGACAGGGTGGAGGTGTGACTACTTGGTGGTTGCATCGCGGGACGATTCGTCTTCCCTGTCCAGCGGTGTGTGTTATACCAATTCTATGTGAGCTGGTATAGCGGTTTGTAAGCACACTGGGAACGTCAATGTTTGAGATGAAGTTTTCGAACTGTTTTGTTACGATTGGTGCTTGCTACACTAGTTGTATCTTGTGGGTAAAGTGTACAACCTCTGCAGAGTGTTAAATCAATCTATTCGAATAGCCGCGTCCGCGGTCATGGACATGCTCGGGGATTTCACACGAGGGGTAGATTTTCATAAAACCTTTGGGAAGGGACAGCTGTGTGATTTAAGTCATATGGCTGTGTGAAAGAATTTGATTAGGCTATGTGTCTTTGTGGAAACAACTGTTAAATTAATATTGTTTACTTGTTTTGAATTATGCTTTCAATCTATTATTCGTATTCAATTGCAAATGTTGCTTTTATGCAAAAGAACCACAGAAGCCTTTTCTTTGGAATAAGCCTGCATCTATACATTGCATTCTGTGGTATAATTTGCGAGTACGGTTGTGTACTCACGCTTGTTGTAAAACTTGCGCCCAAACCTACAGAAGAGGAGGAGTCTACGCCTGCTTTCGAGGAGGAGTTCGCCGAAGGTTGTTGATCGTTAAGGTCTGGATCCCAGTCGGTTTCCTGTGGTGAATTGGTGGGATCTACGCTGGAGTTATTTCCGTTCCGCTGCTGCTTTATTCTTTGTTAGCCCTGCGTGGCTTAATAAGTGTAAACTGGACCATAAGGTCAAAACCCTTATTTGTTATTCAAACTAATCGTTTACTTTATTTATCGCTTGTGTGGATCGGTATTTACCTATGTTAACCCTGTGTGCACTAGCGTGATTCTGGACTAGTGCAGTATACACAGAGGGTTCCAGAATCGTAATTCTGGGTCCCGACAGCTAGCTTGGCATGGGTCTCATTTTGAAATTCCAACTGAGCTGTCTTCATTGCTTCCAAATTGCTAAGAATCAACTGCTAATTTTGAAGAATCTGATTAAGTGTACCTTCAGCAGGTGCCTCATCAGCATCAACCTCTACATCAACACGGCGAGGAGGAAGTCCATCTCGAGGCCGATATGACTTGTGAGCTGATCCCAAACCACCATGATATTCAATTTTCTTCATGATTAAGGCCATGATATATGGAGCATAGTATATTCTCTTAATCTTGTCATTTTTTGAAGAGACTATGCCATGAAGAATTACATCCACAACATCAAATTTTATCCCCCTCATAATATGATCAATGATATTCCAAGCATGTCCTCTGACTACATCAAAGTTTCCGCTCTTGGGGTAAAAGGTATGATTAATGATCCTGTTGATCATACTTGGTATAGGTTTAAGCCCAGTAATTGTCCCAAGCTTGCATCTAACAGAGGAGTCATAGTAATCAGCCCAAGCTGGAGTAAGCAGAGCTGGACTGTCAAAGATCTTCTCCCAAGAGTTGGACTGAATCCTCAAAAACCTCTCGAACTCCTCTTTGGTGCTTTCCACATACACGTGTGAGATATCCATCTTATTGAGGTTAAGTCTGCAGAGACATGTCTTGTGGCATAAAAGCATGCGATCGACTCATCATCATAATTCTGCTTAAGTGCAACTATATCGTGGAGACCCACTTGATGAAAAAGCTGATAAACACCACTGTATTTGTCCAAGGTGTTTATGTGTGCCCACTTGATCCACTTATGATCTGCAAATTTTCTGTGATGGCCATATAGCTGCTCATAGACTTGTTCTTGAAAGGCAGTGTGAAATCTTGGATTAATTGAGTCTGATCTGGACAGATATTGATTCACATGGCGCTTGATTGCATATTCATCTGGTGATAGTAATCTTAAGTCACTTGGAGGTTCTGGAGGAGTCCCCAAATCATCTGACTGGGCATCTGCTTCAGGCTCTGACTCTGTCTCAAACTCTGTCTCAGCGAGAGATACACTTCCTTCAGTATCACATAGGGTCTTCTTCTGCTGGTCTTTTGCCTTTACCCTTTCCACGAGCAGATTTGGAGCTTTGAGTTGCAGGAGCATGATGACCTTGAGGTAGAGAGGAAGATTTCCCTCCTCTAGGTGGTCCATGCGACTTTCGAGTTATGATTCTTGTCCGAGGCATCTACACTGAGGTAGGAAAGGCTACAAGAAGTTCAAAGGATCAAACAAGACAGAATAAGTGAAATAGAAATGAATTTCTGTTTTTCTGTTAGGATAATCGGTCATACCGTCATTATAAGACCGGTACGACCGCACTGCGGTCAAACCGTGCTCAAGAACCGGTTGTACCGATTTCCCTGATTGAGTTCTAGGGAAGGCTTAAAAACAAGATTTTTGATGGTTTTTCGTGGAGTGAATCCATGGTATGAGTGCGCAAGCACCATTAGACATCAATTTTACACAGATTCCCGACTAGAACATAAGAAATCACCTATATTTCGTTTAACCCTAAAATGTCTCCTAGAGAAGAAATCTTTCGGTAAAACTTGAATCAAAAGAGGTTTTACCTTGAGAGAAGGAGGAGATGACCCTCAAAGAGGCAAAGATGAGCAGGAGAGCGAAGAATCGAAGAGGATAGCGAGGATTTGGAGGAGAGTTTAGTGAAGCTTCGGTTAGGAGAGAGAAACACCGCGAGGAAATGAACCGGTAGGAGTGCGGTAGAACCGCAGATAGAGGAAATAGCTCCTTCTTTAAAACCACCACGGTTGAACCGCGAACAAACCACCGGTCGTACCGCATTTCGGTCGTACCGTCGTTATAAAGCCGGTCGTACCGTGACACGGTCGTACCGCACATATAACGTCGGTTGTTCCGATTTTCTCTGGGATTACAAGAGACACCCCTGGATTACTTTGAGATTTAGATGGCTTTGCAAATGATCCTTAGTTTTGCACTTATATAAACATTATTAAGGATCATTATGCATAAAATAGACTAATGTCTATTAGAGAATATAGTTTTTTATGAGCATAAATAATCAATTTTTTTTTCATAAATACTTTTATAAAATCTTTCAAATAACACCAAATCAACCAAAATACATGAGGTAAAATTTCAACCAATATTTCAATAGTCTATGACATTTAATTCATTCCTCAATTTGCAAAAACGGCCTTCATCTAGTGAAATGTCCGCTAATTGATCTTCGGTTCGGATGTGGCTAATTTCAATGTCTCCTTTGCCCACATGATCTCTTAGGAAATGGTGGCGAATATCTATATGCTTGGTTCTTGAGTGTTGGACCGGATTATTTGTTATTTTAACCGCACTTTCATTATCACACAAAAGAGGCATATTATTAATTTTAATTCCATAATCCATCAAGGTTTGCCTCATCCATAGTAATTGAGCACAACAACTTCCCGCGGAAACATATTCGGCTTCGGCGGTGGATAAAGCTACAGAATTTTGTTTCTTGGATGACCATGATACTAAGGATCTCCCTAAGAATTGACAACTCCCCGAGGTGCTTTTACTATCCACTTTGCAACCCGCATAATCGGAGTCCGAGTATCCAATTAAATCAAACTTAGCACCTTTAGGAAACCATAGGCCAATGCTAGAGGAATGCTTTAAATATCTTAGTATTCTTTTTACGGCCATCAAGTGACACTCTTTTGGAGATGCTTGAAACCGTGCACACATGCAAACGCTAAACATAATATCGGGCCTAGATGCGGTAAGATAAAGCAAGCTACCAATCATAGACCTATAAAGCTTTAAATCTACCGATTTACCTCCCTCATTTAGGTCGAGATGACCGTTGGTTGCTATAGGGGTTTTGATAGGTTTTGCATCCTCCATTATAAATCTCTTGATCAAGTCCTTTGCATACTTTGTTTGACTTACAAAAGTTCCATCTTTGAGTTGCTTGATTTGAAGTCCAAGAAAATAACTAAGTTCTCCGATCATGGACATTTCAAATTCCCTAAACATCATATCACCAAATTCTTTGCAAAAGTCTTGATTAGTAGAACCAAATATGATATCATCAACATAAATTTGACATACAAAGAAATCATCATCTAATACTTTAGTGAACAAAGTTGAATCAATTTTTCCGATTTTGAATCCTTTTGAAACTAGAAAATTTCTAAGGCGTTCATACCATGCTCTAGGAGCTTGTTTAAGACCATAGAGCGCCTTGGAGAGTTTGTAGACATGATTAGGATTCTTAGGATCTTCAAAACCGGGAGGTTGTTCAACAAACACAAGTTCGGATATTTCTCCATTTAGAAAGACACTTTTGACATCCATTTGAAATAATTTAATATCAAAGCATGATGCAAAAGCAAGTAATATACGAATTGACTCAAGTCTAGCTACGGGAGTAAAAGTTTCACTGAAATCCAAACCTTCGACTTGAGAGAAACCTTGTGTGACCAATCTTGCTTTGTTTCTTATAACCATACCATCTTCGTCTTGCTTGTTTCTAAACACCTATTTTGTACCGATGACATTGTGTTCTTTGGGTCGCTCCACCAATGTCCAAACTTCGTTTCGGATGAAATTATTAAGCTCCTTATGCATAGCAATCATCCAATCCGGATCATCAAGAGCTTCATCTATATTCTTTGGCTCAAGAGAAGAGACAAAAGAGTAATGTTCACAAAATGAAGCAACACGAGATCGAGTTTGAACACCCTTACTTACATCACCCAATATTTGATCTATTGGATGATCTTTTAAAATTGCATTGTGGATTCTTGGTGGTAGGTTGGATGGTTGATCATCTTCATTATTGTTTTCTTCCACTTGAGTTTGACTTGTTGTGGAAGAGGTAGGAGGTTCAACTTGAGTAGAAGATGACGGTTCATCTTTAGGTTTGATGTCGCCAATTTGCATATTTTCCATAGCCTTTCTTAACAACTCATCACCTACATCATCCAAATTCTCATGCCCTTCTTGGGAGCCGTTAGTTTCATCAAATTGAACATCGTGTCTTTCCTCAACTAAACCGGAGTTTTGATTAAAAACACGATATGCTTTGCTATTTGAAGAGTAACCAAGCAGGAAACCAACATCACAACGACTTGCAAATTTTGAAAGACGAACTCCCTTTTTCAAAATATAACACTTGCAACCAAAGACACGAAAATAAGAAATGTTAGGTTTTCTTCCAACAAGAAGTTCATAGGAAGTCTTTTTCAAGAGGCGATGTAAATAAAGATGATTTATGGCATGACAAGCGGTGTTAATTGCTTCCGCCCAAAAACTATCGGAAGTATTATATTCATCAAGCATTGTCCTAGCCATTTCAATTAATGTACGATTTTTCCTTTCTACAACTCCATTTTGCTCCGGAGTGTAGGTTGTGGAAAGTTCGTGCTTTATTCCAAGTTCATCATAAAAATCTTCAACTTTAGTATTTTTGAACTCGGAACCATTATCACTACGGATTTTCTTTATTTTGAAATCAAATTCATTTTGAGCCCGTTTTGCAAAGCTTTTAAAAATTCCGGAGGTTTCGCTCTTGTCATCTAGAAAGAACACCCATGAATATCTAGAGTGATCATCCACGATAACTAAACAATAGCTATTTCCCCCGATACTCTTATAGGTTGTTGGCCCAAACAAATCCATATGTAAGAGTTCCAATGGTCTAGAGGTTGACATGATACTCTTGGAAGGGTGAGAGCTTGCGACTTGTTTACCGGCTTGACAAGCACTACAAAGTCGATTTTTCTCAAACTTCACATCTTTCAAGCCAACAACTAGATCATGTTTGAAAAGCTTTTTAAGTTGAATCATGCCAACATGAGCTAGCCTTCTATGCCAAAGCCAACCCAATGAAGTTTTTGCAATTAAACAAGTTTGTAAGCATGCATTTGAGGAAAAATCTACCAAGTAAAGATTTCCAAATCTAAAGCCTTTGAAAACTAAAGCATTATCCTTTACACTTGAAATTGAAACACCTTCATTTGAGAAAGAGCAAATCAAGTCAAGATCACATATTTGGGCAACGGATAATAAATTGAAATTAAGTGATTCAACTAAAGATACATTAGAAATGGAAAGGTCATTTGAGATAGCGAATTTACCCAATCCTATTACCTTTCCTTTACTATTATCTCCAAATGTGATCTTGTTACTTCCTTTTACGTTATCGAATGTGGTGAACATTTTCCTATCACTGGTCATGTGTTGAGTGCATCCACTATCAAGCACCCAATGTTTTTCACCGGTCTTGTAGTTCACCTACAAAACAAGAATCAAGTTCTTTTAGGTACCCAAATTTGTTTGGATCCTTGGAGGTTAGTGACCAAGGTTTTAGGCACCCAAATAGCATTCTTTTTAGCGCCTAAAATCGAAGTGCCAATAAATCTTGTAATTATTTTACCATCTATAGATTTCCTAAGCATGTAGCAAGAATCATAAATACCATAGGATTTAACATTAATATTTAAGTAAGCATTAGATATGTGTCCCACCTTACCACATTTATTGCAATATTTACCACTTTGCTTAACAAACCTTGGAGGTTTGTTTACCGGTATCTTACCTTTCTTGGGCATATACCCAAGTCCTTCCTTATTGAATGAGCACCTTTGCTCACTCAATAACTTGTCAAGGGTTGCTTTACCCTTGAAGCATCTTTCCAAGCTTTTGCTTAGCTTGGTGACTTGCTCTTTCAACTCATTGTTTTCAACAATTAGTAAAGAATCACAAGTATTTGTAATTGAATCATTATTTGAGTAACAAGGTATGGATAACAAATCATCACAAGAAGTAAAAATACTAGTCATGGATTTTGCATTTGACATATTTTCTACTCTAGGCATCTCATTCATTAAATCACAAGTAATACCAATATTTGAATAAGATTTTTCTATATCTTTTAGGAGGAGAGAATCATGAGCTTCCTTTAGCTCCTCATAAGAGTCTTTTAGAGAGATATACTCATTCTTTAAGACTTTAAATTTTGATCTCTCTTTTCCAATATACTCATTTAGATCTTCAACCGTGTCCATTAATTCATCATATGAAGGAGCATTATCATCAATGGATTTTACCTTATCTCCTTTTGCCATAAGGCATGTAGGAGACGCGAAGAGTGAAGGAGCTTCCTTTATGGCGATGCCGACAAGTCCTCTTTTCTTAGAAGACTCTTCATCACTTGATTCGGATTCGGAATCCGAATATTCTTCATCGGAATCTCACTCTCCAATGTGAGCTTCATTTTTGCCCTTTTTGTGAAGCCTTTTGAAAAGCTTCTTCTTTCCATCGAATTTCTTCTTCTTTGATGGTTTATCTTTGTCATCCTTCTTGTTAGGGCAATTTGAGATTATGTGCCCCTTCTCATCACATCCATAACAACGAATGTTGCTATATCGCTTGTTGTCACTTGAGGATTGCCCTTTCTTGAACTTGTTGAAGTTGAAGTTTTGATGTGGGCGTCTTCTCATGAATTTCTTCATTCTCCTCACAAGAAGAGCATACTCTTCATCCGAGTCTTCCTCTTCATCCTCGTCGTCACTTGACTCCACTTTAGCCTTGAAAGCGGTAATTTTCTTCTTGGATGAAGATAATTCCAAGAGCTCTTCCTTGTCCTTCTTGTATAGCTCGTTAGTGATGAGGTTGCCCAAAAGTCCGGTTGGTGTCATTCTTGGCAACTCAGGAGAGTTGAGAAATAATATCACCAATATCTCATATTTATCCGGGAGGGCCCTAAGCATCTTGCGCACAATATCAACATCAAGAAGGTTAGTACCAAGACCTTTGAGTTCATTCACAATGTTGTTGAGTCTTGAATACATCTCAGTGATGTTTTCATGAGGCAACATTATGAATGTCTCATATTTAATCCGAAGCCTATGCAATTTGGCTTCTTTGACCGTGGATGTGCCCTCATGAATTTCGGAGAGGGTAGTCCAAATAGCATGTTCTTCTCTTCCTTTCAAAAGCTAGTCACTTATCGATTAAATTTGGTTTTGGGAAAACCATGAGTGTTGTAATTTGAAGGGTTGGCTGTCCATTAATGAAATTGGGAGCTTCTGGAGCAGGAAATTTCGGCCAGAAGCTTAAAGAAACAGATTTGGACAGCTAGCTAGTAATTAGTGAAGGAGGTAGGAAATGAGAGGTTAATTCAACTAAAACTTGTGGGACTAAAAGGGTAAGAAGTGATATGAAATTAGCTAAATGCCTAGTACTCTATTAGGTGATTATACCTTGATTCTTTTGAGCTGTTTAGAGCTAGAGATAAATTCTGAAATTTTGGTCTTCTCAAACGATTGCTCGTTCTTTCTATACGGGTTAGTTGTTTCGGGAAGTCGGTTTGGTGACTTGTAGTCTTATGTTCTCTGGTGGTTATTCTTTGGTCATTTTAATTGAGTTTGAATTCCGTACTTTTGGGTCTCGAGTTGTACCTAACTTATCTAAGTGAAACAGGATGGCTGGAGGGACCCGTAGTGGTCGGAATCAGCCGGGTAGTCCCGATGAGGAGCTTCCACCTCCTCCGACCATGGCTGAAGTCCTCATGCAGATCGAACGCAACCGTTCGGAGGACCGCAGGGTGTTAGAGGTCATCGCGAGAAACACCTCCACTCCCTCTGGCGCCTCTGGATCGGGAGGTGGTGGACATCAGTCTCGTGGGGGGCTTGCGGAGTTCCTCCGTACTCAACCTCCTACCTTTTCTCGGTCCGAGGATCCCCTGGACGCGGATGACTGGCTGTGTCTGGTTGAGCGGAAGCTCAACGTTGCTCAGTGCCAGGAGCAGGAGCGGGCACTTTTCGCATCCCATCAGTTGGAGGGTGCGGCACTCTCATAGTGGGAGAACTTCCTTGCCATGCAACCCGCGGGACACGTGGTCTCGTGGGAGGAGTTTAGGGCAGCTTTCCGTCGGGCCCATGTCCCCGCTGGCCTGATGAAGCTGAAGAAGAATGAGTTCCTTGCGCTCAAACAGGGGCGCCAATCTGTGACTGAGTACCTCCATGAGTTCAACCATCTTGCGAGGTATGCTCCTGCTGAGGTGGCCACTGATGAGGCCAAGCAGGAGAAGTTCATGGAGGGTTTGTCTAAGGAGCTTCAGGACAAGCTCTCCATTGTTGACTTTGCAGACTTCAAGACCTTGGTGGACAAGGCCATCGTCGCCGAGCACAAGGCGAGAGTCCCGCAAGCGCAAGTGGGAGGCCCATCAGTTGACTCGGGCCGGCCTTGTTCGTCCTCACGTTGGGCCAGCACCAGGGGCCCATTCTCAGGCCGCACCACCACCGAGGCCTTCGGCACCAGCTCCACATCCTCCGTAGGCCGTGATTCAGTCATGTGCGCCTGCGATCCAAAGGCGGTGTTCCGCAACCCGTCTTGGCGTCACCGCTTCTCTGCCGGGACCTGAATTTACGATTACGGAACCCTCTGTATCTTGCACTAGTCGAGGATCACGCTAGTGCACACGGGGTTAACATAGGTAAATATCGATCCACACAAACGATAAATAAAGTAAACGAATAGTTTGAATAACAAATAAGGGTTTTGACCTTATGGTCGAGTTTACACTTATTAAGCCACGCAGGCTAACAGAGAATAAAACAACAATGAATGGAAATAACTCGGCGTAGATCCCACCAATTCACCACAGCAGCAACCGATGGGATCCGGACCTTAACGATCAACAACCTTGGCGAACTCCTCCTCGAAAGCGGCGTAGACTCCTCCTCTTACGTAGGTTTGGCGCAAGTTTTACAACAAGCGTGAGTACACAACCGTACTCGCAAATCATACCACGAATGCAATGTATAGATGCGAGTTTATTCCAAAGAAAATGCTTACGTGGTTCTTTTGCATAAAAGCAACATTTGCAATTGAATACGAATAATAGATTGAAAGCATAATTCAAAACAAATAAACAATACTAATTTAATGATTGTTTCCACAAAGACACACACTAAGCAGATTATTTCACATAGCCATATGATTGAGATCACACAGCTCCCATCCCAACATTTTATGAAAACTACCCTCGTGTGAAATCCCGAGCATGTCCATGACCATGACGCGCTATTCGAATAGATTGATTTAACACTCTGCAGAGGTTGTACACTTTACCCACACGATACAACTAGTGTAGCAAGTACTAATCATAACAAAACGGTTCAGAAACTTCATCTCAACATTGACATTCCCGATGTGCTTACAAACCGCTATGCCAACCCAAGCGAAGCGCTTTGGCATAACACACACGGCCGACGGGAAGCGGCGAACCCCCGCGATGCAACCACTAAGTAGTCACACCTCCACCTGTCACACAACCTAACCTATCCACACGAACATCAATGCGAGAATCCATAACTTACTAAGTTAGGCCGTCCCATACGGGCATGTGGTCGTCTGATGAAGGCTCGGTTCAATGGCGCACAAAGTTAAGTCCTTAATTGACCATGGCAAGACTTCTATTTTCTAACTAAGTCACAAATATTATCATTCCCATCACAAAGCCCACCATATCACACAGCTTCCACCACTTGCCTCAGTCTAAATCCTTTACCACCCAGTTGGTTTTAGTGCAACACATGCCATCCACAAAGTAATAGCACACAGTACACACAGTTTTATCACATAGTTCCATAGTCGCTTAGTCACATTTAATAATTGCAACTTTCATGAGATGTGAGACTCGTAGCATGGCTAAGCAATTGTACTCGCATCTAACCAATCCAGGGTGACAAGGAAATTATGACGTACAAGGCCAAGGTATGATAACAAATTTGGATAATAACTATACCCAAAGCATTTAAATAAATAATTAAAATAGAATGCAGTACTTTGAAGTAAAGTAATTTGAAAACTGGGTTCAAGATCATCAAAGGTATGACTTGCCTTGTAAAAGGTCTATGTACTGGTCTTGATCTTGGGGTGCTCCTTCTTCCACAAAATTCCCCGACGAAACGACGTCTACTCCCAAACGAAACAAATAAACAAAACAAATAAATAACAGAGGCAAAACAAGCTCCAAAAATTAAATAAAAATCACAGATAAATAGAGCTCGAATTTAGATAAATTTAGAAATTTGAATGGGCTCAAAGCGGAGTTAGGATGCAAAGTTATGAGCTCGAAGATTGAATCTAAAAGAAACCTAATTTGGATTTTTGGAATTTCGAATTATTTCTCTAAAGAAAAATCGGATTATTGCGCAACGACGTCGTGAAGGAATTTCGGAATTAAAAGAAATCAGAAAACAATTCTGACATGTGGGACCCACATGTCAGTGAGATGGTGCACCGTGGACCAAGTCCATGCGGATCGATCCGGGGTTGATGGACCGTGCCACGCGGCGTACGCGTGCTGCGACATGGCGCCACGCAAGCGACACGTCGGCACGAATCTTGAGTGGCGGTGAGGTGGCGCCACGTCGGACCGACGGCGGTGGTGGCTCGGGGACCGATGGCAGCGAGCGAGCGGCGGGCTTCGGCGGTGAGTGGTACCGGCGTGTAGAGGCGCTATTGTCATATGACCCCAATTTTATAAACGATAATGGGACCTTTGTTCATGATATTACTGTTCATAATTAACAGTTTGGAATTGCTGTTACCAACTAAAACTTTCCTTTTTAGCCAAAGTCCCATAACTCATTTGAAGTTTTAAAGGAAATACAAGATGAAACTTGTACTGTGACTGGGAAGTATTTTCCTTAAAGCCTAAATAAATTATCTTGACTAAAAATAATTTTTGTTGAATTTTTAGAAATTATTTGGCTTAAAGAAAAATATTTGCTTTAAATAAACACTTTCGGGCTACAATAATTATTTATGTATTTTACAAAGTAATAATGCGGTTTATAAAATTTATCTAGGAAATATATCATCCCAGTAGCCTCCAGTAAAAATTTCATGATTTTACAAGTATATTTGCTATTTTTAAAAGCCCAGTCAAACCTTTAAGCCTTTGAATAGGGTTTGGTCAACTATTCTGGTCTAAACCTAACCTCGAAGATGAGCGACTCGAGCGGTGGTTGGGTCCAACCCGTGCAAGTGGTCGGCTCACCACGTTCGGCGCGAGCCCGAATCCCATACCTGATGTGAGCCGTCGATCTTCAATCGAACGGGCGAGGCTACGACGTTGCGTGAGCTGTCCACGTATGCGCCTAACTTCGACCGTTGGATCTTAATCTAACGACCGAGGTCGGTGTATGCATTCGGATGACTCCGGAGTCCTTCTCCATCTCCATCGTTCATTCCTGATCCAACAGCGCCGCCTTTTCCTTTTAAACTCAAAGGCGCGCTTTTCGTTGGGCCGTCAGATTCAAATCCCACGGTGCCCTCTGTACCGCGTGCTGTTAAGGCCTGCGTTTCTTTGGGCCGTTGGATTTTGATCGTGGGGTCCAGGTAAGTGTATGCAATCGGAAAACTCCGGATCCCCTTTCAATCTGCGCCATTCACTCCTGATCCTACCGCGCTGCCCTTTTCGTTTTGAAATTAAAGGCGCGCAGTTATCTTGAGCCCTTAGATCTAGATCCTACGGTGCTCCTTTTTGACCGTGGGCTTTTAAAGCCCAAATTTAGCGAATCGTTGGATTCCAATCCAAGGGCCTGCATTGTGTGTGCATTCGGACGAGCCGGATTCCCCGTCAATCTCGACCGTAGAAATTCAATCGGACGGTTGAGATTCTTTTGAGCTTTAGCAGGCGCGCATGCCTGTGACTGCCAGCGGGACCCGCATGTCAGAAGTTTCTTATCTTCTTCCCTCTCTCTTTGCGCGCAGCCATCTCTGTGAGCAGAGGAGAGGATTTATCCAAAGATTATGCAACTAATTTTTGGATGTTTAGACCTAAATGGACACCTCATCAACTCTAGACTTTTCCAATTTGCCATGTGGCTCAACATCTATATATAAACCCTAGCTTTTGCTGTTACCAGTGTTGACCGAAGGAGCTTTTCATCCTCCATTGTTGTCCAGTGGAGTTTCTTGCTCCTGTCCCTTGCTTGTCCATCTTAAGCATTGGTTTCACCTTGCACTAAGGTTTTAACATCTTTTGTAGGTTAAAACCAAAGGTGTTCTCTCTGTTGAGCATAATCAGTTTTCTCAACTTTTGGTATTTCTCTTAACCTGGTAAGTTAAAGCTCTAGTTTTAGACATCTTAAGTGCACCAGGCATCTTTGTAGCTCACATGAATCATTCTTTTGAACATCAGTAGTTTCAACTTGCTATAAACTGAAAAGTTGCTATTCTAACTTTTCGGTCTTTCATATTTTTTTTCAAGATCTAGGGTTTCCCCTGTCAACTTATCATCCTAGTTAGGTTTCAACTAAACCCTAGCAGCATAACAAGTTGTTCTTTCAATTCTTGTCATCATCTATTTAGCTTGATAGCAGAGATCTGCCTCTGTTCCTTATTGTCGGCTTAACCGACAATACAAGTTTTCTTCAGCTTTTGATAATCTAACCGATTAGGGTTAGATTAGGGTTAGTTTGGGTGTTAAATACCCTAAAAGATCAGGCTAAGTTTCATTTTTGAACCTTTGCTTGATCTATTTTCCTTTTTCCCAAAATCTGTAATTTGTCCTGTTTCAGTTCTTTTCAACTTCTGAAAAACTGTATGCTAAGTTTAGCAAGTGTGCTTTCTGGCTCAGAGAAGTTGCATTTCTGGGACGTGTGTTATCTGAAGGAGGTATCACTGTTGATCCAAGCAAGGTACAAGATGTACTAGATTGGAAGCCTCCCAAGAGTGTCCCTGAGATCCGAAGTTTTCTTGGACTTGCGGGTTATTACCGTAGGTTCATTGAAAATTTCTCCAAAATTGCTAGACCTTTGACTCAACTTTTGCAGAAAGAGAAGAAATTTGAGTGGTCAGCTAAGTGTGAGGAGAGTTTTAGACTTTTGAGAACTCTCTTGACTAAAGCTCCAGTTCTCACTCTTCCGGATATTCATAAGAACTTTGACATTTACTGCGATGCATCTCGCCATGGGCTTGGTTGTGTGCTTATGCAAGAAGGCCGAGTTGTGGCATATGCATCCGAGCGATTCTTGCCCTCATGAAGTTAATTATCCTACTCATGATTTGGAATTGGCTGCTGTAGTCCATGCATTGAAGATTTGGCGCCATTACCTTCTTGGTAATCGTTGTGAGATCTATACTGATCATAAAAGCCTGAAGTATATATTCACTCAAGCTGATTTGAATATGAGACAAAGAAGATGGCTTGAATTGATCAAGGACTACGACATGGGTATTCATTATTACCCTGGTAAGGCCAATGTTGTGGCTGATGCTTTAAGCAGAAAGTCACAGTGCAACTGCATGTTCTCTCTACCTGCGGCCAAGGACTTGTGTGCTGATTTTCAGCGCCTAAATCTTGAATTGGTGGGAAAAGGTTTTCTCGCTGCATTACAAGTGAAGCCTACATTAGAATCTCAGATTCTTGAGGCCCAGAAAACTGATGCCGAGGTGGCCGAAATTAACGAAAACTTGATGGCGGGCAAAGCCAACGAGTTTTCTGAAGATGATCGCGGTAGAATCTGGTTTTGCTGAAGTGGGTGAATTTATTTCTGAACATCCTGAGCCTGCAACAGAAGTGTATTATTATCAAGGCAAGCATCCTCTCTGCACCATGTTGATCCCAAATTTTATACATTAGATTTTCTAAATCCAGTGACAACTGTGCATGCTATGTTTCTGAAAATACAAAGTGCGATCTGTTAGTAGTTACTTATGACCTAACATGATGGATTACCTCAATTGTCACCATACACTCAACCTTAGCGTAGTACTGTATATTATAACATATATTTTCAGTTTTGGCTTAGACATGCAGTCTAGAGATTTTAGAGTTTGACAAGCATATCTTGTCAAACATGGGAAATCACAAATGAACTTCTGTCATTTTGAACTCTTTGTCCAGTTTCTTTAAATCAGACTTGTATTTTAAATTTAAATTGATCTGGACAAGAGGAAGCTAGTGATGGTGCTTTTGTGCGAGATTGGGAATTGTGGTGGACTTGTCGGGGTTAATTAAGGACCAAACTCGACTATTCAATTCAAGTCCCCCACGTACTTCCACATGCAGTGTATGGGTATTTGTTTGGTTAAGTAAAATGTTAAGACTATTGGGTTGGAAGCAGAAAGTAAGAATATGTGTATTGACCTTGTATGGCATAGATGCTTAGGTCTTTGGGCTGCGTTTTATGCCATGTGAGCTTGTATGTCAGTATCAGATGTTCTTAGAAGGGTGAGGGCGTATATGTGCTCCGTAGCATATACGTACCTTAAAGATGCCGATTGCAAACTAGTATGGGTAGCGAACCCTACGCACTTCTTTTGTTTGGGTCGGCATTCCTGACGCAACATGTGTGCCCCGGTTAGACAGATGCTATCAGTCGTTGTTTAAGTGAGATCAGTTCACACATGGGGGTCCAACTCAATAGTGTTAGCTTGTTGAAAAATACCAAATCTTAGTTTCCCCGGTCGGCATAGCAAAGGAAGTGTGTCATCATTCGGAGGCATCCGAAGGTAACGGGATGACTAAGTCATGTGGGTAAAGATGTACACCCCTGCAGGGTATAAACTGTTCGAATAGCCGTGTCCACGGTCATGGACGATAACTTGAATTGATGTCACCTGTATAGAAGTTTTGATTTACAAAACTGGTTTCGGTTTTTGACTTTGCATGAGGATTCATGCCTTTATCTTGTTACATTTAATGTCTTTACTTACTGTTCTGGTCCAACTTTAATTTATTAAATTGCTTTATCAAAATTTAGCATTTGTAGGTTAAGATGTATCGCTTTATGCAAATATGAACCTTTATACCTTCCTGTTGTAACCTTATGCATGTAAAAATTCTATTCCTTTGGTTAGGTTCTAATAAACACTTTATTTTATTAGTTTGTGTAAGACTTGCTGAGTACCTTCCGTACTCAAGGTGCTATCACCTATTGTTGCAGGCGAGGACGGTTTTCTTTATGAAGTACCCGTTAGCGCCGATCAGGGAGACGCTAACGAGTAAAGCTACTTCTTTCCTCCACGCAATTGCCTGCGGGTGGATGGGGCCATTGGTGGATGTTGCTATTTTGTTTTTGCTTTCGCTGTTAGACTTTTGAAGTGACCAAGTCACTTAATATTGTGGTACTAAACCGAATGATGTAAACTTATGTTTAATTATGCAAATGTATGACTTGTATGTGTGTGATGCGATGTTGTTGAAGGATATATATGCAATGGTCGTTGATCCTGGGAACCATTGTGAGATATATATATCCGGGAACCCTGATTATTGGATCGGTTGCTTGTTAAATTTATACTCCTAGCATGATTTTTAATAAAGGGGCAGTATTGTTCCTTCATTAACAATTATGCTACGGTATGAATTTAATTAAGTACATTTCCAATAACCCAGGGTCCTCATAGCGTTGGTATCAGAGCATATGTTGCCTGTAGGTTAGAAATAGCATGGTCGTTAGCATTAGAGTTTTCTGTGAAATTATTTTTAACTTATCAAAATAATTTCAGAAGACTTTAAGTGTGACATCTTTTATTCCTTACCCATCTTAGCTTCTAATTCTTTTCTCACTATTTATTGGATTTGTGCAAAATATTTTCCAGTGCTTTTCTGTCATTTTCAAAAAGAGAGATATGTTAGTATTCACCCTGAAGAACAATGGCGAAAAGACGAGAAGACGTTGTCGTACTACGATATTAAGACTAACTTAGGGATTATTAATAGATAATATCCACCCTATTTATTTTTCCTATCTGTAGAAGTTATATTTTGTTGTTTGACCGTCCGCTCTCTTCTGGGTTTCAAGTAATTGCGCATTGCCTATGGGCAGTATGTATAGCAATTATGTCGGAAAACTATGAAATGTTTATTGGATCTTATGCTGGCCTTTGCGCCTTTGCGTCTTCTTTTGGTATTAATTTTGGTGCATCCATATCATTTATGCATACTAAGTTTAGTACTTTCCTTATTCTGCCAAAACTATCTTTCGCACTCAATTGAGTGTATCTTTTTTCTGTCCTCTAACCATCCGTGTAACATTAGGATGGCAGAACCTAGTACTCCTTTGAGCACTCAACCCGGGGAGTCAAGTAAGACAATCGCTGAGGTTAAGGTGCGCCGATTTGTGGTGAAGAAGGACACTACCTCAATCAGTGCACTACAAATTGTCCCAACTGTGACGGAGACCATCCACCAGAGAGCTGTCCAACTAATAAAGTCACTTGTTTTCTCTGCGAAGGGCATGATCACTGTCCCAAAGAGTGTCGTCTACATCGGATGATCACTGAGTCAGTTGGACTACAACAACGGATTCTCCACGCCGTCGTCCTCAAGACTACCACTGGACAAAGAGGTACACAAGGACAGCCCAGAGAGAAGCCAATAAGCTGCCGTCAACGAAACAAGAAAGTTCCTTGCTTTCATTGTGGTCGCCTTGGCCATTATGCTAATCGATGCTTCGCAAGACATCGAGGGATGCCCCAGACTTATCAAGCTTTCATACCACCATCAGCCCTACCTCGACCACTCACCTTGGTACCTAGATTTCCTAATTCTTGTGTGCAGTCAAGAATTAGTGAAAATCAGCCACCCATTGTCAGCAATATCAAGCCTGGTGTGATCTGTTATCATTGTGGACGTCCTGGACATTTCGCAAACCAGTGCTTTGCTAAGAAACGTGGGTTGTCTCCTGTTCAACCTTTCCCAGCTGTTGTTCGTCCCACACTATCTTCAAAGACATCATCAAGTCGATCGATTCCAATCGGGATCGGGTGAACCAGACCACGGCTGAGGAAGCGGCTGAAGCACTTGACGTTGTTCTTGGTATGTTCCTAATTAATTTTAGTTCATCTACTGTTCCATTTGATTCTGGAACATTCCTTTCTTTTTGTTAGTAGTCAAATTTGCTGTTCAACGCCAGTTGAGCATGCATCATTTTATCCACCACCTGTTATTTACCCACCTGGGTCAATCTTCACGATTGCTCAAATCTGCCGTAGCATCAACATAAATATCCTTGGGGTAGACTTTTGGGCTGATTTGATTGTGATAGATTCTAAAGGGTTGGATGTTATCCTGGGAATGGATTGGTTATCCAAGCACCTTGGGCAAATTAATTGTGCTCACAAATCCATTTCTTTAACTAATGAAAGCGGCGCTTCAGTCGTTTTTCAATCCAGGACAATGGGTTCCCATCTTTGTGCTCACCAAGTTGATACCACTCCCTCCTTGGAGTCGGTACCAATTGTTTGTGAGTAGGTTGATGTCTTTCCGGAAGACCTTCCCGGGTTGCCACCAGACTGGGAAGTGGAATTTGTTATTGAATTAGTTCCTGGAACTGCTCCTATATCCAGGAGTCCTTATCGAATGCCTGTCAATGAGTTGGCTGAATTAAAGACCCAACTCGGAGAATTGCTTGACAAAGGATTTATTCGACCGAGCTCCTCACCTTGGGGATGCCCGGCTTTATTTGTCAATAAGAAAGACCATACTTTACGGACGTGTGTGGACTACCGTCCGTTAAATGAAGTCACTATCAAGAACAAGTATCCTTTGCCTCGCA